>CM026215.1:6230214-6830214 GCA_014839995.1 Xenentodon cancila | reverse complement strand
CTGGGCTGTCACAGGCAAGCAAATAACACATTTTTTAGTATAAATCTACATTCATAGCCTTTAACGGTTGAATGTATTGTACAGAGTAAAGTATTCTGAACAGATTGTCTTAATGTTTTCATGTTGTTGTTGTTGTTGTTTTTTGTTTGTTTGTTGTTTGTTTTTTTTTTGCTGTATTTTTGATAAGGCTCTTAAAGTTTTAATCAGTTTACAGATGTATCCAAAAATTTAAGTGTACATGTGCAGCTCCACATTTGTCTAATTTTTAATTTTTGTTATAGCCAGACACCAAGAGTGAACCTTTTTTTTTTATTTTTTTTTTATTTTTTTTTTTTATTTTAAAGCAGTATTACTTGTTCTCTGAACTTGAATAAACAGTGGTTTGTGCACATATTTTGAACACTTATTGTACAGTCTATACTCCTGCCAACAACAAGGAAAAAACTTGTTGTATTCTTGCTTGGCATTCATTCAGCGATTATTATATTATTGTAACGTTTATCTTACCTCAGCTCAGACAAACAGACGCATCATTTTCTCTTCAGGTCAAATAGCTCGCTTGCTGTTTTCGCTAGTAATTTACCTCCATATGAGGAGTCTAGCAACAGATGGGCAGTGTAAGTAGAAGCGTGCTTGTTTGGCTGCAAATCAACAGTTTTGGGCCAGAATGATTTACTCAACTTTTAATTGCCTCTGCTTAATGACATGTCAGAAAGTGGAAATTGCAAGCTGTAACTGCTTTGATATCTTTTAATATCCTTCCCAAGCTTCACTTCCAAGCTTCCAGGCGTCACTTAGCTGTAGTACACAATGACCTCTTTGTGGTTGCCAAGTGTACAGTTTTTTGTTGTTTTTTTTTTAAGTCAGAATTCATTGGCATCAAACTGCCCTTTGCTCTCCTGAAGAGAGAAGTCATAATGATTAAAAGTGTAAGGAGCAATTTAACGTTGTATTTTTGACATCCAAACTTCTGCACATCCCATAAATAATGTTTTTTAAACTAAAATAAAATAACATGCTTCAATATTTTAATGAAAAAAACTTGTTTAAGAATAAGTATGTTGCCCAGGCTTGTTTGCTGAATTTTAGGTACTAAGAGAAGCATTTGTTAACATTTTTGATAATTGTATTAGGACAAATCCTTGACAACAGAGATGCACTGATTGCAATTTGTTACACTGACTTTGATTGCACTGACAACAGCAAAAAAAGCATTGAGTGTATGGATGGATAACAAATATTTTCAGGCCTGTGCATATGATGCATCTAGTAAAAAAAAATAGAAAAGCATTAGCCTGGATTAGTCAGTATCTGCTTCAACTGATCAGATAAAAATTCCCTGATTCTGATTACCAGCTGATCAATTGGTGCATCTCTAATGAAAAATAAAGTTTATGATGAAATGGCTTTGTGGAAATGAATAGATGGTTACAACCTACCTTCTGAGATCTAGATATTTCTGTACACATCTATTTAAAACAAAATGGATAATTGTAATGTGTATGGTATTTAAAAATGGATGTACATAAACAAGCAACTGAGTACGCAAGAGACGTGTGCTGGAGTTCTTCCTGTTATGAAGCAGCAAATCATGAGTCAAGAGTTGTGAAATGTTGACTGCTGTTACATGATCAGCTGTGGGCTGCCTTGGCCGGTATAAACAGGACAGCTCTCCAGAAGTTGTTTGACCTCTGATGCCTCTGCACTGAAAAAGATGACTCTTTCTTGTTTCTCTTTATCTCTCTAAAATAAACATGGAGAGGATAAATGTGAAAGCAGAATAGCTTAGTCCTTTCTTGTGAGTAGGGGGGGTTTTTGTGCTAATGGAGGCTGCATTGAAGCCTTGATCAAATAAGTAAACGTGTTACTTTTGTCTTTGTTTTACAGCTCCGTCCTTCTCTGACAAAATGTCCCCTATAAAAGCTCTCACCATGAAGGATTATGAAAATGTGAGTCCTCTGTACCAGTTTTATATTTGAAATGTAACACAGATAACTTATGAAAATGATTTCTTACTGTTGTTAGATTATTCGTGAAGTTTATTATCATAGAATGGAACACTGAAATTGTCAGTACAAGGTATGCAGTTGACCACAACAAAAGGGTGATGAACTTGATACATGCTCTGCTTAAAACCAAGACGCACCATTTATGGGCATTTAGTGATGGAGTTTGCGTGTAGGAGGAAGAGGAGAAGGATTGAGGTGGGCTGAAATCTATATTTCAGCATGTAATTGGAATGCAATCCTCAAATTCAGGGCTCGTGCTGCCTGCATGATTAGAGGTTTACAGAGGGGTCCAGACTTCTACCTCCTCACTTTGACAGTCTACCCAACCCCCATTACCAGATGTATGCCGCTCTGAGCCCGAAGCACAATGATGCACAGTCTACTTCACACACACACACACACACGCATCCAAAGCTCCCCTCATTTTGAAAATAACCACACACATGGCCCCTTTCTGCCATGGTTACATGTTTCCCCTATCTTTCTACACAAATTAAAAAGCTAAACTATATTGATTATTTGACCATAAGTATTTGTCCTAGCCTTGTTTTCTTATCATATAAATTAAGTAAACTTTGGCCAGATTGAATACAGGGCAAGGAGGAGACAATAAAATGTAAAACAACATTCTTCATCATTTTTTTCCCCCCTCTAAAATGTACACTAAACTATTTTCCTTCTGTTTGTTTCCAGCAAATTACAGCTCTGAAGAAAGAGAACTTTAACTTGAAGTTGCGCATTTACTTCATGGAAGAACGTATGCAGCAGAAATGTGATGACTCCACTGAAGACATTTTCAAAACGGTGTTGTATTTATAATCTGGATTAGTCTTGCATTTATCTAACATATCTATCTCTCTCTATCTCTTGCTCTCTCTCTCTCTCACTCTGTGTGCCATTTGTCCTGCGCTTTTTTTCTTCTTTTTTTTTTAAATGGGCTTTAAATAAGATCACAAGATCACAAAAAACAACAGCTGGATTTTATTTAGCTTGTTATCTTAGAACAGCATTTCAGTTTTTGGAGTGTGATGTAAGCACATTGGAATATTTCTGGGTCTGAAGGGAATCACATTTTATATTATTCTAAATTTAGATTTTTTTTTTTTTTTCTTTTAAATTTTTGCGTTTTACTTGTATTAGTGTGTTCTTGCACAATTAGGTGATGAAAGGAGTGAAAGGAGTAGTTTTAGGAAAACCACTTAGCTCTTCAGCTCAGATCAAGCCTGTTTAATCTGCCCACTTTCTCTTTGCCTTTTAAAGGACAGAGAACATTAATTCAAATTTTATATTCACTTCTGAAGAATCCTTTAAAAAAAAAATTTGTTTCCTATTGTTGTCAGTGACTAGTAAAGAATAAATTATAAGACCAATTATGGTAAATGAAGAGATTAACGCATTGGACTTGCAAATGTCATGACAAAAGTGATAATTGTTTTTGCTTTTATTTGCTTCTTTTGGAATTTGGTCCACTTTCCAAGATTTTACACCAAATTCTTTAATTTTCCTTAATTTAAACCTCTCCAAACGACTTTCATGTTGTGTTGCAGGAGACCTTACAATACAGATTTGCTTTTTTTTCTGATCTTAATTATGTTAGATCCTGTAGAAATCAAAAATATCAATTGATAGTAGATATTTGTATTTTTTGCATTTTTTTAATTTGATTATAGTTTTGATCATTAGTATATACTCTAGCCTATAATTCTGGCAGTGCAGTAACAGTTGATTTTAAATCTGGCATTTTATCTTGAGTATTTTTACTGATGTGTGAACAATGGTGCACTGGCTCAAGTCCACTAGTCTCGAATTCTTGAAGGGATATGTCAAGAATTAAGAATGTCTGCTACCATTATGTAAAAAAATATATATATGTTATGTATACACTACAAGATAAGAGTTAAGATCTATTTAGGAATTGTTCTTACAACTCTTATTATATATGGTTAAAATATTTTGTGGTGCTTCTTTTTCTGAATTATCTTTCTTTTAAAGAACATTGAGCTGAAAGTGGAGTTGGAGTCTATGAAGCGAGAGCTGGCAGAGAAGCAAGAGCTACTTGTGTCTGCATCGTATGTGTCATTTTCTTGCTCAGATGATAAAAATCACTTAGTTCATCTGATTTAAGTGGTTCATGCAAGATGGCAAGTGAAACTGTGTGCACCCTAACTTAATCTCTATCATTTTATTGTATTTTTTTAAAGCAAAGCACTGGAAAGTCTGGCTGGTAGAGAATCAGGGGAACCCCAGCGTGTGAGAGAGCAAGCTCAGAGGGAAATGGATGCACTGAGAGACTCATTCAGCAAAAGGATAGCTGACCTGGAGCAGGTGAGTCAAAAATAATCTCGCCCAATTTAAAAGAATTTTAATTGGGTGAGATTATTATTATTATTATTATTATTATTATTATTATTGTTTGTATGGTCATTTTAATTAAAGTGTATTTATGTCCGTTTTAAGTTTCAAAATGTTTTTTTCCACAAATAAACACCACTTCACTGAACTTGATCAGTAGAATGATCAAAATGATCCTAGTTTGTACTGGTGCTGATAGCTATAGTAATTGTTGTATTATTTTGTTTTTGCCTTTTATCAGAGTCTGCAAACAGCAGAGGAGGAGGTTGAGAAGATGGCAGCCATAGCTGAGCAAGAAAAACGTAGAAATATAAATATGGAGAAGCAGCTCCAAGTCCTTGCTCCTCAAAGTGCCTTTGTCCCTGGTTCAACCCCCAGTCCAGTTCAAGACCTGCAACAGGCCCTTCAGGAGAAAGACAAGTATGCAAAAGATATATGATTAAAGACAAATAAGTATTATTCTGTAGTTAAAACCTCAGGCAGTATTGTTATGTTTCTCTTTCTTTATAACAGCATCATTGAGCAGCTCAAGATCACTCTATCGAACCAGGAAGCTTTGATCCATCAGAAAAGCAGCAAAGACCAACAGACAGATGCACAATCAGCCAAGCAGCTATCTGATCTCATTGCAGAGAAGGATCAGGAACTTAAGGTGTGAATTTGAAGAAAAAATTGATAAAATAAAGATGCACTTGTTTTTTTTTTTCTATTTTTTTAGGAACTGTCTCTCTGCAGTGGCATTGGAACAGATAAAGTGGTTTACATAGCCTTCCGTGACCTTCCCATATATTTAGCAATATTGCGTTAATTATCATTTTGCTTTCATTATTTTAATAATTAACTATGTTTCAGTTCACTTGCCATATTATAAAAAAATTTTTTAAAGTCTCCTGGTCTGTTGATTTTCTCTCTTTCAGGCACTTAGAGATCAGTTAAATAGAGAAAAGGAGAAAACACAGCCGGATCAGCAGGTTGGTAGTCTTTACACATGTCCATAATAAATCTCTCAAATCTTTCTCCTTATTTTGACCTTTTTGTTTTGTCCTTGGCAAATCAAGAAAGTCTTTTATGTCTGTAATTTGTTTCCTGTACTCGGGTGACTCCCTGTCAGAACTACAGTGAATGAGAAAGCAAGGCATAGGGTGATGTCAGAAAGGAAAATGTGAAGAAAAGGGAATGAAACATGGATATGAATTGTGTGGATGAAAACTAGGTTGGACACTGAATTGAGTTTTTGATTGAGTTACTGACTCCTGATTTCATAACAGGAAGTCATGTAGTTTGAACAGCACACTGGTTGGCCAGCGTTGAAAGTCATGTAATGTAAATCCACCCTAACATTGCAATTGTGTGTGCAATAATTCAAAATCAGAGACTAAAGAGGCACACAGACAATTTTATCTTGTCACTCAAAGCAGGTGCTTAAAAGATTTATCTGTCTTTGCTACACTCTGGAAATGTTCACTGGTTTGTCTCAATTTATACATTCTAGATATATTCAAGATTTCTGAATATTATGACGTATTCAGCAAGGGATCTAGAAGTTGAAGAGCAGTTGGGTTTCCATGTTTTATGGTTGTTTTTCCACATCATGCAGCGTGTAGTTTGTCATGGTTGTTGACTAAAGACAGTGTAATCTGGTTTCAAAATGATCTTAAATGCATTATGTAAGCTAGTGGTAAAAGTTTGATCTTGGTGACGTTTGAAATAGAAAGCTTCAAGTTGGGCAGTGTCCATAGTTCCTCATCAGACTTGGCATCTAGGCTCAGGTCATGGCTTTAAGACTGGATTACCATGCTGTCTGGACATGGTTCCTCCTCAGTGTTTATTTTTGTTCCATCCTTCTTTATGACGTAGGAGAAAAAAAAAGTGTCACCTCGTGCTGCTTTTTGATTTGGGTAAACAATTTCCTGTGCCAAGAAGATATGTCTACCAGAAACAATGGACAAGTCTTCCAATTTTCTCTCCATGATCAAATAGCTATAGAATGTGGGGCACCATGTAGCACCCTCTGTAGTGACTGGCCACTACCATCGCCACCACTTTCTCCACAAAGAAAAGGTCTTATACCTGATGTGTGTTCTGGGTACTCTGAAATGGTCTGACATCAGTCATAACAGAATTGACTGCAGCAGTCCTAGAGGATTTGATGTGATTGAACATTTGGGGGAGAGTGGAATAGAGGCGGAGGCAGGGATTATTAAGGCTTAAGGCTTATAGAGCTTTGCAGTCAGTCATTCTCCTCTGTGCTTCACTTGCTGGTGCAGTGAGAGAAAATGATAGATGGTTATCTTATGGCTGCCAGGTTCATGGTCATCAAGGCACTGGACGCTCGATGAGAGATTTTTTTTTTTTTTTTTTTTTTTTTTAAATGACTTTAAGGGTGTGAATGTGGAAAATCCATGGTGCCATGAGGGACCCGTGTCGTATTTGTGGTGCTGGTCTGGTGGGAAGCCAGTGTCGCTGGATCTTCAGTTCATCAGGAAAGAGGAAGTTACAAGTCATCTTATCACATGTGCTAGGCCGGGAGGTGTTTCGTGATGGTCGTGGAGAGTTCCTCTGTGGGAAATGTGTGTTCCAGTTGGAGAAGGTGGTTCAGTTTGATGTTAACATCAGCCAACTGCAGGATGAACACAGCAGTCAGATCCAGAAACTGCAAGCGGAGAAGGAACACCTGATCCAGTGCATTGTCCACATCTACAACAAAAACAACCCAGGGAGATGTGACAGGGAGAGAGCCACCTCCAAGACTCCGATCAGGTCCTCTAGGTTGGGCAGTCCTGATAATGAAGCTGCTTGTCAGCTGGCTCATGAAGGACTATCTTTCAGGGACAATGGTCTGGGACAGAATCGCATGAGAAGATGTGTTAGTCTGGATAGAATTGTTAGTAAAGGGGCTTTCCCTGGGCGCTCGGGCCTTAGGAGCAGTAGACTCGGCTCAGGAGCCGGGCTTGGTGGCTCTATGAAGAGTATTGGAAACATCCGTCATCGTTCACAGAGCGTGTACCTCGACCTGGTCCAGCGTAAGAATACGCTGTCTCGGCATGGATTCAAAGGGCGCTCCACGTCGCTCATGTCACTGAATCGGGAGATTTCCACAGACATCCCTCAAGACTCTGCACCAAAACGAAAACTGAGGGAGCCCAAAGTTTTTGGTGCTAGACATGGTACCATTGATGATCCAGCAGGAAGGATTCAGGCCAAGGCCCTGCTCCACAGTTCTTCTAGTCAGCCATCTGTGATCTCTGACCTAATCCAGATCCTGCGCTGCATCTCTAAGCAGCAAATGTCTGCCCCTGCAGGCAGTCGTATTCCTGTCCTGAAGAGGTTAAATTCTGGCACTGTTATCACTCGAGCCAAGCAGAGACACAGAAATGCAGA
The DNA here is from genome assembly GCA_014839995.1 of Xenentodon cancila. Taxonomy (NCBI): domain Eukaryota; kingdom Metazoa; phylum Chordata; class Actinopteri; order Beloniformes; family Belonidae; genus Xenentodon; species Xenentodon cancila. The sequence continues at coordinate 6,822,472 of CM026215.1, read as the reverse complement.
TTGGAAGTCGCTGCATGACCTCACAGAGGAGTTTTATGATGATTACACTCCTGTCAGAGTGAAGGTAGTTTATACCAGTGCTACCAGCTTGGGAGGTCTATTTAGCTCTGATACACTACTATGATATAAAAATGCTTTGTTGCTAAATGTACTTTTTTTTTTTTCTCCCTCTCTCTCCTGTTTGTTTTTACTGAGAAGAAGAGTGACATTAATCAATTGGAGTCCGTCAATAAAAGGCTTAGTGAGGAGCTAAACCAAGTAAAACACACCATTGAGAACCTGAGAAAAACACTGGAGGATTCCCAGAATCAAAACAAGGTACATTGAGAGAAGATGTTAAATTACTACATATTTTCTAGTTGCATTAAAATGTTTTACTCTAACTTTTATGAAACCTCTTACCCCCTTGTGTGAGCAGATCTTTTCAGAGAAGTTAGATGAGAAGGAGAATGATTTAAACTCTGAAAAGAAAAATGCTCTGAAGCGAGATAAAACAATCCAAGGGCTCACTCAGGTTCTTGGAGAAAAGGAAAAAGAGGTAAGAAGAATTCAATATAAACAGCTTATTTTATTGTGGACAGTAAAATAATTATATAATCACTGTTCTGTTTCATACAAAGCCTTTGCTGGTCTTTACCTGTGTATTGCACAGATTGCAGAGCTTTGCCATGAAATTGAGGACAGGGATGACGCTTTGGCCAAGGCAAGAGAGGCAGCACATAAAGCCCAACTCCAGAAATACCAGGCATGTCAAATGCACTTTTTATTTTGTACAAAGACAAACTTTAATGCAATCAATCCTTCACTTCAAATGATAATGGAGCATAATAAATATCTTTTTTTTTGTTTCATGTGTGACTGTATATTTATAATGCTAAGAAGTTTTTGTCAGTGGTGTTAAATGTCAAACAATTCTTGTGTGTTTTTTCAGGGAGTAGAGGAGCACCAAAACCTATTAATGGAAAAACAAAACGAGTTGGCCCAACTCCAGGGGGAACACCATTGCAAAGTGCTAGAAGCCCAGAAATTACAGCGTGCCCTGGACCGAAAGGAGCAAGAGCTGGCTGATTTGCAGCAGACAAAGGACCAGCTTGAGGTGGAATTGGAAGACCTGCAGCAACAGAAGAAAAAAGGAGACAAAGCCCTGAATGTAAGAAAGCCGAAGGACCAAGAGACCTCTCGCCAGAATACTTCCAATGTTGGTATTGGCTCCGGAACAAACATTGCTACTTCTAAATCGTCTTCTCTGTCATCTCCTTTTCCCACCAGGATCTGCACAATCAACTGAAAAAGCTGAGTGGTGAGATAGGGGAAAGGGAGAGTGCTCTTGAGCAGCAGTACCAGGATATGCTGGAGCAAACCAAAAGAAAACTACACACCCATGAAGTCACCATCCAGCGGCTCACGTCCACTTTGGCCGATAAAGATCAGCAGCTACAGGTGGCTCAACACGTATAGATGGATTCTGAAGCAAAAGATGTACATTTTCCAAAAAAAAAACAAACCCAAAGGTAAATCTGAATCTCAGGTTTTTAATCATTGCTTTCTGTGTTTATCAGGAGTACATGAACATGGTCAAAGACTTTGAGCAAAGCAGAAGTCCTGGCAGTAACGACGGTGTGCTCACCAAGCTTCGGCAAAGGCTGAAAGAAAAGGAGAGTGCTTTGGAAGTAGGTATTCCTTCTTTCTTTTCTGGTCGCCAGGGGAAGATCGATTTAATTCCAACATTCTTCTGTTTTTTCACCATCAGCAAGTACTGGATGAGAAATTTGCTGCCATTGAGGAGAAAGACAATGAGATTCACCAGCTGCAGCTCTCACTAAGGGAAAAGGAAAGGGACTTGGATAGACTCAATAACTTGCTGGCTCATAATGAGGAAACCATTAATGTAAGTAGTTACTATCTTAATCCGTCTTGAGATCAGTAAAGTGTTTTGTTTTGAAATCTGCCTAACCACTTTTCTCCTTCTAGAATTTTGACACTTTGATTAAGGAAAAAGATGTGGAGCTGCAGCATCTGACAAACACTCTAAAGAATCTGCAGAGAGCCAAGCAAGATGTAGAAGATAATCTGAACAGATCACTGAGAGAGAAGGACTCCATCATCAACCAGCTGCAGCTCTCCCTGGAGGGCAAGACAAAGGATATGGAGGTTAGTGGGCAAAATTCACTTTATTACAACTTCTGCTGCGTCTTCAGCTATCGTCCCGATAGTTTTTCTACTGATAACTCTGGTCCTTATATCTTCAGATGTGATTGTGAGGTACATTTCTTTTATTTTGACACTGTTTACTTTTAGGAAATGGCCGAATCAATGCTGAACCAGTCACAGACTCACTCACGGGACCTTGCTGAACAAATGGGCCAGAGGTTAAAAGTCACAGAGGCCATGCTAGCGGAGGCTGTGAAAGCCAGAGAAAGACTTGTTGCTGACAATGAGAGTGCCGTGGAAGGGCTGTTGGCCACAATCGGCAGCAAGGACCTGCTTCTCAAGGTACGCATTTAGTCACGGCAATGTCTATGTTGATTTCACTGGTCAAGGGAAAGAAAAATAATCACGTGAATTAAGTATTATGTACATCAGAAAATCAATTTAGTAGTAACATGGATCAAAAAAAATATTTGTAATACTGAAAGAAATGCAAATGGCCATTTATGTGTGTAGACTGAGGGTAAACATCAGTAACTCGTGGTAATTACTGTGATCCGCTGTTTACCCCCCCCCCCCCCAGGAGTCTGCTGAGCACTTCAACCGTATGCTCTCTGAACGTACTCAAGAGATTCAGGAACTCAGGAAGCAGCTGTCTGAAAAGCAACAGGAGATTGCCAATGCAGAGAAGCAGAGCTCCTCAACAGCCCAGGAGAATTATTTAGAGACGGCAGAACTTAGAGCCCTGCTTGCAGAAAAAGACAGTCTCATCAATGTAAGATCCTCTGAGCACAACAATGTCATTCAGCTGCTAAACTGCTTGACTTAACAGAGGAAGTTGACGTCCCAAAGAGATTAAACATTTCTTTCCTTTCCTCTATTATAACTGCAAATTGCTTGGTTACCTAGCTTGAAAAGTACATCATCCATACATGTTTGAGTGTGTATACTTGTTTTATGTGTAAATCTGCAGAAGCTTCTGCAGCGTGGTCAGGAGAGAGACCAGTTCCTGGCACAGATGAGTCACAAGGTGGAGTCGGATCATGTGTTGGAGCTAAGACAAACCATCCAGATCATGCAAGAGAAGCTGGACAATAGGGATGGTGAGGCCTTAAGAACTTTTAAATCCTAACATATATTTATTATTATATTTAAAGAAAGTGTTTACGTTCCTATTTTGATTTTGTTCTGCCTGACCCAAAGCTGAACTGTCTAAGAAAAACAGCGAAGACATTCAGGAAAGCAATCCGCTTTCCAAGAAAACGGTTGTCGTCCTGAAGAAAGAGTTGGCACAGAAAACTGAAGCGCTGAACAAAGCACTGAAAAGAGAAAATGAACTGAAGGTTAGTGAGCTGGGATCATTTTCGTATGTGCATTATTGGGTTATTTGTAAAACGGATGATTCATAAACCCATTTTTTTTTTTTCTTTAATCCTCTATTTCATTTGCCAGATTTCATTGGCTGACCTCCAGTCATTGCTATCTGAGCTCGAGGGTCGCAGTGAAGGGCAGGCTGCTAATATTGAGTCCCTGACCGCCACTCTGAAGACCAAGGAGGAGATTATCAATGTAAGAGCCCTCCACTCACAGTCAGTCCATGTAACTAAGGAATTAAAGTCTTATTTTATCTGAACTTTCAGCTTATGGGATGTTTATGACTGTGGGCAGGTTCTCCACCAGCGCCTTGGTCAGGGAGGCGACAGTCGGGTTGATCATACCCAGGATCACGTAATTGGCTCTGGCATGGAGAGGTCACTACCTGTGCTTCCTCAGAGAGAGAAAACCATGATAGGAGGAGACAGACAGCAAGATGTAAAGCTTTACTATCTTCTCAAACAATCAAAATGTAACAAATAATTTTGTCAAGACCTCTGAGAATGTTTTCATTTTGCCCACAGTCTTTGCCCAACCTTATGGCCTTGCAAAAGGAGCATGATGCTTTAAATAAAGCCCTGAGAGCTGAACAACAGCTCTACTCCAACTTGGCCAGGGCTGTCAAGGAGCAGGACAGGTAGGACAGTGCTACAAACACGAGTGACAATAATCATGCAAATACATCATCTTAACATAGTTAACTTATTGACCTTGAGGATCAAGGTTCTGTAAACTGTTTTTTGTTGTTTTTTCTTTCTTCTCCAGTGCCCAGCGTCTCCATGCTCTCCAGCTGGAGCTTACAGCAGTGCAGCTTCTCAGGCAACAGCTAGAAGATGGCATCAAAACTAATGAGGAGCTAAGGGATGACTTGGAGAGAGAGACACTGAGAGCCAAACTGAGAGAAGGTGCAGTGCAAACACGTTGGGTTATAGACCAAGGTGGTGACTAAAGATATGAAATAAGTATAAAAGGGGGAGACCTCTTATATTATTTAGGCTTTAAAAAAAGCATTAATAGCTACTAGGGATGATTTTCACATAAGCTCTTTTATTTTGTCCACTGCTTTTACTCCAACTGCGCAACCAGATGACAGGCTCATATCCACTCTTTGTCTGTCCTTTTATTCAGCATGCACCTCTGGTTCTTACCTTTTTCATTTGTGTGCACGTTTTGTCTCATTCTCTTTGCATCATCACTTTCTCATCTGTTTGTCGTTTTCTCCACCAGAGTTGATACTCAGTCCACTGTCACTCAGTAAATGTATTCATTTTACCCCTACATTATCTGCACTGTCTGTCCTTTCTAAAATAATGAATAAAGGCTGCTCTTGGCCTCTCTTTTTCTGTGTTTACATGCTGTCTGCCTGTTTTTGACTGATCAACCTTTCATTGTTTGTCCATTGCATGATCTCTCTAAAAGCCCTCATATTATTAATCTAACCCATCTGACCATCTGTCTCATGATTTATATTTAGACACACAAGTACTAATTTTTATTACATAACTGTAACAAATAAATGAAAGGCTTTCATTGGGTGTTCTGATTGAATTACATAATGATGCACTAAGGATCCCATTAAAGAGCAAATACTGTTTAATAGCTCCTAATCCAGAGAATCATCTGACCCTACACAGTATGCGTGTAACAGCAGGTCCCCTGATGTTAAGGTGCTAAGAACTTAGCACCATAAGCCCTTCGTCTATATTGTAACGTCAAAGCACAGCCTTTAGACAAATTAAAGTTCCATCTAAAGAGCATGAGTTGAGTGTCTGTCCACATGCACGTGTGTTCTCACATGAGCAAGTGCATTAAATGCATGCTCCTCCCACACTCCTGTCTACTCAGTGCCAGCTGTATAAATAGGTCAGCTCACACTCACTGACACAGAGGGGGTACATTTTTTTTTAATTTTTTTATATGGTGTAGACGAACACCAAAACAACAAAACCAACTGTAGTAATCACATTTCTGATGGTTCATTTCTGTTACTGTACGGTGTGTATGAAACAAGCCAGCTAAGGCTAATTCCATGTGTACAGTTATTGTGCATAAATGTTAAGCAATAAATGTTAGGCAAGGTTGTTTTTTTTCCTTATTTACGCTAAATCTGATGACCTTAACTGTTAAGATTCCAAAAGAAAGTTTATCCCAGAAACAAAAATGATCATATAAACATTTATTTTGTCTTTTATTTTATTCTTAAAATATGAATACGTTCATGGCTATTTTATGCTTCGCTTGTTTGGCTTTATTTATTTTTTCTAAAGACACTACATACTGAAGGAGTTTTCATATGTATAAATATTGTCTTTAATTTAACTTACAATGATGTAGGATATGCATCATTTTGAAGTACTATTAGAAGTGCTGTGTGGATAACCGTGTCTGTGTGTGTGCGTGTGGGCGGGCGCGTGTGCGTGTGGGCGCGTACGTATTTAGGTGTGAACCTGAGCAATCAATCTGAAGAACTGGAAAGCATGAGGCATCAGCTTGAGGATGCCCAGCGCTGGAATGCATCTCTGCAGGCTCGCTTAGGAGCAATTCAGAATCGTGGTGGAGGGGTTGGTGGAGCCAAGGATGGTGGTAAGACTAGAAAAGATGCACTACAGCTGTCGTGTGTGTGTGTGTGTGTGTGTGTGTGTGTGTGTGTGTGTGTGTGTGTGTGTGTGTGTGTGTGTGTGTGTGTGTGTGTGTGTGTGTGTGTGTGTGTGTGTGTGTGTGTGTGTGTGTGTGTGTGTGTGTGTGTGTGTGTGTGTGTACTTTTTTTTTTTTTTTTTTTTCTAATACCATTGGGTGTTCTGATTGAATTACATAATGATGCACTAAGGATCCCAGTAAAGAGCAAATACTGTTTAATAGCTCCTAATCCAGAGAATCATCTTAAGACCATAGGTCTTACTGAAATGCCTGTGTCATACTTGGATCAAACTAGTACAGAGATGCCATGTAAAAGCTCCCTTTCAACAATATCACCACCCTCTAAAGCAGACAGGTTAGAGGGTGGTGTCAGCCGCTCAACTCCACCCAGCTCTGAGATGTGGGCTGTGCCTCGTTAAGAAATCAGTGTTGAAGTTTTATGCTACCCATTTCTGATGTAGAGCAAATGCAGCATGATGTAAAGTTGGGTGGTGGTATAGATGTGAAAACTGGATAATTTTACTGTGATGTCACAGTGTCCTTTAAATTTAAATGGTCATTGAATGAGCAATTTTCCGACTTTGGGAAACCTCATAAGGTACCACCTCAAATGAGGTGGCAAATAAATGCTCAAAGCACAAAAATGTTTTAATATGTTCCTTGAAGAGTTCTGCATCTTTTTTATTATTATTATTTCCAGGTGACTCTTTGAGTTTTATTGGAGATCAGACTTCCTACTTGAGTATCTGTGTAGGAGAAGGGCTGGATGATAGCTTGTCTCATCTCTCTGCTCAGGAGCTCCGACAAAAGGTGAACTTTCAAAATAAGTGAATCTATTTTGAGGAAGTTTTGTCTCCATTTATATTCATTCATGTCGAAGTTGTTGAAATGCCTCAACAATGTGACAAAACTTAAGATTAACTAAACATACAAATGGTTGAAAATTGTTCCTTTTGTGTCATAGATACTGGAGCTGCAAGAGCAAGTCAGTGGACTGCAGCATTTAAACGATGGACTGCAGAGCCGTCTGTCACTGATGGATGAGTCGCAGCGTGGTGCTCAGGAAGTGGAAGACAAAACCCTGACCACCAGGAGGCCGTCCAAACAGGTTAGAGGTCGCTAAAGACGGCTGCAAGTGGATGAAGTTGTACATAAAGTTGTACCTTGAGAGTTGGGGTTTTTTTTTTTGTTTGTTTGTTTTTTTCCAAAAACTTTTTTTGTTATTTATTGGTGATATTTTCTTCTACAGTATGTTCACTAAAGAAATGACTTGAGTCATGCCATAGCCTAACATCCACCTTTATTAGCTCTTTTTTTTTTTTAAATGTTGAACCTATGTCTTAACCTCTACTTAGTCTAGCTTGTTACTAATATCTCTGAGCTTTGTAGTACATGTGTTGTTTCTCTAACAACTGCTTTTCTTGTCTTTAGTAGAAACAACCCTCTTGCTCTATCCCTCTTTTTCCTAATCAGTCCCTGTTTTGTTGTCTTTTTTTTTTTGTATGTGTCCCATGAAACGGTCTCTCTTTGCCATGCCACATTAGACACATCATGCCATCCTGCTGTTGCTGTGCAGTGTTTTATGGATTCTGTTCCCGCTTTAAGTTTTCTTTTACCGGGTCATGTGTGTCATGCTCGCCTTCCATCCCATTTACTCTAGCAGTCTCAGAAGACATGTGAGATGCAGCTACCATATCACAGTACCGAGACGTGTCATCCTGATCAGGATAAAGAGAGCCAGACTAGTATCGAACCAGGACAGGTATGATGTAGTTGACTTTTTTTTTAATTATTTAAATTGCTGTCTTAAATTTTTGAGTAAATGTGATGTTGAATTGGCTTGTTTCCAGCATTGCTAACTACATTTCTGAACCGTTTTAGATGGCATCTGGAAAGCTTTTTAGTGAGGAAAACGTGGATGATTGCCGAGGCCTGAGTAAAGAGCATGCTCTCTCTGATGGCAGCCTCTCAGAGACTGAAGAGAAGACTTCCAGAAAGATGAGCAGAGATGTAATGATGCTTAAATCTCTGTTGAGTGACTGTGGGTTCACCTCAGTCTTGCAGCTTAGGTGGGTTCTGTCTTCAGCATGATTACTTACACAATCCAAACACAAATTAAAGCTCTGTGAAGTTAAGTTTTCTGTCCATGCTGCTTTTTTCAGAGAGGAACTACTCCAACTTATCTCAGAAAATGCAGAGCTGCGGGGGCTCCTGAAGGAACAAATATCTGCAGAGTGTAAAGAGAAAGAGAGCACAGATGTTTCGGGGAACAGCAGCGATGGACAGGCTGAATTGAGAAGGAGCTTTGAAACCCTGCACACTGAAGCCAAAGATTATTCTGAGGTTGTCAGACTGTTGAAGAAGAGGAGGGAGAAGAAACTGAGTGAGGTGTCAGATGGGGAGACGCCTGTAACTACTGTTGTCGCTGCTGATGAGATGAAAAGTCCACAGCTTCATAGTCAGTCCCAAACCAAGAGTCCAAAGCAGCATTTTGCAAGGCAGAGGGTAAGTTTTACAATGAGACAGATGTAAAGAGAAGCTCAATGTTTTTTGTTTTTTTTCCCCATACATTCAGTAATGCCTGGTGTTCCATTTGTTTTAATTATAGGCCAGTGTCAAGTCCCGTCTTCCTGTGCCTGTGAGGCTGAAAGTGGAGGCTAATAATGGCAATCAGCCTGTGAACCCTAATCACCTACAAACTGATGCAAGCCAGCACCTTAACTTGGATGAGGTCTATGGTTCTGACCAGCTCACAGACTCCAACTCTCCAACAACACCACAGGACAGCACTTCCCCTTCCTGCACCCTCACATTTATTCCACATAGCTGTAGTCCATCAGGGTTTGACAAAGGTTCGGAAGGCAGAAAAGCGGTGGATCCCACCCAGACCAACTCTGATCTTCTCACTCAGTTGGAGCTTCTCCACCAGGAATGTCAGGAGAAAGAGGTTCTCATCAACAAATTGGGTGAACAGCTTGCTGATTGGGAAGAGCTCCACATTCAGCTTCAGGAAAAAGAGAGACTTATTCATCAGTACACAGAGGCCTTGCAGGCGGCTCAGTCCACTATAGCTTACCTGACTGCCTGCACTATGGACAGCCAGGGAGGATTTGGTGTACACACAGATTCTGGTTTCGTTGGTTCAGATGCTGCCCTCCACAGTAAGTGCATAGAGCTTCAGAAAGCTTTGCAGGAGAAGGAAGAACTCACCAACCAGTTTATTAAACTTCTGAACATGGTAGAGGAGGTCATTTCCTCCTCATGCAACCAAGAAAAGAATCCAGGAATCGGTGATCTTTCTTTAAAGATAAAGGGTGCTTTACAGGAGTTAAATGCATCTTCAAAAAGAGAAGGGCCAAAAGGTTTCTTTGGCGATTCTGGTGAGTCTCTGCATGAGCTACAGCGGCAAGCTGACTCTTTGCAAGCGGCACTTTTCGAACAGAATAGGCTCAATGCAGAGCTTCAGGAACAGTTGTGGGTTGCCAACACTTCTGCACAACGTGGCGGCCTAAATGACACCACTTCTTTGACATCAGAGTCACTTCGAGAAGAAACAAAGGAAAGCCATAGTCCAGTTGGAGGATCTGATAATAGTTTAAATCAAAAAATGTTTAAAGTTTTACAGAATTGTTTTAGTGCAACAGAATCTGTTGTCTACTCATTAGCAGCTCACTGTGCAAATTCTGCCTCCTTGGGCTCTGTTAAATCATCACATATCAACCTGGACTTGGAGAGGAATTTGGAAAAACTTGAGAGAGCCCTGCAGGAAAAAAAGCAACTTGATGAACCTGCCCAGCCAACCAAATCCAGCGGCAATCTGCCCACTACTGCCACCAAAATAGAAGGCCAGAAACTCCATCAGGATCTCAGGCATCTCTACAAGGTCTTCAATGATTGTTTTCAAAGGATAACTGATCTCCAGGCTTCCCTACAAGAAGTGAGGGGCCACAGAGGGGAGAGCGAGGCTCACAAGACGGTGCAAGATGCCAAGGGATTACCGCCAAGTGTTCAGGTCCAACTGGAGACATTACACAAGGCTCTGAGGGAGAAAAAGAAGGCATGTAAAAACCTGGAAGATAAGCTGGCTACTGCTCTTACTAAGACTTCATCCACTGAAGCTGCACGAAAAGGTTAGATAACACACTGTGCAATGTCATTCATGTTAGAATATCATCTATTTTATAATCTAAATCATAAAAAACACAAAGATAAACATAAACAATATATTTAATTTTTTTTTCTTTCTAACATTAAATATATTGCTTTCAATGCTAGCTCCTGAGCATGGTGACAAAGCCGTGCAGGTGGATTTGCAGGACCTGGGTTACGAAACCAGTGGCAAGAGTGAGAACGATAGGGAAGAGAGCAGTAGCACAGGTAGACAGCCTTCAGGCAGACTGCATGTCTGTCAGCTGAGTGGACACTAATCCCACTAGTGGATAGATGCTTTTAAAAATGCTTGCATGAGAAGGGAACAAAGGTGTTTTCAGTTTGGGTCTCATAACACACATGGTGTCTTTTCAGGTTTTAACTTTGGATTTTTTCTGCACTGTTCTCTGAATTTGAATGGCTGTCATTATTTTTGCATGTTTCCACTCTGACATATGGAAATGTATTTCGAGCACCTATTAACCTCTCAAATTTATTACTGTACTTGTTTCAGTCTAGCATTATCTCAAACTGTTTATATCCTCACATGGCTCTTTTCCGATCTATTTTTGGAACAGATTTGTTCAGTATCTGTGTCCATGTGTTGCCAGATTTAGAGGTGGGTGTGAACCCCAGTTGCAGTGCTTCTAGCCTGCCTTCCCTGCTGAAACACGAACAAGCTGCATTCTCCTCAACTGAAAATTTGGACTCAACCTCCAGCACTCCATACCCTAGTTCCCCAGCTCAGAGCTCAGCCAAGGTAGGCATTTTATTGATTTCTGTCAATTATTTTTCAGTCCAGTGTCAGCTGTGTCATCTTTTTTGGTCCCTGTGTTTGTTGGTTTTTTTTTTTGTCATATAGTTGTGGATGGTAGAATTGCTTACATGAAGGAGCCATCTTACTTTGCTGCACAAAATCACAACCTGTTATTATGTTGCAGCTGTTTTGTCCCACATCTAGTCAGCTTAGGACACGACATGAACAAGGCCACATGTCTGGTGGGGACATGGTGCGGCTGGTTGGGAGCAGGGGGAGAGTCGAATGAGCCTCCCAGTTGTTCCACATCCTGGCACTTAAATCTTCCTCAGGTGGATCTCAGGCAGCCAATCCTGAATGAGCAACCGCACACTAAAATTAACATAAGTCATTGGGTCCACAGAAGACGTCAGTCGTAACACTGGCCGTAGTGTTCTCACACAATGGCCAGTAAATGTAGTCTATTACAGTGTTTATTACAAAGAAAAACACAATTTAAACTCAATTTCTGCCCTCTTAAAATGGAAAGCACAAGCTCCATAAAACGGATACATTTGTGTCTTAGTTCCGCTGAAGTTTTAATTTGCATATACATACACATAATTAAGGAAACTAAACTTGCTTCAATAACCACCCTCTGTCGGTTCTTAGGTCAGTCTGAAAAGTCTGCAGGTGTATGATGAGTACGGGGCTTCAGATGACCCAATTCAACTTCAAGCACAAGTCAGAGAGCTGAAGATCCATCTTGAAAACCAGACCAAACTCATCGTCCAAATGAAAAGTCTTCTGCGGAGGAACTCCCTCTCCAGTGACCTAGTTGCCAGCACTTTTGACCTGTCTGTCATCGGGGAGCAAGAAGGCGCACACAAATTTGACCATAACCAAGAAAGAAACTACAAAAGTGGGCAAGCTGGGGAGAAAAAGGAGGCTGAGAATCATCCATTGAAGAACAGAACCAGCCGTCTAAATTTGGACCTGGAGAGTGAGAGGACACCGGACAGAAGCATTAGTGAACAACTGCAGCAGACCCGGAGTCGCTCCACATCGCCTGCTAGGTCATCATTCTTTTAAGTGCATTATTGAATTTGTACCATTTATAGTCTGTGATGGTGACAAAGTAGCACAACATTTTGTTTTCCTTTATTTTTTTTTTAGATATAATCTTGACCAACATTAAGTATTTATTACATGTATTTTGGTTTCTCTGCAGACTGGATTCTCTGGTCCAATCACAGGCGAGGGAATTGTCCCAACTGAGGCAGCAGATCAAGGAGAGCCGTAGGCTCGGATCGATGCAGCGTTGGCAGTTGGAGGAGCTGAACAAGGCTTTTAAGGAGCTGCTGCATGCTGGCGAAGTCGACTATTACATGGGGGGAGTGGTCAAAGAGCAGCTGGACAAGAGCCTGAGCATTCTGGACAGGCTGGAGGGACGGCTGGACAAAGGTAACAGCTGATTTCATCAAAACTGCATTAAATTTCTTGCACAAAATGTTTTTTTCCTCTCTTTTTCTTGATAGTCAGTTTTAATGTTTAAGCCAAAAGAAAGAAACCTAAACACCTGTGAATACTAAGAATTTTGTGTAAAATTTAAGACTTCAAGTCAGGATTTATTAAAAGTAAACATATTGAAGGTGATGAATCTTATAAAGCATCTTTGGCTGAGCTGAAAACCTGGGAACATTTTCACAAAATGACTTGATGCCACACCATAGAGAAAGCAGTAGCTGCTGAAAAAGATATAAATACTAAACAGGAGTGATTTGTAACCGTGTACAAAAAGGTTGATATTTTTCTCTGTTTTGTAGGAGAACCTCATCTGGATAAGGAGGACGTTGCAGCTCTTGAACTGTCTCGCAGGTATGCTTGGTACATTAGAATAAGTTGGCCCAACTCAAACTAATTTACAAAAAGTTGAATTACTAGTTCTTCATATTTCTGTTTCTTGCTTAAAGAAGTGAATTATTATGATGCATTACGTTAATGGTTACAGCAAGCAGCTACAGAGAGCCATTATTAATTTGACTTCAAAGGGTGAAAGAGTGAGAAACGCTGCTTGTGTTTTTGTCTATATTAAACAAATGTGACTCTGTTGCATTTTAGTCTTTTGGGGTAATAAAGAGCAGTTCTGATTTCATTTAGCAGTTTCTGTTTAGCCGCTTCCCCTTGTCTTTGTGCTGAGCTGCTCATCCACTTAAATGTAAAACATCTTTTTTTAGCAAAATATCCAACGATTCTTTAATTGACAGCTACTCTTGCACATATGGTCTAAGTACACTTCAACAAATCAAACACCAGATGCTTAAATTGGCCTTTGATAGTTAGGACATTTTCATAATCATAGGGTGCGATAAATTGTTCAATAACACTTTTTTTATTTTAATTTTTTTAAATCAAATGCGCAGATACACTGACTACCATTTTTGATTCATACAATCAAGATCTTTATGTCAATGTATGCATGGAACATGTTATTCTGGTCAGTATTTAAAGGTAATATTTTACTTTAAGGTTGCTACTTGCTGAGGTGTCTTGATATGCCTCATGACCCTTTAAAAATTATTACGATGAGGTATTTCTTCCCATCCCCCTGCCTTTTGACCCTGGTGTGCGTGCGTGTGTGTATTGTTGCTCTTAAATAGCGCACTGCAGTCGACCTACTTTAATCCGTCAACCAAACTATCCCTAAATGGGCCACTGATGTCTCACATGTGAACAGACACAGCAGGTTCTTTTGCAGTCTGTCCCTGTTTTTTACAACAACAAAAAAACATACACATTTAGTTTTCCATGGTTGTCAGTAAATGCATTTACAGATTCCAAAAATTGTTGAAATTATAGAATTTAATTTATTTTTAATGTATCTGTTTTTCTCCCTCAAGTGAAGTTTTACCTTTACATGATATAGTCAATTTTATTTTAACTGGACATGCAAATTGTTTATTCAGTATGACGCAAACAATAATCCATATTACTGCTGATGCCGCAGTCTTGGTGAGCTTCAGCAGGCATCAAAATCACCTCTCTCCCATGAGGAGAGCATGGAGGACCCTCCTGACAGTCTGTCTAGAATCCAGTGGGAGATAGATTATCTGCGTCTGGAGCTGGAGGCCGAGAGAGTGCTGCTGCAGCAGCATGTCAGCCTCCTGGTCCACTATAATCTCACCCTGGCCGAATGCACCAGGGAGCAGCTGGACCTGTGAGTGGGTTTGATCCAGATGGACAGCATGATGTTTGCTGTGTCCTTTCCAATGTTCCAGCTGTGTGTTTCTACCAAAAGTTATCAAAAAGTCTTCTGGTTAGGAACATAAAATATTTTCCTGATCTCTTCATTTATCTCTCTTTTGCTGTTTTTGCTGTCCTGTTAAGATAATGTGTTGGCTACTATCCATCTGATATAAACAGGATTTATTGAACCTTCTCCTAGGCTGGCTAAGGAGCTGCAGGAGAAGAATCGACTCATCCAGAGCCTTCAAAGTCAGATCAGAGGCCAAAGTCCCAGCAGCCATCACAGTTCTCAATCTGATCTGTACCACTCTGACAGGACCTGCTCCTCACACCACAGCAGCCCTGCCGCACAAGGTACCAGTCGTATAGACATTAAAATCTCTTTAAGCTATTCTTAAACATAATTTAAGACTGAAATTTATTTATGAATGGGTTTGAAAGTTCAGCTATTGTCTAAAGTGGGTGCTTGACAGGATTAACTGAACCTGCTCCATTAATAACGTATATTTTCTCCACCGCTTGCACTATAAAATGCCCTCAAGATTACTTGAATCCCTTTTTGTGGTCATAGTCAGTCTAGTTTCGCCTGTAATGGCACTTATTTTCCACTCAGGCCTATTCTGTTCCAGTGAAGCATGCTGCACGACAAAGCATACTGTCCAAGGGCAGAGCTGGTGTCCAGTTTCCATTCACCTCCACTTAAAGTTGCATTATTCAGTGGTACCTATCCGGTTCAATCCTTAAATTGTATTTCCTTTGAGGAGGAGAAGACAGTGAATGTCATTAGAATCCAACAACATAAGACTTCTGGTTTACCAATTCCAGCTAAGAAGTCTTATGCACATTGATTTACATAACCTCATTTCATAAAGTGATGAGGAACATGTTTTGGACATTTTTTATTGAAGCTATGTCTGTTATTGTCCTCCTTCAGGCCAGCAGCAGCACCACCCTGATTGGGCAGGAGCAGCTGTCCCTCCAGGAGGAGGAGCTGAGGAGGACGGTGTGCCTGGTCACAGGGAGGCTGCCAGCAGGTTGCAGGGTCTGCAGAGGGAGAACGGGCGTTTACAAGAGCAGCTGAGGAGCAGCGAGGAGCTTAACACCACTCTACGCAGTGAACTGGACCTGCATCAGTCAATCATGGCCCAGACCAGCTCTCATCATCAGGAACAAGATAAAGGCCAAGTCTCAGGTCCTCAAACAGAAGCACATGGACAAGACGGAGACGTTGGCTCACAAAAAAATGCTGTGGAAGTGCCTCATACAATGAGTTCAGGTAAATATGAAGCTTTGGTACTTGGATTACCATCGTTGTATATTTAAATTTTCTGACGGCATTTTGAAAATGCTGTCAGGGTTCAATATTTTTTTTTCTTTATTTTCCTCTGTTTGTACATGTTTTCCCGAGGCCTCAGAATCATTATAAAATTCTTTTTGAGGTACTCCTTTAATTTGATTTTGTGCTTATGTTTATGTTAGACCTACTTGGAGAACACCTTCAGGAAATCAGAGCTTTGAGACAACGTCTGGAGGAAAGCATTCACACTAATGACCGCCTTAGGGAACAGCTGGAGAAGAGACTAGCTGAGGTGGAGAAGGACCCAGGTACACACACCATCCAACACTGTTATGTCAAGCAGTCCTTCTTTTGGTTTATATTTCCCTTTGTCTGTAGCCATGGCCTGAAATGCTGACCATCAATATTTGTATGTGTGGTTTTTAGCAGCCACCAATATCTTCATCCATGGCAATGAGGATCAGGGTCAGTTGGCTAATGAGGTGCGGTTCCTTTGGGGACAAAACCAAGCCCTGCAGGATCAGCTCAACATGGGATCTAGAGGTAAACTCTTGTACTTTCCCACAACTTTTTCACCCTGGTATTTAGTTGCTAAGTCAGAGAAATAAATATAAAAAAAGAGAAACATGCAAGGTGCCAAAAATTACAAAGTGCAAGGCAGACATGTAGAAAAGTGTGGATGGATAAGTTGGGATGTTGGAGGGTTAGAAGAGATTTTCTCAGACGAGATGCATCTTCAAGAGTTTCTTGAAAGTCAAGTGGGACGCTTCTACTCTGTGGTTTCAAGCTTGTGAAATGAGCTACCAAACAGTCTGGATTGCCTTGTGTATAGGGGTGGCTTTTCTAGATGGAGTATAAGCCTCAAGGAACGAGTTTGAATAACCGAGTACAGACCCAAAAGTCCCTTTTTAGCATTAGTGACTTGAACTCTATTTGGGCAGTCAAGAGTAGCCAGTGGTGTTCAGCAAGCAACAGTGTGACATGAGCCCTTCTGACACACATTCTGGACTGTTTAACCGTCCATGCTAGAAGATCTGTGAGAAGAATGAAGAATGTGTGTGTGTGTGTGTGTGTGTGTGTGTGTGTGTGTGTGTGTGTGTGTGTGTGTGTGTGTGTGTGTGTGTGTGTGTGTGTGTGTGTGTGTGTGTGTGTGTGTGTGTGTGTGTGTGTGTGTGTGTGTGTGTGTGTGTGTGTGTGTGTGTGTGTGTGTCTGTGTCTGTGTGTGTGTATGTATGTATGTATATGTATGTGTCTGTGTGTATGTGTGTGTATATGCATGTGTGTGTATATGTATGTGTGTGTATATGTATGTGTCTGTGTGTGTATATGTATGTGTGTGTATATGTATGTGTCTGTGTGTGTATATGTATGTGTGTGTATATGTATGTGTCTGTGTGTATATGTATGTATGTGTATGTGTGTATGTGTGTGTATGTGTGTGTATATGTATGTATGTGTATGTGTGTGTATGTGTATGTGTGTGTATGTGTGTGTATATGTATGTATGTGTCTGTGTGTATGTGTGTGTATATGTATGTATGTGTCTGTGTGTATGTGTGTGTATATGTATGTATATGTATGTATGTGTCTGTGTGTATGTGTGTGTATATGTATGTATGTGTCTGTGTGTATGTGTGTGTATATGTATGTATGTGTGTGTCTGAGATGGGTTCAGCATGCTCTAAAGGCTTTTTGTTTTATTAATCATGTGTATGAACACATAAGAGTACTCATTTTAATTTCCTTCAGATAAGCAAAAGGAGAATGAGAAGCTCCGTGAGACAGTGGCTCGACGAACTTCCAAACTTGAACAGAGTAGGAGGGAATGTGAAGCTCTGAGGCAGGAGAACAGCCGACTGAAGGAGAGACTGGAGCAGAGCAACCAGGAAAATTCAGCGCTGCAGGATTCACTGCACTCCAGCAAAGAAGAGCAGCAAAGGTAAACGCCAGCACCGGTCATCCTCAGCGCATCAAGACCACAGGGAGCTGTTTAGTAGGACACACTTACCGTCATTACTGCTCTTCCTCATACAACCCGAAACCGTAACTGGCAGTTACCATTAATCCATCGTACTAGTACAACTCTATTTTAAGGCTCATCAAAGAATACATACATGCACATGGCGCAATGATGGTATGTGACCTATTGCCCTGTTTCCACCTACACAGCAGAGGGATGTTGCAACTTAACAACGGTTTACCGTCTTTTGTGTGTGTGTGTGTGTGTGTGTGTGTGTGTGTGTGTGTGTGTGTGTGTGTGTGTGTGTGTGTGTGTGTGTGTGTGTGTGTGTGTGTGTGTGTGTGTCCGTCCTACAATAAGACTAGAACTTGCTTTCTATAAATAAAACTATATTTCTATAAAACAGTATTTTTTCTGTATGATCGGGGTGTTTCTAGGTTGCAGTGTGCGGTGAAACTGCAGAAGCAGCAACTTGCAGACTCCCAACGTCTCCTCCAGTCTCTACGGGTGGAGATAAAGGTCTATGAAAAGATGAAGAACGACTTAACCAAACACAACGGTACTGTAGGTTTTTGCTGTTTTTAAAAGGTCCCCAGTAGAATGGACTTAATATAAATGTAGACTAGTTTGTAATTCTCTGGTAGCTCAGTAAAGGAGCTGGAAAATAGGTTTAGCAATTAGAAACAGTAAATTTTCCCTTTGACATTGTACCTTCTCTGTAAACATGCAGCTCTGCGATTTCTAGTTTAGTTTTCCTTGAGACTAGTGAAAGGATATATAACTTTGTTTCTCTGAACAGAATCGGATGATCCGACCCAGCCCCCCATCACAGACCCGTCCTCTGGGTCTGTTGACCTCAGGGAGCTGCTGTCAGAAATCAGACACCTGAGGGTTCAGCTGGAAAGGAGCATCCAGACCAACATGGCTCTGCGACAAAAACTGGAGGAGCAGTTGCTCCGAGGACCAAATCGCTCTGAAACCATCAATATCAACTACATGCTGTCCTCTCCAGGTAAAGTTTTAATGACCTTTGCCAGGCTCCTCTTTGTGATAACTTACATGCCTTTACAGTATTTGATTGTTCTATTTTTGTTCTTCAGTATAGTTTTTTTTTTCTTTTCCTCTAAATCTGTCCTAGATGAAAGGGGCCTGTCGCCAGGACGTGAAGGCTCTGATCCTCAGCATCACTCGTTCCACACCCACAAAGAAAACACCAGTGTCCTATATGGTGAGACGATCTTATAAGTCGGAAGCGTGCTTATTCGAGTTGTTTAAGAGATCTATCTGATTGTACACTTACAAACCTGCTTGAATCTTCTCAGACGTAAAACATTATGGTCATTCAGAGGTGGATGGCTCAGTCAGCAGCGGCTCCGACGACAGCGTCTCTGGCGCTCCCTTTCGACTGGTGCCCGGCCACCGCATGTGGGCGAGTCGCAACGGGCGCCATGTTTTGGGTTTGATTGAAGACTACAACGCCCTCCGTAAGCAGATTTCAGAGGGCCGAAAGCTGTCCCGCAGCATGGACGCACAACTGCAGGAGTGTCTGCACACACTCAAACAGCATGGCTCTGGCGAGGTACCGTAAACGTTTAAAAACGACAACTTCAGAGTCGCTGGGTTGCAAAAGAGTTAAAACCATTTGGGGTACATCTTCATAGGTCATGGAACAGCAGCATCTGAAGAGTTTATCCAGCAGCACAAACACCATGCAGCAAGTGCTGGACGAGGCCGGCCGACTACTTAAGCTGCTGTGGCGAGTCTCTTTACCGGCTGGTTTTGCAGCAGGGGAGAACGGCAACAACCAGCAGGTAGACACAAATACAGTAAATGCCGTGTCTCATTAATAATCTGCGGACCTAATCCTTTTTTTATTCCCTTAAATCAGGATGAGCTGCTGAAAAATGAGATAGCCAGACTGAGGAGCAGACTGTCACAGCAGGAGAGGATGCTGAGCGGCGCTGTGAAACGTCTCCGTACCACCAACCAGCTGAAAGAGGGAATGGAGAGGGTCATCATCGATCAGTGTAAGAATTCACCTCTTTTACTTAGTTTGGGCTTCTTGGAGAATATATTTACCAGATTGTAGTCAATAAATGAATAGTATGAAATTGCATTATATTAACATGTGCATTGACTCAAGTAATTATTGATGATGCAGTTTAGACTGAAATAAAAAAAACATTTTCCATGATGTAATTCAGTGTTACATTTTTATGTAATAATATCTAAACAAAACTTAATCATCCCCCATAATGCAGTGTCTCTGACCCACGGAGTTTTAAAGAAAGCCAGGGGAAACCTGGAGGTGAGTCTCCTCTCAAACTGCTGATGTTACATCGATGTCCACAGTGGTAAAGTTTCCTTCAGTGAATTGTTCCTTGTTTTTTTTTGTTTTTTTCCCTTCCTTCTATGAAATGTTAGACAAATTACTGTACCTTGTTCGGCCTGAAAGGCCTGTCTGGAGGACCAGACGAAGGTTAGTGTGGCTGAGTTACAGACTCTACAGCGATGTCATGCATGAGTTTCCCCAGCAACCTGCATGAAGTCTGTACCAGAATATTAACATGTGCAGATACAGTTTTGGTCTTTTCTTGGGTCCTTTAAGTACACAGTTTGAACATCAACATTTATTTGTAATCTGTGATGCAAGAGTTTTATCTACTTATGGCATTTTAAAAGGATTTTTGACATTTGAGAAATGTGCATTCGTGCATAGTCCCACTCTGATATGAAGCTGGAGCCAGGAGACGTCTGGCTCAGCAGAGAAATGCAAACGGCTGACCTCGTCTGTGTGAAATTATACTTTTGACTGATTTAAAGCGACACACATTTTTACCTTAGAGCTACCTTATCGGTATGGAGGTTAGGTAGGTTTTACTCCCATCACCTGGACTAGTCTGGGAGCTGGTGTCACTTCAAAGGCGCCTGTTAGGCAGAACATGGTCCATTGATTAGAATCAGATCATCTGTCTTCTTTCTGTAAAGTAAATTTGCACATTGATCAAAATGTTAAACTATTCTTTTAAATACCATAATTCCAGATGCATGTGTCTGGATTGTAGCCTGTCTGTATTTTTAAACTTTGTCTGATCAGATGCTTTTTTTTTTCTAAATCTTGCATGTCTGTGCCCAAAGCTGTGTAGTGATGCATGTTTTCATGCAGACTTTGTGAGAGTTGGCGTTCGACTTTGGTCCACTTGTTTTTCAGGAGGTTCCAGTCAATGGCCAGTAGCAGACGCTGAGGACGCTCAGCAGACAAATGTCCCCAGTTCCATACAGACTGCAGAAGAACACTCTGAGATATCAGAAGACTATAAAAGTGATGCCTCTTTGCACTGCAGCTATTAAATCTGCAGATTTCCTCGTACTGCTTTCGGCCATGTAGCTCCTTCAAGCTGAAAAGATGTTCTCGCGTTTCCATCCTGCTGTTAAATTTGTCCCCAGAAATGAAAGCCTTTTATACTGTAATTGCACATGCCCTGCCTTTTTAATTTGATTTATTTTAGGTACTGAAGATGTAACTTTATTTCTAAAAGAGAATGCCTTTGTAAAAAATCCCTATGCTTTAAATATTTTTTTCCTTTTTATATTATGCATATAGAAATGTATTTTATTACTGACTAGTTTTTACTTTTCATGTATAGGATGTTTAGAGTTTGAAGAATTAGGTGCAAATGCAGTAAAAACAAGTATCAACGTAAAACCATCCTGTCTGGAGCAGTTTGATTTACACCCAGTCTCGCTGTGGTACAAAAGTCCCTTTATTAGTATATGCATTTTCTTTTTAACTGTAAATCTTGGCAGCAACTTCAGAGCATGGATACAGAACAACAAATGCAAAAATAGCTCAAGATTCAGTGGAAAATGAAGCGCAACAATAGCTTTACAGGATCATTTCTACTACATTTAGTTACAGAGAGACTATTTAAGTAGCACTTGAAACAAGTGTGGTCACTGCGACCTATAAAACTAGGCCTGAAAGAAGATGGAGCAGTCAGCGACTGACGTTTGGTAGCACCACGCTCTCTGCAGACTCAGAGCTCTTCATCACCTTATAAGGTAAAACGTGTTTAGATTTGGCTTTTTTTCTCCCCCACTTGGAATTCTGGCACCAAAATTTTGTTTCTGGATTGGTACTGTTATGCAATTACTTTTCTTTTGGGAGGAAAAACAAAATTGCCCACTTTTCAAACTTATTTATGATGAAAATCCACATTTATCTCTGCACAAGTCTGAGGAAGGCCTGAACAAGCTGGATGACGGGCTCTTGGCCCTCGTGGCTCGTCTTGGAGCTGGACAGAGGTGGCTTGGACTGGGCAGAGGGGAGGATGCCACAGGCTGGAGAGGATGGAGAGCCCCTCCGGAAGTGGCGGGACAGGCTGGAGAGAAGAGTGCTCTGGAGATGGAAATAAATGTACAGTCACTAAAAGCACTAGTAGTTCTCTGCAGAATTTCACATCATTGTTGGCGGTTAAAGTAGAGACGCATGTGGCCACAAGTCTTGTAAAAGCTTCAGCACCTCAAACTTGGTAAATAGGAGGTCTCACCAGTTCAGAGCTGAGTTCTTGTTTAAGTCTCTGCTTGTCTCGAGGGATGACGGCGGGATCTTTGAGACACCTAACAGCCTGAGAGATGAGCACGTAGAAACAGTTCTCCATGGTGAACATTAACAACGACCTGAGAGAAGGGGAAAAAAGAACTCAGTTAAATAACTTGAAGCTCTACAACAATGTTGGAGACTAGAGACATTTACTCACTTCAGAGCCTGGAGCTCCTCTGATGAAGCCAATGAAGCTATGCTCAGAGAGACTGGCTCTTTTTTCTTCTCCATCTGTAATAAAGAGCACAAAATGATCAGTGATCTACCGTAGGCTGATCGTAGCTGAATTTACATCTATTCAATGTGTACCTCACTCAGCAGGCTCAGGGCCACGTTGATGGTGGCCAGCAGGGTCCCAAAAGAAGGAGCTACATCAGGGTCGAACGCTGGAGTGGTGAAGCTGAGTACAAACAGGGTCCTGTACTCTGCTAGGTCCATGCACTAACAAACAAAAAGGTACAATTGACATTTTGGTCGACTTTGGTCCTCCTGGGTTTGCATACATGAAGCAAGCAACTCCAGATGAGGAGGAATGATCACGATCTGCAGTCTGACCTGGTCCAGGAGTATCTGGCAGCAGTCTGGAGTGAAGTGCTGCAGAGTTGCCAGAGTTTTGCTGAGGATTTTCAGCAGGCTGCACTGCACAGCCAGCAGGGCCTTCTGCTCAGCCTTCTGCTCCGCCTCCTCCCTGTCTGCGCCTCCACCTGCTGACTCTTTATTTAGGGTCTGAGAGGGCCGCTGCGGCCTGGGGAGGGGCCCAGGGGGCAATGTCTCCCCATTCTTGGCCTTAAAAAAAAAAAATCATGCAGATGTAGAAATCTTAGTATCAACAGCATATACCATCAAACAAAGTATTATACTGGAAATTGTCAGACCTGGAGGTAGTGATGGAGCATTTTTTTGCTGTGGAGCAGATACGTGCAGGTCTGGCACAGGTAACACAGGTTCACCTGCAGAGAGAAGATTGAGGTGCATAAATATATGCGAGACTCCAACTGTGTTCTCTTTGTGGATGCTGCTGTGGGACTTGCCTGGATGTCTCTGAGCAGTTTGGGTAGATGGAACTGCCACTCCTTACAGAAGCTCGAGAGCTGCAGCAGGAATCCAACCGTGTGATCGGCCTCATCCAGACAGGCCAGGCTCTGGACTGTGCGCACGGCGTTCAGACACTGAGCAGATGGGAAACAGGCGGTGTGTTTGCAGTTCTTTAAACTGATCGGGCATCATCACTATGGAACCAACTTCCAATCTGGGTTAAGGAGCCAACATGATCCACTGACTGGTGCCCTTCAGCTCAATCCTCAGTTATTCATTAGAAGTATCTCACAAATATAATTATAGTCTTTATCAAAATATCCATGTATGCTTCACATAGTGCAGGCATGTGTGGTTTTCATCAAAACTTGCAATTTATTAGCAGACTGCTTTAAAATCTCTCCCGAATGCAGTGCACCATCACTTCAGTCGTACCTGTAATATGCGTTCTTGATGTACTCCCACAAAGTCCAGGGCTTCATTGATGAAGTTGTAGCGCAGCGTCTTGAGAAGACTCTCCATTAGAGACAGGCAGAGGCGGTACACGCCAGGCCAACAGGCAGAATCCTGGGACCTCCGGGTAAAACTCTGATCAGGAAAACATTTCGTTAGTACGGTCTATCCATTCTGAACTCAATATGATAAAAATGTTTCCAAGGTAAATTCTGTCATTTTATTTATTTTACCTGCGATGCACCATTTGGCGAGGCCTCGTATACACTCAAAAGAGGGAGACAGATAGTCTGGATGACTCCTGCTCCGGCAACAGCTGCTGCCCCCTGGAAGAAAAACGAAGATGCTCAGTAGGCGCTCAATAACCGACCAAAAATAAAGCACAGAGGTAACGGGAGACTTCGGTTTTACCTGAGAAGTCCGGGCCAGTGTGAGCAGCAGGTGAAGTGCAGCTTCAGTGAAGTACAGATTGTGTTTGGAGCGCAGGCTGAGCTCAACAGCACTTAGAACCGAGGGCAGGACCGGGACCTTCCTCATCACAGAGACCCAGTGTTCACCATCCTCATCGGTGCGGCACAGCTCCTTCGCCAAGTGGAGTGCCAGGACACACACCTAATTAAAAAAAAGAAAAAGTGTTGAAAGAACTGACATCAGACAACAGTAAGAAGTGTGTGTGTGTGTGGGGGGGGGGGGGGGGGGGGGGGGGGGGGGGACTCACCCAGACACCTTATTTGAATTAAAACTACATAAACTAAATAATAAAGCAATCTGTTGTGCTTCAACACCTAACCTAAACCATTTAACATTTAGAAATAATAAAAATAAAGGCTGTAAAGTGCCATCTACTTTAATCTAGAACTGACTTTGACACCAGAAGGTGAGGACTGGAACGAGAAATGGCTTCCAAAAGTAATGGATTACTTCTCCTCGCTGTGCTCACCCCGTCTCTCTGGTCCTTCTGTGGACCTCGAGGAGAGTCCGTCTCCATGCTGTCCTCATCCTCCACGATCTCTCCCCCCTGGCTCATGTGACGAGTGCTGTCGATGAGCGCCAACGCCTCGTCTTTAACCGTCTCACACACACTTGACAACAGCTGGGGGAGCTGGGAAATATCCCCACCTTGTTGCCAGTCAAGAAAAATAAAAAATTATGGCTGAACCCTTGATGGAAACGGAAACACAAACACAGGCACCTGTGCTTCATACCATTGAGTCCCTGAATCTGCAGCACAGAAATGAGTGCAGAGAAGATTTTGGCTTTGGTTCTCTCCATCATCTGCTGGTCGGCTTGCAAGACGCTCTCCAGGATCAGCGAGAGGGGAGACAGGATGTCGGGAGCTGCTGCTACCACACTTAAGACAGAGAAGCAGCCGACGTCATGCCACAAACGGGATTTGGGATATCACACATTCCCCTTCCGTCGAATATGAACTACATACCTTCTCCACTGTTTGAGGAGGATGAGCAGTAGCGTGGCCATCATGGAACCAAGACGAAGACACGGCACAGACATGGGTGTGGTCAGCTGGAAGAGACAGGCGTTAAAATGTATAAAAGCAACAGGGAGAAACTATTTCACGGAAGCTGTTTTAGGTCAAGACTTACAGCAGCTTTAGTCCCGTCCAGGACGTCCATGAAAAGCTTCAGCTTGGTCGAGTCCTCCGTCAGCTGCATCACATCGGCCTAAAGACAGAAACGTTTCTGGTTTCTCTATGGATGAGCTTCAAGTAAGGCAATAAAGACGCATTTCACTAACAAGACCAAAAGGAATGCTTTGATGTGCATCATTTTCTTTTGTCGAGTTAAAAAAAAAAAACGAAGGCCAACCTCTGAATTATAAACGAGAATCTACTGACCTGAGTATGTTTAAAATAAGCCAAGACTGTCAGCAACTAGCACATAGTATTTAAAAATAAGTAAATAAATCACTGCAACATACGTGGCTGGTGGAAAGAATGAGCAACATGCGCCAAGCAGAGATCAGCATCTGTGTTTCTGTGAAGTAGCAGATGCCTTCTTCCTCCATCTCTGCCACATGACACACCAGTGACTTCACATACTGGGACCAGTACTCGTAACGGCGGGCATTCGAGAACCTTTGCAGCCCATCCTTCAGCGACTGCTCCAAGGAACCACTGCAACAAACACCACAAACGTTCCATCAAATTTCAAAACGGTTCCAGAAACGCTTTGATTATGGTGGATCCCAGATGCATCATTTACCTGACGACATAGTAGATCTCCAGGCCAATAATTTTCATAACAAATGCGCAGGTCTCCAGAACGCAGGGCTGCGGACAAATTTCAAGTCTTTAAAATGACAGATCCACTCACGTGGCATTTCCTCGAGTAGCCTGCTCAACACACCTAAGGAGAACATTACCTCTGTGGTGTCTGAAGGTGGAGTGAGCGTTCCAAAAAGAGGTGTTGTCAAATTCTCCCAGAATCTCTCTCTGCATTTGTAAAAAAAAAAATAAATAAATAAATAAATAAAGCAGCAATATGTCATGTAGTTTCTTCCAGATCATTCACATGCATGTTTTACTTTAACACCATTATTTCAGGTCAAAGTAAGATTTTATTTGATGCTCACTTGGTCCGCAACACAGAGATGGCACTATCTCTGCGGTCCTGCCACAGGGCCAGGAGGAATGCCAGTGCTGCTCGGTGGAGCAGCGGGGGGCACCAGTACTTCCCCTGCTGTTTGGAATCGATCAGATCCAACACCACGTGAAGACAGCTCCACTCGCCGAGCAAGAACTCCTTCGAGTGAAACATGAAAACTGTGAGGCAAATTTCAGACATTTGGAAACAACCAAATGTAAAAGCAAAACCAAATGTGCTTTGTGCATTTCATACCTTTGAACCTTCACTTCCGTCTTTCACTTCCAGATTGAGGAACAGCTCAATGAGGCCTGGCTGGGTTTCCACAGCAACAGTGAGGAACTCCAAGATCATGACCTTGATCCTCATGTCTTCCGTCTTGCTCTGCAGTCGAGTGAGGAAGGCATCCCTGATAGCTGCGGCATCGCTGCCGAGGCAAGCGTAGACAGACATGGGGGCCACCTACAGACAGCGACGCAAATATTCAGTGCCACACAGACGTTTTTCCAAGTACATAACATATTGTACGTGTGCAACTCAAGTCATACTGTGGCAAGCCTTTTGAGCAGCTGGATGGCGAGGCGAGGGAGAGCCGGGTCGTGTTTGTGGTAAATATATTTGGCCAGAACAACGATGATATTATTGCCGTGACCACCGTGCTGCGTCAGTGCCTGCTCCAGGGGGGACATGGCGTCAGACAGCGGCTTCAGACGGATCACGTTGTTTGTAACAGAAAAGGCCAGTTTGACAGTCTGGATCAGGATCTGGCCCGGACCCTCAGAGCCACAGCTGCACAGCATTCAGAAAGAAAAAGAAAAAAAAGAAACAAACTGCTGAATTTACCCACAAAATATTGATGAATTATAAGAGAACTAGAATGAAATATGCCTGCAAACATGTCGGTTATTGGTGACATATACTCTCATGTACATGAATCGTGTATCGGAGAGCATCTTCACAACAACATCTTTGGTGGAAGGCAACAGGCGCAGGTAAGAAGCCGTCTAGCAACTCCTTATGTAGAAACTAAATTTGAACTTAGAAAGCCAATTACATCGTTAGGCTTAACCTTAAAACTCATGTTGGCATCCACTGAAGCCCGGTTTAAAAAAATGTTACAATGCATGAACAACCGCCTTCAGTTTACCACGTTATGGGAACGAAGCAATGCCCTCATCTCGACTCTGATAGGGCAGGACTCACATGGGCGTGTCAGATCCACCAAAGAGCTAATATTGCAAAGATGGTCTTTGATACAAGATTCACAATAATGACACTGATTCAAAACAGCAAATGTTGCAAAAAGCAACACGTGTTTGGAGGCATGATGAAAATGTCACTCTCCCCACCTGCTGGGCTGTGCAGCCAGGACCACATCGATAGTGTCCACGCCGACGCCCATGATGTTGACGACGGCCTGTCCAGCTTCTGTGTTTGCCAGGCTGTAGATGCAGAGAGACTGCAGGGTGGGAGTGCTGCAGCAAGGCAGAAAACAGTAGATCAACTAATCTTAGAAGGTAAAACTAGTCTTTAGTTTCAACCTTTACTTATCAAATAACTCATCTTTATAACTAATCTCTGGTTATTGGGAACAAAAGCAAAATATTTGTCCTGTGATATCAGAGATATCAGAGAAAAACAAACAAAAAAAACCAACTGTCACCAAATGTAATATCCATACCTGCCCTGATCCTCCTCCTCTGGACTCAGATTGAGGATTGCATGGATCAGCTCCAATATGAGGCAACCTGTGTTGACAGACACACAAACTTACTCAGTTTCAAGTTGTTTTCTTTGCGCACGGAGGAAAAAGAGACAGAAGCACTGTTACCTATTCTCTCTCTGACTCCGTAGGTATTGTAACGCCACTTATGGTACGTGGGCAGCTTCTCCTTTAATACCAGCAGCACACAGGGGATGAGACCTTTGTTCTGAGTGCTTCCAAGTTGACCCTGAAAAAAGAAATAAACATGATGCACGTCGCGGTACTGAGACACCACACCGAGATGTACTTATCTGGAATCTGCTGTTACCTTAACCAGAGTGGTGATGAGACGAAGAAAAGCAATCGTCACGGCATACTCCCCTCGTGGCTGCTCAATCTGGACAAGCAGGTTGCCATAGTTACCTGCCTTCATCCCCTCAGCACTAGGAAAAAAAATAAAATAAAATAAAAATAATGAACCAAACTCTTTATAATTTGAGACAGTTTTATACTTGCGAGGCAAATTCAGTATCAGCACGGTTTGAGGGAAATCTACCTGACACACTGAGACATGCTGTTCAAAGGGCTGGAGGCAAAGGGGAGGAAACCAGTGTGATGCAGACTGGACCACACCTGAGGGTAGAAGAAGAAAAAACAAAAAGAAGAGAAGTGGCATGTGAAGAACATCTAAAACACTAATTTTCCATCTTGTTCGTAAAGGAAGAACCCATCGCACCCACCTTTGCTGGCATCCTTGCAGCAAGTACAGAGAGACAGTTCACACAGGATGCAATCACATCTACTGGGGGGTTGATGACTGAAGTTAACCTGGCAAAGAGAAGAGATCCACTTTACAACTCAAAACTGCTTCAAATGCAAGTACAAAGTAACTGATAAAGTTGTGTGCGTCTGTAGAGTTGGATTACCTCTGCAGCAACATGTAGATGCGTGAAGTGAGAGGCAGCAGACAATCAGACACAGTCCAGTCTGTGCTGATGATCTTATGGACCAGGTCCAGGATGGGTTTCACACGAGCACAGTGAGCGATAACATCTAGAACAAGGACAGACACGCAGAAAAATATTATCCATTTGTGCCGACTGGGTTTTTGTTAATAACATTACATGTTTGATGGCCTCTTGGCTGCATTGGGCACCTTTGTGTGATACAGATGAATGCAGCTCATTCTTTGAGAAAGATTAAAGTCATCTAAAAACAACTTCTGTTTTACACAAGACATCTGTTCTGTTCAATATCAGTAAGTACATTTCCATACATCACCACAAAGACAGCCACTGTAGTTTGTTTTTTTGCGCCAATGACATTTACCAATCTATCGTGCAAAAATGATTAAATGGATAAAGAAAAAAAATGAGTGTACCTGCAGTCGAAACAACATGTAGCAGCATCTCCACCTCACAGGTAAACAGAGTCCAGGAGCTGTAGGAGTAATCCCACCGCACCATGCAGCCCTGCTCACCTGCAATCATCACCTGGCCCAGGACTCCCTGTGGCATCCACAGATTAGTCTGGCCTGCACCTAATGATTGATAGATTTAATGATAAAATGAATTCATGTGAAAAACCACAAACAAGGGGGGGTGTACTATGCAGAAGCAATTATCATTAAAGATTTAATAAGGCCTTTAGTACACATCTATCTGTATTGAGAAATTCAAGTAGACTAACCCAAAGGGTAGAGGAGTTTTGGAGTTTGTCTCCTCCACAGTGTCTCGTCATCATTGGCAATAACATCGTTGGGCTTACGTTTGTAAACTTGTGTGTAAAAGGACATCTTATCCAAAAAGTTGTAAACCTGTCACAGAGAAATAAAAGTATATTTTAAAAGCATTTACAGAAGGAAAGGACTGGTGTGTTTCACATGTTTGCAGATGTGCAACTTACCTTTTTCACAGTTGACTTGTTTGACACAAGTGCGGTTAAAAGCTGCAGCAGAGGTCCAATCTTATGAGGAAACATCCCAACTGCGCTGTCCAGGACCATCCCCATCCCCATGTTTGGTTTCTGGGTTACAATTATGACAAGCAAAATAGATTATAAGCATTTTAACCCAATGGTATGTCTGAAAGAAAAAAACAAAAATATATATATATATATATATATATTTCGGGTTTCTTCTCACCATTTCCCAAAAGACTTCAGCCAGACTGGGAGCAGACAAGACCTCACAGGCAGCATCAATCAGGTGGGAACTCTGTGCCGCCACACCTTCAGTCTGTGAAATGTATTGCAAGCAGGTAAGTTACAGTTAAAGAGGATAAAGATACAAGGTTTATACAAGTAATATAAGGCTGTACCTGCAGGCTTTCTTCTTCAAAGGAAGTGATCACAAATGAAAGGAGGCCGTAGATGCACATCTTTGCTGTGCTGGCTGTACACTGGAGAGAGATGGAGAAAGATATTTGTTGGTCATTATTGTGAGCATCCCAGAGAGGTTTTCACTTTGTATTTACTTTAAAAATAAACTTAAACACAAGATATATTATTCAATAATGGCTTTGTGACTTAATGTCACAAAGTAACTTAATGTAGTAACTTCAGGCCCTCATTTCCACTTTTGGTCATAATTCTATCTAAACACTTCGGCAAAGAAGCCATTTTAACAGTTATAAAACATTATACAAGCAGAGGGGATGCCTGTCTGAAACCATTAAGAGGATATCCACTGATGACAATATGAATATACCCACCGTATTTATTGCACATTTTAATTGGTATATATTTAATCCATCATTTGCACACTATTCAATATGTATATATTCTATGCATGTTATTTAAGACTTATTATTTATATCTCTACTCAACAGTAATGTAAATTTCTCATACTGGACCTTCTATTTATATATCCACATGTGCAAATGCACACACCCAAATATTTATTGTATTTATGTCATTCTGCACACGTAGCATATCTGTTATTTCATCTTGGCATCTCTTATCAGTATACCTGCCTTTATGTCACTTCACCTCATTTACCAATTGTGTATTACTCATGCTGCTCATGCAACTCCTCACCTTTTATACAAAGTGACTTGTTCGAATGTTATATCTGAAGAAATATATTTTCATATTGCATCTGACCTAAGTGAGCGCTTAAATTTTCTTACATTATTCCCTGATACTCCGAGACCTTTCAGCATAGTGGAAAGGTACTTGAACACGCCCAACTGCAGGGCGGTGTTGCCTATCCTCCTGATCACAGGGCTGGACTCATCCGGTCTCAGCGTGTGTCTCAGCAGGACCCAGGCAAGCAGCACAGATCCATGATGAGGGATGTCACCGAATGTCAGCAAAAGCTGATCCATCTCCTAGAATGAAAAGACAAAGAGGTGACAAGCATTTACTAAACAATTACCCTCAATGTTCTACCAATTTCTGAAACTCTTGACAGGACAGTCAAATTTTCTTGACAGGTATGAGTTTCCAGATTGAGTGATTTCATGGACAAATACCAATATCTGACCTATGTCAGGTGTTAGAAACTTCCAAGTCAAACCTTAATGATTTCAGGTGCAGCAGAGAACTGGTGCTGTTCTGTACAATCCTCCAGCGCACACTTCTGTAGGAAGTCTATGTCCATTCCCTCAACCAAAATGAGACAGCTTAAGTAACTGCAGGCCAGAGAAACATAACATAAAATGTTAAAAAAACAACAACTATGTAACAAATGACAAATTAGACAACATCCCTGGTCTATCCAACAAGGTTCAAAAGATTTAAGATATCCGTGAACGGTAGTGTCATTGAATAATTGTGGGGGAAATTCAGTATGCAAACTATAAAAGTTAAGTAATATTTTGATAAAAGTTTGTCAAATGGTAATGAGCTGTTTTCAGTACAACCACGACACAAGTAATGCCTGCAAATTTAAATGTACGTATGGGACATACACAGTCCCAACACTTACCCAATTCTGTCGACCAGCGCATCCATGCTCTTGTCAACTAGATGTCTGTTGGTCTGCCGCAAACCAAAGCCTTGTTCTTTGAACATTTTGGTAAAGCTCAGAAGGTCTGATGGGCTCATCTCAAAGTATGCATAATACAGAAAGATGATCTCTAGCAGCAGAGACTGTTCTCTCAAACACTGCAGGAACCATCGCGATACCTGTCTCTCCGTCTGTGGGGGTGGGGGGGGGGGGGGGGGGGGGTGTATATTATATATGTACAATTTTAAAGTCAAATAGAAAAATTCTAGTTGAACAGTGGTGCGTTAATCAAATATGAACTAGATGTATGTTTTCACCATGAGGTTTCCATGAGTTTCCCATGTTGGTGCCTCTGCCTTGAAGAGATTCTCAAACTGCGACTGGTAGTTGCTCACCAAGTCTTTCTCCAGCTTATTAACACAGTTACTGTATTCAGCCTTGACCAAAAAAAAACAACAACACGCAACACTTGGTGTTATTTAAGACTAAATTAAATATTTTTCGACAAGAAATGCACTATTTGAATATCAAAGAATATTAAATCATCACAAATATAGCTGCCTCTCACCCGATAGGGATGTCGCTCATCCTGGAAGTACGTCAACAGCAGGAGAACACACCTGAGCAGACACATCCGCTCCTCATAGTAATAGTCAGCTATCTGTAAAAGTACATGCATAAACAGTGACAGGTACTGAGTGAAAGGTGGAAGTTACATCTGCCTGTTTACAAACTAAAACGATGTAGATCTGTTCTCACCTTAAGCAGCAGTGTCTGACTCTGTCGCTCATCCTTGAGAGCAACCTGTGGAGAAGAATTTATTTAATCACAATATCAGGATTTTGTTTGTGTGTGTGTGTGTGTTTTTTTTTTTAAATCTCTTAGGATTTTTGTTTCTCGTGCACAACAATGAACCAAATTATGAAGGTGAGGACACCTTTAATGAGTCACGGGTCCCTCTGTAGTCCTCCTGTAGATAGCACTGTAAAAGCTGAACACTCTGCTGCTCATCGAGACTCTGTAAGATTATTAAGGATAATTATGAAACCATCAAGAAATGTACAACTATTTGAAAACTGACAATCACCACTGTTACATTAAATAGACAACTCTTACCAAGAATTTACTGATTCTCAGACCAAAGTCCTTCAGGGACTGAGGAACAACTTTGTTATCCTTCACTTTCCCAGCAGATGATGCACTATAAAATGTGATGTTGACAATTACAAATTCATTTATGACTTTTTGCATAGTGGGTGTGAAAAGATTTAGTTGGACATATACCTGGGTTGCTTATAGTAACTTAGTCCTTGATGCAGTCTGTCCCAGTGTTTGTCAAGCTCTGCCTCAATTTGAGTCTGCAAATACCAAACATTAATAACAAAAGAAAAAAGTTCAGAAGTATCAGATGGTACTTGAAAAGTGAATTTGCTCATTTTTTTGGCTTTTAGTGTCCTGTCAACATGCAGCACATAAGTATCAAGATGACATACCGGTTCTCGCAGTGCGGATCTCCCCAGCAGTATGGTCCATAATTCTCGACAGCTCCTAGACAACGGAGGCAGGTATGTTTGAGTACAGTCTTAATTAGCAATAACGCATGTGTACTGCTGTATTAACACACATCTGGGCCCTGGATGGCTCAGTGGGTTAAGCAGATGCCATTTACAGAGGCTATTGCCCTCATGCAGGCCGCGCAGGTTCGAGTCCCGCCCTGTCTCCTTTCTTGCAAAGATAAATATATACAGTATATGTAAATTTCATGTAACAATCATCATAACTAGTTACCATCAAAAGCCTAATTTCTCATACCAGCACTATATCTTTTACTTTTCAATAAAATGCACTGTTGAACACAACTTGTTTCAGAATTCACCAAGAAGGGCCTGGCTGTGGTGCAGCTCCCCTCTAGACCAGAAACAAATCACTCCCACTCCACAAAGCACCTTGCCCTGATATGTTGCCCACTGTAAGCACTTGATATTGGAGGTCTTGTGTTTCCAGTGTAGCCTGGAGCTCCACTTTCTCCAGTCTTCTTCCCAATCCCCTTGAATTCAACCGTCCTGTACACTACCAGATCAACTTCCACAGAATTTAAGAGCTTAACTGACTCCCAAACGACCAAAATTGATTTCCAGGCTGCTTCTCATCTGCATGACCCTGGCACTTTTACACACTGAATGGTCATAAAAGGTCACGCTAATATTTTGGACAACTTCGGTCAATATTACTTGATTATAGCGTCTATGACAAATGCCATGGCAATGTTGTTTGGTTTTTTTTTTTAAAGCAAACCTTCTAAAACCGAGTAACATCTTCTGACATTGCTCTTTTATTGTCATATTATTGACTCACTCCCTCTTTCTCCACCTTTACATCTAAACCTGAGATGCGTTTTATTCACACCTACTGGACCTGTTTTTTTTTATCCTGCTCTTCATAAGTCACCGATCACAACGTTAGAAAGGTAAACACCTTTACGTGTTACTTATCTAACCACTCCCCATCCAGAAATGTTGGACATCACAAGTGTATCGTTCGTCTTAAACCTTAGGTGAGTTTCCAAACAAAGAAACCCGCCAGGTGGTTATTATTTGAACTTTAAAGCCACGTTGGCGGGTTTCGTCCGCGGCGACGCCGGCAGCTAACCCGGCTTCCGTCGGCCTCCCGCCGGGTTTAGGGAGACACGCAGGTGAAGGTTGTACACCTTGGTGACACGCGCGTGGCGTCTCCCCGACTCGTCCGCGCGCCGTTGTTGACATGCGGCGCCGCGTGACAGGAACATTCAAACGTCCAGCCGCTAGCACCGGCTAAGCTACGCTAGCGCGGTGCAAATAACTCAAGAGGACGAGCTGCCAAAGGGACGCAGCTCCCGCGGCTCTAAGTCGACACATAAGCGCAGCGTCCGTGAGTATCTTTGTACTGACGAGTGTGTTTAGAAAGCGGTATGAACAAAGTTTGTAACCAGAAGTTTGTTGCTAAGTCTACCTGACGCTCATCTCTGATTCCGCCATCTTCGCTTCTGTCCTGTGATTGGTTGCCGTGAAGACTCGTCACTGCGTCTTCTTCCTCGTCAGAAAACCGCCTTCTTTAAGCGTACTTTATCGCCACCTTATGGGCCAAATGGATAGTACGTGAATTACATTTTATGAACTGCCATGACGTTTCTTTAATATGCAAATGGAAGAGTTTTATGTTAGACAACAAAAAAAATAAATGTGAAGTATGTATTTATTGTCTTAGTAACATACGTAGAAAATAATAATAAAAAAAACATTGGAATTGCACCTCTTTCTTTTTAAATATCAGCTTTAAGTTTTTTGGTTTATTCGCCTGCAAAATGTCGTTATTTATTTTTTCTTCCGAATTGACAAAACCACACAAAAACACGAACGTGCACTTGTAACGTCGCCGTAAGAGACGCTGTCAGGAATGTACCACGTGACCAGGCTGTCAATATGGCCCCCTCCTACAGGGTGTGAGAGGAAAGGCAGCTGACAAAGGCAAGAAATGTTTCCATGAAAGACCGCAGCAGTTCACATCCCAACGCCTTCCTCCGGATTACACGGCACGTATGTGGTACGTACTCTTGTATGTGTATGTATGTTGCGGCCGCCTTTGCGCGCTCAGGGGTTGCGCCGACGCGGAGCCAGCTGTATTTTTGCGTCGGCTCGATCCCGTCAGAGGTTGCAGCATCCTTGGCTCGTACCGAGACACGATCGCCCCTTTAACTGGCCGCCAACGGGCTGCATGCATGTGGATGTGAGGAATTTCGCGGCGCGTTGTCTCTTTGCGCTATGTCGCTCGGGTGTGATCGCCATGTGTTAACGACATCTGATCCGGGCCACTTGGTCAAACCTCCAACCCCCACAAGAACAAAGGTTGCAGCTGATGTTGAAAGCGCACGCCAGTCTCAAGGGTTTTACCCGCTTTCAGAAGTGCATCTAACTTTATCTACACAGGAGGCAGATAAAGCATGACTGAGTGACTCATAAAGCTGAACACAGTACGGCCTGCGTTCCTCATAGTCATTATAATTTATATCTCACTTTTTATTTATTTATATATATATATTTCTCCAGACACCCAAAGTGAGAGAAAGATATCTGCCCATGGAGAAGAACTGACAGCAGAGAGCCGTCGTTGTTGCAGAGGATCTGTTCAGATCGACTTCCTCCCTCCACCTGGCAGCCATGCACGTCAACCCAGTCTTTGTGGAATCTGCTGTGGTCCTGGCAGTGGTGCTGTGTGTCCACATGGCAGTCTGGAACCAGCATTCCTGGTGCAGCATAGCCCTGTTCATCCAGGCTTTCTACGTCCAGCACAAATGGGACCGTCTGCTCCGGACGGGTGGCGCCGTGTTCCAGTTTCGTCCTGCAGCAAACAGCGGCATCGTTCCAGCCTCCATGGTGATGCCTTTATTGGGGCTGGCACTGAGAGAAAAGTGCTCAGCCTCAGGGAACGTCTACTTTGAGCGCTTCTCCATGGTGATCACGATCACAGGCATGATGCTGGCCTTGTTCCTCTCTCTCATTGCGCTGGGCATCACGAGACCTGTACCTACCAACACCTGCGTGATTGCAGGACTGGCCGGCAGCGCAATCCTCTACACGACGAAGCAGACGCTGACCGTGTCTGAGGTCATCGAGGTCTTAGAGGTCCTGTTGATCTTTGTTTATCTCAGCCTGATTGTTCTTTACTTGTTGCCACGCTGCTTCACACCTGGAGAGGCGCTCCTCATCGTCGGCGGTATCAGTTTTATTGTGAACCAGCTCATCAAGCGCTCCCTGAACCTGGCGGAGGTCAAAGGGGACCCGGTGAACTATTTCCTGCCTGTTGTCGTTGTGGGCTCGCTGCTCCTGGGTGTTTTCTTTGCACTACTCTTCTGCTTCATGGAGTCTGAGACTTGGGTGTCATCACTTTTCTTTCACATGATGACAGCCGTTCTGGTTCTTGGGATCCTGATGCCATGGCTGTCCTTGTTCATTGGCCGGCACCCCATCATGTGGCTGTTGGACTTTGTCACTTTAAACGACAGAAGACTCTGTTTGCTGGGGTACTGGGTGTTCCTGGCAGCCGCAGCGAACAGCGTTGTGCTGCATCAGAACTATCAGCGGCAGTCCGGGTCCAAGAAGTACCAGGCTTCAACTGTTGTCAGGAAGTACTTCCACCTGATTGTGGTGGCCACGTATGTCCCCGGGCTGATCTATGACAGGCAGCTGCTGCACGTGGCGTCTGTTGGCTGCTTGGCGGCTTTCTTGTTCCTGGAGTATGTGCGCTACTTCAGAATCAGGCCGTTTGGTCAGCTGCTCAGGCAGCTGCTCACCTTGTTCCTAGACGAGCGAGACTCTGGGCCACTGATCCTCACCCACATTTACCTGCTGCTGGGCATGTCTTTACCCATTTGGCTGTTTCCTGGACCCTGTGCCCCCAAGGGGACACTTAGCGGGGCAGGTGGCCTGGTGCCCTATGCAGGTGTGCTGGCTGTGGGCGTTGGAGACACGGTGGCATCTGTGTTTGGGAGCACCATGGGGGAGATCCGTTGGCCTGGCACAAAGAAAACCTTGGAGGGGACTGCAACATCTGTATTTGCGCAGCTCATCGCAGTGGCCATGTTCCTCATCTTTGACGGAAGCATCAACCTGAACTCCACCTACTCGTGGATAGTTGGCTCCATCACTCTGGTGGCCATGCTGGAAGCCTACACCTCCCAAATAGACAACCTCCTGCTCCCTCTCTACCTCTTCATCCTGCTGCTGCTTTGAATGATTAATGGCACAAACAGACCCCCCCCCCCTTTTTTTTTTTCTTTGCTCTTTAATCAGCTCTTTTTTTTGTAGGGAAAGCAAAAATTTGAAGTAATGTCTAATAATTAAAAAAAAGATAAAGCCCTTCAGGAGTGAAGGTGTAGCGTTATAAGAAGGAGCTGATTTTAAAGCCAGTTAAAAGGAATGTGGCACCAAAAAAAAAAAAATCTGTTTTTAATTGACGGCAACCATAATTCATTAAAGTCTGCTGTCTTGAAATTGAAAGCCAATATAGTTTCCATTGCAGTCAGAACGTTTAAGAGCAAGTTGTGAGGAAATGAGAGAAAGGGGTTGCTAAATATTCTTAAGCTCGGTGACGGTGGTGGTGTAGCTTTTCCGTCCTGGCCCCGAGGTACTTGACCGCCGAAACCAGCAACTCCTAAATTATGCAACAGGAGACTCAGTTTAGAAAAGTTGAAAATGTACTTGAAACACACGCAGAGCTCTGGAGTTCTGGGCACCACATTTTGATCAACACTGACGTTTTCTTGTGTTTGTTTTTACTGTTTCCTTTTATTTATTCTTCACAGTGCATACCCACAATTGCATTGCCTTTTGAAGACCATTATTTAAAATTTTGCCTCTTTGTTAATCAATATTCTTAATACTACTTTTTCTTCCCTGATGGCAATAGGAAATATGACTCAATGCTTCAAATATCTGCCTTAAGAAATGTATTTTCTATCACTCATGACTTGCTGTAGAAGCCGTAGATGAAAGCATGGCAGCCCCATCCAACTCTTCTGTTTAAGGGCTGATGCTCCTGCATGCCACTAATGTGAAACAGAGTACTTTAACATATATGCAGGTATCTTACAGTATATTTCTCTTTCACACATTTACTTTGCTCTGTATTTCTGTGGTTTGATGGGACCCCTGCAACCTAAACTAATAGACACATTTCTTTGTGATACTGAGCCTTCAAAGCATTCATCCTTTTTCAACTCTACAGATCAACTTTGAGCCAAACCAACGAATACTGGCTCCCTTCATGTTTGGCGACATCTCAAATCATTTTTTAAATGCTCAATAGAACTGTCCTCAAATGTCATCTGGTTTGATCTCATCATTTTTTCAGATGAGGATGCTGCAGTTTATGACCAGAACCTTGTTTTCAACATTGATTTGTGAACATTAGTTTGTAAGATTATTTCTGTGATTTGATTATTTTTGTGATTTTTTTTTTTTTTTTTTAATTTTAAATGTTGTAATGAGAGTTTATAAGCATGATGTATGTTGTTTTTGCTATCATCCTTACATTTTTTAAACAATGTAATCTTGCATGTTGAGTGCATCACAGAAGATAAACCTGATATGCGTCCTGACAACAGTGACCCGTGTCTGTACTTTTACATCTCAAAACATAAACTCTTTCGGTTTCTTGGTTTTATTTTATGACTTGCTGATGAAGTTAAAACGTTGAGGTTTGAAATCATCAAGACGTGAAGTTTACTTGTTTTTCATTTGAGTTTTATTTTAAAATGAATTTACTTGAAAACAAGTTCGTACAAGTCGTCTTTCAAAATAAAACTCTTAACTGGATATAAAGTTGGAAACAGGATCTTCAGTAATGCTGGTTGGTGTCGATGGTAAGAATGAGATGATGAATAAAAGTGGACATATGAGCTGCACTGTGGAGGCTTCACGGGAAGGTGAACTGAATGATGAAAATGTTTATTACACTTAAGTTTATTTTAAAAAATACAATGCTTTGGTCAAATGCAGGTTGCCTGTGATAAACTATAAACTGGATATCAGTCCGGTCCAGTTCTCAGCGTGGAAGTACCAACCTTTATCAGGGCATGAACAGTCTCGCACATTGGCACTTTTGTTTGCACAGTGTTAAACTAAACCAAGACACTGTCGGATGTTTCGCGAACCCATCTACATTTATTCCCTGTGGTTTTTCATTAAGGTATTCCAGCTAACAATTCAGTCCATCAGCAGGTATGCTGAGTTGGGTTCACCTGAAAGTCCACCAGTAGCAGCAGATCAACTGAGAAACAAGGTGCCAGTCAGAGGAAGAATCCCAAGCTACCAAACGTCCTGCAATGAGGATTCACAGACGCGGACAAAAATGCTTTGGAATATCGACAGTGTTTTGCTTCGAAGTAATTGCATATGAAAACTTAAAACCGTTTAAAGATAAGACAATGATCAAATCTAACAAATCCAGTCAAGGGCAGCGGAAGATTCATTATAAAAACAAGCGGAACGATTCTGATCAATTTCGTCTTCTCTGTTTCAGCACTATGGACAGCGTCACAGCTCACACTGCCTCCTAATTTAGATCGATCCATTTCAGACCTTTACAGCACAAACAACAGCTCAGCAACAAATTTACAGTAATTCTGTGGCAGAAACATTTGGCTTTTATAAATCTTTCCAACTGGTCTCCTTTTATGTCTGTGAATGGCTCTTTATAAACATTTACCCAATGAAAGATATTAACCATTGGTTTTAATTAAAACGTTTATATTAATTCGATCACCAAACTTTCATCAAAAAACCCATAGCAATATAGGTTTATCCTGTAAAGGCTTTAAACTTACAACCTGAGTTTCAAAAAGTTGGGATGCTGTGTGAAATGTAAATAAAAATAGATTGAAATTATTAAACCCATCATAAACCTATAATGTTTCACAATAAAAAATAAAATATGAAATATTGAAAGTGATACATTTCATGAAGAACAATGCATTTTGAATTTGACAGCAACAGCATGTTTCAAAAAAGCTGTGACATAGAAAACAGAGATGGAAATGTAAGTGTTGCTGAAAGGAAACACCTAGAAGAGCATCTTACAACTAACTGGTTTATTTGAAAACACGCCAGTCATGTGACTGAATATAAAAATAGTCCTATTAGTGAGGAGGAGTCTCTCAGAAGTAAAGATGAGCAGAGTTTGCACTCCACAGTTCATAATGTCATGAAAAGATTCAGAGAATCTAGAGAAATCCCTGTGTATGGGTCAAGGTATGGGTGCATTAGTGCCTCTGGAATAAGCACCTTGCACATCTGGAATGGACAGGTACATACATCTGTCAGCGAGATGACGCTGAACCACACAGAGCTTCAGTTATAAACGCATGGCTTTGTTGTAAAAGACACCAAGATGCTGAACTAGTCTTCCTGAAGTGCAGACTTTTATAGGTTGAAAACCTCTGGCACACCATGAGATGGGCAATATTACAAAATAAGATTAAAAATTAAAAACTCACTTGTTGAATAGAATGTGAGTTATGAGATTTTTCAAATCGTTGTATTGTGTAGGTATTTTATTTGTGTAGGAACTAGATTTGTAGTTTTCTTTGAAACTGTTACGTGTCACTGCATTTTAGTAGTTTAGTAGTAAAACCGAGATTAGAATTGTGAGAAAGAAGGTGCAGACTTTTCTTTTTTTCACATAAGTAATGAAAATCAATGTCCTTGGCGTTATTTATGTTAGAAGAAGGATGCACTGTGGATTTTTGAACACCAACCTGACTAG
Organism: Xenentodon cancila; assembly: GCA_014839995.1. Taxonomy (NCBI): domain Eukaryota; kingdom Metazoa; phylum Chordata; class Actinopteri; order Beloniformes; family Belonidae; genus Xenentodon; species Xenentodon cancila. Next base: position 6,781,280 of record CM026215.1, on the reverse strand, counting down.
TAGACCATGGTCTACATTTATCTACCTTTGGTCTACATGTACAAAGGTACTTTTATTTATATATATATTTATATATATATATATATATATATATATATATATATATATATATATATATATATAAAAAAAAGTGTTCATAGATGTTGGTCCCTCAACATGGATCTTGCAGCAAAAAAAAGAAAAAAAAAAAGAAAAAGCATCATTTAGTGTAAAGAGGTGGAAAAGGGAGCTCCTCGGTGGGCTGCAACCTTTAAAAGAAAAGAGATGGAAACATGACAGAGGGTTTACAATTAGTAACAGATGATTTAGAAACATTCAGATAAAGTTCATTACCAACCCTGACTCACTTTATACACATAAACTCTATAAACGTAACCGTTCATGATGTCATCAGGAACTATTGCGGTCTTCCCAATGTGATAAACGATAGACATTTACTGTGAAGCTTCTGAGGCACTTTTCTATGAGAAAAATCTGCCACACATTTGACAGTGATAGGTTTAATTTGTTTTCCATGCAAGAAAAACAAAACAACTACTTGCTGAAAGTGATTTAATTAGGTGTTTTACCATACAGAGCATAAATAATGTGATTGGTGGCTTTTATTCAACCCGCCCCCCACTTTAAAACAAACACTTTAAAACCACGAAGCTCTCACCAGTTGTCGGGGCTCCAGTGAGTGTGCAGAGCCTCCATGATGTGGAAGGTGTAGACATGGCGAGAGTCCTCAGAAGTGTTTTCTGCGCTTCGATGCACCACTTCCCCATGGATAAGGACCACACCACCTGAACGCAGAGGAGTAGATGGATGCAATATGTTCTAATACTGTCTTATGTGGCCTTTAAAAGGGATGATTATTTTTCAAGCTACTTTTCCCTTTTGTTTTCCTGACCTGAAACCCTTTTGGAAAATACATGTGATCACTTCTTTACACAAACAAGGATGAAAATATGGCATCGTCTCTACAGAAGCGATAACTACAGCCAACTGCTAGTTAGTTTATCCTAACATACATTTTACAAACTGCCTCTCTATTTTGATCCAAGTACATCTCTAGAACAGCACTTTTTTTTTTGTTTATTATGCATAGTCAGTCATAAAGTGTTAAAGTTCTAAATGTTTCATACTTAAATTTAGAAGCACAAGACAATCACCTTTTTTAACCGGTGCAGAAACAAACTTATCTTCATCGTATGTCTGCTCTCGACCAATGAAGTCCGTCAGTGGAAAGGTGCCTTTTGGGGTACGTACCATACGGCGACTGATACCACCTTAAAAACCATACAGAGGTGATGCATAGCTCTCTCACCACATGTGAAAAACCTATGAAAAACAGATCTGATCCGTCAAATATACAGACACAGTTTTGGAGCTTACTATTGTGTGACCCTGGGACAAACCACAGGCAGCCGTTGTTAACCGTGGCGTCCTCCAGGGCGATCCACAGTCCCAACACTCGACCCAGAGGTTCCGTGTACAGAAATGTGGCATCTTGGTGTGATGTTACTTTAAAAAAAAAAAAAAAAAAAAAAAAAAAAAAAAAAAAAAAAAAAGAATCCACATAATCCACATAATCTTCCCGATCCAGTTGACTGAAGTGGACAACTTTTCAGAAATATATTTTGTAGTTATATCAAAAAGTATGACTATGAAATGTTTACAAATTATATTTCTCATGTAGTGCATCATTTTAGGATGGGTTTTGTGATTTTTATATTAGAAAATAGAAAGATGCATTTTAAAATGTATAATAGTATTAAAACTGTAAGAGGGAGGTGGATTGAGTTATGTTATCTGGATCAGCTTTTTTTTTTATTATTTATTTGCAAACGATTATGAAGATGGGAAGACTGATCAAAAAAAGAACAAAAAAGACACCCAGATGAGTTTTCTTACCTTCCCCACCAATTCCTGGTTGCTAGAAGAGAATAAAACATGTAATAAAACAGATTTCATGCACTCTTGCATCATCTGACACTGTAAGAGGAAAAAAAATACTTTACCTTAAAAATGTACATGCTTTGCAGTATCACAGGATTTTGAAGACCCAACTTTTTGGCTATGCCCTGTGAGGAAATTGAGATTTTTTTTTTTTTTTTACACAATTTCTTGAGATCCTTGAGAGAAGCTGAATTTTTAACCATGTCTGTAAATCTCTGTTCACAGCAGCTGGTTTCAAGGGCTGGAGTCGCTCAACAACATTCAACCGAGACATTCCGAGGTTCAACAAATGCAGAATGATGTGAATATGGGTGAAAAACTCTGATTTGTGTCTGTGATGTCACAAGCCCTGCAAATCTCAACGGTTTTGAAATGAATGGGTAAAAGTGATTTCTTTTCATACCATGACCGCTTTAAATTATTCTGTGATTCAGTACTTCATCCTGCAACACTGTTACCCAAGTGACTTACCTGCACTTTTGATGAATGAGTAACGTTTTTATACAGAGGCTCGTATGCATGCAATGCTGAAAGAGAAATGAGGAGGTAGTTAGATGGTTTTTGGAGAGCTTTTTGTATGAGATAATGGTGAAAAAATAAAAAAAATTAAAAGAAGATCTTACCATGTCCAACTTTATTAAGTGAGCGCTGCTTTGGGACTATGAATTCTCCTGCAAGTGAAGGGTTCAGAGGGTTCAAGTGAAGCATTCAGCTCATGTGGTGTTTCACTGCATCGGAAATGACTGACAGACTATAAAGAATTTCACAAAAGCTCACCCTTGTCATCAAAAACCCCTTTTTCAAAGAAAAAGCGGATCTTATCTCCACTTGTGATGAAATAATCAGCATTTCCCTGCATGAAAAAGAAAACTTGTCAGCTGATCCACCCGTCAGTGGATCAGTGTTTGGCTGTCTGAATACACTGTTGACTTAAGGGTTTGACATTAATCTGACAGCAGGGACAATCGGGGTCGAGACAGACAACTGTGACCGGTGAGTAAAGACTGACTTTCTGCTGCCTTACCTGCATCTTTACGTGTGATGAAAAGCGTGCAAAAGAAATGTCATTGAATAAATTGTTAACGTTTTTAAACAGTGTCCTGTGGTGCGTTGTTCATTAAATGACCTGCGTTTTGAGCTGCTCGTCGTGGTAGGTGGAGAAGGTGGTGCGACAGTGCTCAGGGACGTCCATCCGGTCAACAATCTCAGTCATCCTCTGCCTCAGTTCATCACACTCCTGGGAGGTCAGCAGCCCGTCCAGAACCACATAACCGTCCTCCTTGTACTGAAAACCAAAAGGACAGTATATCACTTGATTGTTTATTAGACACTCTTAATAAAACATCTTCCGTCTGCTCAATCTAAAGTCAAATATCTGGGTAAATACACAGAGTTTGCATATTTAATAGTCACATTAGAACTATATGGTTAAAAGAAAGAGGAGCACAGCACATAGAAAAAAAGTTTATTTAGATTTTTGTGTCCATGTTGTGTTAACATCTGCTCAAATATTGAAATTTGGCCAAAATCTACCTCACAATTTCCTAAAACCAAAGATTAGTTTATCATAATCAGCCGAATCAATTTACTTTCTCAAATAACAAAAGCAGAAAATCTGACAAAAAGCTGACAAATAAAAAGATTATTTTGTCAATTTTGCTTGATTGTCACATTGATCAATATAAACTCCAAACCTGATTACTGGAGTGACAGAAATCAAATTATTTTCACATTGACTGCAGCTCTATGTCACTTCGTTTTCAGTAATTTTGGGTTCTGTTCTGCAAGCAAAGTAATCAGTGCTGTAACATTCACAAGCACCCTGTAAATGCAGTTCCAGTTCAATTTAATAGGCATTTATAAGAATACTTAGCGGCATCTGCTCTGAAGACACACACGTACGTACACGCTCATTGTAGTGTAAAACTCCTTCTGAAAGTCACATTTTGTTCTTTAAGCTGCAGGGGAGAGAAAAAAAGGGGGGGTGGGGGCGTTTGGTCTCTGATGGGCCACTTGTGGATCAAGCATGTTACGTAATATGCTCCACATGCACGGCATTACTTTTCTTGTGCGCAAAACTGCAATTGTACTAACGTTAGTGCGATGTAAACACGTCGATGTATATTTGTCATCGAGTCTTTCACAGAAAATTCACTCCTCCAAAAATCGCTCATATTTCATTTGAGCATTAGCAAATAAAATAGACATTAATCTATCAGAAGCTGGAAGTCAGCGCCTGTTCTCTGCTATTGAAAAGCATTCCTCACCTTCTGCACGTCCTGATCCGTCATAAAATCCATGATGGTGTGTGGTTGGGAGCGATCCTGTCGGCGGTGCAGATAGTGCAGACACGGTGCGTCTCATCCGGGTAGCGCTCAGCCAGACCACATGACTTGTCAAAATTATTTAACGTGATAAGTGAATCGTAATAGGATTTTTGGACCTTAACTCTTTCGTTACGTTTACCGGCCCATGATCTGCGCGTTGCGCTTCTGCAGTTACGCCGAGTGGTCGCTGGGTGTCGCTGATGTGACATGAAAATAGACAACAAGCGACACCACGCAGAACAATACACAAATGTTAATTTTCCATTTCAAACCTTCTTTACAAAGAACCGAATGTCAATCAGAAAGTTACAAACTTTCTCCAACAACACATTCAATCATATGTTATACTAGTTTAAAAATATAAAGCAAGATGTATTTTTCATTGGTATGAGCAGATTAAATGTCATAAATCTTAAATATTGCTGCTTTTAAGAGGATCTTTGAGTTCTGCTTCTCATGTGCCAAATATCCAGCAGTTATAGTCTACACTAACACTCAACTATGCAAAAGTCTTAGGTATCCCTAATCTTCCTGTTTTATCAAAGTTTTAATGTCATCCATATTTCCACAAATATAGATGACATTAAAACTTTAAGCATAAAGTTGTTATGCCATTGTAAAAATCTGTATATGTTAATCTAGTTAAAGTTAAATCTGGGCTTTGATTCAGATGGAGGTCACACTAATCACCTACTGGCTTTTGCGTATAAAGTCAATTTGTCATTTTGGCCTGAATATTGTGTGGTTTTATTTTGGGTGCCACTGACATGGGTTTTCTATGGCTGATAATTATTTCTAAAATAATCACAAATGTTCCTATTTGCATCTTAAAGTGAACAAAAAAAACTTAACGGGATCATTTAAATATTTAGTTTCAAGAGGACTTGAGAGCAGGAAGATGATTAACTGGGCTAGAAATGAGTACAAAACATTTTCTCAAACCTTTTTTGTAAAACAAACTAATCAGATCTGACAAACACAGATGGGCGTGAGACGATTTGTTTTGTACACGAAGGCTGGAGTACGTCATCGAGGAGAACCAAGATTTTCATGTTGTATCCTTGAACAAAGACATTGTCCGACATCTAATTTGCCATCATTGGAACATCCTGACTGTGCAGCTGACTAATTAGTGTAATCAGTACTCCCTGTGAAAAAAAAAAAGAAATAAAAAATAAAAAAAAACTTTCACACCATTTACTTAAAGCATCAAAAGCAGGAAAAGTGAAGGTTTTATTGCGAACATCAGCAACAATGCAAGTAAAATAGGTGAGACACTATAAGGGTTATTGTGTATACTGATTGACTTAACGACTTATCGACCTAGAGGGACAAACACGTAACATGTTGTATTGTTAGTGTTGATGACACCTTCGCTTCCTTCACCAAGACAAGTGTCAGAAGCAGACATTTCGCCATCAGCTTCTTTTCCAGTTCCCAAATTTCTAAACTTTTCTCCTAGAGAAGAACCGGCGACTAGTGCGTCATGAACCGACTCAACAGCAGAGTTTAGTGTTCATTTTATTGTCATGTGTCAGAATGGTACAAAAAGTAGAGTCTGACCATTTAGAAATCAAAGGTACACGGTTACAGACACTTAAAAAGCCAATGTTAAGTTCACTTGGCAAAAATGTATTAATTCATGAAGGCTGTCACACATGATGCAGACGCACATCATTCAGCTTAAAAGGGGGCGTAGTGGGGTGTGTGTGTGTGGTGTGTGTGTGTGTGTGTGGTGGTGGGGGTTCAACGGGCTGCACTGCATACAGGTCTAGCATCAACACACAAGTTTCAAAACAAAACTCAAGCAACGCCCCATAAAAATCAAAACGTATACTCCAAAAATCTCCCTAATTTACAGTCATCAATACAGAGATTCAGTTGTCGTACGCAGTAAATACAGTCACGTATTTAAGAAAAATGGGGGCGGCGGCCTTTATATACAAATGCAATCCTGGCAGCTTACTAATACTGACATTTTGGGCAATTCAAATGACACTAATGTGACTGAAAACCCGTACAAGTTCAGGTTTGATCAGATTGTGTTTGTTTGCCTCCACTTCCTGTGAGATGGTCAGATCATTTCTGTTCAGTTGCTCACAGCCACTTCCAGTCTGCTCAGATCCAAACCGGCCAATTCAGCACGCGGTTCTGAGCAAACAAATGTATAAGGCATACATTAACATACATTTGTGATATTTTACACTTACGTAAGGCAAAAATTAGAAGAAGAAAAAAAAACACTGAAAAAAATGTAGCACATTTGCACATGTTCATAACAAAAAGGTGTGTTTAGATGAAAACGGGCCACTTTTGACACAAAACAAAATTCAAGATAAGTGCTGACGTTTTCGTATGAGCAGCATGAGACTTCCTTAGAGACATGCAAACAGCTGACTGACCTCAACTCGGACCGTAACCGGATTCACCAACGCTGACGTGAAGGGAAGCGGAGTGGGCTCCCAGTGAAGCGCATGACTCAGAGGGAAGTGCCCGACTTTGGTGAGTCACGGCTCGAGAGGTCAGGAAGCATAACAGAGACAACTACTTGGAAAATTATTAAGAGCACATACTCATCCTGGACAGGAAAAAAAAAAAAAAAAAAAAACATAAAACAAAAAACAAGAGACCTAGTTAAAGATAAGTTATGGGAAATTTCTTTGAACATGCATAGTTAGTTTGTAATACCAGATGTTTACCATTTAGGCAGGGATGAGTCCCGGTGACGCCCTGAGGAAGTTTCCCATGGCACTCCCAATATTCCAGATTAATATCGGCTCTAAATAGTAAACCAAAAATAAAACTTTTGGTCATCTATATTAGACTTTTACTTCAAAATAAAGATGGCCATTTTTGTCTTATTGGTCCAAGTCTTGCAGTTTGTTCAGAAACGTTTTTGCAGATCTAAAAATCTAAAAACAAAAACAAGACCCAGCAGGGATTCAAACCAGGAGCCTTCAAGCTGTTTTAGGCAACAGTGTTAACCACAAAAAAAAAAAAAAAAGAAAAAAAAAACCTGTAAAGTGTCATTGAATTTCACTGAGAGTCAGACTTTGGAGTGATGGTAATGGGACGTCCACTCCTGGGAAGACTGCCCGCTGTCAGCGTTTTGTCAACTCATGCGTAAACGATCTCTCGCGAACGGATCACTTCTCTCATTTCTGCCAGGGTCGATGTCTTTTTGCCGTTGGTTTTAGTTCAAAACAAAACTGAATAGTTTGACGTTTATACAAGTAGTCACACTTGTAGAGGATCAATTGAAAAAGCCCACTTGATTTGATTTGTTTTTTTTAATCGGATGTTACTAAACAAAATAAAATAAACCCTCTTCTCGACGTGGCTTCTGCATTTCGGTCCAGAATTAGTTAATGAATAATTAGTGTGTAGTATGTCATGTTTTGCTGTTCATCTGAGCTTTTATTTAATCATCCGATTAGAAACAAATTCTTTTTTTTTTTTTTTTTAATGTCCTGATGCATAAAACCTTAGAATTAATAGGATGTCCTCTCTTTTCACATGAATGTATGTTGGTTACTTTTTTATACTTCTTTTTCCCGACAGGGTTAAGAGTCACCAACTCCAGTATGTTGAAAAAAAAAAAAAAAAAAAAAAAAAAACCCCACAAAAACAAAAAACAGCAAACTAAAATTGGGCTAATTATTAACACGATGGATATAGCATCTAATTATTTTGCTTGAAGATTTATGAACAACTGCATGTCTATGTTGTCTTTTCCTTCAAAACCTCAAAAGTGGTTTCTAGTCAACACGTGAAACGCTGAAGCTTCCTGTTCGGTGCATTAAGACTGTGGGAGACCTCTTTACTAGTGGTCCCCAGAGAGGCATCATTTCCCTCATCTACGGCCTTGGCCTTGGATGAGGGAAAAGGGAGAAAAACAAAACAAACGCACTGAAACAAAACTCTTTGAATCCCTTATCAAGCTAAAATTCAAAAAGGAAACATCTGGTAAAAATAAAACCAAATGATGCACATTAAACAAAGACCTTAAGTATTTGAGCTATACATTTTACAGCACAAGAAAAAAAAAAGAAAAAGGAGAGCTTGATTACATGCGTGATCATTAACGGGGTATAGCTTGTAAAAACTAAGGCCGTATTTGCCACAAGTGATGTCTGGCAGGAGCAAACATAGTAGATCTACTCCAAATGATGCTATTAAACCCCGGGTCTTAACAAGAAAAGTGTTTCAAGCAGACAAATCACGCTGCCGCCTGCGATGGTGGATATCTCAACAAAGAAAATCTTCCTTTTTTGGGGGGGAGCTGGTTAAAACCAGTTCCCATCACTGCAATTTCCTGTTTGCCTTGTGAATGAATAAACAAATGTCCACTTTGGCCCCGAGCAAACTGAGCACGATAAATACACACAAGGAGCTCGCACAGATACGTCTGGCTGCTTGATTTTACATTTCTTGACCTCAGTTTCACAGCTTCTGCTCGTCGCTCAGGGAGGTGTCGCGCACACATGTTGGGTAACATTCAGAATACACGTGAATTCATTCACTAGAACAACCGCCTTCAAACAAAAGATGAACCTCTGTGCAAGATCGCATATATTTTCCATTTCAAAAATAAAACGAAGAAATGAACAGTGATTGTATCTGTGAAACTAACTGCAAGATGCAAATGGGGGGGAGTATCGATTTACATTTTAGTCTGTGAAGCAAAATACATAAGCTCTGAAATGAGCAAAGGTCACTTAAGATATCTGACTATCGGGATTTTTCCAGAAGCTTAGAATAAATGTTCAGTCATAATTACATATTAGTACATTATAATAAATCCTTCCCTTTTTTTTTTCTTCAAACACTTAACAGATACGAAGCTCCTCTCACACAGCTCATTAAGACACATTTGTAATGTTTGATTTTTAAGTCAGAATAAGCCAATGCCTATGTCACACACTTAAGTAGTAAACATGTTTTGTGATGAGAGTAATGAGTCCAAGAGGAAAGTTGCATTTCTCCACCGCAGCTCGCGTGCAGTTAACAGTCTGCTACACAGGAGGATGTTATAACTTAACGACTGCAGGGCATTTAGACACCACAGAGTTTCTTCCTGTTTAGGTTCTTCTCTGGATATCTGACGGCTCTTCTTTGATGTTCTTTGATCAAGTCCTCAGAGTTAAGGCTTTAGCTGAGAAATCACCTGTGGGATGATTTGTTAAACTTCAACAGTCGTTTTGTTCACATAAAAAGATGTTTCCAAGCGGGTCAAGCGTGAAGGGAGCCTGAGAAGAGAAACACGGCCAAGTCTTCGTAGTCTTCGTGCCTCAGCAGATCAGGGGCGTGAAATGCGTCTAACAACATTTGCTGATACATTAAGCCACATTGCAGTGCAACTGCAAATGTAGAAAAGGAGAAAACAAAACAAAAAAAACAAAAAACAGGTGACGCAAGGCAAGAGGAGGAGCAAGCAAACACTGCTTGGAGCATGTACAACTATGCAAGTGTCTTTCAGCTCACTACGGAGGCTTTGTCGTGCAAAGATGTCTCCCTCTAATAAAGAAATCTGCTTTAGAAAGGGTCTAGTGTGGCATGCACATTTAACAACAACTGCCAGCTACCTTGCAGTTCTGGAACAGTTACCCAAGCTTGGTTAGGAGGGACCAGATACATCCTTTACACGCATGAGTGTTGTCATTTCCCCCCAAAAAAACCCATCTTGGATCTCCCCTCTTTTCTGCTGTGTTGTTTTCAAGCTTAACGGGGCTTTAAGGAAACTCTGCCCGTCTGTTGCTCTGACCAGACAGGGGTATGGCTCATACTTGCTCCTTGTCAGCCCTCCAAAGCTGCTCTTTGACTTCTGACGGCAGAGTGTTGAACAGATCTTCCTCCACCACCAGGCCGCTCCTCTTCAGCAGACGGCACTCTCCGAGCTCAACCGGGAGGCACTCCAGACGATTCCCCCTCAGCTCCAGCTGGGTAAGCCCGGTCAGCTCTCCGAAGCGTGACGGGAGCGTCTGCAAGCAGTTGTTCCCCAAATTCAGCGTACGTAGTTTCTTACATTGGAACAGCTCTGGAGGCAAAGTCTCGATCTGAAGTGGAGAGGATGAAAAGCATAAGATGAGCGGTCCCGGGCGCCAGTGAACACAACAGTGGTCCAGTTTTCCGAGCCATATTCCCAGCTGAGCTGACATCAAGAGAACAAGGCTCTTGCCTTCACTTTAACCATTTAAAGACACCAAAGTACACAAACAAAAACAAGTTTATAAGGCTGCTCAATTTCAGCCTGCCACTTTAGGTTTTCATATCTCAAAAACATGACCGGTGTAATTTCAGAAATGACTTCAGCATTATCAGTTTGTAACTTCGGTGAGGTTTTAAACGATCTTGAGTCTAATTTATGTGAACAGATATCCAATTAACTCCAACATGGATACAATATTCAGACTTGTTTTTGTACAGCTCATTTAATTTGATAATGTGCTAAAACTTTAAAGACACCTAAGAAAAAAAAAAGAAACAAAACAAAAACAAAACACAAGGCACATAAAAGAGTCCTGTTTAAAAGAAGCTATTTTTGGCTGCTCAGACAATTGTTGGAGGTTATTTTCAGCTCTCAGCCACACAAGAAAAAGTAAAACAACAACAAAAGGGGACTTCACTAAAAACATGTGATTTTCTAAACTTGCTTGAGGACTTGAAGCTGCATTTTCAGTTCAGTTTTAAAACGCTGATCAAATAAAAATGCCTCAATTTCAGGCAACTGTGCAACGACAAGAACAAAGGAAAGTTTCATTATATGAAGTTACAATCTGGCACAACACCCATGAAGGGGGAATTTTTTTTTTATGTTTTAAGTGCTACTTGGAGCATCATCAGTCAAATACAATTAAATACTTAGTAATTGGCTCCAGTTTAAACAAGCTGCTGGCAGACAAAAACACTGCACATCACACACACATTTGAATTTTTGTTGGGTTAATATTGAAATTGCACTGTAATAACTACTACTATACAGTCCAAGTATGTGTTGTACTGTGAAGTTTAATGCTGTTGTATTTGGTATAGGTGCATTGACATTTTATTGAAATGGTTAAAAACAGCTGCTTTGCTGCCATCAGATGAACAAGTACATGAACACACATGCACACTTAAAACGCATAAAAACTACATAGGCTATATGTACTGACCCCCCCGCCCCTAAAAAAAACAAAACTCACCTGGCTTTAAGACAACCTTACGCAAAACTATCATAAGCACTTTGGTGCAAAAACAATCAAAACCAGCAGTTTCTCTGGTTTCTTAAGCTCACACAAACCAGGTGGATGTAATGAACAACGTTACTGCAGCTGTTTGCACGGCAGCTGAAGCATTTGCCATATTAGTTGTGGCTGCCAGCAGCTAACAGTTTACTTAGTTATGAGGTTTAAACAATCTACTGTGTTGCAGTCACGACACCGTAAGTACTGTTTACAGCGTCCATGGGATTTATGTTTCCCCCCATGGCCATTGTGGCACTGTGGTAGGCCTGACTGCAACTGCATATTTGACATACTTTTGTTGTCTTGTCATGTTTAAACTCAGAGTGCTGAGAGTTAAAAATGAGCACAAACTACAGATACAATGGGGAAAAAAATGTATTAACCAGCCACCGATTGTGTTGTGATGAGAGAGGTCTGTCATTTTCATCATAGGTGCACTTCAACTATGAAAGAATCACATTGTAGGATTTTTTTTAAATTATGGTGGAAAACAAGCATTTGATCAATAAAAGTTTGACTCAATACTTTGACCTCTGTCATTGCCAACAAAGGTTATGTTACAAACGTTTCCTGTACGTCTTCACCAGGTTTGCAGACATTATAGCCGGGATTTTGGCCTGTTCCGCCATGCAGATCTCCTCTGGAGCTGTGATTTTTTGGGGCTGTTGCTGGGCAACACAGGCTTTCACCTCTCTCCACAAATTTTCTATGGGGTCAGTGGAGACTGACTAGGTCACTCCAGGATCTTGAAATGCTTTTTACAGAGCCACTCCTTTGATGCCCGAGCGGTGTGTTAGGGGTCATTGTCATGCTGGAAGACCCAGCCACGTTCCATCTTTAATGCTCTCCCTTATTGAAGGAGGTTTTGGCTTGAAATCTCACGATACACGGCCCCGTTCATTCTTCCCTGAACACGGATCAGTCGTCTTGTCCCCTTTTGCAGAAAAACAGCCCCAAAGCATGATGCTTCCACCCCTGTGCTTCACAGTATGGAGGGAGATTATCAGTGGTCTTGTATGTCTTCCATGTTCCTACAATTGCTCCCATGGTGGATTTATTCACACCAACCTGCTTATCTATTATAGATTCACTCTTCCCAGCCTGGTACAATTTTCCTGCTGGTGTCCGTCAACAGCTCTTTGATCTTGGCCATGGTTGAGTTTGGCGTCTGACTGTTTGAGGCTGTGGACAGGTGTCTTTTATACAAGTTCAAACAGGTGCCATTAATACAGGTAACGAGTGGAGGACAATGGAGCTTCTTAAAGAAGTTACAGGTCTGTGAGAGCCAGAAATCTAGCTTTTTTGTGGGTGACCAAATTTCATTTTCCACCATAATTTACATACAAATACTTTAAAAATCCTACAATGTGATTTCCTGGATTTGTTTTCTCATTTTGTCCCTCATAGTTGAAGTGAACCTATGATAAAAATTAACTCATGTTTCTAAGTAGGAGAACTTGCACAATCAGCGGCTGACTAAATACTTTTTTGCCAGTTGTTGTCATGACTGTATACCACAGGCTTTATAATTGTTGTTTGACTGGATTGAACAAGTCAGACCACCTCTCTTTCTATCTGCTAAAGGGCTTTAGTTACAAGCAGGAAGATTAAAAAAACAATTGGAAATGGGAAATAAAACTGCACAATGTTGCTTCTTACCCTGTTTGCTGTCACAGCGAAGTACTGCAGATTCTGGAGGAAGCCGACATCAGCGTGGATGCTGGTCAGATTATTGTGGCTCAGGTCTAAAAAGCGCAGCTTGCGGCAGAAGAAAAGCTGGCTGGGGATCTTCTCAATCTTGTTTCTGTTCAGATACAGCCTCTCCAGGTTGGTGAGTGTTCCAATCTGAATAGGAATGTAGGCGATTTGGTTGTACCAGAGCTTCAGGCACACAAGGCGGTGCAGGTGCTGGAAGCTGATGATCTCCTCTATCGTCTTCAAATTGTTGTCCTTCAGGTCAATCTCCTGAAGGTTGTGCAGACTAAATATGGAGTGTGGAATGCGTTCAAGATCACAGCGAATAAGCTCAAGCTCTGTCAGGTTAACCATTTTCTTCAGGCTGTTCAGCACCATCAGCTTGGTGCCCTCATTATTGATGGAGAGCTTCTGGAGGTGCACCCCCACATCTGTCACCACCTGTGGAAGCTTGGTCAGATTGCTTTTCAGGCGCAGAACTTTGAGACTTTTGAGCTCTCTCAGCCCATCAATCACGATAAAACGATTGTTCTCAGCACTCAAATTCCCAGTCAGGTGCAGCTCACTGAGGTTCTTCAAGCTATAGATCCACAGGGGTATCTCCTTGATATCAGTGAACTTGATATGGAGTGACTTCAGGTTCTCTCTCAGGAAAGCTAGAGCTGGTGCTTCAATTTTAGCTGGTGTGTGGTAGAGCCACATCTCTCTCAGGTTGGAAAGCTGAGCAATGATTGGTGGGATAGTTACATCTGGGATGAGCTCCAGCTTGAGCACCTCTAGCTCAACCAGATCAAAAACTGTGTCTGGAATACCACTGAGCATAAAGAGATGGAGCTCCAGCTTATCCTGGGAGTTCTTGGTGATGCGCTGCCTCAGCTTTTCTAGTGTCCACTCATTGTTTAAGTTCAACTGCCTAAGCTTGTTCTCGCTGACCTCTGACAGGAACACAGCGAAGCGCTTTGAGTAAAGAGGGTCATACTGATCTATCATGTGAAGCATGAAGGCAAAGTCATTCTTCAAGTCGGGGATGTCACTGTAACTGCTTTCCTCGCGGATTGATTCAAAGGAGTATCGTTTGAGAGAGCGGCTGACCATCCAACAAATAGTGTACATGCAGATGAGACCATAAACCACCACCAAGCTGATGTAGAAACAGGCCAGAATCTTGAAAAGGGTTGCTAATGGGTGAGCACAATAAAACATGCTGTACCCCGTCAGTTTCTCAATGTTCACTGTGCACAGTACATTGAACTTGATCTTTCCTACATAGTACACTGTGTAGCTGATTATAAGTATAAACTTTATTACCTTGATGATAGTCTGACGTATGTAAAGACGGTACACTATATCACCTTCCTCCACATGGATCCTGAACTTCTTCACCTTCTCAAAAAGGGCCTTAGCCTGCTCCCCCTCCTTTTTATCCAAAACCCCAGTTTCAGAACGATCCACAATCCCTTGTTCAATTCTGGACTTTGTCCGTTGAAGCATGGGCACGCTGGCTTCAACGTCCTCGCTCACACTCGAGGCCTTCTTGTCCAACGAACCGTTCATTTTTCCCACTGGTTTGGGGTCACTCTCCTCCACCACGGTCTCAGACAAAGCCCTCGTTGTCCACGGAGAGTCAAAGCACTTGAGGAGGATGGAAACAAAGTGCTCCAGTTTGGAGCTCGTGCGGGGAAATTTGAACCAGAAATTGCTGCAAGCCAGGAAGATGAGGGTGTGGAGTAGCACCAAATAGGGAAAATATTTGGCAAACCAGTGTAGCTTGTTTTCATAGCAGACAGCATCCACGTAGTTATACTGATGTCGGTCAAGGTCGTACTGAATGCCTTTGGGCTCCAGTGTAGAGGTGATGGTCATATTCGAGACTTGGGTGGTCTCGCATGAATTGTTGATGATCCATTTGCAGGGTAGGCAGATCATTTTGTCCTGCGTGACCTGCAGAGTCCCACCAAATACTGCAATCATCAGCATCACGATGGAGATGTAGTCGGTGAAAACATCCCACCATGGCTTTAGGATGCGGTACGCTGGCTGGGTGTCAGCAAAGTACCGGAGCTCTGTGATGGGAATCATGATGGTTTATCTGAAAAGGAAAAAGGCAAAAGAGAATCAGGCTGCAACATGACATGACAGAGCATCACATATTTTCATAACTTTATAGTGCTGAGGTAAGCCTTAGCAGGTCAAAATGTGAAAACAGTCATAAGGTGCCAATTAGTGAATTTAAAGGCAGAACAGTGGTGTTTGTGGTTTCTAGTTCAAATCCCAGCGGGAGCTTTTCTGTGTGGAATTTGCCTGTTCCACCAGTGTCTGTGTGTGGCTTTTCTACGGCTAGTCTGGCTTCCTCCCACAGCAGAAATATGCAATTTGGGCTGCCTGTCAGCGTACATAGATGTTTGTCTCGTTTGTTTCTTTGTGGAACTTCGATACACTAGTGACCTGCCTCTTGCCTGAAAAATCATCATTGTCATTGTCTCTTGTGTTGAGTTCAAATGTTTCTACTGTATACAATAATTAAAAAAGCACAAATAGTTCAGTATTGACAATATTCAGCATATTAATCCCCATTTTTATACCTTTAGTCAAGTATTAACTTGTGGACTTACTGTCTCATGCTGTCCATCCCGAACAAGCTCTTTAGTCATGTTGAGTGCTTTGAGAGCAGAAGTACTTAATGTCAATACTGAAATAACATTATTCATTAAGATTAAAAAATAAATGCTAAGCATAACTCCGTTTATGATTTAAGCAAGCTACAGGTAAGCTATGAACCTTAAACCAGTGAACACCAATGTACATGTTTGATCCGGACATACAAGCCTCACCTGGAGCTTACCAAAAAACAAAAGAATAAAAATAACTACAAAAGAAATGAAGACAAAAAAAAAAAAAAAAAAAAAAGAATTTCAACTATGACCTCAAAACGTACATGCAAATGGTCCTGAAACTTGCTGACAAATTTAAAAAAAAAAAAAAAAAAAAAAAAAAAAAACCCCACCCAAACCAGCAAAATTTGTAAAAGCAGAACCAGCTTTCACAAACGGTGCACGTGATGACAGAAATACAGCAGACTACACAATGTGTAAAATGTTCCAAAGCTTTCATTTTAATAGAATAAATTTTGAATGTTGATAGATACTCATTTTAATTTTTAAGTGTTTTTTTTTTTAGTTACTACTTAACTGTTTAAGACCATGTAGCAAGGACACCTGAACATTGGAAAAGAAAATAGTTTCTCCTATTTACTTAATCTAATCCCTACAATAAAAAAAAAAAAAAAAAAAAAAAAAAAAAGAATGAAAGAGGATGACTGGTCAAATGACACAAAAACAAGAAAGTTAGAATAAAGTTAAGTTGTTTTGTGAAGTTCAAACAAGAAACAGCAAAGCGGTCAGAACATTTAGACGCAAGTTAGTTAAGGTGTGTCTATATTCCAACTAGGACACGCATTTAAATGGGCTCTTTTCTCTGTCAGACTAAATATGCAGATAAAAGAAAATGATTTACCAACCAACGCATGTCACGTATATGTGGTAATAGGTGGTAAAGGTGCCCTCTTTCAGCTTGTTAGCACTGGGCTTTTCCAGTTGACAAAACATCAGAAAAACCTTTGGTTGGCCTGGGTCGGAAAAATTGGTAAAAATGGTGAACAATGACTTGGACTGACTCAGAATTTTTGCACATCCTAAATGCTTTTGTTCCCGTTTCTGTATTGCTCCGTCGTGGCATCCTACAGTACTTCACGGTTAAAGCTCAGGACGGGAGCTATGAAGCACGTGCAGAGCGAATATGAGCGAATATGCCGGTTACAGAATTACAGGGATTAACTCAACTTCAACCACATTACCTGGAAGCGTCGGCCTGATTTTGAGAAGTTTGGTTAAGTATGATTTCAGTCGGACTGAGATTTTCACAGGCATTTTAAAACTGATATCAGTCAAACTAATGTAGTAATTAATGATTTTTTTCTCATTCATATAAACACATCGACCATAGACATACTTTGTCTGTCCTCACTTCCACATACTGACTCCAACAATTAAAAAAAACTTATACCTAATAATTCATATGGTATTAAAGAACAGCAGGAAATCTTTAACTCAAATAGTATTTCCATTTCACTTTAAGTATATTAAATTAGTCTTAGCTGAAAGTATGCCATATTGAAATTATAGCGGTAAAACTCACTTAAGCACCCGCTCTCGCCCAGTTTTCTTTTGCCAAACACAAGTATGGAGTATAAACTTGAACATATGCTTCGAAAGCTACAATGGAAAAGGTTTGTTAGGAATGCACTGATAAGCTCAAGTACACTTTATCTACAAAGATCTATAAACACAAAATAACACATGCAGTAAACATACAGTATGTGACATCCCAGTGACTGATATCTGTTTTTATTTTCCTTTTTTTTTTTTTAAACTAATTACCTTTACTATGTTTAGGCACTACAAAAGAAAAAAAAAAAGATTTTGTAAGGATCTTATGACATCTGAGAGCCGAACTGAGCACAGTTCACCTGATAAACAGAAGCACTCACTCCTGCTTCTTTGAACAGTCCCATGAAAACATGCCACTGTTATCTAAACATTCAAACTGGATTAAAATGACAAAGTCAAAACTGGATAATAGAGTGACGCTGCACTTGGTTAGATACCTTAGTACAGTGGTCCCCAACCCTCGGGCCCCTGCCCCCTGCCCGGTACCGGTCCTGGTATCGGGCTGCACAGAAAAATTAAATAACCTCCATTATTCCCGTTTGATCCAAGTCTAAATGATGTTTTATTTTGAAAATTCACCAGCTTCTCTATTACATCTGTTTATGACTTACCCTTGACACATGTCAAGACCCGTGTCTCGGTCACCTGATCCGTCCTGCTAAAGTTAAACCCCCAAACTAGCAAAATTAGTAAAAAAAAACTAATGTTTTTGGAAAGTTTCTTTGCAAATGAGAAAATGTCCAGCGAGGAGAAAGAAGAGGAGCCTGTGACTGCTAAATAAAAGAAAGGTGCACTTAACAGACAATATCAGGAATCCTACTGAAAGTACAGATTTATCACAACAGGCACTTCCCACGCACGAAGCAGACTGGACCTAAGCAACGCACTTCGGGTTTCATCGTCTCCCGTTACCCCTACGTGGGACTGTCTCCAATGCAGCAAAACAAGATCAATGCTTGAAGAGTAATTTCATGCACTTTTTGTTTTTGTGGTGTGCCTTATTTTGAAGGCATGCTTTAACGTTACCATAGCGACCAGAGAGCTTGGGGCAGAGAGGATGTTACTGATGCTCTGTTGTTGGTGCGATGTTACAAGGACGTTACTAATAAAGTTGCATGAACACACAGTGGATTTACATTTATTATTATATAGAGAAAATACCACAGTTTTGATGCTGGTTGTATCATTTTATTTTGTTGCTACACCTTTTACAGAGCGGTCCGACAGTAAACCAGTTCATGGCCCCTATTTCTCCTGAATTTGGACCTCAAACAAAGCTATCTTTGTGCAGGCGATCGCTGTCAATAAAGCTCGGCCACAAGGCTGAGAGCCGTACAGGTGAACTTGGCTGCTGCCGGAGCTACAATATTGCAGAACCCAAGATCCTATTTCTCTCAGCTGGAGCCAAACAAGAGAACAGACTGATAAGATTCCCGTCCTTAAATACTTATCCTGAGGATTTAGTCATTATTAGAACCCGAGACACAAAAACCGAATAACACCAGGAGAAAATATCTTTACAAACCAAAACAGGTTTCACTCTTCTTCAACAGGATAAAAAATTTAAAGACAGATGTAGAGATTGAAACGTGGATGTATGCCAGTATTCCTAACACTTAACCGGCTGTTTAGTCCAACTATCAATACTTTCACTGCATCAAATTCATGGATTTCAGGCTTAGAGCTAGAAATCCCCCAAAGGATGTGAGACATATATCACATATTTACTGAACAAATCCTTAGGACAACAAAAAATGTTATCCATTCATGATTCTTACTGCATCCAAGCCTATTTCAGTTTGGTATTCATCAGCACATGACTTTTATTAGCAAACAAGCACCATACCCACTTCAGACATGCCACGGGTCTTTCGTACACCAGTTGCGCTCTTCGTTTTGAAATATATAACCTGGATGGCCATAAATACACTTAAAATGTTGCATGAAATAAATTACTGCCAACAGAATTCCCAATGAAAACATCTGCAGTTCCCCTGCAAAGTCACCAAGATTGAATTTTACCAACGTCTGGATGTGTCTCAGCCTTACTGGGCTGGCAACAGATTACAGGATCTCAAAAACCAATCTCGAGAAAGACTTACCACTGATTCAGAGTCTTAAGAGGACAGTTTTACACTGATGGGAGTTTCCCACAAAAACTTCAGTCACCACATACTTAATTAATTTGTCATTTACATAATCTGTCCCTACTTCTCCAATTCATGCAAAAACGTTATCAAACTGTGATGTAACATATGCAATGGAAAAACTGCTTTTAATTTCCTCTTTAAAAATAGCATTGTCTTTGCTTGGTGACCTGCATTGATCATTTGGGTTTAGGAAAAGTCCAAACAACCAACAACCATTATTCCAGACACTAAACTCCAGTCAGGAATGATGAGAGATAACCAGAGATCCTATTTGACCAGGCACGTTTTCTAAGCAGTCATTGCAGCTTCCAGCTTCAGACTCAACCCTGTAGGCTGCCAGTGAATCAAGTCCTGAAGATTGGACAACCCAGTGTTGTAACCAGGTCTAACTGGTTCTGACATAAGAACATGACTTTTCTTTTTTTCTGGTAACACCAGTGACAACACACTTATGAGAGCAGGTCCATTAAAAATTACCAAGTACAGAAAATTTGTGTATGATGACTAATAACTCAGCAAATCGTAAAAAAAAAAAAACAAACAAATAACTCTTATAGTATCTGACACTGAGATAATAATACAAATCCTGGCATATACTGGATCAGGATGGATGCAAATGCAAGTAATGCTCCCTGAAGCCACAGAAAAACAACTTAAAAGTACACATTTTTTTTAGCTTCTTTTCCCTCAATACTCTCAGATGATTAAAATGGATAAAACTGATATCCTTCTCTGTATTTGAATCTTTTGTTTTCAGTCTCGCCGCTGTATCAGCACTGTGCCAAAAAAAAAAAACCCCCAAAAAACAACCTCTACACCTTTATTGGCCTCCAAGTGGAAAATTATTACGGTGGTCTATCTAATTAAAATCTAATGATCTTAAATTAACCTGAGATTGAAAGTCCTGCCGTTGTGTAATCGGATGAAATTCCCTGGAATCCAGCACGACCTTTCTTTTAACGGTTGTGGAGCGCCAGTCCGGCGGGAGCGGGGCTGGAAACGACGTTATCCGACCTCACGCCGACGCGCTGCGGCACTGAAATCACTCTCGGCTAGCTGCCGAGCCACGCGGATAACTGCGGAATTACTCACCTGTTTTGTTTAGGCTGCTGACTCTCGTCTCTTCCGCAAACGGATGAGACATTTCTCAAACGTTTCTCGGCGACGTGGGGCCCGTCAGACCGCAGGCCGGAGCCTAGTCTTGACAGTCGAGGAGAAGAGAAAACAGCATGTCCATACAAAGTGAGCGTGCCGTGTGGTTTTAACGCGGCGGCGGAAGTACTAAACTGGCCTGCTGTCAAAATAAAAGCACGGACGTAATGGCGGTACATTTCACGTTTTCAGATCGAGCTGGACAATTGGTATTAATTTTGTTGCGTGTTTTTAAAGGTCTTTCATTGCTTTCTGGTGTCACTATACTATTTTTATCCAGTGGTTACTTTGTTGTATTTTACATCAGCATATCAGCATTGCAGTGGTAGCTAGTAAAGTTACATTGGACAACCTATGAAATATTCAAATAATATTGTCTGAATGTGCATATTTTTTGGTGAATTTAAATGAGTAAAATGTTTTTTTAAAACTTGCTCTTTTGTAGACATTGTTTATATATTCATTTATATACAACTGAAGAAAAAACAAACAAACAAACAAACAATAATTTAAAGCCCAAATCCCCAATATCTATGGCTTAAACAATGAATTAAATTGACTACATATTAATTATTTTTCTTCAAATCTCTATGACCATTGCACAGAGTAACATATGATGCAAAGCACACATATGGAATGACTAATGGTAAAAATTCCTCTCTTGCACAAGGCTTTGTTTTTTCTTTTTTAAAAAAAATCTAATTCCTTATGCGTCTTTAAGCATTGTTTCACTGTTTTACAACAGTTACTCCATTCCCACAGTTCTTCTTGCAATATTTCTTTTAAATTTCACTGTATCATGATTCGTACACATTGGTGGCATATGCTTTTTATCCTCAGTGATTTATTGTCAGATTATTTACTGATATTTACAATTATTCTGCTCCATCAGATACTGTTAGAATGAGACCATTATTTTTTTTATGTTTTTGCAGTAAATATAGGGAAAACAACACCAAAACAACACCATACACCATTTACATACAACACCAAGTGGACTCAACGATGAGTCAACATCAGCAGCCTCCCAATTTTTAATTGATCAGTTTTGCCCCAAAAATAACTATTCCCAATTTTCTTAGAAGGATTAAGCAACAAACTCTTTAGTCTCCAGCACCATCTAAACATAGTGTATCTGTTAATGATTAGTGGATATATACAGTGAATGTGTAAGGATATTTGTGGAACAAATAGAACCTTATAAAATTATATTTGTTTATTCAGTTTAGCTCTTCAGCTTTGGTCTTAGTCAGTTAAAGACTACTTTTATGAATGTACAAGATATTCTCTACTCTCTTATTATATCTGGAGCTTTAGCACACAGGAAGTAAATGCAAAATGTCAGAACGTTATAAGTCAACTATTAATGTATAATAGGGTTTTAGCCCTGATTTGTGTCACTGTGGGAATCCAAAAGTTATATTTGATTTGTTCTTTAAAATGGTTTTGTACCAACATTTGGGGCTTAAAGAATACAGACAGCTGACAACTGTTTTTTTTTTATACTTTCACACACACACTGATATGAAAAGGTGACAATTAATAAGGCCTGAACACCAAGCCATAGATCATTGAGATTACTAACCTTACATGACCTGTAGTCAAGTTTTAGTCTCAGCTTGTTATGCAGACGAATTTTTATTATTATTATTTTATTTTTGCATATTTTTGGCACCTATGATGGTCACTGTTTCACCTTTTCTGGCTCACCATTTTGTCAACTTGAATGTGTGAATGATGTACATGTAGTAGTTGTGCATAAAGCAAGTTTGCTGGAGCTGAAATAAATATTTTCTGCCACATTAACATATGAGAACACATTAAATTAGACTAAAAAAAATGACAAATCTACCTTTGTTATTGACAGTAAGATGTTGCCAAAGCAGAGTGAGAAGGAGGAATTGTCGTACATGAATTGGCATATTTGTTAAAAAACAAATAACACAAATATTGTCCCTGTAGTGACACATAAGCTAAAATACATACATCTGAAATGGAATAACACACTTACTTACATACTTTGGCCGAAAGTCTCTCCTGGAATTCAGACCACCAAGAAACTTTTCTCAAGAACTCCCTTATCCCGTTTTAGTCTCTTCTGCTGTTTCATGGTGTGATTCATTTTTCTTGATCTCCAGACAAAGGTTACTGTGGAGGATTCATCTGAAGCAGTTGCTCGGGCACCTTTTGTTGTTTTTCTGCCCCATAAAACAAGACTACCTTCATATTGTAGTTAAATGCTCGGATGGTCTTGGAGCACCGGCAGGCTGAAAGTCCAGATGTTCTTGAGCTGCAAGAAAGTTGCTCTGAAAATAGGATGAATAAAGCTTGTGTAAAGTAAAACAAAAGCATTCAGTCCTTATGTAAACATTATTGAAAAGTCATTAGGACAATCAGTCAATAAAAGTAGGAAAGTGTATTTCAACTAAGGTAAATTACAATAAATCGATTTCAAGATAGTAAATACATTTAATGCAGCGGCAACTGATTCGCACTTAGACTTAAACGTTGTTTCGTCTCTGTATGTAGATGTTATTACAATAAAGCCCAGTTGGCTTTAATAAACTTTATTTTGAAAGCAAAAGGATATGTGATGCCATCAAACCGCGTCAACTTCCTTTTTTTTAACGAAATCGTAGTGTAATACATAAAGCCGTCTTCTAGCCCTTTAGAAACATAAACTATCATGTTTACCTTACAAAAGTGTATCGCGTTTACACCGTTTCCGAGGCTGACGCGTGCCTGCAGGCTGTCGTCGTGGAGGCATCGCAGCGGCTCAGCTGCGTCCGGAGCCTGTGTCGCCGTTCACCGTCCGACACCCACGACCAAGACGAGAGAGCACCAACATGACCAGAAACGCAGCCTCTGTCGTCGCTGCTTACTTCCCGACGCCCGTGAGGCTCGGATCACCTTCCGCAGAGGGCTGTCAACTTCACCGGCGGACACGGGAGACGCCGTCGGGGAGATCCAACCAACACACTATCACCTCATTTACACCTGCAAGGTAGCAGACGCAGCGCGGTGGCGGGGTTTTACTTCACATTTAACGGACGACTTCGTCCGAAGCGACTTGGTAAAATAGGAACACGAAAAGCAGAGTGAGACTTGCAGTCTGCGACGGTGTGAGCAGAAAACACAATCAGAAGGACAGATAAATAACATCTTAAATAGAGAAGTGCAAAGGAGAGGGGCGTGGTCTGGACCAGGAGGAAGGTGGCATAGTTATGTAAAGGTTTGTAATCCTCTCTTATAGGGGTACAAGTATCTAGCTTGCTCTGGTCGACTAGCAGGATGGCAGGTCTTTGCCTGCACCAGTCAGTCTCTTTAACTCCCGTGCCTTTGTTTGAAAGGCGTGTGTTCTGTCACCCTGGCTTAACCCTAAACGTTCAGATGGTGAATGGATGTAGTGAGACAGGCTTCAGGGGTAGATCCCTGACCGTCAGCTGAAGATTGGTTCTGCAGCACACCTGAAGCTCGCCTGTGCAGATCCTGCCTCTACGACATCCAGCCAGAATGATGGAGTGCCCCTAACCCAGAACAATCTATCAATAAGGAAACCCAGATTGATAAACCAAAATACCAAATATTTATTTGGAACCAGGGAGCAATTTAAGTTATAAATGGTATTCTTTTTATAACAAAACGATTGCGCTTCACCTCGAAGTCCGACGAGAACAAATTAAAACATATGAAATAAAGTAAGTTGCTTTCCAACCCGATGTGAACAAGAAACAAAACTTAAGTGTCAATAAACCAACAAAAAAATAAATAACAACAAAGGATATATTTATCAACCCCCTCTAAGATGTTAATATGTCTTTCTAAGGAAAATGAAGAAAATAAAAACAGGCTTTTAGTTATAGTCCAATATGAAATGAAAATGAAACAAATGACAGTTAAGACTCAATAATTCAAAACGACAGAGTCCTTGGTCTCCTCAGACCAACTGACATCAGAACAAAAGAACATCAGAATCAAACAAAATGCCCGAACGCGATGAGAGTCAGTTCCGTGGAGTTCTTTCCTGCTGACGGACAGACTAATCGTTCCTGTTCCAGACTGGTCCGCCAGGCAAAATAAAGGTTCAAGAATAGTGACGCCAGTCTCTGGGGCCTCTTGTCACTTTCAGGGCTTGAGCAGGTGCTCCAGCTCACAAAATAAGAAAAACGGAAACAGTACCTCCTTTCCAAAAGAGTGACGTACAGCCGGTGAAATACCAGGACAAATCACTGGGATGCTAGCTGCATGGCAGGGAAATCCTCCTTCCGTTACCTCCCGACCCGCTGCTCTGCTCTCCCAGAACCTGGCTCTCTCCACCACCGCTAGCTGTAGCTGCTTCGCGCCTCTGGGAAAATCCCACGACCCGCTCGCCTCCTCCGCACGCGTTGGCAATCTTGTCTTGCTCTAACCACGTAGCGGGGCCGGGACTCAGCCGCTCCAAAAATCAAAAACTACCACCAACGTCGGTCTTCTCCGCTCTCCCTCTCCCGCGTCTTCCCGTCGTTCCCCCCCCGCCTGACGTCATATCCGGGTCGCATCTAACGTCCTCTGTTACACTCCCCCCTGCTAAACCCTGCCATGCTAGCAGCAGTTCCAGTGAGGCACCCTTTACAAGAAGAGCACATGAAATTTAATACCACATTTTGACATTGTATAAACAGAACACATATGCAGGACACACTAATCCATCACATAATCATTTCTGTACCTTACAGGCAGGACACCCCTGTTTTGTCGGCGGGGGTTTCTATGTCGGAGAAATTCCACACTGCTCTGACTCATGTCCCCACTTTCTTCCCCTGAGGTTTCTGCACCATCTGACAGTACATCTGCATCACTACCCACATGAGCTGATCCCTGGACCTCAGTCAGCGCTTCTGTAGTCATAGGGTTCTCTACATCCATAGTGTGATCATCCCCCTGTCTGTCAGAATGTGTACAACCCAACATAGGGAAACTAACTGGGGTAATGTCGCTGTCTGACTCTGTTCCTTCTTGGGGTGGAGAAATATTCCTTTGGTTCCTGGTTGGTGCCTGAAAAGTGCACAACCTGAGCTGATCTCTATGAACCACCTTGTGTGGGCCACCTTTCTCTGGATGGATAGTGAACACAGGAATATCGGGGTGGTTCTGTTTGAGTATGATATATGGCTGTGACTCCCATTTGTCCTGGATTTTGTTCCGACCCCTATGCTTGTGATTACGGATCAGCACTCTGTCGCCTGACCTAAGCAAGGCACCAGATGACCTACGATCATATATTCGCTTTTGTCTTTGAGAAGCTCCCTGTGTTG
Source organism: Xenentodon cancila (assembly GCA_014839995.1). NCBI lineage: Eukaryota > Metazoa > Chordata > Actinopteri > Beloniformes > Belonidae > Xenentodon > Xenentodon cancila. Next base: position 6,755,269 of record CM026215.1, on the reverse strand, counting down.
ACAGCCCTGCAACCTCCACTGCTGTCTTCAGTCTCTCATGGTGCTCTTTGACCCAGTCATCCAAGTTGTCAGCGTCAGCTTCCGCCATGTCTTTCCCCCCAAGTATATCAAGAGGCATTCTTGCGTCTCTCCCAAACATGAGATAAAAGGGTGGGTATCCCGTTGAGGAATGCACCCGGTTATTGTAAGCCATGGCAAGTTCTGGCAGGTACGCCTTCCAGTCTCTTTTCTTTTCAGGGGGCAAAGTCCTTAGCATATCGTGCATCGTTCTATTGAACCGTTCGCATTGAGCGTTACCCTGAGGGTGATACGGGCTAGTGCGACTTTTGGCTATCCCATAAATCTTGCACAGTGCTTTTATTACGCTAGCCTCAAAACTTCGCCCTTGATCCGAGTGAAGCCGAGCTGGGCACCCATAATAAGCAAACCAGTGTTTCACCAGAGCTTTGGCAGTGGTGTCAGCCGTCTGATTTTTTGTGGGAACAGCCACCGTGAATCTGGTGAACATGTCTGTAAGAACAAGAACGTTTTCATAACCCCCGACAGACCGCTCCAGCACTGTGTAGTCCATTGCCAGGACCTCCAAAGGTGCTGTAACATTGCTGCAGGTCATAGGGGCCCTAGTCTTCGGAAAAACATCCTTGGCCAGAGTACATCGTTTGCACTGCTGAACCCAACTCTGAACATCTTGACCCATAGTAGGCCAATAATAGCTCCTTCTCAGGAGACTTAGAGTACTTCTACCCCCAAAGTGCCCGCCATGTTCGTGTACACTTAAAAAAACTTTAAACTGCAGAGACTCTGGAACGACGAGTTGCCTTATCTCTTCACCATCACGTGGATCTAGGACCTGTCGATAGAGAACACCTCTACAAAGCTTGAGTCGATGAAGCTGTCGATAGAGCTTTTTAACAACAGGCGATCCCGTGCGTAAGTCAGCGTAGCTCATTTTAGCCTTCCCCTGCACAACTTGATAAATTGGCCCCAATGCCAAGTCCCTCTTTTGTGCCTGTTCAATCTCATCCCAGCTCTGGCCGCTAATCACTTTTCCTGTAACGGACTGTATGTTGACCTGAGAGGTCACCGGATCTGACTTGTTCTGTTCAGTCGACCACAAGCATGCATGAACCTCATCAGAATTTATTCTAATGAAATCCTTGCCCCCATCCTCTCTCTCAGGGTCCTCTTCCATAGGAATTCTAGACAGGACATCAGCATTAACGTTCTGACGTCCTGGCTTGTAGCAAACCTCAAAGTTATATTCAGCCAATTGAGCCACCCATCGCTGTTCTACCGCCCCCAAATTTGCCGTCCCTATATAACGCAACGGGTTGTGGTCTGTAACCACTGTGAACTTGGAGAACATCAGGTAGTCCCTGAACTTCTCTGTGATAGCCCATTTAAGGGCCAAAAGCTCCAACTTAAAAGCACTATAGTGTTTGTCATTCTTCTCTGAACCACGAAGCCCGCGGGATGCATAAGCTATTACCCTTTCAACCCCCCCTTGCTTTTGGCTAAGTACTGCCCCAAGTCCCTGCAAACTTCCATCAGTAGTCAGAATGAAAGGGGTACGAAAATCAGGATATGCCAGCACTGGCGGGGACGTGAGACATTGTTTGAGCTCATCCAGTGCAGTTTGGCAGTCGGCTGTCCAAACAAAAGGCTGATTCCCATTAACTTTGGCCCTTTTCCCCAGTAGAGCATGTAGAGGTTTTGCCATGTGGGCAAAGTTTGGCACAAATCGTCTGTAGTAGCTCATGAATCCTAGCACCTGCCTAACTTCTTTGACACTCCTAGGAGCGGGCCAAGAAGTTAGGGCACTGACCTTTTCCCCGTCAACTTGAATGCCCTTGGCGGAGATCACATGGCCCAAGAATTTGACCTCGGGGCGCAAAAGAAAGCATTTGGACGGCTTCAATTTCAGCCCGTGCTGTCGGAGTCGCTGAAACACCAGTTCTAACCTCTCACAATGGGACTCAAAATCCCGGGAGTAGACGAGGATATCATCTAGATAAACCAACAGGATGTCAAAGCTCAGGTCCCCTAGGACAAGCCCCATTAGCCTCTGAAACGTGGCTGGAGCATTGCATAAGCCAAATGGCATCCTCGTCCACTCGAACAGACCAAAGGGAGTTGTAACTGCCGTTTTCCCTTGGTCTTCTGTACTCATTGCCACTTGGAAGTAGCCAGCTGTCAGATCTAGGCTCGAGAATAATTGTGCATCCCCAAGTGCATCCAAGGATTCCTCGACCCGTGGGAGTGGGTAAGCATCTTTACATGTTACTTGGTTCAGCCGCCTGTAATCACAGCAAAACCGAACACTCCCATCTTTCTTTATGACTATTACCGCCGGTGATGCCCAGGGGCTAGTGCTCTCTTTAAGGATGCCCTGGCTAACAAGCTCATGCACATGTTTTTTGAATTCCTGGAAGACCTGCGGGGGAACTCTGCGGTGCCTTTGCTTGATGGGAGGGGCATCCCCGGTGGGGATACAATGGGTTACGGATGTAGTGTACCCATAGTCATTCTCATTTTGAGAGAAAATGTCTTGGTGAGTGGCTAGTAAATTAACAAGTTGGTGGTACTGGGATTCACTCAGGTCCTCAGTATTAGCTTGGACCGGAACAGGTAGCCGCCCAGCCCCAATCTCCAACCGCGTAACCTCTGCACCATCTAAGTGTTTGACAACTAGGCCTCCCTCCTTTTCTTCCACCTGCACCACTTCTTTCAGAAGTACCTCCTGTGGTCTGCTCACAGTTGCTACCCTAGCCCGTGGCATAAGTTTTATGACTTTCTCGCTTGTGTTCATGACCCTTACTGGAACCTTTCCACTAGTAGCTCTAGCCAGAATATTGGCCACTAAAAGCCCCTTCGGCAGGCCGGACCTTTGTGCTGTTTCTACCAGCACCTGGCAGTCTACTTTGAGTGTACCTCCGCAATGGCCCTCTACCACCATCTCACTCATCGGGGGTATCATGACCGGTTCCCGGCCCGCCACTTTCACAAATCCCATCCTACCATCCGGAGTTATGTGTTGAGATTCCTTCCTCACTTTAGCAATCAACCTACGAATGTTGGCCTCACCCTCCTTAAGATTATCCATTTTCACGTGGCCCCCGTTATCTGCAAAAATAGCCTCAAGGTCTTCTATGACATTCATTCCCACAATTCCAGTGAGCCCGTTTGACTTTTCTACATGAGGATGGGTGTCAGTTAGTACAAAGATGCACTTTCTGCCCACTGTCCTGCCTACACACTCCACCTCGGCCTCGAGGCACCCCAATACGGGAATATCAAGCCCATTCGCGGCAGTGAGTTCAATCCAGTTGGCAGACAACATCTCCCGTCCCCCGAAATGCTTGCGAAAGTGGGATTCAGTGATAGCAGTGACGTTAGAGCCTGTATCCCAAAGGCAGGTTGTCTCTACTCCTCCAATCTTCAGACCGACAGTTCGACACCTCCCAAAAGCACGTCTCTGGAGATCATTATCTACCTCCGCAAGAATGCACTCAGCCATCTGAGTCCCAATCACAGAAGTACTAGTGTTCCCCTTAGTCCCACTTTGGTTACTGGGCCTTCCATCTGGATTTGGGACCTCAAGCGGGGCTTGACTTGTCTCTTTGCTTGCTTTTCTCAAGCAGTGTTTACTAACATGGCCAGGCTCTCCACAGTTATAACAGATATACCTCCCCTCGCTATCTCTTAAGGCTACCCTCCGGGGACCAGCAGCTCGCTGTCCTACCTCATCTCCTTTACCCTGCAAGGCATGGTACAACTCTTCCTGACGAGCAGATATTCGTTTTATTTCCTCATGTAACATCTCCATTGTCAGAGGTGAGGGTTTCTCTTCCACCGCCACCGCAGCATTTACGGCCCCTCTTATTTTGGATCTGTTCTGAGTAGCTGTGTCTGATGGCATTTCTTCCTCTTCTGACCAAGTAATTGCAGCCTGTAACAACTCGACAAAAGTAAGACTCCTCATTTCGTGAACCTTCCTCTTCCACTCCCTCCTCAAAAAGTCATCCTTTAGCCCTAAGACCAACTGTTCTTTTAACACAACGTCAGGGTCTGGGACACGCTTTGGTTCCCTTCTGATCACGTGTCCTAGCCTATCCTGTAGATCATAAGCGTAAGACCGAATGGTTTCCCCCGGCATCTGTTTTCTTTCATAAAATTCCTTTAACCTCGTGCCAATTGGAATCTTATCTCCATAGGTCTGGAGTAGAATGTCAAATACATCCTCGACATTGTCTATCGGCTCTTTCAACATAAATTTTACTGTCGCCTTCGCTTCACCCTTCAGGTGTTGTTTAACCAACTCGACCCTATCATCATGAGGTGTTTTCATCACCTGAAAAGCTGACTTCATTTCAGCAATCCATTCTTCAACGGACTCACCCCCACTTCTCACTGATCCACCCCCAAAGTCTGGTAATTTACGATCCCTATGGATGATAACTGCAGCCGGGGTTCTTAATGCTGTAGCCTGCTGATCAATAACTGCCTTCGCCAGGGAAAGAGCTTCTCTTTGTTCAGTCCTAGCCTGTTCCAAGGCTCCTGCTTGCTCTGCAAGCCTCCTTTGTAGCTCAGCAAAATCCCTCTTTAAATCCTCTAATTCTGACATGTTGAAACTATGGTTGTAAGGGTCAACGGTCCCGCGTTAAGTCTTGGTTTCCAATGTAAAGTAGATCCTGTTCGTGACGCCAAATGTAAAGGTTTGTAATCCTCTCTTATAGGGGTACAAGTATCTAGCTTGCTCTGGTCGACTAGCAGGATGGCAGGTCTTTGCCTGCACCAGTCAGTCTCTTTAACTCCCGTGCCTTTGTTTGAAAGGCGTGTGTTCTGTCACCCTGGCTTAACCCTAAACGTTCAGATGGTGAATGGATGTAGTGAGACAGGCTTCAGGGGTAGATCCCTGACCGTCAGCTGAAGATTGGTTCTGCAGCACACCTGAAGCTCGCCTGTGCAGATCCTGCCTCTACGACATCCAGCCAGAATGATGGAGTGCCCCTAACCCAGAACAATCTATCAATAAGGAAACCCAGATTGATAAACCAAAATACCAAATATTTATTTGGAACCAGGGAGCAATTTAAGTTATAAATGGTATTCTTTTTATAACAAAACGATTGCGCTTCACCTCGAAGTCCGACGAGAACAAATTAAAACATATGAAATAAAGTAAGTTGCTTTCCAACCCGATGTGAACAAGAAACAAAACTTAAGTGTCAATAAACCAACAAAAAAATAAATAACAACAAAGGATATATTTATCAACCCCCTCTAAGATGTTAATATGTCTTTCTAAGGAAAATGAAGAAAATAAAAACAGGCTTTTAGTTATAGTCCAATATGAAATGAAAATGAAACAAATGACAGTTAAGACTCAATAATTCAAAACGACAGAGTCCTTGGTCTCCTCAGACCAACTGACATCAGAACAAAAGAACATCAGAATCAAACAAAATGCCCGAACGCGATGAGAGTCAGTTCCGTGGAGTTCTTTCCTGCTGACGGACAGACTAATCGTTCCTGTTCCAGACTGGTCCGCCAGGCAAAATAAAGGTTCAAGAATAGTGACGCCAGTCTCTGGGGCCTCTTGTCACTTTCAGGGCTTGAGCAGGTGCTCCAGCTCACAAAATAAGAAAAACGGAAACAGTACCTCCTTTCCAAAAGAGTGACGTACAGCCGGTGAAATACCAGGACAAATCACTGGGATGCTAGCTGCATGGCAGGGAAATCCTCCTTCCGTTACCTCCCGACCCGCTGCTCTGCTCTCCCAGAACCTGGCTCTCTCCACCACCGCTAGCTGTAGCTGCTTCGCGCCTCTGGGAAAATCCCACGACCCACTCGCCTCCTCCGCACGCGTTGGCAATCTTGTCTTGCTCTAACCACGTAGCGGGGCCGGGACTCAGCCGCTCCAAAAATCAAAAACTACCACCAACGTCGGTCTTCTCCGCTCTCCCTCTCCCGCGTCTTCCCGTCGTCCCCCCCCCCGCCTGACGTCATATCCGGGTCGCATCTAACGTCCTCTGTTACAGTTAGTTAGATGTGGCCGGATTACCTTTCTGTTGTACAATGTAAAGCAGGATGGCTCGGTAACAGAAACAACCTGGTTAGAGAAGGATCGGAGGTCATCAGTCGTGTGGTGAATAGAGGTTATGTTGATTCTGAGGTCATCGCAGACAGATTGGTGGGCAGGAGTGACCGTGACCATTGGAGAGGTTTAGTTGGAGGTGTCGTTCCTTCATCCGTGGAGAGACGTCAGAGAAGGAGGCAGGGATGCTTGCAGTAATGGTAGGGGTAGGGTCATCTGGGCTGTTACAGAGGAGGGACCACTTTTGAAGCCAGCCTGGTAAGGGTCTGGGAGCTTGTTGCAGAGGAAGGAACTTTGAGACCTGTTTGGAAAGCTGTCTTTCCACAAATCACATTGGCTTGCATTGCAGTTGTGAGCAATCTTGACTTTCCTTGTTTAAAAGTCCAATATGTGATGTGCAGGCTGTATAATGTTCACAGGTTTGCTCTACCAGGTCCACGCAGAAGATTTCTAAGATGGCTTATCACAACGGTGTAGTGATCGTGACATGTCCAGGATGTGAGAATCATCATATCATCGCTGACAACCTCGGCTGGTTCTCAGACCTAGAGGGGAAGAGGTACGTGGTGATGTTGCATTCAAATTCAGATAGCTTTATTGATCGAAGGAGGGTAATGTATTTGGAGCTTACTGAGCTGACACAGCGTGGAGGAAACAGCACGTACAGAAACCTGGAGAGAACAAAAGCAATTTGACTCCTCTTTGGTCAAAATTTCACAATATTATTTGAGGTCTTTTAGTTCTTTATAGATGAGCAAATAAATAAGAAGCGTAGAAATCTTTCATGAAAAGCAAAATTGTATGAAAAAGCATTAGAGATAGGAAAATAATATTTTGAATCAACTGACTGTGTTTACTTCAACTGTAAATTGAAATGTCTTTTAAAAAGGTACATGTGTGATTTACAGTCACATGCAACCTCAGAGTATTTTGAATGACCTGTGCTGTGTTACTTTATGCTTCAGAAACATTGAGGAAATCCTGGCTGCCAAAGGAGAGAGAGTGAAGAGAGTTGACGGAAGTCCGACACTGGAGATAACGATGGATGAAAACAACAGAGACAAGCCACGGCATAGTGATGACCCAGAAACGTCAGACGATGACCCAGGGAAACAATAACAATGTGCTTAAAAAAAAAGACCTATTTAACCTTTGTAAGATGTGTATTTTCAAGTTTGTAATAAATAAAATATTTTCTGTTGCTTTTGGTTTTTATGAGTGGGTATTCTGAGAGGGGAGAAAAACAATATTCAAAAGCAATTCTGGATATCTATATTATATGGATATGGTTGCAAGCGAACGTCTAAATTATTATTATTATTATTTAAATGTATCATAGTTTAAGTTTCCAATGGAAGGCGGCTGCATGTCTGAAGAGCGGTAGTTCTCGCGAGGGCAGCGCGTTGCGCTCTGGCTGGTTCTCGCGAGAGCAGCGCATTGCGCTCTGGCCGTTAGCACAGGCAGCGGCAGCTACGTCGGCTTCTTCAATCCGCCTTCCGCTCAACCGCGATGGATGCTCGGGGAGACCTCGACGAGGCAGAGCGGCCAAGGCACCGTCCTTTCTTAATCGGCGTTAGCGGAGGAACGGCCAGCGGCAAGGTCGGTCATTTTAAACCACGTAGTTCGCGTTCCGGTTAGCTTAGCAATGATCACCATTAGTGCTAATTTTAACGTCCACAAACTGTCAAAGGCGTGGACACGCCCACTTTCAAAGACTATCTCTATTTCACGAGCACGTTATTTACTACCTTTGCCGCCTCTTCCTTGTGTATTGATAGGTCAAAGCGGCAACATACTTACAATACACATACATATATAACTCAACGGTGTCCGGACTGAGTCAGCTGACTAACGTTAAAGTCAGTGATGCAACTCAGCCTCAACACGAACCTTTGTCCTTCTCTGGTCCTTGAAACGCATCCACTCACCGGCGTCGTTTCCACCGGCGCTCCGTCAGACAGTCCGGCGTCGTCACGGGGTTGGAAAGTCAACAGTCTTTTGAATGATGTGCGTTTTCTCACACAGTCAACAGTTTGCGCCAAGATCATGGAGCTCCTTGGCCAGAACAAGGTGGACCACCGCCAGAGGAAGGTGGTCATTGTAAGCCAGGACAGCTTCTACAAAGTCCTGACTCTGGAGCAAAAGGCCAAAGCACTTAAGGGCCAGTACAACTTTGACCACCCAGGTACAGTCAGTCTGCAGACGACACATGTCCCTCCCTAATTCACATTTCATTACAATGTCTCTACATTTCTAATGGATGTAAACAACTTTGACTCCACATCAGTATCTATCCAGCTGTAATACCAACTAACAGGCTTCAACATAGTGGTTACTGTAAGGCTTACTTTATTACAAGGACACTGTTTTGACTTATAACATTGTGTTTCCTGTGGAACAGACTTGTCATGTGATGCATCCACTGCATTTATTAAATTCTACTGTTCTTTTTTTTAACATCTCGCAGAGGCATTTGACAATGAACTAATGTACAAAACACTGAAAGACATTGTGGAGGGTAAGGTGGTTGAAGTGCCAACATACGACTTCGTCACCCATTCCAGGTAGGAAGAAAGTGCTTTAGACTGATTAAGCCCCGATGAAAAGTCCCCGGCCTTCTCTTTTTTTCACTACTTTGTGCCTTTTGTAGGTTGGACGAAAGGATCACCGTTTACCCAGCAGATGTGGTCCTGTTCGAGGGAATCCTCGTTTTCTACCCCCAGAAAGTTCGTGACATGTTCCACATGAAGCTCTTTGTGGATACAGATTCAGACGTTAGACTGTCTCGTAGAGGTATTGATATCTCTGTCGCACACAATTCCAGATCTTGTCACAGTCTATCTGTAGTTTGACCTAGTTTTCCTGTAGTCCTGCGAGACATGAGCCGAGGCAGAGACTTGGAGCAGATTCTCAGTCAGTACACGACGTTTGTAAAGCCTGCTTTTGAAGAGTTTTGTTTGCCTGTAAGTATAATGTTTGTTGATGATCATGGACTTTGTAATTATAAAACAAAAAAAAAATGACTCTTTATTTCTAAGCATAATTTCATCTCTTTAGACTAAGAAGTATGCAGATGTCATCATTCCAAGGGGAGTTGATAATATGGGTAAGTAACATGAAGAAATATCTCGGGATAATATCTCCAGAAGCTTAAAAATCTTTTTCTGTCTGTCACTAGTGGCGATCAACCTCATTGTGCAGCATATCCAAGATATTCTGAATGGTGATATCTGCAAATGGCAGCGTGCATCCATTAACGGCCACGGGCGAGGCTTCAAACGGGGTAACTCTGAGCAGAGCGAGCTGCAGAACGGAGCAAAGAGGGTCCTGCTGGAACCGAGTAGTCGGCCTCACTGAGGCCGAGTGAATGTGTGAGTGTGGGAATGGATGGGTCCAGACTGAATATGAGCTTTGAGTTGGAATTGTTAACGTGTGCAGACAAGTTCAGGATACTGTCATCTTCTGCTTTCTTTTGGAAGTGTTAGTCACAGGTCCATTTTGTAAGCGTTCAAAGTGGTGATTTCTTCACTGTTTTACCAGTGCATTCATGTGACGAAGGAACTAGAACCTCAGTCAATCCCAAGGTTTTACATATCAGGACTGAACAGAAACAAATGATCTGGTCCATACCAGACCTTACAAGGTGAGGCTTGGGTGAAATTGGCTCATGCAAAAATATTATTATCCCAAGCACACCAACAAAATCTAAAACACAATGACTGAAAAAGGAAAAAAAAAATAAAAATAATCTAGGTGTTACAAAAGCTTAAATTCTAGACATCAACCTCGATTAAAATGTTGTGGTTGGAGTTAAGGGAGACGTGCATACGCCCACAAACCTCAATGAACTGAAGCAACTGTGCGTGTTGTCCACAATCTTTTTGGAATCATGTAAGAGACTATTGACGTCAAATAGAAAACAATTACTTTTAGGTAATTGATACTAAAAGCTACTTAATCCTGGATGTTTTTAATCTTTTTAACACATTGATTCGGCATGTTAGTTTCTGTCAAACACTGACATGGTGAAATATGTTTGTCTGAGGCTTTATTTACCCACTGACACCTGGTATGAACAGCTGGTTTCATTTTGTTTTGACAGTAAAACCTTAGAATTGAAAGAGGGATACTCTTGTTCACATGGCTGTTTAACCATTTATTTTCACAAATAACTCTACCATCATACACTGGTTTTTAATTTTTTCATTTGTTTAATCTTCAACCATGCCGTTACTGAAATGAAAGGTTATACACTTTAGGAAGAAGTATTTAAAAGGTTAATTTTTATGTTTTTTTGATTTTTACCATATAGGATAAACTGTCTCACACTTGTTGCTTTTAAAAAAATAGAATATTTAAATATTAATAATTTAATGTAGCCTTTCCTATTTGTAATAAATTCTTTTATCAAATTATGTCGCAATGTGTATTTTAATAATCACACCAAATGTAATATTGAGTGCTTCCGTTTCATTATTTAATTCTGAATCGATGCCTTATTTTTCTTTTTTTATTTATTTTTCCACTCACTGTACAACAATAAATGGAAACTCTGCTATGATCTACTTCAGCGTCTGTTTTTATTAAAAAGAGAATGAACGTTCGGACAAAAGGTGGTGTTTTTCTAGAAACAAAGCTGTTTGTTTTATTGGAGTTTGAGAGCACAGTGTGATGTTTTGGCTTATGACCATTATCCCAAAAAGAAATCGGATGATTTACAACAACAACTGTTGGAATGAGAAGCACACAAGCCACTGAGAACTCCAGTCACACACACTCGCACACGCTGACATGACTGGGACGTGATTGTAATTGCCCGATGGTTCTTCTATACTTAACACGGCACTCAATGATTCAGTATGACATACATAGATCACAGCATCTTTAGTATTAATCTTTTTGTGTTTTTGCTTTGCTTTTTTAGTGCACATACATATGGCACTTGGGAGAAGCTAAGCTCTTCTTATTAGCATAAACATCCTTTTTAAGAACAAAAGGAGCACTGTATATAATACATGTCATAACCATACATGATTCTTACACAAAATGTTTCAAAACAAACTCATAATTCCAGTCTATAATGGCCATCCTCTCTTCAAGTTCAGATCTCCTCACACCCACGGCAGATTCTCAGTCTGCATGTGGACGAGACATTTCGAGGCAGGTTGCTCCCAAGGTTCTGCTGTTTGAAGGTGACTGCTAAATCCAGGAGAGAGCTATGGAAGATGACCAGCAAATGGCACATACATAAAGGAGGAGGAAGGAGGGGGCTTAAAGAGCAACGGACAGTTCAGTTCAAGCACACGCACCCGCAACAGCTCCACTCTAAAACAGAGAGCCCAGGGAGCAGACTTTGGCCGTTCCCGTAGTGTCTCCCCGTCCGCTCTGAGATTACTCGCTCCTTGGCACCAGGTTTTCTCTGGTTTCCCCATAATCTCTGAATCTCTCCCTGCCTACGTGCCATAGACAAAGTAATCCCAATTGTAACCTTCCAGAGTGGCAGAGCTTTTTGTAAACCTTGACAAGTTGTCTGTAGTTTGTTCTGGATTTCCCACGAGTCTCCCATTAGCTTCGGCAGATAGATTCTGTTTGTCTCTCAGTCTGTGGTAAAGTGGAGTTAGTGTCATGAAGCACAGTTGGAGGTCAGTGTTGGAGGGGCCCAATGGGCCCTAGGTCTTTTCTTCCCGGTCCGTCTTGCGTCTAGCAATATTTCTGGGCTTAATTTTCAATGACAGTTCCCACAGGGCCTCCTCGGCCAGGTGGTCACTGAAGTCGTTGAAGAAAGAGATGATGTCTTCATTACGCTTCAGATCGTAGTGCCTGAGATCAGAGGAAATGTGATGAAGGCAGGAATTTAATGCTGAGACACCAAACAACTTACATGGAGAAAACATGTTTTATGAAAAAGTGAAAAAGCTTTTTTTGTTTATTTATCTCTTTTCATGGGTTTTCTTTCAGTGGACTTACACTTGCTGAAAGCGCCGCATGCTGTCCAGGATGTTAAACTGCTGCCAACGTTTGGAGAAATTGACCTTTCCGTCAATGAGGTCAGGGTTTCCCAAGTGGACAAATGTCAGATCCTGGAGAATGAGACCTCTGCAAAGAAGACAGTCAAAATGAAAGGAGATGTCAAGGCTGCAGTTAAGCAGTGGGCTTGTACAGGTCTAAGCGTGCACATTTACTCACAAGTATGGGATGCATGGGGGCTCCACCTCAGCCAGAGCAGCTCTGTACGCTCTGAAGGAGGAGGAGCTGTCGATCAGCGTGCAATACTCCTCCAATCCCTAATAAAGAGATTTTAGAGATGTGCAGAGTCAAAGACGGGCATGCGTTTAAATCTGTAGCACATCCCAGGACATGATGGATTACTATTTAGTTAACCAACCCGTCATCTCACCTCTGAAGTTTGTTTCTGCCACTCCAGTCTCCTGATGGGTGCAGAGTCCAGAGCAGACAGTATTGCCAAGTAGGAGTTAAAATTATTCAACTTTCTTAAGTGCTGTAATCAAAACAGAGAGAATAAAAGTTATACACAATATTAAAATGACATGAGTTTGTGTTTTTAACATTTAAGGGATCGAACCTTCATTATCTTAATGAACTTGAGAAGCAGCTTCTCTCTGTCTTGGGCTTTCTCCTGCTGAATTATCAAAGAGCGGACCCTGCAGGAGCGAGGAAAAAAAACAAACAAAAATGTATGTATAAAAGCAGCGGAGAAAAAGCAGGACTTCTAATGACGGCAAAGTTTGATTATGACATCGTATGATCAGGACCTTTTGTCCCGTCTTACCAATAGCTCATGTTGTTAAAGTGCTCTGTGAATTGAGTCAGGTTTGGGCTTTTTTCCTCATTCTGCTCCTTTGCCCAAAGCAAAACTTCTGGAATCTGTATTAAGGATTAAAAAGTTATTTCAGACTCCATGAAGCTCAGTGTCAAGTCACAGTCAGTGCGAACCGGGAAGAGGAGGGAAGTTACTGTACCTCAATTTTGTAGAAGAGTTCAGCATCGAGAAGAGTGAGCTGATCGGCAATCTCGTGACTGCGGAAGTCGTGAAGAGTTCCTGGCCTGTTGAAACACAGAGTATTAGGCATCTTCAGCATCAGTTGCCGCAGCCACGATGTGGAGAGGAATCCAGTTTAACTTAATACATGAAAAATATGAAATTGAAAAGAGGATTGAAAGCTATTTTCCAACCTTATCATGACTATTTAGGACTAAGTATAGAAAATGTCAATTCTGTCCCCTTTTTTTCAGTTGATGCATTTCTCCATCTGGCCAACAGATGTCTCCAAACTCTCCTCTAAGCCCTCATACCCTTCTCTCTCTTCACCTTTACCACTGCTGTAGGTTTATTACACAACACTAGCTCTCATCCACCTGTCCTCTGGAAGGCTGTCAGAACCACGTCCACCTGGTTTCCAGCCAGCTGACTGTACTTTTGACTTTTTGCTTATGACGTGGCACCAGGCAGGCACATCTGGATGTTTGTCTTGAACCTATTCCTGCCCTTTTGTGTCTGAATTTGGGTTTTCCATCCTGTGCTTTGTTAATAAACTAGAGAAGAAAATGCTACAAATGACTTACTAAAAGTCTTTCCAACAGAAAAATTCTTCAACTGAGAGATTACAGTTATTCCCACAGTACCTTGCAGAGACCCCCCGGGCAGAGAGGGGCTTGAGAGAGTTAGTGTAGCGCAGCAGCTTCTTTTGCTCCACCTTATCCAGGATGTTCTTGCGGAGCACACGGGCAAGGCTGAGCTCGCCGTTGCACACCAGCGTGAACACCAGGTCCATGAGCTGCTTCAAGATGTCCTCCGTCAGCTCCACGAGGCTGGAAGACAGAAACGGAAGACAAAAAGTTGAGAAACAGGAAAAGGGAAAATAATACCTGTTCAAACAAAAGAACAGTTGAAAAAGAATATCGTTAATAGTATAATCAATACAGTTAATTTTCAAAACTATTTTCAAAGGCTAGAACAAACCCTTTTAGTGTTTTAAATGTGGCCACAAGTAAGACAATAATACACTGCTTTTAGGAAAACTAACTTTAAACAGGTAATAAACTTATCACAGATTCCTCACGTAAATGTGAACGTGAGGTAAACATCCCCATATTCACTAATAAGATCATATTCCATCGGTATGATCTTCCTCCAGAGGTCGATACGAGTTATAATCTGACAGGAATTACTGACTCACCACAGCTCATCCACCACACGCACCAGGACGAAGAACGTGTTCTTGCTGACTCGCTTCTTGAAAGTGTCTGGACTGTGGCAAAATGTAGTATATGTGCTTTTGTGGTCAAGGACAACGAAATCACTGCAAGTTGCATATATCATATTCCACTGTAACCACTATATTTGGTCCAAAACCTTTGCTTTTCAATATGTATTATAAATAAAAATACATCAGATTTTTACAAGGGGAAAACAACCAACAAACAAACAACAGACTTTTTGAACATTTCTGATTCCCCATTACCGGATGAGACAGCAATAATGCAGTTTTGCTCTCTGAAGGTACAGTGCTGTGCATCCTACTTTTGTGTCACTTGGCTGAATTTGTAACACAAAATAGGACAAAAAAAAAAAAACAAAAACAAAATAAAACTGTGTAAGGGCATGTATGTCTGGTACTGCACGAGTCTGCACTTTTATCTCAGCTTAATTTCTTTATATAAACAATGTCCATCATTACATAGGACTCTTAAGCTCCAATGATTTTCTTAATATAGGGATAAAAATAAACAATTTATTAATTATTCAACTGTGTTATTAGCAAATCTTATGTCACATGAAACATATATGAAATAGTACACCTAAATGACATATGTTTGACAGTTTTTGAGCCTATTCACCAGGGACTTAACGGTCTCCGTTTAACTGATCCTAAAATATAAATGCTGAGATTTATAAGTGCTATTCTGTTGGATGTTGTCATCAAAAACAAACGCATTATCAATCATGACAGACATGACTGATAATGTCCTGTGGGACACTGTCAGCAGTGTGGGCAACCTAAACTCCCCCCGTTCTCAAAGCATGCAAAGTTTGGGTTTTATCAGCTTGTAAATTAACCTTCATCACTGCACAGCAATCACTGATGCTGGTGTGCTGCTCATCTGGTTTTGCAGGGAAAAAAGTCACTTTATATAGGCTGACAACAAAAACAATGGAAGAATTGTTACCAGGACGCCAACATGGAAGAGGTGCTATGTTTTCTGCTGCAGATTAGACGACAGTATCCATCAATACAGAGTTACAGTTGAACTGGATTTAAATGTGCGGTAAGTGCTTTTTAACTCGAAGATCTGAATAAGAAAAACAAGACAAGTCTTTCCTTGGTAAATAAGGATTAAAGCGAGAAAAGCAGCCGTCTGCCAACAAAAAAAGCAATTAATCACAGAGTGACATGTTGAATGGCTTTAAAAGGATATCTGTAGTGTAGCTTCTTAATGAGGTCCTCTGGGGTTATAAAAGTCCTATATGTAGTCAGAAAGGCTTCACAGTACAAAACAAGATCTGTTGTGGAAAAACAGGGAAGAAGCAGCACATTTCAGTTGACGCGTGGCTGGCGTTAACAAATCAAAGCTGACAACACGCCATCAAATATGACGGCTTTATACCCACACTGACGCACTCTGAATGACAGCAACTTAAGATATTTCAAATTCTACACATCAAATAAAGAACGAGTCATTCTTAGCAAATAAAAGTGACCCGTCCCTTCGAGTTAAAATGATGGCAAATATGTCAAACTGGCTTGTAGGTGTTTTGTCGGTGATTCAGAAGCACGGTGACACACTGCATGTGCATGTGAATACTGTACCTTTGCGGTCTGTTTCCGTAGCGTGGACTAATAGGATATCTCCTGATCCGGCACGAACATCAGGGCCATCGTCATTCTGTGGAAATAAATGGAACAAAAAAAATGAGGTGGGGAAATTAAGAACAAAAAACAGGCCAAAAGGTAGAGAAATATTTAAGAAATTGACAGCAAGAGAAGGCTGGTAAGAGTTGAGGTGATGCAGTCTAGACCAAAATGTGGCAGGCACTTTTCCTTGGTCTCTCCCACCAACCCTCCCTGTCCTGCAGCAGCTCCTCTGATGACGAAGAAAAAGTCATACTTGTCTACGATAAAATCACCACCTCTGCAGTAAGCTTTCTGTAGCAAATCGAAAATGTCGTCCCAGTCTAAACAAAAATCTTTCCAAATCTTTCCACAGCATTCCTGATCATTTCCCATCTCCTCTGTAAATCACTGTAGTCACATTTTCCCTAACCTTGCAGAGAGGTGTGCAGCTTTTTCACACATCTGTACATCAGACTGCACCACACAGGACAAAGGAGGAGGAGGAGGAGGAGGAGAAGGAGCAGAAGGCAGCATCAGCTCTGCAATTTCGGATATTCAACTCCAGAGGGCAGCAGTGGTTGCAACCCAGAATCTGAGTGACTCACAGTGAACTTTACCCTGAGCCACGCTAGTGGGATCAAACAAACCTTGCATGCTGGTACCATTGCAGTAACATTTTAGCACATTTCTGAAAACAGCACACAGAATCTGCAGTTGTTTCCTTACTTCTTGCTTTAGTGTTATTCTGCTCATGATCTCCTTGTGGTCTATGAGGGAGAGTTCGTCCACATCTTCCTTGTTGCTCCTGGGCACTTCTGTTACCTTCTGCTTCCTGAAACGTACACGGCACACCATCAACACAGACACAAATGCATCCATCTGAGGCATCAATAACTAAAGCCCACTTCCACATCCCAACTGCATGCTGCAGCCGAAACAATTGATTACTTGATCAACAGACAATGAATCTGAAACTGTTCTAACAGTGGACTGTTGTTTCGGTCAGTTCAGGAGAAAAAAATCGACTTACCTTTCCTTGTCCAAAGCCTCTTTGCTATTACTAGATGGCATCTGGGGGACAGGGTCTTGAAGTACCTCATCAGCTGCAATTGTTTCCTAATCAAGGGAGAAAAAGAAGAAGGAATACTTTTAAAAGAATCAGCATCCTCACTGTAGGTTGCATGGAACATGACTGATGAATGCTTCCATGCAGTGGCAGGAGGACGGCTACAGATGAGACCGCAGGAACCACCAGGATCTCATGCATGTGTTGGATGGATGGAAGGATGGATGCTTTTTACAAATGTGCATCACATTTTCATAAAAATGCTGACACAGATTAGGTAAAGACCCGACTTGCAAAATGCTGCTTTTCCTTGGCACAAGCAGAAGAAACCAAACGACAACTCCAATAAAACACCACCACCAGAGAGGAGAATCCACTTGAACTGAAACCACACCCAATGTTAAAAAAAAAAAAAAAAAAAAAAGTACAAAGCAACCACACATTCACATGCACACCAATATGACAGATGGCCCCATTATTAGTAAGATAATATTCCAGTTACAAAATTAACATGATATGCATTTAGGTTATTAACATCATTAATTATTCCTATTATATAGGATATATTCTGGTTAATGTCTCACACCTAACGGTTTTCCCAGTGGGCCACTGTGACGTTTTCACCCATGCACAGCCGTCATTTCCATGCACAGCACTACTCTGCTTCCTTAAGTGCATCTCTTGGTTTCTGCAGTTTTCCATTCTGCACTAAATGCACTCGACAGGAGTCGAGTGCAATTTTACAAAGCAGCAACTTGTCAAAAAAATGCTACAAAACCTTTATACACTGTAACAGTGTGTAAAATAAGGTGTATAGATGACTACAAAATATAACTAACATTGGCTTTCTCCATGTGGTTCAATTTGATTATTGCTAACTACGAAAATGACTCTAATGAAGTTAAGGTAATCAAATAAAGCAATTTACATTGCAGTGTTTTTTTTACATGGCAGTTAGTTCCTAAATTAGGTAATTTTGGAATATTGATGTACACATAAATGTAGCCATTGTCTCTTCTGCATAGTCTCCACCATCACGTGTTAGGGGTTTAAAAAAAAAAAAAAAAGAAGAAGACAAGAAAAAAAAATACAAACACACCATTCAATCATGCCTAAAACACACCCCCAAAAACACAAGATGGCCCAGGCGAAAACAATTACACGCACACATGAGCTTTCACACATGCACAGGTGCATATAATTTGTTTAGGAGAATGTTATTGGAAAACTGGAAACCCATTGAGAATCCCTTCCTGGAGCAAAGATATGTCAGGAGTTACATTAGAGCAAGGGCAAATGCTTGTTACAGTTGAAGCACAGCCAGAAAGATGGCAATCACCAGCCAGGCAGTCAAAACAACAAACAGATGGACATCCTTTCTGCAAACACCCACCAGAGCACAGAGCACATGATTCTCTTACAGGCAAACCTGTGAACCTGAAGTCATGCTCAGTCAGGTTTGGATACACTCGCATTCCATTTCAGTGCCATTCGACCAGGAGATGAATCAATAAGAGATGCTCAGTGCAGCACACGTGAGAGTGACATGTACTGGCCAAACAGGCCTCTATCCTTCAAATCTCTCCCCATAGTTGAATTGATTCATACCCTGAGGTGATGAAAGGCGAAAATGGAATCGACCTTTTACCCGTGGCAGTCAGCTACTTACTCTGAGGGAGAGAGGCAGCTCCCCATTGGCCTGGGTTGATGTGTACAAGTTGACATACTCCCCCTCCCCGCCCTCGTCATTCGCGCTCTCGCTCTATGGGAAAAGAGGAGGGACACAAACTGCGGCGTAAAGCAGCGAAGAGGCGAACAGAGTGTTTGCTGAAGGTGTAGCAAACATGAAGAGTGAATATGTGGCAAAGGAGGAGAGCAAACCGAGGTCAAGAATTCTACAGAGAGGTGTGTTTTCCTGCTCTGCCTCGTTGTGACCACCAGATGGCACTGGAGAGCATCATGTGTGAAAGTAATGACACTTACTGGCAAGAACATGCAGTGCAACCATGCTCCACTGGGATTCTTTTAAGACCAATAATCAGACAGCAGACAGTTTGTGGGCAGTGGTAATGACAACAAGATGCCACTAAGCGAATGAGTCACCATATTATCATATGGGCAACAATAGAGAAAACCAAACAGCTGTTATCTAACTTCAATCTGCCGAGAAAAGAGGTCTGGTATCAAATTTCATTATCTGTCTTAAATAAGTACTTCATATACGTGTCCTGCCTGTGCTTCCAACAGCTATCCTTTGTGAGCTCACCGCTGAGGTGTGAAGAGAGTCAGTGACAGAAGACCCAGAAGGAAGACATACAGCCACTGAACCCACTGAGCCGGCCAGGGAACCGTTGGGCCCACCCCTGCTGCCATCCAGAATAGTGGCATTGGTCAAGGCAACCTGGTCCAAGCTCTGCGATTGGTGGAAAGAATGAAAGCAGGAAAGGAAAAAAATAAAATAAAGCAAAACAAAAGGACAGGACTGAGAGATCAGAGGAGAAGTCAGGGCAGACAGAAACAGAAGGCGAACAATAGGAAGCAAGGGGAGGGAGTAGTGTTCACCTCAATCTCCAACACATCCATTAAAGCCCAGACTACAGGAGTGACGTGTCTGAACATGAAATGCAATGTGCACACACGCACGAGAAAAGAAAAAAAGAATGAAAAAAAAAGAAAAGAAGAGAACAGTGGCAACAGAAAGAGCTCCAGTGCTCCCGTAAGATAACAATAAGAATTTTAAAAAAACAACAACCTAGATGTTTACATGGACTTGACCATTAACTTTACTAGGATAAAAAATGACTTAATAGATGTCTTCAAGTGCAAGAGTGTGAGGCCAGCTGAAGAGATGCTTGTCAGCAGAGAGATAGATGTAACCTGTTTTAACTTGCTTCACATACCAGCCCTACTTCAGCATGCCAGCACAGAGCATGCAGACGCAGATCAATGATAAACACTGCACACGCACGCACACACACACACACACGCACGCACGCATGAATGCAGATGTTCATGCACAAACAGCCTCTTTTTAAAACGTATTTTTCCCACAATAAACACAATCAAATAACATAAAAAAAAAAAACTTAATATTTCACCCTCCTCTAAAAAAAACAATACAATATCAGCTACTACAGCAACTCCCAAAGAATCATAAATCACCAAGGGAGCAGAAAAATACAGCTTTTTCTACGCAGAAGCACAGATGGGTGGGTGCTGCAGAACTGCAGGCACATGTTGATGGGCAGGTGAGGGAGAAATCTAGATGGGTCTGAGACGCAAGCGAGTGTGGACTGCAACTGACGCTGGAGGATAAAGACGACGAGCAGAAAAAAAAAAAAAAAAGAGTAGTCGAAACAATGTGTTTTCCATCAAGTCCATCTGGTGGTGCATTCCACTCCAGATATCCTGAGGGAGATCCACACCATGTTTTGGCATGCCTTGCACATCATGGGGTCATCAAAGGTCAACTCTCCCAAAATACTGATGAGAACAATGTCACACATAGCCAGGCCAACATTGAGTTAGGTCAGACCCTAACTCAATGAAATATAGCGCTGACTGACCACAAGTTAATCTATTCCCAGAAACATGCAGCTTTTTATTTTGACCTACATAGAGAAAATTTGTTCTTTATGATTCCAAACCAAATATCACAGTCCCTTGTGATACTGTCATGAGCTGCTCAAGACACACAATTTGAAGACAAAAAAAAAAAAAAAATGACTAGCCTGTGGCTACACAAAACAACAAATAACTGCACACACTGATGACACAGAAGCACACAAAAACTGCATTATATCTAATACTCCAGATAAAACATCAAAACACAATGACTCAGAATAAATAAAAGCACACACAGATTGGTGGATGAACAAAATTAAAGACCACACAGCAACCGATGCACTGACCCCTTGAGGTACCAGTGTCATAAAACCACAGAGGTGAACATACTGAGTCAGATTTGGAACACAAATGGGTCATGCCACCACTGGACCAGTCCAGGACCACACAACACCCACGCCAAAGCAAAGAAAGTGGGGGGATTCTGGGGGTTTAGAGAAGCAGAGGGGAAGGGGCAACTCACCGTGGGTGTGGTCAAAGACGCCTGGCCGTTCAGGTAGGAGTTAGAGACGGACATGCTGAGGCCCAGCCCAGAACTTGCCTCCTCCATAGCCGTTACAGACGGTTGGAGGTGGCAGGAGAGGGAAGAGGAGGAGGAAGAAGAAGGGGAAGAAGAGTGGGAGGCCTGAGAAAGAAAAAAGGAAAAGTAGAGAAAGAAAAGTATAGAAAGGATAAAGATGAAAACAATACACAGAAAAAGAGAATAATGGGGGTCCAGAAAAGGCGATGAGGGAAAAAAGAAAAGAGGGGACAGTTGATTAAACCAGTAAGAAAGACTGAATTAGAGCAGATTTAATCAAAGTTCAGCAGCAGAATAGTGAAGTCAGAGTAGTGAAAGCTGAGGAAATATGAGGAGGATTATTCCAGTTGAGATGAGAAGCATCAACTCAGTGGCTGAAAATTAAAATACATCAGAAAAGTGGATGCACAAACTTCTGAAGTTAGGGTATCCCCATATAGATTTAGTTTCTTCTAGAAAGCCTTATGTGTGCAGGTATCACTCACTGACATCTGCTGTGACAGTAGACGGTACAATAAACCTTTAAATGTCCTTAGCTCTACAGAACCCAGGCCAGATGCAACACAGTCTAAACAGAGCCAATATGCTCTGATGTTTTTTCTTTTTTTTTTGCCCCCGGTCACTTCCTTATCCACGCAGCAGCTGGATTTTTTTTTTTTTGCAAAGCTGTGTAAAGTCGCCAAAGCATGTAAGCCTTTAACATGGGTTTATGCAGGGCAAACAGGCTTATTCCGCTGGGCCAAGAGCTCATCAAGTCCAAAACATGAGGCCAGATTAGGTGTTAGGCAGCAGCAGTAACGATAAAAATAAAAGCTCTTCAAAATACACAGTTGAGGTAGGGGAGGAAAAAAAAAAATTAAATAAAAAGAGGACAATACACACAGAAAGTGAAGGTTGTCTGAGGGCTGATTACACTGCAGCTCAACCACAGTCCGTTTCCTTCCCTAGCCTATGAAACCGAACTGCACGCTGGTGAAGAGCATCGCCCCTTTACTTTCCACAAATGTGCCGTCGTCAATGGTACCACAGAGCTTTAGATCATCCACAGACCAAGCAATGTGTCACCTATTTTTCACAAACTTTACTTGTTCATGTTAAATGTTTCATGAAAGTTGCATTAAAGCTGTTTAAACATACCATTTCCCAACACTGCCATTTTAAATATCCAGCTATTAGGTGACTCAGAATCTCTGCGAAACTGCGTCAAAAGGACTGCGTGACTTGCTATTCAGCTGAGATAAAAGAAATGTCTAATAATAAGTTAAGATAAACTTTCTTCTACGGCAGGTTGTCAGGGCCTTTAAAGACAGGTCACACTTTGAGTGCTCTCCTCTGTGATGACCAAGTCTATTGTGTCTCCTCTTTCACTGACTCACTGGCAGACGACTGTCTCAATTAACCCAGATGCCACCCAAGATTAAGATAAGTGGACTGGATCTGATGTGAAGCTGATAAAGACTGGTTTTATCTCCCTTTAACGAATAAACACCTCCATGTGAGAACAAATATCCACTTTGGCTACAGAGACAACAAAGACGAGAGAGCGAGAGAGTGAGGGAGCTAAATAGGTGAGGGAGATAACAAGATAGGACGAGCTTGGGAGAAAATTGATGAGGATTACCGCTGGAATGTACTTTAAGTCCAGCCCAGAATGCTTTATGCATTCTTTCCTTGAAGCTAGCAGAAAATAAGACGCTGATATTATTAGTGATATCTACTGTGTTTATTGTTCATTTGTGCTCATACTTTATGTCATGTGCTTGTGAACAGTTTCCTTCCAAAATTTAAATCACAGCCATGCTCATTTACTACAAATAAGTGAACAGAGTTAATGAAGTATTTCAACCATGGCAGTTTGTGAAACACAGTGGAGTATTAAACTAACAGGGTTGTAATATGAGGGATGAGTGTTCATACAGACGTTTCTTACCAGCTGTCTTTGTTTCGGTGGCAATGCTGGGGGCTGCAGGGGTTCATGAACTGAGTCGGTGCTGCTGAAAGAGTCATTGAAGCCACAGACCTCCTGGAAACGCTTGTTGCGCTGTTCGTAGATGCTTTCACTCTGTGGCATCTGGTAGAAAACGGAAGGCTGCGGCTCCGAGTAGTCCTCCACGAACTGCATGTACTGGAGGACTGGAGTTGGAACAAGGATCATGTTATAAAAGAGTTTTTTTTAAATCATGTTTACAGTTGTAGTAAACTCAAATAAGCAAAGACAGACTTAGTTTAGAGGTGATAAATAATTAAAGGGTGTGAAAGGGGGAAGATATCCCTTCCCAGATCAGCATGACATCATTAGTCTCTTTCGTAAGTTACAAAATCCCTCCAGTGACACAAAAGTGACTAGTCCTATGACTAGTTTATAACAATAAATGTGGATTTTTTTTTAAATTTATTCTTAAAGCTGTTGCCATTTTGACATTCTCCTCAACTGTAGTCATGCACTATGAAAAGTGTTTCAACAAGCAGGAAGGCCTGACTGTATGGATGTTATAATACAGTAGCTTGAGAAGTGTTGTAGCAGGCGGGGGAGGAAATGACCAAATATCGCCCTCTGCGCCCCTTCAACCAGACCCATTGTGGCACATCCTAGTAATCACTTCCTGTCTCTATTCACAATGAATATTTCTTTGGATTAAGCTACGCTTCAATTAGCTGATGACGAAATACAGCTAATGTTCCGCTTTCCTTTCCTCTGCCGACCTCATCCCTTCCTTAATTCTTCCCGTTGTTTCCCATAGCCTCGCTGCCCTACATTCATCTCATTCATAGGTCTTCTTACTGCCTCCCACACCCTCCCTCTACTTACTGTGTCTGCTTTTCTTTTCTGGCAGAGGTGGTGGGCTGGCAGGGACATCTGCACCCTCACTTGCAATGTATTGAGAAACAAACACTCCTCCATTTGTCTGGGGCATGGGAGAAATGGGTGTGAAAAGGGGAAATGGTGGCGTAGGGTGGAGTTCTTCTTCTGACAGGTTGTCATACTGGGAGGGGTATCGCTCATATAGAACCCTGGAACCCACATCTGTAAAAAGACCTGACGTCTGGGTGCTGCGTCGCTTCTTTTCTGGCAGGGCAGGGGGAGCACTGATGCGAGAGGACTGTAAAGGATTAGTATGATTAGGCTGAGGGGTCCAGTATTCTGGCTGTTGGGGTGGGGGCGCACTGAAGCGGGGATGTGACGGATGCTGTCCGGGAACAGGGGACGAGGACTCGCTGTGAGACTCGGGCAAGGGGCTGAGGCAACCTCCCACTGTTATTGGAGGAAGGCTATCCCCAGCAGACAAGTCCTGGTGCAAGAAGTCATAATCCGGATCATAAGTCTCTGTGTTGTCTGAAAACATAAAGAAAAAGTGGCATTTATTTAAAATTCATGATCATACAGTTAAGCTTATAGACATGACTTCAATTTTTAACCTAAGCACTTTCAAAGTTAATGAAACAGAACATAATACAGTTCATTACCCAGACGTTATTTGCCCAGAAGCTCTAATTTTTTTCCCCTTCATCAAAAAGAATGCGAGTAGGAATTATTTAGCAAAATCTTATTTGCAGCCCACACAGATTTGATATTGGCAAACTGCCTGTTGGGTCAATGTCCATTTTGCCCATTTTTCAGGCATAGACTAGGTTTTTGTCATTTAATGAAACCCCCAGAAATCAAACTTCAAATTAAATGATCATTTGATCAAAGCATGCCAAAAGTATATACCATATATAATACCAGTGAAACCTAACGTTTACATCTGTGCCTGCATCCTTACCGAGGGTCTCGCAGCTGGTGTTACGAGAACACTGACCACTGTCCTGCTCCATGGAAGAAAGCTGCTCATCAGATTTGCTGAGTTTCCCCATGCTGCTGCAAGGTGACAGCCGTGGCGAGTCCCCTCCGTAAGAATGGCTCCCTCCAGAGAAACGCCGCTGAAGAAGCTCCTGCTCGTACTCCTGCACACACAGTCAAATCTACTCTCAACTACCTTTATACGCGGCTGTTCCGTTTGCTGTACATTGCATTGATATGTTCTTAAAATAAGCATAAAGAAACCACAATAAGTGCAATCTTTCACCTGTCTGTGGTCGCTGCACGGCAAGCTAGAACCACGGGTCATTGGGGCAACCACGGCCACTGGTGTAGGCGAAGGGGCTGACTGGCGCTTCTTAGGTGGAAGAGCTGGTGGCGGGCTATTGACAAATAATCACGACGTGAATTAAACCACAAACAGAAATAAAAAATCTGGATTGGATCAGAACCGATAAGGATTATCAGCCAAGCACAAGGGGAGAGAAAGCAGACTTTCTGACGTATGGAGACAAAAATCCATGTATAGATACATGAACACACGCATTACCATCCCTCCTTTGGAAGAGTGAGAGGAAATTTAGGTTGGTTCATGTTAGCCTCTTTCAGCTATGACATGAATTCATCCTGCCTGTCAAACCTAAATATTCCCACTGAGTTAATATCAGGTAAGAATGGAGGGAACGAGCAAACGTAAGCGACCATGATATGGTTTGTAGCGATAAGACACCTAATAGGTCAGTCACACACGCTCATGCACTTGACGGCCTTCTGATTGGATGATGAGGTCCTCAGGGAACTCCAAGGATGATACAAACTTGGGGATTATGCAACCATGCAAATCAAAAGCTTTCATCCAATCCAGAAGTTTCATGGGTTTTGAGGGTGGGATGTTACTATGGAACTGCATGAACCTATGGGCTTGACATACTTTTCCTTCTGAGAGGGTCTCCTTTGGCCAGCGTCAGCACTCAACTGTGCTCTGTTCCCAGAGTCCAAAGGAAGACCAGGGATAGAAAAAAAAAATTGAGAGAGAGAGCAAAGACAGTAAGGAAGGAAGGAAGAGGCAGAGCGGCAAACAGAAGTGATCCAGATTTTAAATCTCAAGTGTGCAGCTGTGAAAGAGCCAGAAACAGAAATACTACGAACACCGGTGCGCAAACCCGAAAACAAAACAAAAAATTAAATCCTTGTTATGAAGCCATCCTTTATAAGATTATTTAAACCCTAATTTATAATTATGAAGACATGTTAAACAAGCACCTGCTAAACTGAAACGTCACAAAAACGAGACATTACTAAATACTAGTCACTTTAAGCTCTAACGGTAAGCCCGGTGGAGAACTGAAATAACATCTCACTCCACTGTTATCTTTCAGTTTAAGATTTTTCTCTACACAGAGAAAATGTGTAATAATTCAGTTTTAATGTGTGTCCTTCTCACCTGAGCTCAGCCATTTTGGCTTCGGGAAGGGGGGGTTTGGGAGGGGCTACATCTTCATCTGCCAATTCAGGGGCCGACTCTGCAGGAGAAGCTGCTGGAGGCGTCTTACTGGAGATCTCTTGCTCCTGATCCATCAAGGGCATCTCCGATGACACACTGCTGTGTACATAAAACCATCAGAGTGTTTAAACTGCTTTGAGTTATCGTTTGTATCCGTTTGCAAGCATGCTCAGTACCTACCTCTCTGCTGTGGTAAGAGGCGGCGCTGGTTTGTTGGGGGTGGTGGGGGATGGCTGCTCTTGTTTTTCTATGGTCAGCTTCACCAGTTCCTATTTGCAATAAAAAAAATAAAAAAAAAACACATGCAGGTTCAGTTTATATAGATATGAGGTAAGTTGTTTCAAATTATTCCTCTATCAGTGATTTAGAAACAAAAAAAAAAAGGCCATACCTTTACTCCATCCAGCACTGCTTTGATGACACTGGTGACAGACGCCACATTCTCTTTATCGTCCAAGTCAATGCCATCCAGCATCACCTGGTCTGCCCAGCGGATGAGGTTGGCCAGACTCTGATATACACGGCTGTGGCAAGAAGTCAGCGCCGAACTGTTGAAAAGGTGTGATATTGAGGTTGGACAAGGAAATTACGTGAACAAAGTCATTGGAAGAAAATAGAAGTGAGAAAGGAAAGAAATAGATGTGGTGGAAGGTTATGTAAAGTGTAAAAAAAAAAAAAACCTGGAGAAAATGGAAAGGATTCCCGATAACAGTGGGATGTGGAAGAAAAGAATGGATATGCATGTTAGAAAGGAAGAGAAAAATTACATATTCAGGTGCAAGACTCATTCCAATGTACCAAGATGCGTATGCTGGTAGGATCTGTTGAGCAACTGCAGGAATGTCCATTTGCAACCTTGCAAATAGGAATAAGCTTTGCAGCTCTGACAGGAGAACGTAAAACCACACTGGGAAGCGAGTTGTTTTTCCCTGTAGGTGATTGCGTATTTGGACCTAACACTAAGGTGTGGCAAAGGCCTGTACCAACATGCTGCAGCTGATTCACTCTGGAGGAATATACTTCCACTGTCTCGGCAGGACTTACTCCTGAGTGAGGGGAAGATACTGAGGCAATACAAATAAGACAGGCTTGAGAGATGGATAGATACAATTTGCATCTATCCAGTGTGTCTGGATAGATATACTGCAATTCTTTCGAAAGGTAGCTGCCCTGACTGTCATATCATTATGCTCAATGACTGATACACCAACCCTTTGACAAACAAACACTTTCATCAACTCATACTGCAGAATGGCAGAACTCCATTCACACAAAGTCATTTCATCAATACTGATTTAAATCAATTAAAACAATCTAACAAAGATGTAATCAGTTCAAAAATATATATTTTTGCCTTTGCAGTTGTTCACACATCTTTTGCCTCACAATAGTTACTTGACTTTGTGTATTTGCCAAAAAACATCTGGGTGGGTTGTGAAATGACTGGCTTCTGGTGGGAGTGTTTAACTTGTTGCCTGTGGCCTAGGTTTACAGCAAAACACTACATTTCTATTGTGTCATCTTGGAATTTGTCAAACCATCAACTAATTCTGAACAGAGCTGAGAGTTACTAAATCTATCACCCCTGACTTCTTTGTTTTAATCAGTGTTGATAGATAGGGAAAGGAAAAAATACAAAGACAAAGAAGTATGTTTACGTATTAAAGTATGTGTTTAAGTAAACTATGTGGAAAGGAAAAGAAAATCACTCATATTGAGTCTGAAAGATTAGTCTGATTTTGAGAAGCAACATTCCTGATAATGTGGCACTACAACAGCAAATGTCACACTGAAGGAATGTGTAAAGCTTCAGGTATCAAGTTCAAGCCTTGAGGTTAAGAATAACACAGCCACAACACATCGTCAATCAGATAGTGAAAGCCAACCTCATGCAGGTCTCACCATGCAACCAGGTACATTATAAACTGAGGCACAAGACAAGAATGATAACAATCAACAAATGGCACGCTGCATTATGGCATGTACTGTATTAAAGGAAGAGTACTGCAAGTACGTTCCATGCATTTTCTAGTTGCAGGCTTATAAAAACGTGACTTACCTGTGCTGTATCCGTGTTTCTACCTGAACCAGAGGCAGAATTGCTTCAAGCACCTTGCTGGCCGAGCCTGGAAGCATCTCCAGCACCTTCTTCTCAACCACCATTTTGTCCACGATTGTCTTGAAGTAGCGCAGCGCATTGACCACCTCCTTCTCGTGCTCCTCTAGCCGGCTAACTTTCTGCAAAAAACCCAAGAATCACAAAATAGTGGCTTTCAATGTAACTACTTATGTTTATAATGCTGATAACAACAACAGCAATTACAGTAATAACCGTAAATTTAAACTACAGGACAACCTATTTCATATTTAGTCTTGATTCTCTAGTAAACGTCTACTAATCCTATGGTGTGTTCACAGTTTAAAGCACAATCTATCAAGTGATCCGGCCTTGAGCAATCTTTGTGTTACTCTCAAGAGCTCTTTAAGTCTGTCTGCTCTCTCAGCAGGGCTGTTAGGGAGTAAATTCTTTGCAGCAAAACCCAAAGAGGGAGCCGAGGAGTTTATTCAGAAAGCAGCCTAGCTCCTTTCATGCCTTCACAACTTGAGACACCAGCTGTACTGCAACCAGCTTCTGAAGCTCAGAAGCTCAGAGCCTGTGGGATCCAGCAGGGAAACACCCACACAGACCGGCACAATGGGATACGGTATACAAGGACTAGGACGAGGAAACAATAGTCTTACAAATGGGTGAACAAATGCAGGGAATAGGTGGGAAAGAGATGAATTTCCTATAATACTTCCCCCTGCAAACGCAAACACACACACACACACACACACACACACACACACACACACACACACACACACACACACACACCTTGTTAGCAGGTTTCTCAGTACTCTTGGCTGCTGGCTCGGGCTGCAACGGCTTTCCTTTCTTGGAAGGATTCCTCTTGATCTTGGGAGAGTGGAACTTTTCCATTATTATGGTGAAAGTGGACCGATGGGACCGTTGTGAGTCTGTGGACAGGAAGAAAACAGAGAAAGCAGGGTAGTCGGTCAGTGGACTAAGATTCTGGAGGTTCCTCTAAGGCTCTTCTAAAACTGAGTTAAGCAAAAAAAGAGATTTTTTTTTGTGTTTATTCAGGAACATGTGTGAGAAATGTAGCGAAAATAAACCACTATTCAGAGCAAAGTTTTAAAATTGCTTCATGATACACTACTGAGAACAACTTAATAATAGAATATTTTAACAATTCAGTGTATTCGCTGCAAAAGGGTTAGTTACATCTATAGTTTTCCACTTAAAATATCCAAAATAGTTGATCAGTAGCTCATCTTTGTCTCCGATCTCGACTCCAAAGTGAATCAGGAAATGCATACTAATGAGATGTGTGGGATGGGACAGAATATATGGGTTTTTTAGCAACAAGTGTATACTTAGATCTGCTGATCCTCCCCCAACTCCCACCCCACCCTGTCAGGTTAAGACAGCAGGATCTAGCCTTACAGGGCCATCAGAGCAAAAACACTGAATGTTAAACAGCAATCAAAGTCAGGAAAACACTACAATCAGACTTCCAGTTGGGCAGCCCTTTCATCTGTGCCATCAATCAACATGGCACACACATATTCACTCCACTGTTCTCTCTCCACTCTTAATCCTCATCATCCTTTACCCTGAGCAAAAGCCAAAGATCCCTAAGCCAGTCAAGGACAGCCATGTGTGTCATCAAAAATGTTGATGAGAATGCTTTCAGTGGCGTTTCTTTCTGATACCAGTGCATGACCCACAGCTTTTTCTTTTTTAATAAATCTTTTCTTTCTGCTGTGCAAAAATAGCCCAACACTGGCTGCTTTGTAAGCATGAGTAACTTACTTATGTTGAAAACCTGATTAAATAAACTACATAGCTACTGGAAGTGTGTCTCATGACACCTCATCATCTTTAAAATACATTTGACCTAGTTTTTAATATCCAAACAGGTCAAATGAATCACATATAAATGCAAGCCAAAATGATACACCCACATAAATATATTTGAACATTTCTTTTAGTCCGGGTATTTGAGTATAGAAGGAAAACCACACTGAGACTGAGACCTCTTTATGGTTCAAATAAAAGATGGACAGCAAAAAATATATTTGTGAATAAAAAACAAAAACGATGAAAGACAAAAAAAAACCCATCTAGTCAGCAAGGATGGGTAAGGAAACAGCGGTAGGACAAGGAGTGTATCAGTGGGAGAGTAGTGGGCAAAGGATAAAGAGCCTGTGGACAGGCACAACCTCGTCTCAACAGCTGT
Organism: Xenentodon cancila; assembly: GCA_014839995.1. Taxonomy (NCBI): domain Eukaryota; kingdom Metazoa; phylum Chordata; class Actinopteri; order Beloniformes; family Belonidae; genus Xenentodon; species Xenentodon cancila. The sequence goes on along the minus strand of CM026215.1, from coordinate 6,724,498 downwards.
TTGGACCAGTGTACTGTAGCTAAGCCACATGAGACAGTGTTTCTTCAAAACACCAAGACTTGACACAGCAATGGTTAAAATAGTGAGGGGATTTGACTTTTTTTGAACCCTGTGGCTTTAAAGACTCTCGTTTGTTGGTTTTGCTGCAGACGGACTGCTATTCTGTTAAGATTTTACTTCATTGTGTAGGCAATGTGTAGAGGCATCGATATTTTTTTAAATTTGTGAAAATCTCCATATGACCTTAACCTCATATAATAACTGTCCGCCTCTACTGGGAATGAGAGCAGGGACTGTGACTGACATCAAAGTATGCTAGACATTTTCACTCAGTTACAGCTGAAAAAGTCCCACAAGGACCATGTCTGAGTTTGCAGCTGCAGCCTGGCGCCAGAGCTGAAAAGCGGTGAGATGAGTAAAATGAGTTACCACCATGATGGATACAGCTTGTCCCCTAGACATGATCCAGTTCCTGTAACTCAGCTATTTGCTATGCACATGAGGCTGATTCCCTGAATTCTCTGCTACCCATTCATTTCTCTTCCCATTTTCTCTCTTCAATTCTGCAAACAAAAACACCTCTGACACAGAAAGTGAGAGCTGCAGCACGACCATTGCATCAGCAACAGAAAGAAAGCGGGAAATAAAGTCAGCAGAGGCTGAAAGTGGCTGGGAGAAGACAGTGCTGTGCTCTGTTATAGTCATGCAGGCCTCTCAGTGTCCACCCTCCCGTCTTCCAAAGAAGAATGGCCTGCCGTCCCTTCTGCGCTCCCTTGCTTCCCGTCTGCTGCTGGCCAGAATTATGAGCTGGTGAGGTCATTGGTTGCAATGTCTCTCACACTGAATCAGTTCAGTCATGGATAAAGCAAAATAGTAGAAGAAGCATCAGTGAAAAAATAGATTTTATATCATTATGTTATCATTGACTGACATGGTAAACTGTGACTTTAATTAATTGTTCTGAAATGCATGTAAACAGGATACATTAGTTGTGTATACAAATAGTCACTGGTGACATATGCAAGTCTGACTGAGGGACGTAAAGGGTGGCTGATGGCTGTAGCTCCTTATTAGTTCAGGTGCAGCACGTTGGCCCTTCAATGGTTCACGTCCCTTAGGAAAGGATGAAAACAAGGTGGAAAGGTTCAAACAAAATTGTAATTAAGGTTGCACAGGCAGATGTCACCTCCTCCTGAAGTTAAGCTCAGCAAAAATGTCCCAGCTGGTCATTGCTGTACATGTTTTGAAAGCTTGAAGAGCAAACCAAGAGTCCCAAAAGTCATGGTGCCACCAGTTCATAAAGGAAAAAGGCAAGTGAGAAAAGAAAAAAAAAATTAAAATAAAAACACGAAAGCGTGGGTAAAACTTGGTTGGCCGAGTAAAACGAATGCAAAAATGAGAAAACCCTTGTATAAAAAAATGCTGTAAACAACACTTTGTTTACATGCTACTCTGCTCATATTGTGGAATTATTGATTCATTACAATGACAACACTGTTATTGAACAACTGTCTGCTACACTGCAGAGTGAAAAACGCTGAGGAGCTGAGTCGAGTTATCAATTTTCCACAGACAAGACCTGCCATACAGAAATAGTAGAGAATGCAAGCCTGAGGCTGGCGAGATAACCAGCAGAGAGGAAAAATCAGGGAAAAGAGAAATGTTCAACAGGAAATAGTTAACAGCTTAGTGTATTATGTATACTCTCAATTGTAGTGGCTTCTTCCTGTTGGCTACGTTCAGGGAATCCTCGTTTTATCTGCTGTTCCCAACATTATGGGAAACACTGCGTGTTTGTGCATTGCAGGCCAAGGATAGCAGAAAAGCAAGGAAGCCCTGGAACGGGCCACAGTTAACAGCTGACTTAAGTAGTACAGTAATGGAGGCAGAAGTCCTGTGGTGGGCTTTTACAGCTTTGCAAAAGTGGTTTGAACATGCTGAAACTGAGAGCATTAAGTCCACATACTGAGTAAATGACATCCAGTGGATGCCAAGTGCACAGTTCTCTCACCAAGTATTGTATTTCACTTAACATGTGAGCAAATGATGCACAAGAGATGATTTCTACAAGCAGAATACAATTACCAATTATCAAATGGACATAGCTAAATGCTGGATTTCACCAGCGAGTTACTTCTCTCACTAAAGCACTGACTTAACATCTGAGCAGATAGAAAAAGAAAACCACTTTACCAGGGTCCGAAACCAACACCCACCGAAGCACCAATGGCTGGTAAAATTTCTGTTTGGCGAGTAAATAGTGGAGGTTATCCGCCGCACTGGCGGTAAACCGTTTCTACCATAAGATGTTTTTAGATTGGACCCTGCTATTATCTCTGCGTGTTTAACGTGTGCTGGACAAGGTGAGGTGTGTTATTCCCTCCACGACACCTGAAGCCGAGTTGAGGGAAGGGATGTTCACCAACATCAGAAGAGCTGGCTGAAGCAGGAGATGTAGTGTGGTGGATCCATGCTGAATAACAATGGGATTTGCGTAGCGACTTCCCCCAAATCGTGTAACACAAAATAACCAGCAGTCTCCCTCTGCCGCTCCTTATGTTGTGTTTATTGAACGCAAATAACTTGTTTCTGAGGCTCTAAAGTGATTTATGACACTGATGTGTTAGGAGGATGAGAAGCTCGTGCACGTCCCTGTCGTGTCATCAACAAAACCCACCCACAACCAGTCAACCCACATTAGTTCTTTTCCCATTAGTCCTGACCCATGATTAAGTGTACCCTCGGGTGAGTAAGTCGCGGGGCCAACTCGACACACCACCCGTGTCAGTAATGTAAAAAGGACAGTGAGCGTGTGTATGTGGTCAGTGGATTTCTTCATGCTTTTTTCAAAGCATAAAACAATACATATCTTATATTTGTCTAGAGCCACAGTCTCTAACTGCCCAGCTTAGCACACACACATTCATCCTGGGAATGACAAAGGCAAGTACATTTCTTTTGTAGCTAAAGATAGTTCTAATAACTGTATGCATGGAAAATTAATAGTTAAAGCTATTAAGTTAAACTATAAAATCATCTTAAGTGACTCATTTTAGGTACAGTTGCCTGTTTTGCAACCTGCTGAGTGGCAGCTCACATTAATAAGCTTTCTTTTCAGTACCCTACATCCCTCCATCCTTCGCCTGGTTGTGCAGTGCGGTCAGACAGTAGAAAACCCCCCTTTTTTTAAATGTCCATCTTACAGAAAATACAAACAGCTTTCTTTTTAATTCTGTAAAGTAATAAAAATATAAATTATGTACATTTATAATTCTGTAAATTCAATTCATGCCTTGGGGGAAAAAAAAAAAAAAAAAAAAAAAAAAATAAAGAGCCTCAAAAAACATCAGAGTTCATGGCTGGTCAGACCAGAATAGACCAGAATAGGTCAAGCTGAAAACTGATCTATTCTGGTAACCAGCAGAGCAATCGATCCATCTCTAATATGCTCAAACCTCACTCTTGGCTCATTCACATCAAGATAATTATATTGATATTTCATATCAATATCATTATCTTCTTTTTTGACCTGAACTGTTTTTATTTTATTGTGTCTTTTGTTATGTCTACTGATATATAATCCAGGTAAGCATTTTTTTTAGAAAGTCAAAAGCCTTAGCAAATACGCCCACTCTTCATGATTTTTACTGTTAAAATAGTATAAACAGCCGTAGATAACTGACCAGGAGTAAATATCAGTGCTGTGATGGAGTGATGTGCATTTTGGGTCAAATGGAAAGGGAGAACCTGGTCAACCATGACTAACAGAGTGCGCCCACACAGCAAAGGCAATCTATAATGTAGATCTGCATTATGAAACCGGCCGGGGGGCTAGGGGGTCAGAGTCATACAGGCTTGGTGTGAATGTATTTGGTTATTTGTATTTAGAGTGTGTGAAACATAAAGGTAATATTATATGACAACACAATAGGCTGATGATTTAAAATAAATCAATAAAAAGGGAAAACACCTACTCACTGATAAAAATACTCATGACTCATGAGAGTCATGAATATCAAAATAACTATCACCCACTTTCTCCCCATTGTGTCAATTTGGAGATGTGGTTATGGTTTTGGAATGGTTGATAAAAAGAGGAGAGCAAAATTGCAGCATGATATTTTCGGACACCTTGTCCAGATAGCAGGTCTTGGATGCTTGGATCTGGTGAGCATTATAGCAATATAGAAGACCAAATGCACCCTGTGGAATGTTCTTATTTAATGTGGTCCAGGGCACTTTTTATGAGCACCTACTGACTAGGAGTGTAAATTACACATTTAATCATGACAACAGGATGTTTGTCAATATCAGTTAGTCTGCCGCAATCTGATTTTGATTCAATTCGATTCATGAGCTAGTGGTTGTTATGAGACAATTTATGTTGATTGAACATAAAATCACATTAATAACTATTATATTATTCACAACTTTATTTATGGGTTCTACTAAACAGTTTAGTAAAAATAGATTAGTGGTTTAATTCTGCATGCTGGGAAACCTGCTAAAAGAACTGAAGCAATATAAGTTTCACCTCCTACAGGAGATGGGTGGTGTCTGAGCCAGACAATCAGGTTGCTCTTTTGTTGTAAAGTGCAAACCAATGGAAATGGAAAGATCCCCAGATTTGTTTCTGTTCTAGCACGGACTAAGATGGGTAATCTGTACAACAAGCTCCAGGACAAAAACAGTCTGGCTGTCTGGATATATATATATATATATATATATATATATATATATATATATATATATATATATATATATATATATATATATATATATATATATATATATATATATATATATCTTGTTGGCTAATACCACAAAATGTAATTTATATGAACACTGGATCAATTGATATCCAGTGTGCTGCCCACCTGACTGTGTGATGTTGGCTGTGTTTTTTCATAATCACTGATCAACTAGCATCAAGTCAAAAGTGGCCACTCAAGACGGACGCATTTTAATGTAAATTATGAATACACTTTCCTATCCACTCGCAATCAGATCACCCAGGTCAAATAATAGCTATAAGTAATTTTATAATACTGTTAAGAACGTTGTGCTGCACTTTGCTGTATATAAGGGCTATATAAATAAAGTTAGATTTGTGATCAACTAAAACCAAATTGTCAGTAGGAATTTAAATATCCTGCATTAAGCTATAATATGCAACAAGCAGCATGTAGAGGCACATAAAAAAAAAAAAAAAAAAAAAATCAGTTGGCGACACACCTTGCATTCTTCAGTAAGTATGGTGTATGGTTATATAACTCATGGAAAAACTTCTTTTTAATGGCACTCTGAAATAAGTAGATATTCTCGTGGATACTGAAGCCTACAAAGCTGTTGGCCATCCATGATCTATCACCCATTTTACGTGACAACTCAAGATTATACAGGCACGATAACAAAAAAAGAGACAAGATTGTGAAAAGAAACCAACATCAAGTGTTTTCGTTGTAACACAGCTTGAAATAAACATCTTTGCCTGATCTTACGGCTCTAAGGTTAGAAAAGACCATGCACAGTTCCTTAATTACACAGCCTGGGGGGAGAGATCTGGTGGATGTTGTGAAGATATTGAGGGTAGTAGGTCATAATGAACTCTGCAAAATGCTTTTATGCAGCAAATATGCAAGTCCAGACAAAATCTGTATATTTAATGACATGGCCACAAGTAATAGTACAGTTTTAAAGGTTGGTGCTTGGTGCATTTTATTCACACAATGAAATGGTGACCAGGCAAACAATTAATACATGAACCAAAGAATTAGAACAGCAGGAACCTTGTTCAATGCTTCATGACAGAACAGAAACAAACCTTACTGTATTTATGGTCATGGTATGGTATACTATGGTATATATGGTATATACTGAGTAGATTTAACTGTAACAATTTATGCAACTGAAATAGTCTCTTATGATGTAGTAGCCCTTAAAATGGTGTTTAAGAAAGAATCGGACCATGAAGCCTGTGTATTGTATTATGACAAACATTTATGAGTTTCTAGCCTCAATTCCTCTTCTTCTGATAAAATCAACAACATTTAATTTTCCAAAGTTTTATCTATCCACCATCTGTATTTGTATACAGTTTTCTGAGCTATCCTAGCAGTGATGTTACTCTTACTTGTGGTTCACATTCTTTGAATAAATTTGCACAGCACTGTGAGGATTTAACAAATACAAAATACTCTAGCCAAATTACTTCTGGTGGCTCAGTTGCAATGTTGACCCCCACACCAAAGCTAGATTTCTCGGTATTAGTACGCATGGCTCTGTGACTGACCTCTGTATTATGACGCGTGTTCAAATAATCCTTACTCTCTCAGGACAGCGATTCAAATCGGATAGTTTCAATATAGGTCGACATTTCATTATAAGAACTGAAAAAGCTAATGGCAGTAGTTTGCAGGAGGACTTCACTGGGAATGTATATGAACCGAGCCCGTGGTCTAGATGACTTAATAGTCCTTGGTATAATAGAGAACCATCCACATCCAGGCACAAATGATACAACCACAAGCAATAGATCGCAGAGGAGGAAGCCTTGAGGCACTTAAAAATAAAACAATGATAACAGGCTTGAGTCAACGACAAAGTGAAATAGGAAAGATACAGAGCTGAAACTGTGTCAGAAGTGTTATATTCTGTAAAATCCTAGTTATAGAGCAAACAGTGGTCACAACTACAACAACTTCTCACTGTGGCATTTAAATAGTCTGTTGCTTAAGAATCAGAATGGACTAATGTTATTATTAATGCTTCTATTGGTGTTAACTCATGAAAAGTGATCAATTCTTAATACAATCAGAACCTTGAGTACTGTAATAAACTGCCTCCCAAGCTGAGATATTTAAATGTGTGTCAATGTTTCATTATTTAGTTTTTACAGACAGACATTGAGACATGTCTTACATTGTGCAACCATCCTGATAACCAATCAAATATGGTAAGTGGGAATTTAAACTTAGATTCAAATAATAATAAAGAAATTCATATACATTCTGATGATATACTGTATATAGCTTTAATGCGTTGAATGGGAACTACTGTATTCCCAGCCTGATGGACACTGAGCTGCTCTTCCTTCAATTGGACTAATACATTAGATATACAACTGGGCTTGCTACAACTTGTCTTGTTGGTCTCTTGACTGCACCATGAAAGGTTTCAGGTTGGTTCTGTATAATCAACAGAGGGACGGGGGGGTTGAAATCAGTGCATGTATTAACATGCCATAACACTACTTGCAAAACAAATCCTTGCAGCTACCTTGGAGCACACCATTTTTACTGAATGTGCACTGAATACATCACTATCAAACCTAATTTTATTCTGTTATATCAATTCCCAACGCTACAATTTATAAAATTGCTTATATTAATGGGTGCCTAACATGCTTATTGTAATTTTGTTAAATATTTTAAAAAAAATCGAATTATTCTTTACAATTATGCTGTGCACAGTACATCTATTTAACCCCTCTCTTTGTCTCATACACACACAGGGTCGTTGAAGTACACTGCTGCCTCTCCAGTTTCCATGCAAGTGTTTTTGTCTCAGCATTTCATGTTTTTTTATGCAATTTAGGCAACTTCTCTGCAGGTACAGAGAATAAAAAAAATAAATGTTGCTGCATTTACCATAATACAGAGTATACATGTGTGCTCCACATATAAGGGGAACCAACTGTACCAGATAAGATTCAGAGGACTTGACCACAGTCTGTTCATTGGGTAGAAGAAAGAAATAAGCAGCATAACATTAGATAAGAAAGTAAATGTGAGATGTAAACAAGACGTTGCTTTAATGTTATCATATTCAATATTAATATAACAGCAAATAAATATTCTTTGAAGAAGCTGTGTTGGTACCATCATTGAATAATGATCTTTTTTTTTTTCTTTGTGTTTTCCTATGTAAAAGGGCACTACATGTCAATAAGGAGTGGGAAAGGATGTAGTGTAGAAAATGTAAATAATTAAATCAGCAAGAATTTATTTCCACACATTTCCAAAGAATAAATTATAACCAAGTCAGCTAATTCACTGAGGGTTGAAAATAACTATTACTGGCCTAAGAAAATAATAAAAGCAGTAAAGACTGTCACTGGTTTGCCAAATTTCATTGGAGGACAGGGTATGGTTGTATGATGTGAAGTACTTAATTCAGGAAATCACACAGCACACATATACACACCATCCTGGGTACTCCTCCTGTTCCTTCCCGTCTGACGCCGAAGTTGCTGGTACGATTTCCTGTCCCTTGTCTCCATCATTGGGAGCCACTCCCACTTCACAGTCCAGAGCAAGCTGGACTCTGTACGTCTGCCTCACCAGCTCCCCTGTGTATGAACCCATCGCATGCAGCAAGTCTAGCCAGACACGCTGACATAAAGTTAAAGAAGACAAAGACGCTCTTCTATACGACCACCAAACACAAATAAGTTCACAGCAGTCTGATCCCTCTAGTGACCTTCTGATTACAGTGCTTTGCTGCATTCTTTTAGCATCCCCTTTAAAAAGTTTTTTGAACTGAATCCTTTAGTACAATGAGAGCACGCTGGCTGCCAGGCAGCAGGTTCACCTTGGGTAAAACCAATAGACTTAAGAAGTGCTATAAATATACAGCTTTTCGGTATCTCTAACATCAAGCTTGAAAAGACACACAGCGACAGCTCTTAAAAAAAAAAAAAAAAAAAAAAAAAAAAAAATCCACTCAACTTTATGAATTCAGAGTTGTCAGTCAGCGGCAGCTGTTTGGCAAGAGAACACAAGGCAAATAAGCACTATAAACCACTTGAAATAGGAAACTGATCTTACTCAGAAACAAAGCCAGAAGAGAACCAGTCACTTTACTGCTGAGTGCAAGACAGAGAAAGATACAGAGAGACAGAAGCACAGGCAGCAGTAAATGGCCTCAAGCAGTGAGGAGTGGTACCACTCTCCTCATGATAAAGCTGTACAAAGCTGATGTTGTCTGTGGAGCGACCTACTTGTCATCCCATTGACACTAAGCACAAACACTGCATTGGACACAACTGACAGATGCCATCGAGAAGTATAAATGGATTGTGGTTAGGCAAATTATGAGCATTTTCACAGAAAAACAAAAAACTGACTTACATGACAGATGCGTTTGTCACAAAAGACAAGACTTTCTTTTGCACAAACACTTATAATTAGGCAGTGGTTGTTTAAACTGAATGAAGAAATAAAGGAAAACAGCCACAAAAATAAAATATTTTAGGAACGTATATTCGGATTTGAAAAGCACAGTTATGCACACGAACAAAAACACAAAACAAGCTTCAACGCTTTGTTGTTTTTTAAATTAATCTTTCTATATTAGGTCGTGTGTACCTAGGCTCCCCCCATTCCAATTTTCAAATTTTTAATTTAGGGCCATTTAAAATTAGGGACCTTCTAAAATTTTCACAACTGGGAGGGAATTCCCCTTTAGGGGACTTCTACAACTGGGAGATGAAACTTGCAACCACAACTGCAGGTCTTGTGCTGCCATGTTCTTATCTTTGACTGTATTTTTTTCCACTTTCCTCCAACTTGAGGCTTTCTCTGAGCTAAATATAGTGATATAATTCATTGTTGCTCTCCCTCTCCTCTTAGTGGTCACCTTTTTGAGCTGCTTCAGTGTGTTAGTCTCTCATTTGGTGGCTCCCTTTTCTCTCATTTCCATGGCATGGCAGGCATTTATTTCAACACATTAACGGTATGTCTGACAATAACTTCGTGTTTGTTCAAATTGGCTTACATTTCACTTTATTTTTTGGCTTACATTTCACTTTATCCTTTATCTGCTGTTCTGAAATTTCTTCTTCATTTCACAATTTTTAGCTCTTAGGTTGTCCCTTAGAAGTCTTATATATGGTATGCATTGTCATAATAGAAGTGTTTATGAACCATAACTCTCCCCTAGTTTGTGAAGAAGAGCCTTTTAAATCACTAGCCTGAGTGTATAGCGGAAGCAGCAGCACTCGTGTCTCATCTGTTGCTACAGCAACAGGACTATGCTGCAATAGCAGAAGAAACACATCATTTTGTTAGGTCAAAGAAAGTGGGACAGCAAGCGTACTGTCCACAACAAAAGTCACTCCGTCTTTCAGCTATCCCCTGCATTTTTAGATCATTCTTCTTTGGTGTCTGTTTTGGCTGACATTTATTAAATTATGTCAGTATACATATAAATGTATGTGGGAGTTATTCCAAGTCGACATTTTTATGGATTCTGTGAAATGATTCCCTAATCCACAATTCCCTAATCCACAATTCCACTAATCATGCTAAAACTGCTACCATTAAAAAAAAAAAAAAAAAAAAAAAATCAAAAGTGTGGGATTGTGTAATAAAATTGAAGGGAAACCACGCACTACTTTTGCAGTTGCAAAGGCAACTTTGGCCAGTCGGCATTAAATCAAAAAGAAGAAAGTAGAAGAGGTACACAGGCTGCACTAATCAATAATCAATTATTTTGAAGGAGCTATGCTATAAAGGAAAACAGATGAGCGAAGGAAAAGTTCATTTGAACTTTTCACTTTTAATTTATCATCCTCACATCTGCGTGTTTTTTTTTTTGACTGCACATACACATACTACCTGCTAACTTCTGAATGGTCATAAACTATAACTGATAGGATACTGATATAATCCCCATCAGTCATATGACATATTCTGCATTTCTGCCTTGACCTAATGAAATCTACAGTTATACACGCTGTATAAATAAAATGCACTCACTGGGCTCAAAATCTTTTGAGGGAAACATTTAATCAAAAGGTAAAAAACAAACAAAAAAATAAATAAATAAAAACAGCTGAAAAACTGTTTTTTTAAATGAAATATCCACGAGTGTGTTGCCACAGTACTTAAAGTTGACTGTAATTGAGAGTTTAAATGAAGGCAGGATGAGGAAAGCCAAAACTTTGAATAAAGACTCAAAAGTCATCAAAACAAATTTCCATTTCCAATTTCCAGAAAGGGGAGGAGTATATAACTGAGTATATATTGAAATCCTGGGTTGAAGAACATGTGTCCTAACTATTTCTCATTTTGCCAATTAACGTCTTACTTGAAGCCTTTTTAAAATTAATTAAAGATTAAGGTAAAAAAAAAAAAAAAAAAAAAAACAACTAAAAAAAAACAGTGCACCATACATCTTAAACCAATAGCACAGAATTAATAAGGACTATAAAGACATTATGAAGAAAGGACTTCATATGATGACTTTATTGAGAAAGGGCTCTCTATAGCTGTGGTTCCACTTTGAGCTGTAAAAAACAAAATAAGATATGTTCATGGGTTTAACTTAAAACAGTGTTTCTTAACCCATGTCTTCAGGGCCCACTGTCCTGCATGTTTTAGATGTTTCCCTGCTTTAACACACCTGATTCTAATTAATGGTCATCATTGGCTTGTGTCCACAAGTCTGCTGATAGCACAGCCACTTGTATCAGGTTGTGGTGAAGCATAGAAGTATCTAAAACACGCAGGACAGTGGGCCCCGAGGACCAGGGTTAAAAATCATTGACTTAGAAAGACATGACATAAAAGTGTTATGAATTAAGTATTCTCAGTCCAAAGTTCAGTGATTAAATAACATCACAATTGACTGACAAAGTTCTTACATAATTTACTTAGAACCTCATAAATCTGTGGTATGGTGGGTTATTCTTTTTCTTCCCATTTCCTTTTTACTGGCTGCATGACGAAAAGCATCTACAAAGAAGTGGGTCAAGAGTGACACAATCAAATAAAGTCTTACACAGCAAATGATGCCATAAGAGCAGTCACTAAGAAGGTAAACACTGTCCATGTTTGCATGGAAGTATATCAGTAACTATTTGGGTATAATAAAAGACGAAACACAGGACTGACAAGCAAAGTACACAAACAAGCAAACTCACGTACATGTAAATATCACAAAATCTGCCCTGACAACAACAGTGACTCCTCTGCATGCGATGCCAATTTCTCTGTCCATTCCTGATTTAGACTGGTGTCGGAAACTGGCAGCAGCTGAGAAACATCCCCTTTTCTGTGTGCCAGCTCCCGGACCCAGTCAAGTCCCTTTAGGGTCTCAATGATTTGACATACTCAAAACAAGAAATAGCACAACCTGCCATTAAACCATGTTTATTGGATCACCACATTTTCTGCCTTAATTATAACTCTTTTCAAAATATCCACACTTTCCATTAATGTGGTGACAACTGAACATGTCTGTGTCATGTCTGAACTACCGCCCAGGTGCTTTTCCATAACATTTTATAATGGCGGTCTGACTAGGCCTGACCTGACTAGGTCATTGAGTCTACTGCAGCGTCAGTGAGTCTAAGTTCTCTGCAGCAGCAGCGATACAGGTCACTCTCATGTTTTCAAATCTCAGTTTTGTAAGCTTTCAGCATTTTCACTATAGAGGACTTCTGTATTACATACATGATACAAATTAGATTATGCATGTAAAACGATTTCAATAACATCAACAGGTCAAACAGTATGTCATGATTTATTGGGCTGAGTACACCTTAGACTATGTATTTTCAAAACAAGGTATTACAGCACTCAGCACTGTGTAATTACACAATGATGGACTCAACTACCTTAATTAAGGAGCCTATGTGTTACCAGCTCATCAGAGTGAATCACTTCACATTGTAATAGAGAAAGACCAAGCTTACAATTTATTGAAATCAAGCAGCCTCAACTCCATCATGTGGGTCAACAAACATGCTTGGCTACCATGGTGAAGCTTAGTGGGGAGTGCAGTGGAACCAATGCCTTTTTTTCGTATTTTGCAACAGGATTAAGACCACATCAATCCAGGCGCAGCAGCAAATCCTCACCTGATGAGCCAGGATTAAAGCAGCTACGGCTTCTGTCTATGAATTTTGCAGGTGATAAGGCAAAGAATCAACCTGAGATGGAGAGCAGTGAGCCTACAGCAAAGCTTCTAGTGGGTCCACCCAAGGTTTCAGTGGAGCAAATGAGCCCTTTCCATAAAGCCACACGACACAAAAAGCACACAGAGGAATGTCCCCTGCATTTTACTATCCCAGCGAGACCGTTTTACATGAAAGCTGCAGTAGTGCCAACAGGAACCCTAAAATGAGTACACATCCCTCAAAAACATTGCAAGTATGCATACATTTGACAAAAACAGTAGTTTCACTGCTACAATGAAAGTGCTGTAGCCAGCGACTCAAGCAGGCAAGCAAATGAAACATCTCTTTAAAAGTATATTTAGTACAGGGTATTAAAAGAAAATGCTAGAATATGTAGTCAGAGCAAATTCATCTGAGCACAGACTTTTAATGTTGAACATTCACCAGAAGCATTGTGTATGCTGAACTTTTCTTTACCTGCATCCTCATCTAGATCCCCGTGTAGAGAGGAATCCGTGTCCTCTGAGGACACCTGACTCCTCCAGGTGACGTTGCCCATCCAAGAGTCCAAACAGCGATTAGTCCAGGTGATACAGATGCTTACACTTTCTGTATCCTCAGAACTGATGACCAGGCTTGCTTTTCCACAGACATCGTTCAATGGAACTGCTGAGAGTTAGTCATACACCAACTAATGCTCATGACCATTCTCACGTTACACAGCAGTTCACAGGAAAGATCCACAAATAGCACCGACAAAAGTCAAGTGGAACTGAAATTTAGTATCCGTTTTTACTTCCTTCTTTACCCCCTCTCCCCCCAAATCAATAATTTCTAAAAAGAAACGCTCTTGTGAAACTACAAAAATCCCATAATCCTGGACAAAGCCGCGAGAGGGAGTCTATGGTGTCATCAGTGACCCCTGGATGGGGTACAGCCCCCAGTTATCTGGAGTCAGGATGTGCTCAACAGCCATGAGGAAATGAGCAAACCACCTGCGGGAATAAATGACCTGCTCTCTAGCATGTCAGCCAACACACAGCAGTGAACTCAAAGTAAGCATCACCTTTGGGAAAAAAAAAAAAAAAAAAAAGCAAAAAAATTACAAGAAAAAAACAAAAAACAGGATCGACAGCAGATGGAAGCTGATAAATAAATATGACCTTCAAAATTAAACCTTTACAGATTTGCGAAATCTCTGAGAATTATCTTAACTATTGCCTTTAGTCCTTTTGAAGATGTTGCTGGAGATCCTGAAAGTGAAAGCCTTGAAAATATTCAGGTTTCAAAAGCTCAATAGCCTTCACAGACACGGCCTTCTACTTCTCATCGATTGCTTCACCCGGGTCATTACCAAACGTGTAATCCAGCCACTTTTCAACCCGAGTGTTCTTTCTGAGCAGAGATTTGATTCGTCTCAACGCACCATCTTTCTCCACCCTCCCTTTCGCTTCCTTCGCTCAATTTCCCATACAAAATTTAAAAAAAATAGAAAAAGAAAAAACCCAACTAATTACAACACAACTAAACGTACATGGGACCAGCAGGCCTCTCATTCTGTGGTAAAGGGAGGGTGAAATGCTTGCTCCCATCAAACCTCAAAATTGCAGCATGTCAAACCAGGACCCTTAGCCTGCCATGTGCAAAAGTGGGATCACTCATCAGCTATGCGGGTACACCAAATTGTCTGCGGAAACCTTTTGTAATCAGAACTACTTTAGCTCTTGCTCAGAGTTCTGGTGACTAAGGCATGCAAGTCTTGCTATTTTTGTACATCACACAAAAAGATATTTCTGTCTGAAGCACTGCAGTCACCACTTCACAAACACAGAGCCTTCCAAATAGCTCACACTTTATTGTTAACGCTAGGAATACTTAAGTAAACTCTTTGCATTGCAGCTGAAGTCTGTCAGACGCAAACACACAGATACACTCCAAAAATATTGGGTGATGGGGTGGAGGTGGGGGTCGTCGTCTAAAAAAGGAACTGATGGATCAGTTCCGCTCTGCCTGATTACTACCATTGACTGTCCAGTCAGAAAAAAGGCCACAACCTAATTATAAAACATTGAGCTACTGCCAGTGATTTTGCATAAACACTGAAGGATCAAGAACCATTGTGTCACCTGTGGTAGTTGGAGTGACGTCTGTAGCAACAAATTTTGCAACAGCAAAGTGGGGATAAAAAGAAATCAGGCAAATTTTAAACAATACATATCAAAGCTTGTTTCTTTTACCAGGCTCTCCTGTATTTGGTGTGCACCGTTAAGTGACTAAGGCGTGCAAAAATATTCAAAACAACATTTAAGAACCAATTTCTTTCATGACATAGTGTACACATCCTACTAGGAATAAAATGTATACAACCTCCACGTGTAGTAGGGAGTTTAGAAAAGGATGGGGACAAAATCATATAACTATCCCAAAATCCAAAGTAACAGTAAAAAAAAAAAGTGTAGCACAACTTGGTTTCCCTTCGCTCATTCTTGTTTTCTCAAGTACTTTTAAAATCTCAGTTTACAGTAATGTGTTTATGTATACGAAAATATCACATGAGTACACAGATTTCTCATATCACATTCCCAACTAACAAAACCATGAACACGTTTATTAAACAAGAAAAGGCCTTTTCTTTTCCCTCCTCTGACCAAAGATAGGCTCCGTTTTACAGTTTTTATATATACTTTAATAACTCAAATTCAAGAGATAATCAAAACCCTTCTCTAAAATGCCATCACAAACTCCTTGAAACAATCACTCTACATACAAACCCACGCAGTGAAGATTTGTGCCCTGTGTGTGCGTGCGTCACCACAACTTTTCAGCGTGATGTGTTGATAAACATTTGAAGTCATGTCAGAGTGATGGTGTCTGAAGAGGAAAACAAAGCAGATGGGAACCAATTTCTGTTGAGCTGTGTCAAATCATACCATGCAAGAAAATAAAAGTTCCAATTCACACAGATGCAAGTCACACATGCAAGATACATGGTAACGAAATACAGTTTTCTAATGTTGAATGAATCCAACTGCACCAGGAGCACCCTAACAAAAAAACTGAGTACATCAAGTGTGAACTGCCAAATAAAAACACTCCCAAATTTCCACTCTTCTCCACCCACTTCATTTTGCCTGAGGAAAGCAGTGAGATCTAAGTTTGCTTGTCATCTGCTCTTAGTTTTAGGAGAACATCACATGACACTGAATCTGGATAACAGTTCTGGCTGCCTGAGTGATGAAGTCATGTGGGTGCGTATGTAGAGAAATCAGTTCAGTGCTAAGACAAAAAAAAAATCAATCTCATGCCTAATTTTCTACAACATGACAATCTAAATATGCTCCAAACAACAGGTTGCAGAAGGGACTCCTATCAGGTAACCTTGTGGGTGTTTACCTCCCTGGAGAGGAGAGTCAGTGACTTTAGAACACTGTAACCAAGGCGATCTGGAAACACACGGGTGCAGCCAGCGGATCTGGCTCCAACTCTCTTTCTTGAGGTTAATAACCATGCATGCATTGATAGACCTACAAAAACAGTGTCCTATAGAAACCATTTGCATGGCATGTTTCTTTAAACCTGAAACAATATCCATGTATGGGAATCTCAAATCAAAAGGTTAGACGTTGTCTGCATCATTCTTTCTCCCTTTCTCACCATGGCACTCTGTCTGCAGCAAAAAGCTTTTAGGTTTGACTGGGAGTACTCATTGTGGTTCATTGTTCTCTTTCCAGCTGGTGTAATACCAAGTTCTGTGACCTAAATATGATTTTTTTTTTTTTTTTTTTTTTTATGTACATCCACTGCATACCCATTCCCTGGAGCCTCTGGAGCTGATTGTGCAGAGGAGGATACTTCATTAGATTTAGAAGATCATGGACAATCCTGAAGCATCCGCTTCACAACACAGTGATTCAGCAACAGTGTCTTCGGTCAGAGGCTTTTTCAGATCCACTGAAGCACAGACTGCTACAGGAGATCCTTCCTGCCCACAGCAATAAACCTCTACAATGAATCTCTGAAGAGACTGAAATCATGACTACGGCAACAATTAATTTCCCTTCTGGGTTTTAGTATTTTGAAAAAGAATTGAACTTGAATTGTTATATAATTTTCCCAGGCTTATTTAAGTGAGCAGTTTTTCCACAATAAAATGAAGAAAGTAGCAAAAACAGTTGTGGCCACAAATCACAAGAATAAAAAATTTTTTAACTGTATTTGAATACTGTTTTTTTAATTAATAGAAGTTCAATACAAGAGTTTAGGGGGATTCAAATCCTAATTGGGTCACATAATCTGAAATATCAAAAGAATTAGTAGTTATAGCCATAGTAAGCCTTTGACATGTATTTTAGGGTTAATATGTGCATGTCAACAGACCTTTAAGTGACCCTGTCAACACCAGTGGAGGGCAAACCAGAGAATGGATCCAAGATCCAAGTGTGATGGGTTGGGTTTACATTACAACCCCTGCTGTTGCAGGATTCTCAAGGAAACTACGCTGCCTCCGAGTTTTCATTAGCGTGTGCCCATATGTAGTCATCTGTCTGCTGGACACGAAGGGAATCGGAAACTTTTACGTCTGCGAGGAATGACTGAACTGGTGCTGGATGACATTCCTTCTCCCCGCCTGTTACTGGGAGCTGGTGCGCGCGCGTGTGTGTCCGTTTACTGCAGGCGACATCGGGACAGGACCCGATCGTGAAGCGAAAGCAAGGGGTGGGGGAGACAGCTGGAGGAATGGGATGCAAGTGTAGCTGGAGGATATAAAGTTTCCTTCCAAAAGGCGTGCACAAGCCCACCCCGCGTCCTCTCCTTACAACCCTGCGTGGGTCTTTGTGCGCCGCATCGCTTCGTTTGTCTTTCAGTTGCATACAAAATGAGCAGCGCAGTCAGACACAACACGGAGAGGGGGGTTGAAGAAAAAGGCTGCCACGTGCACAAAGCTGAAATCATCACAACACAAATAGACGCGGCCGTCTGGGGCGTGAACGCGCTCCAGACTCCTGAGCTCCAGGTGCGAGGGCAGCTAGCGCTAGCCCCTGGGAGGCTAGCCCTTAGCCGCGGCTAGCAGCCCTCACAAATCCCGAACCCGTCTCCAAAGATGCTCCACCGTGGCACGGAGCGCCCTCACACGCCGCGCAGGGATATACTAAACAGAAATAAACACTAAAAAGGTGGGGTCCCTCGCTCAGGGCTGAAACGTTCACCCAGAGGTTACCAGCGACCAAACCGTGACATGTATACGACCGTTGAAATCCAAGAATCCTGGAATGCCGGTGAAATCCCACGTCAGGGCTTGGGGGTGAAACCGCGTCTGCGTGGCGTTTTTTCCAGACTACCTATCCCCCTCGACACCCATCTCTCTACACGAGCTCGCACCAGTGAGCGGACACGGGGACGGTTTATTGTAACTGGGTAGCCGAGAAAAGAAGCATCCACGAGGCCCAAAATAACCCTCCGTTTACGCCGGACGCGTTCATCCAGCGTTATCCGGAGCTCCGGATTCCCGTGTGTTTATCCGTGGATTCCCCACACTGACAAATACCGTTATGTGGAATCAGGATGGCGAAGCGGTGTGCTTGAGCCCGATTCGGGCAGGACTTACCGTGCTTGCTTTCCATTTTTCTCGACATTTTCGTAGCCAGCAGCTGTGATCCCACTCGTAGTTCAACAAAACGGTAGCTGCAGAGGAGCCTCGCCGTGCCAATTATTCCCTCATTTTCGATACACTTTTGTGTCCATGAGATGATTCCGCTGAGGTGAAGATGGTGTGTTTATAAGCCACACACATTGGTACGGTCAAACACTGTCTGGCTCCGTCTCCGGCAATTTTTTTCACTGGATAGACACAAACACACACCGCACTCGTTAATGCCCTCAAAATCTTGACTCGGGCAGAACAGCGTCATCCAGAGTAACAGCGCCCCCTTGTGTGAGGAATTAACCACGTCAATCTGTCACCGAGAGGGGCGTGATTCACTTCAGAGTTGCAGCAAATCACATTATTGATCTGCATTCACACACGAGCAAGTGAGATGTTTATACAGTATTTAAACCGTATTGAAAGAAACAAAGAAAGTGTCGCAGTTGCAGGGGAGTTAATCTCACTGGTCAGTCAAATATAAAGGGTGATTAAAATGGGGCTCCGAAAGTTTTTTTTTTAAATAAATGCTGCTCATTAAAATGAATCTGGTACATGTGGACCTGCAGTGAATGATGCAAGGCATTTAAACATCTTAACAACATCCTCAGATAGTAAATGCAATTGCAGTTAAAACAGAAACCATAATATAATATTCACAAGTTCAAAATTAACATTTATGTTACTGCTAAGATTAAAATTAGAGGTTCTGCCTCCAAATAAAAATGCTATAGGAATATATTTTCAGGGCACAGACTGTTTCCAAGCTTGACTCTGCTGGAGCCTGTTTCAGCTCTCGTCAGGCAAACTGGAGGGGTACACCCTGAACAGGTTGTCAGTCTGTCGCAAAGAAGCTATAAATGCTTCCCTCAAGCAGACTAATGAATGCTGCAGCACAGTAAGAGGTCAAATGCATGCTGAGTGTCTTTTCTCACAAAATATCCAAGTAGAGACTGTATTATCTCCCTGAAAATGTAATATATGCATATAATGCATATCTACCATTGTTGTTTAGGTTTGTTTTTATTTATAGCTCTGCTGGCTCATATAGAGTCAGGACTAATTTTGTGCAGTGGAATTTGTTATTTGTCACATTATTACGCAATGTCACGGTAGTTTCGGGTTTCCTCTTAATTTTTTTTTCTTTTTTAATCAACATTATATTCTAATTATCTACAATAGGTTCAGTATTTCTCATGATGGACTGGTGATCTGTCCAGGGTGTGACCTGCTTCTGGTGACAGTTGGGATGGGCTCCAGCAGACCTCCGTGACCCTAAATAAGATGAAAGTGGGAATGTCTTTGAGTGTTTTTGGGTTTTATCATTTCTGTTGAGGAAATGTCTCAGGTCAGATGCTCTGCTTCTGTTATCAGTAACACATCTGGAAACATCACTATGTCTGTGTTGCATCATAATCAGCGGTTATATTAACTATAAAATACAGACTTCAGTTATGCAAACTGGTGACTGTGGAATAATTGGTGGAGTCTGCTGCCCTCCAACTTGAAGGTCATGGATCGGTCCCAAGTCAACGAGTCCGTGAGTCCCACACTGCTCTCTTTGACCCAGCAAGTAAGGAATCAAAAACAATTGCTCTTATAGTTCCGGTCTCAAGATTGGATAAATGGGAACGTTTCTGTCAGGAAGGACATCTAAAGTAAAATCTGTGGCAAACAAAAATGTAGCGCCCTCTCAAAAAAAGCAAAAATAAGTTGTTCTGTTATTTATTACATAAGCTAAAGCAACAGCTGCTGTATTTTATGGCAGAATATTTGAATTGTGTGCACTTGGACCCTTTATTTTTAATTTCCTTTCTTTCCTTTGATATTGAATCTCTTCAGAGTGGCATGAAACTATCCCATCAGCAAATTGTAAATACAAAACTTTAATATGATGAAAGTTTAACTTCACTGTGACAAACTTTGATTTTGATTAAATGTCCTAAGACATACAGTTTACTGCGATATAGTAACATACTGTGAAGTAACAGTTCACAGTAAACTGCTTACCGTGTCTTTTGCCTACTTGCCGCTGCTTACACATGATCCCAACCATTAAGGGGCATCTGTCTGGCCCGCATGTCCAGCGTATCATGTAAGCACGCAATGTCATCTTTTGATGAATAATTGATCTCACTGACAGCATTATCTACATTCTCTGAGAGATCTGGGTCGGTTCATACTCTTGTGATGCAGACATGAAAGATGCGGGATGCATTAAACTACTGAGATAAGGAGCTCATTATTTATAGTAGGATGTTTCTCCAATGCCTTGTGCTACTTAGCTCATCAGCGGCTGTTTTGACCGAGTTATCAGGCCGAGGCATTGGGTGTCAAAGATTCACATTTAGATTGGCTGTCATTAAGCCTGCTTTCTTGTTTTCTTGCTTGCACAGCAGAAACCACACCCATATAACAAGTGCAAAGGGCTTAATGTGAGTGTGTGCTTGTAGGAGGCGCATGGGCGTGTGTGTAAGGAGTGTAAGGAGTGGAGAGTGTGGAATGCCTTCCTTGAGGCGATGATAAAAGTCACAGATAGAAGACAATGAACCACCGAGCAGCGGGAGACTAGTCAGGGCAGGATACAGTCGTAAGCAAGAGGTCTCTCTCAAAGGTACTCTGCAAAGCTTCACAGATTTGATTAAGTTTACTCAAATATTTGAAACATGGGTTTTTCTTTTATCCACTTTTACCATTTAACACAGAAAAAGAAACAGGACAAAAGCGAAAGTTTGGACACCCTACATAACTAGCACTTATTAACGTTCTCTGTGGCAGATATCATGGCTTGTAAATTCTTTTCATAGATAACTAAGACACCCCCCCCCACCCCCACCCCCAACCACCACCACACACACACAAAACACTCCCACCTTTGTTCACTTCAGCCATAAAACCCTCTAACTTTATCAATACTTGTTTTGATTTCTTTTGCCTTGTATGATGAATTTTATGATAGAGAGAACTTCTCTTCTCTTCTGACTTTTGTTGCATTATTTTTTAAATTTCAAAATTCAAAATGTTTACAATAGTAGACTGATATTTCTTAAGATATTAGAATTTTTACAAAAACACAAAGCTACATTCAGTAATTCCTTTATGATCAAATTTCAAGTGACTGCTGGCTTTACTAATCAAAATAATGTTTTACATTGCATTATATGCACTAGTACAACTTTGTGCAGCATTACACTGCCAATCATCATGACGTTTAACGTCATGCAGGACTGTTCACGGAAGTCCTTTGCCGTCATCTAGTGGTTTGACAGTGCAATACAATGTAGACGCTGCTATTCTACTTTCTACCACACGATTGTGCTCGTGGACCACTGATAATCTTTTGCGTCCTGAAGGTCAATTTTGTGTAGCCTGTGCTTGTTCATTTTTTAGGGTGTATTTACCAGTAAAGTAAATGGGTTGACCACTGCATGTCATTTACCATAGATTAGTTTAATGCAACAGACTCTGGCTTCACAAGGATAAACGTGCAGTTTTCTTTATGAGAGTTTTCTGTTAAAGCCTAATAGCTACAATTTAAATTCTATAATAGCTATCAAAAGAAACATCTGTACACATATTAACTAAGCCCTTATTATATAGGAGTACATTGTCACATATAATCATCCTACTGCTTAGGGAATAAGTATTATTATAAATTGGAATAGATTATTTATGTACCGGTACTGTAAAAAAAAAGAAAAAAGAAAAAAAGAATCAGGCATCAATCAATACATGCTCACATTTTCAGGATCAAAATGTTTAATGAACGTGGGAAGGTTCATACTGGTGCACGCTGGGAAGTTTCATGCTGGGCTGAGAGCCTGATTAGGTCTGCTGTGGGTTGGATGCGTCTCACGTCAGACAGGGCAAAGAAAGGAGAAGCAAGACTTCTCTTTTTCTTTTTTCTTCACTGAGTTGTCAGTGGGAGTTGGGAGAACAATGACGTTTGATCTCTGCGGTGGTGGGCGTATGATGTGGCGCTCAAACACAGTTTAAGGTTCTGTTAACCTTGACCAACAGTCAGGCCCCTCTGCCTGTCTCACCTCAGAGACTTGGAGAAAGACGGATGGATTCAGTGAGGCTTAAACGCCTGAATACATTTAACTAAGAATTAAGTGGAGAAAAGAAAATCACTGTCTTTGCTCACTTTGTCAACATACAGTAGAAGGATTGTTCTGGTAAGCTGTTCAAGGTGGAATTAAAATGGACGGTTAGTGACATCAATGAAGGGGTGAAGCAGAGAGAGGCTGAAGATGGAAAAAGCATTGGACATGGAGGACAAGATGTCTAGGTCATTACTTACTCAATACCGCATGAGAGCGGAGCACTCTGTCACTGCCACAAACAAACACACTGAGAAACTGGTTGACACGGTGGGGAAAATCAGATGTGGGAGGTTGCTGACAGCCACAATGGAAAGACAAACAGCGCTGCATCCTCTTTCCTGTCCTGTGTAAATATTGAATTCACAAAAGCCCTGGAAGGCATATGAAGCGTTTTGTATCAATCCACTACCTAAATCTTAAATAAAACTCATGTTTGTGACATGAGAACAGATGAAAAAGAAAAAAAATAATCATTTTCAAAAAGGAGGTGGGAAAAAAAAAGGTTTTCATGCACGAACCTGAGTTAAATGTGGGTGGAGCTGTTTCTGCAGGTGCCTGATCACCTGGTGTGTTTATTCACTTAAGATGAAAAATAAAAGACGCTTTCTACCTTTACAGTGCCCAGTGTACTTCATAAGTGGGCCTTAATGTAGAAGGGAACACCTATAAACTAATGGTTTGTACACATGTGTGTGTGAATACACACTGTAAGAGAGAAATTATTTATGTGCTGACACAGGTATTGTTGCGCTGTTCTTTAGAGCACTGCAAGCTGGCAGCCCCAGCTTGCCTTTTAAGATGGCTTCATCCCATCATCACGACGCTGAAGGTCTCACTCCCCAAACGCTCTTATCTCTCTATTGTTCACTGTGCCTTAAAATGGCAGCGTGGACCTGTCCTGGAGGTCAGACCCCATCCATGCCTCTGCACCAGTCCTTCCAGTGCTTCTGATTAACATTTAACTCTACAGCAAGGGTAAAGAGGTCAAAGAGCATGAAATGAGTCTAGCCGCAGGGGTTCACAGTGAGACTTGACCACTCGCTATCTTGCACCTCCATTAGCTGCCGGAGCCCCCGGGGACTGCAGACGCCCCCGGTCCGAGCGGTGAACCTAATTCTTTGGATGTGAAAGCACACCCTGTGATGTGCTGACCCAGTGAACTAATAGAATTCATTAGATCATCATCTTAGCATCAGTCCTTTTCTCTGTTCAGCCATCCGCTCTCCACTTTAGAGGACTAAATGCCAACGTTTTACCTTTCCTTTGTATTGGTCAGCAGGTCAGAGCCATTTAATGAGTGTTTTTTTTTCCAGGTAATGTCAGAGTGACACTTAGCATTTGTGTACAGTATGTCACTGGTGAGCTTATCCCTCTTCAGGCTTTATCCTTCGCATGGCTCATATTTATTTATTTATTGCTGTTATGTTGAAAAGTCCTGCAACATGATGTAGCTGCATAAGTTTCCAACTTAAAATCCATACAAGGGCCAATTAACACAACTGTTGATTAAGACTGTGGGTATTTGAAGCCTGACGCTGTACCTGACAGATGCGGATGGAGAAAAGAGATAATGCTTTTGATATGACGCATACAAGAGCAGCTTAATTTAACAATATTTATTGTGCACACTTGACAGTTTAGAGGCTGTGCTTCACTGTAACTTCTTTTTTTCTTCCAGAGCAAAGTTGCATATATATATATACATATATACATATATATATATATATATACATATATATACATATATATATATATATATATATATATATATATATATATATATATATATATATATATATATATATATATATATATATATATATATATATATATATATACATATATATATATATATATATATATATATACATATACATACCTGTGTAATCCAAGCCTTTGACTTTGGAAAAGTTAAAAAATCGGTAGGAAGCCTGCTCATGTTGGTGTGCTTTATAATTAAGTCTTGTGGTGAAGAAGGTGATGACTGGAAAATTTAAATTTTCCAAAATGATCAGAAGGCTCCACGAGCATTGCATAAAACAAAGGTTTGTTCAATGTTTGACTGATGTTGTCGCTGCACATGTTAACACTGGTAAAAGACAGAACGATAAGTATTTAGTGTGTAAACAGTTTAAGGTAGTTCTAAGTGCTATCCCTGCACCCAAAGAGGGAAAAAAAAGTACCATCCATTATTAATGGAAAACTGTCCCACCTATAAACACCGACACAAGCACACGCTTCCTGGCAGTCCGAACATTGAACTTGATTGCTTATGCACAGCTTTGTCTTCTTGTGGGACAAAATGACTACAGTCTTTCTCTTTTTTCTTGTTTTTTTTTTTTTTTTGTAGGACTTAATATAGAGAAAGAAAGGGTCTAGGACTGACGCACACTCTGCAGAAGGCAGGGAAAGCCCTGGACATGCTGTCAGTCCGATCATAGAGCTAACACAGATCGACAGATAAACAGGCACACACTCTTATTCGTTCCTGTGGGAAATTTACAATCTCTAATCCACCTGATTGTATATCTGTTGGCTGTGGTGAAGAAACGGGGGTAACTGGAAGAAACATATAAATAGAAAGAGAGAGAGGGAACAGACAGAGAATGCACAAGTAGTTTAAGATCAAATTTGGGGCGTGTCATCTTTACCATTGACTCCTTCAGGCTCAGCAGCTTCTCTCATGATCTCCTGCATGATCTTGTAAATGTCAGTTTTGATATGCATTCCTTTTGCCTTTCTTTATAAGTGTCATTCATTAATTACATGGTAACATGTATTTTCAATTAAAAAAGCAGGATCACTGCAGAGTTAATTTACACACAGAGACACCAATTTAGCAGGACTGTGCTCTGTTTTTGTCATCACAGTTCCTTGATCTACTCCCCGGATGGCCGTGAGATAGAGGCTTCCATCTGGAAGGTTTCTGGACTGATCTCCAGCCCTGTCATGTGTCAAAGTGTCTCTGAGCAAGACACTGAACTCCAGTGATCCACAATAGAGATCCCTGGAAAAGGGAAAAAGGCAAAAGAAGACAACAATAATTGATATACGTGTTCAAATCAGCCACCACCTGGATTTGACAAAGCAAATAGGTCAGTCTCTCATTGGAAGAGTACTGCAGCCCATAATTTGTTTCAGCTGATATGTTATTTAACCGAAACTCTTGCATTCCTTAAACAAAAGGAAAACACATCCTGTGGTCTTGGAAAAGATGTTTCTCTATTTCAGATGGATCCCATTATTGGTCTGCACCCACCAAACAAAACAGCTAAGGAGACTAAAACCTGGAAGGATCGTGGTGAACTGAAAATTATGAGCTGCGTTAGTTCTTATTTTGGTCAGTACTTAGTACAAATGGTTCATGCGACTTTTTAATTTGCTTTTCTTGCGTGACTCCTCATCCTATTGTTTTACGGCCCCTCAGTCAGTTCAGGGCTGTTTTACGGGCTTCAACTATGGGGCATCTGTTATGTGTTAAACAAAGCTATAAGTCGAATGTGCTATGCCAAGACCACCTGCATGCCGTAAAAGCACTGAACTCAGGGGACGGCCTTCAAGAATGAACCTTTTGTTTTGAAAAGCATCTGTGACTTCTTGAGTCAAGAATGAATGGTTATTCGCTGTCAAGACTCAGGTTTTGATTCTAACATGAACCATCATCTTGAACTAAGAAATCTGATTGAAAAAGAAAAATGTAGTATTCAGAAATTACTTAGTCTGATAGATTGCACCCATATCTAGAAAGATCTAGGGTCTGAAAATGATCCATAGGACCTCCACATCAAAGAAGTGGCACCAACAGTTGACGGCAAGTTACTCGGAGCGACAGAAAGCCAAGTGCAAAGGAGTCATTTGAGTGCTGTCTTTTGTTCATTTTTTAAAGAAAAACAATCTAAGTCAAGAAATGTTGATGCCATAGCCAATTCAAACGATCCTCAACTGCAGCCATCTTCACTGTTTGCATCAAGCGCAAACCATCTAACTTCCAGGTCGAGTCTCATTGTGAACCGCGATTCCTTGCAGTTGCTCCACTGGCCACTAGAGGCTGACTGCAAAAATGAGTCAATCTCCATTAGTGCAGTAATTTTTAATTTTGAAGAAAGGTGAATGCAGCACTGGTCATCATGTAAAGATAAGACATTGTATGAGCCTATCTAAACAATGCCAAAGCGAAGGTGTGCTGTAACTAAATTCTAGATTGTGGAACTTTGTTTGGCTTGCAGTGGTTTCCAGTGATACTGTATACTGTGAATAAAACACTATGTAGGGTTGTCACAGCCTTTGTTTAACTGTTTTGATTCCATGGCCTTAGATTTATTGTTTCAGTTTACCCCCGCTGCTGTCATCAACTTTAGTTCCAACAACAGCAGATTACTTTATTTCACAGAGGGGGAAAAAAAAATCCGACAGATTCATGGGAGGCAACATATCCTAACCACAGAATGGCTGACGGATAAGGTAAATGGCCAGAAAGGCATGCTGGAACACTTAGACGTTACAGGGCCGGATATTTCCCACCGGAGAAGATGAGGGCTGTATCAGGGTTAAAATGTGAAGGTGCTGTATATATGTGGGGGTGGAAGGAGACATGATTCTAAATGAATGCTGATAATGGCTTTTGTCTGCTGGACAATATTTAAGCCATTTACGCTTTAATGAGAAAAACACTTGAAAAAAGCAGACCTGTCTAAGCCAATATTGTACATCTATCTTCTAGAAAATGCAACCATGAATTAGTTTTCCAGTACAGCTAATAGTCAAGTGCGACATAATTGTTTATACTCATTTAAAAGGGTTCCTGTGTACGTATCATGTTTAGCTTTGATTGATAAAAGAGTAACCAAAATATGTCCTCACATCCTATTGCTCTGCTTTGCTGTGCTTAGTGTGTTTGAAAAGAAAAGCTATTTATCCTAGCTTTTATGATTTGGAATATGGTTTTGATTATTTGTGACAATTTTGGTCGGAAACAGTGGACCCAGTCAAGAAATCGTCATAAAACTGCACATAAATAACCCCTCTACCGAAAACCTACTTCAGAACCACAAATGTTCTGTGAACACTTACAAACCTTTTCATGGAATCCAACATGGTAGAAACTCCAACATGCAGGAAATTAAAATCATAAATTAATCAAAACCGAGCCTGATCTATGGCATCCAACCACATTCTGACATATTCTGGCATTTGGCATTATTTCAAATATTAAATCATGGGCCACAGAAAATGATCGACATCTCAGTCGGGGCAAGAGTGACGAACAGGTCATTGGTTGTGAAGATTAGAAGGAGAAACTTCATGAACATTAGTACATCTATACCTGCTTTTTCTTATTTAAGTTGATAGAGATCTGCTGGAGCTTATCCCAGGCAAAAGGCAGGGGTACAGCACAGGGCCACATAAAGACAAACGACCACACACACTCACTCCTCTGTGCAGTTCCGAATCACCAACCAACCTGAGATACATGTTTTTGGACTGTAGGAGGAAAATTCGGAGAAAATCCGCGCAAACAGAGGGAGAACATCCAAACTCCACACAGATCAGCTCCGGCCGGGATTCGAAGCAGCGACCTATCGGTTGCACTTTTATTTTTATTTATCGATAGTTTGACTCAAATTTAAGTTTTTTTTGGGTTTACATTAGAAATGTAAGGGAAGAGTGGGTTTTGTCCTCTGAAGAACAGAAAACAAGCGTTTCCTTCTCAAGCCAGTGCAGAGATTGTACTGCATGTTTTCATTACTTTCAGGATTGATTACTGATTACAAGAAGAGCGTGTCTTAGCTAGAGCTGCACAAAAACAAATTTTGTCCGAGACCAGAAAGAGGGTCCTATCGCAACAGTTTTAGGATCCCTTCAGTCAGTATTAGAATTGATTTGAGTTTTTTTTTACTGGTCTATAAAACTCTTTAATGGTCTCGTTCCTGCCTACTGATCAGATTTGATTTGATCCTGTGACATTATTACCAAAGTTTTACCAAAACTAAGAACCAAAACCCACAGATTACAGTCCAAAAATGTGGGCAGAATGAAACTAAGAAGACTAAGACCAAAGGACAGAAGAGTATGTCAATGGTTTTAGGAGAAAACTCAAGACTTATAGTTTTGGCCTGGCTTATTCACGT
Source organism: Xenentodon cancila (assembly GCA_014839995.1). NCBI lineage: Eukaryota > Metazoa > Chordata > Actinopteri > Beloniformes > Belonidae > Xenentodon > Xenentodon cancila. Next base: position 6,695,719 of record CM026215.1, on the reverse strand, counting down.
TGCTAATTACCTCTGATTTCTTTTGTTGTTATAAGTCTTTAAGTGTTTAATTTGGGTTTTCCAGCACCTAATCTAATTATATATTTTAACTAACGCGGATTTCTATTCCATTCTTTCAAGAACCGGCATGCCAGTTTATTTTTAATGAGGGGCCTTTAAATGACATTTATTTCTGAATATAAATAGTTATATAATGTTTATTGTTTGATAGTTACCTCTAAGGATTTTAATAACTTTGCAGTTGTTTTCATTGTTTCTAGTTTTGATTATTTCATGAAGGTTTTATATTGATTTAGGGGTTAGTAGGTATTGCTTTCATACCTCCCCCTACATTAATTCACTGAATTTGATTCTTTATAAAGCACTTTTTATTACATTCAATCAGTGCTAACTGACTTTAAAGGCTACATGTTTTATATAAACACACTTTTCACTTCAGACTGTTACGTACACACACACACACACACACACACGCACGCACACACACACACACACACACACACACACACACACACACACACACACACACACACACACACACACAAAACAAAACAAAAAAAAGAAACTGTGTTTTTTTTCTTTTTCCTGTGTGCAACTGCTCCTCTGATTTTCATACAAACTGGCCAGAGTTTTTGCATCATCTTGCCAACTGTATGACATGTAAACTATCAAGCCACAACAAAAGCCTATTCCCTTAAACCAGGGATACAAAAATGTCCATTTTATCGTGACAACGTCTTCTACTGCCTTCAAGCTAAAAAAAAAAGACTTCTTTTGCCAGGGTCCTTGAAAGTATATGCATTAAATATCGTCAACCCCTCCCTCCCCCGAATTTGCCGATTCATGCACAGAAACACAAATATAGCATATAATAATCCTTTGAAGTGTGAATGTGTGTTGCACTGCAAAAAGAAGACATGGACACAGAGGCAAAAAGAAAGAACACCCCCCTCATTATCTCTTTGCTGAGTCTGTCAGCTAACACTAAACTGGAAAAATGAAAAAAAAAGAAGAAAAATATAAGAGGCAAGAAGACAGAAAGCAGCAGTTCTGGCAGAACTGTGTTGACAACCTTCCAAGAGCTGATTCAGTGAAGGAAGCTACATCTGTTGAGCTCCAGTGACATCCATTGGGTTGTTCAGGATGCTTCAGCTCTGATGTGCTGCAATACACTTTTGATGTAGATGGCGTAACCTAGTTTGCTTTACACACCACAAAGATAGCAACCTGGAACCCCAGAGCCCCTCAGCACCTCCGTTCAGGTGTTGTGATGGATGCCAGTGCCTGTTTCATTGGAGAAAAAAAAAAAACAACAACCTGTAGAGAAACATTGCACATTTCCTGCAGCCTAGTGCACAAAAGATTCACAGACATACAAATGTTAGTACTATTTTGGTTTCAGTCCATCTGAAGCTTACAGTAGTTGGAGTGCTGCTTGGGACAGAGAAGCAGGTTGGAGCGAGAAAGCAGAGAAAACTGTGACGAGCCTTCAGAAGCAGAAATGTTTCGACGGCTTGTAAGACCTGAAACACTTGCTCTTGCGCAGTTCTGGTGTAAGCAAGCATTTGTGATAAAAATGGACATGTTGAAAGGCAGGTGGGAGTGCAGATCGGTCATGTGTCATATACAAAATGTCTATAGAGGTCATTATAATGTAATCCTGTCTGTTACACACCTCCTTTACGGCACATCCATCACAGACCTGCTCCCTGAAGACTCTGGCTTTGTGCTTATTCTCACACTTCTGATATGAACTCTATGTGCCAAAGGAATAGAAAGGATTAAAGATTATAAATACTGTATGTCCCCATCCTCCTGAGTGCGTGCACTCAGGGAGAAGTAAGTTACATTTAATGAAGGACACAACTCACTTGTCTTTAAAGTATTGTTAGCCTTGGATGTACAATGTCTTAGTTAAACACCTATAAGAGCAGGGACACAGATGGCCTGCTAGTCCTGCACATCACCTGTCTACTCCGGGCTGTCGGAAGTCACTAAATGTGTTAGTGTAAGAATAAATATGTACGTAGGCATGCGTCTTTGCAGGTGCGTTTGTCGGCAGGTGAAAACACAGAGACAGGAAGCTCACTGTCACACTGGCCATCGTGATCCACGGCTGAACAAACGGCAAACTCGGGGTAGGCAGCGATCATAAAGGTGCTACGGATGAAAAAGCAAATGAGAAACAGCTGAAAAGAAGGATGTCATGATATCTAGTGGTATTACAGCAGCTTGCATTTTTTTGTTTTTTCCCTAAAGGCATACAATTAAAGAGAGCATGTTTCTATATTATTAGCAACTATTATACAGCTTTTTCATAAATGCTATAATGTTTACTTCCAGACTTTTAAGTATTTTATTGAACCCATTCTTCCCTGTTGCAGTGAAATGTTTTTCTGTGCTACTGGCTGCAACCGAAGCCCAAAGGAGGAAATATTAAACTCTGGGACTTAACAATTACGAAGGAGTTGTTTTTAAGGATCTCTGTATCTTTTTTTTCTTTCCAAACCTTCATTGATTACTTGTTTCCAAATTGAAGTAGACTTTTTTTTTTTTTTGACTTGTCAATTTTCTTCTGATGCTGGAATTTGTGGTGAGAACGTACAAAACGTGGATCATTAAGGTTCAGGTGTTGCTGCACCACTCCATGGTCACTAAATCATTTGTTTTTTTTTCATTAACCTGTCTGACGGTTCCACATGCAGTCGTCTCTGAGGGTTATCTTGGCGTTCCAGTGCACAACATTCCCGTTAACTGCTTACTTCTTTATTACACTACAAATTGAGTAAATGGCCTCCTGAAAATGCTCTGCCATCTTATTAAAGCTTTCTCCTGCGTTGTGGGTACCAATTATGTTGAGGATCACAGCAGTTCAGAGGAGCCCATGGCTGCTGATTGTCGGGACAGCATTTGACAAGCTTTTAAAAAGGTTTCCTGGAAGGAAAACTGTGACAAGCTACCTTAGTAAATAGAAACCTAAATTATGTAATGGTGCTTACACTTTTTTTTTTCCTACAAATCTAAAAAGCAAAAGCAAATATAAAATAAAACTGTGTGTTTTGGCAGTTTATACTGAGACACTACATAAAATATAATATATAAAAATACAATAAACTGTGTTACAATATAAAAACGTGTAACAATTTAGAAATGAAAGCATAATTAAGAACCTTAAAAAGCAATTGGATGTTGATTTTGCCAACACAAGAACACATAAAAACCCCAAACTGACCAAACCTGTAGATCATCTCACTATTTAAAAAGACTCCTTAACATCACCATTCACAGATAGTTAACTTAACCAACACAAAGGGACTTTTAGAAACATTTTCTCAGATGCAACTTAACCCACACACTGTAAAGGTCTGTAGGTTACGCTTATTTTATGCCACTTTACATTTACTCTTGTTTGTTTGTTTGTTCTCTTACTCAGTCACTGCTCAGTTTCTCTTGGTTGCTTCCTTCATCATTACTTCCTTGGTTCACTTAGTTGCCTCTGCCATGATGTCTTTGTGAGCCAGGAAGGGGTATAAGCCGTTACAACTGGGTTTAAATAAGCAGAAGCAGACCCCGATCTTATTTTGTAAGTGATTGTTAGAGACTTGTGTTTGATTCTGGCAGCTCCACATAGTCAGAGTATGTCTCAACACAGATGAGACATCGACTCTTTTGGATTGATTTTAGACAAGATATGCAGCCGCATTCTGGATTACTATTAAACCTTTTTTATCATTAAAACAATAAGCAAATTTCCCATAGTTGAAACCCAAACCCAGCGTTTTCCTTTAAAAGTAAATAAGCAAACCGTTTTTTTTTATTTAACCGCCAATTTGTAGTCAAGAGTCTTGACTCAGCGTATCTGGTGACCATTTCAAGATATACTTCTTTACATGCCACACAATGCATTTAAGTGTCCTTCTTACTCTTGTCCAAAAAAATAAAATAAAACAACAACGACAAAAAAACAGCTGAACATTAACATTTTAATGTGGATTTGTTTGTTAACTGGCGGATAAGTTTTTTTAAATTCTTTCAGCATTTAGTCTTGAGAGCTCTAGGTGCCAGCCAGCTGATGGACGTCACCAAAATGGCATGATTAAAGAGGAAATCTGTGGTGTGACTTGGATGTAGATCATTTTGAAAGCCAAAATAGCCATGTGAGTGATAAATAGATGGAAATAGCCCACAGTGTCCAGTTCGCGGGCCCACTGCCCCATTCTTTGATCTCTGGTCCTAATGAGTTTTCAGAGTGGAGCCAAAGATGAGAAGACAGCCTTTTTCAAATGAGGACCTGGGGTAAGAGCTGCAGTAAGCAGGCCTGAGATGTTCCTTTAACTAACATTAGTATTCCCTTAAGTATTCCCAGCTACATTAGTAAAAGCTGCCCACTCAACCCTCCAGAGCAAGGTCACGTACATAAACGTGAGTTATGTTATAGCCTACAAACGGCTCATATGGACTGAAAGTATGTATTTGTTTATGATAATAAATGCTTTTCTGTTGCAAACAGATAGCTTAATAATGTCAATAAATCCCTTTGTAGGAATGTCAGCTCTCTACCCACCTCTGTGCAGCTCTAGTAGTTGAATTTGTTGGGTAGGATTAAGTATTAAACCACCGATGGGCTGAGACATTGCCAAGGGAAAAATATTTGTTAAACTGCAAAGTGCTTGTGTACAGCATATTCAGTTAAAAGCAACACCCCTCCGTGAGAATATGCAGCTGGATATGCAATCAAAAAGAATATTTAATGCCTTTCCCCTCGTTCAAATTCTGCATGCAGCACACTCTGGAGTGCTTATACTCCCCTTTATTGGTGACGGGCATATATCGAGGAATACCAACATTTCAAAGTGGTAACTGATATGAATGTTCTTGTAGTGGCAAAGGTTTCTTCAACTGTGGTCAGCCTTTACTGTTGACTGGTAAGGCAATACCTTTGATTGGTGTACAATTAGTATTTTCATGAATATGTCACTTCCTAATGGCAGAAGCAGCTTAACGTTGGGAACCATCACCATCTGGCTGTCAGACTCATGAAAGCTGCTCTCTATATCGATGCAAGATTTGATACTTTAACACGACAACAGATTCTGCTGTACTGGACCACTTAGGTCTTTTTCTTTGTCGTCCGTACCTATGCTGACACTGTTGTCCAAAACAGAGTTTTAAACAATTAAACATGATAATATCCTAATTCTTCATGTCTTTACAAGGCTTTTAGTCAATGACTGATCAAAAGGTTTAAAAAAAGAAAAATATTCTCCTTATTTATTTCATTCACTATTAACATTAGATTATAGAAGCCCAGAAACATTCTTTGTTTCTCATTATTGTTACCCTATTAGATTGTTGTTTAACGATGCTGCAGCAGACCATTGCAGATTGATTTGATTTGGCTGTTTACAATTCAGTGTTATTGAAGCTTTATATAAAAGTATTGCTGGAACCGTTTTCAAACATTAATATATATCAGCCTCTGACCAGACATTGTCAGCCTTTGACCAGACTATGCTCTGAAGCAACAAAGTAGGTGGCCATGCTGGAAATAACAGTACCATGGGAGGAGAGGATGAAGGAGGCCAATAAAAGGAAGCTGGTAAAATAGCAGAGCTGAGGTGGCAAGCATGGTGTGTGCCCATTGAAGTGGGGTGCAGAGGCTCTGCAGGCAGATCACTCTGGGAAGACATCGGCACCCTGGGCATCACTGGAGCCCAAAAAAAGAAAACCAGTAAAGAAGGCAGCAGAAGCTGTAGAAAAAAAAAAAAAAAAAAAAAAAAAAAAAAAAAATATATATATATATATATATATATATATATATATATATATATATATATATATATATATATATATATATATATATATATATATATATATATATATATATTGGGATTCCAAAATATATATATATATATATATATATATATATATATATATATATATATATATATATGTACCCTTTTTTGAAGATCATTCTTGAAAAATAAAGATTTCTATGTTACTTTCAGAGCACTAAGGTAAGGTATTAGTAGGTATTAATAGGTATTAATTCAGATTCTTTAGTTACACACACCGTTACTCATTAATAATAATAATAATTGTAATTCTCAGACTCCTACAAATCATGACCCACAATGTTTTTCTGCAAAAGGATGCTTAATATGATAAGATATATAAGAATATAATTTGACTAAAACTGTGTTCTCCCTATGCAATCGATTTTAAATATTTCCTGTGAGGTTTGTTTGCGTTTATGTTTGAGGTGGATGTTTTTTTTTTTTTGCAGTACTAAACTGCATTGGATGCAGTTTAGTACTGCAAAAAATTGATAAAATTATCTCATTGATAAAGATGCTTCCGGTCTGCATCTACAGGCGGCAGTCTTTTCCTCTGCAGTCATGACTTTTTTTCCCGTTCTTTCTTCTTTTTTTTAGTTGTAAATGATGCTTTTACAGCTCCTTTTAGCTCATTTGTTTGTCTGCAGACCTCAGTGACTACCTATGTAGGACAGGGCACGCAATGGACAAGCAAATTCAAAATTATTTAAGTTCCAATACCAGTAGAACCAAATCTTTTTTTAGTGATGATGAAAAACATTTCATATCCAGTCATCTTCCAACAAGGGACTCATGAAAAAATGCCCATTGGTACCCAGACTCCCTGAATGGCTACAGAGGAAGCAGGACTTCAGAGAGCGTTGACATGTATGGTAAAAGCTTGTTCCTCAAAATAAATCTGAAACACAGGCACAGACATTGCCATAGATCGCTCTGGTGAAATATGGTCACCACCTGAAGACATCCAGGTTGCTCGTTCCATCTTTCTTCAACTCTTTGTATTTCTTCCCCCCCCCCCCACCCCCACCCACAGTCTTCAAACGACTCATGCTCGAGCACAGTCAGGCATGTTTTTGCATCATTAGAGCTGGTGGGTGTATTTGGATACAGACTAATGACAGCTCAGCTTCCCGACTCAAACGAGAGCTATTGCTCATTTACCCAAATAGATACATAGATGGATATATGTGTGTGTGAAGCAGTAGGGGTTGGGGTGTAGGCTTATCAAACATTCTCCACCACAAACCAAATGAAACAACATCAGACCAGTGCTGTTTAAATTACAATCACGGTTACGGTGCGAAAACTGTTGGGCATTTGTAATTTTTCAGGACAGTAAGACAAATGAACATTACTGCCCTATGTAACCACAGCTAACCCAAAGGATTCATTTTGCAAACAATCGGAGTAAGTAAATAAAATAAGAAGCGTTTTATAGTGTGAATTTACCTGCAATGGGATTCACAATGAACGAGCTCAGAGACACGCCGTCTTCCGCAGTCTTGGGATTCTGGGATGATCTATATTTTTCTCAACTTATCTCTTACCCTTCTACTTGCCTGTGTTCTCTGTCCAAACTTCGATACAGTTTTGCACATCAGAGCACGAATGTGGACAGCTGCCAGGAATTAGCACGCCTCTTCTTTCCCTTCTTCTCCCGTGCTCCCACTTCCCAATATTTTACCTCATCTTTGTCCGACAGATGCCTGTTGTTGCCTTTTAAGTTGCATTTCTTTGGACAATCAAAGCGGCTCCGCCATTGGGCCAATCAATTAACGTTTTAGAAGTGCGCATGTAGCTCACCGAGGCTGTGATGGAATATTAACAACCAAATGCAGTGGCTCGGTTTTCCTGGGCCAGCTCCAATTGGAATTACAACATGTTGACAACACTTCATAAAGTCACCCCAAACCCTGCATCTGCACCCGGCCAGGGTGATACAGATTAGACTGTAATATGGATTGATCCCTGCGCCCCCTCTCCCTCCCTCTCCACATCTTCTCACATATCCTCCATATGTGTGTGTGTGTGTGTAGTTTCAAACTAAATTTGTGTACAACTTGTGAGCGAACCCCATCTGCCCCCACTTTTACAGAAAACACAGCTTGTTTCTGTACCCCCCCATCCCCCCACCCCGTCTTATTTTTCTTATTCTGGGTCTTTTTGTTAGATTAATTCCTCTCTTCCCATCTTTGGGCTGTCAACTCTGGGTATAGAGTCATTTTTTAAAAGCTGCTGTTCCCGAGGACGGGATACTGATTGAGTTGTGGCCTTTTTCTGAGTGGGTAAAGAACAGGATTAATGCGGAACCCCTGAAACCAACAAGTTAGGTAAAACAAAACACAACGGCTGAGAAAATATCCTCTGGGAAGGAGTTAAATTATGAGGGTCTATAAACCAAAGAATTATGTGCTATATTATTCATTCTTTATGGGAATACAAGTGCATGAAAACAACAGTGTAACCTTTTCAAATGAATAAATGATCATCAGACCAATGTGACTTCATGAAGTGCTGAAGGTGCAGAAAATAAAAATGCTACTTAGCTGTGCAATTGACTTTTCACTAAACCCTCCCCCTGAACAGTGCTGGTTCTGTTGTGGCTGATGTTTGCTTAAGAGCTTTTTCTACATACCAAAGTGCTGCTCCCAGGAGTTAGTAAGAGCAGTCCTCTGATGTGTTTTAAAAGTTTGAAAGTTTGAAAGTTTGGCATAGTTTTTTCTTAATCCTTTTTTTTTTTCTTTAGCATTTTCTGGAGAAACGTGCAATATGGGATGTAAAGATAACACAATATCTGCCTTTTTGTAGAGTTTAGTTGTTATCATTGACTAACATGAACTTCATTGACTTATTTAACTGGCCTTTAGTAAACAAAGGGATTAGTTCTCATCTAGTATTTCTGCATCATGCATTGCTAAGGTGAAACTAGAGACTGTCTTGTAACTTTCTCGTATCCGCCACTATTCTCTGACCACACTCCTCTTCTGGCTCCCTCCTTTCAATCTCAGTTGCACTCTTACAAACGCTCATGTCTGTACGAAACTGGTTTGAGATGCTATTTTCTTGAGAAAATGTGTACACAAACGGGCAATTGGAGTGACAGCTTCTCAGAGACACATTTTGCTATTATACATGAAAAATACACCGACATAAGCTTATCAATAACCCTGTCCAGGTCCCCAGAAGTGATGTTCTGCCACAATGACTGCTGGTCCCAACTGAGGTGGAACGTTTCATTCTGAGGCCGTGCTGCCTCGGCAGGTAGTGACAGAGGTGAAATGACTGCTGTTTAATCTGGCAAAAAGCATAAGGGGGGCGTGAAGATGGCTGCATCTCAGTGAAAAGGATGAAATCAGTTCATCCCATCGGGACACTGACACACGACCCGGCAAGATGTCTACCTGAGGCGTTTAGGCCCGCTTCCAGAATGCGTAGCCAATTCACAAGAAGGCTAAAGATGCAATGAGAAAGAAAACAAAAAACAGATTTTCAACCACAGTGGTCTTAGAGGCAGAGACTGGCTGGACTGGCTGTATAACGAACATTGTGGCTTGACTTGGGACATTAACTACTGGTCAAGGCCTGTAGCTGTGCGACATGTAGAAGCCTCCACCAGCTGAAGGTGATCAGCTTCCTCCTGCTAAAACCGGCTGGCATCTCTTCGGTTAGTAGTCGCTGTTTTTAAAGTAATTTATTAATAAAGCTGGCTTGGTTTGGTTTGGCATCTCCCTCCTGCAGCCACGGCATCCCAAACTCCAGCAGCGACAGAGAAGCTGGGGCCAGCACTGCTGTGTGTCCCACGGAAACAACCAGGCAGAAAGTTGATTTCTTTTATTGACTGAATATGACGGTCAGATACATTAGGGACTTGTTGCTGATTGTGGAGGTTGAATCTGAAAAAAATGGACCATCTTTAGATTAGGGAATGCCGTACTGTTTAGTCAAAGTACACACTGGGGTGGGAATATTGTGCTTTCATGGGATCACTGTGAACCCACAGCTGGAGGTAGAATAAAGAGGAGATCTGAAGTGCGTCCTTATACCACGACGGCCGTGTGAAAATGGCTAGGGATTTCATCAAAAATAGATCTTAATGAGGTAACCAAATCAAGAAGATGCACACATGAGGTTGTGGAGCTATACCTATTAGATTAGTGTATATATTTGTGTTCATTGTTGTAGCCTAACCCTGCAGCACTGTAGGTCTAACCCAAACAGGACTGCTTTACAATTTGATCATTTGGTCCTTATAAATAATACTGATCCCCAAAAAGGTGATGGTGTCCTTATGATGTAACAAAAATATGTTGTCAGGGGTGAATATTTTGAACCACAAAATGGATTTTTCATGTTTCAACACTGAACTATCTATATGCAATAGCCGAAGTTTTCTTTTCAGTCAACGTTTTTTTTTTCCATCTGTTTAAGCTCAAGGACAAAGAGTGCCTTAGTAAAGTATTCATATGCTGTTTGAGAATGAAGAGCTTTGCAGACAAATCAGTAACCACAGATATTTGGTAAATATACTGTAAATTGGCAGAGACACGCAGTGACGTTATAATAATGGAAATCACTAAAAGCTAAAAAAAAAAAATAGACAAGCAAAATGACAAATCTCTGGCATAGTTATTGTAAATAAGAAGAGACAAATGCGATAGATGTTGTCTGGTTAGTGAAAACTCTTAGTCAGCTCGCTGTGAGATGCAACATGACAACAGAAAATGAAGTGCTTTTAGGAAATATGCATGACATTGCTGCTAGAATATTCAGTTGTTAACTAATGCGCTTCCTCTATAATGCATGAATTTAAGTGGACATAGATCATGGTATGATTATTTTTACACTGTGTACCATTATATTATTTTCACAGGAGTGAAGCGGTGGATCTGCTGAGCCAACACACAAAAACACGGCCTGCTTCATGTCTGCAAGAAAGTAAATTTGCATTCACCAAGGAGTTCCCAGGAGCAAATCTTCCCAACAGAGGGAGTGAATCTAAGGTTGGGCCTGCACTTTCTCATGAACTCCACCCAACACTCCGTCCGCTCCTCTCTTCTATCTTTCCTGTAGCCACTCGGCGCTGAATAGCTGATTAAGCACAAATTGATTAGCGCAGGCTCATTAGCATCCAGTTTACATTGAACCCCTCCCCGTTTACCATTTCTAAGCGCCACACACACACACACACACACACACACACACACACACACACACACACACACACACACACACATACACACACACACACACACACACACACACACACACACACACACACACACACACACACACACACACACACACACACACACACACAGACTCTGCCTCTTTCACCAGGCCCCCTTGCTGCTTTAACTCAAATGGATTAACAAGCACAATATTTCTGCCAGTGACAGGAAATCACTGAACACTTGTCAGGGAGCCTGCGATCAATGGAATTCACTTCGCTGACCCTCCTCTCGCTGCACGGGCCCCCCTACCCCAATCCCAACACCCATGTCACGACCTTTTCACACCACCCACTGCATCTCTCTCTAAGCTGAGATCTTCCACAAGCACCCCATCGCTGATTTTAAATTTGCATGCCTTTACATATCCAATCAACCAGATGTCAAGCTCCAGCATAACCTCCTGTCACTGAAAAAGAATATTACAAGCAGCCTTTTCCTTTTTTTTTTAACATTTACTGTTCAGATATTTGATGTTAATACAACGTCTTAAATCTTAAAGTAAGGCAACTTTTCCCAAAGGTGTGCAATCAGTTCACTCACCGATGCAAAACTGAAATATCTCCCTGCAACAGAATCAATGTACACTGAAATATGTGTGTTTGGGTATCCGTCCAACTATGACACATTTTTGTTAAAATAAAAGGACGGAGAAAATAAACGTGTTGCTGATTTCTCCATTAGCCATCTGTTGCTGGAAGATTCACTGAGAGGGAGAAAGAGGAGAGGAGGCTGCTTTGACAGTTGAGCGTCATGCGTTTTGTACCTGTTTTTGATTTGCAAATGTCACTTGGCTCTGTCTGAATACAAACATTTCATTAGGCTTTTGGCTGATATCAGTGTTTCCAAAAACAGATATAAAGTATTAAAACTAAAATGATCATAGTATGGAAGTGTTTTGCAGAAGAAACTGATCATTTAAGACTTATCTTAGGATACGTTGTTGAAGTGATAGTGAACGATTAAAAAGAAAAAGGCAATAAAGCAACAAATTGAATTCAATCTTCCAGTTAAAGGTGTTTTATATTTCCTAACTGCTGAAAAGGCTATGCTATTCATGGAGGTTTCTTTTCTGGCTGCTGTGAGCTTTCTGGAGTGTGACAAATTACCCAGCAGGCCTGGATCCCACAGCTCAGTAAGCATTCCAACAATGCCATATTACTACATTAATATTTAAGGTCTAATGTTTCCCTAACTGGCCTTCAGACTGCAGGATAAGGGCCCCTCTTTATAGTAAATACCTGCTGCTCAGCAAAGTGCCATACATGTTTTTATTGTATTAAATATTTTCTTTAGTAAAGGACAAACAATTTTTTTTCATGACTTTTAAAGTATTTCCTCTTTGACTCATATGCAGCCAGTAAAACGAAAAGATCTGAAATTCATGCAGAAGTTTTTAACTTTAAAAAAAAAAGTGCTGGGGATGAAATCAAACCCGTGCAAGACGTCTTGCATGGCTGGTCAAACAGCCCAACTAATGGAAAAGGGTGATTTAGCTTGTCTAATGTAAAGATATACACACCTTTGTTTTTACATAATTCTGGTACTGTTGGAAGTACAATCAACTGATTTCTGGGTTTAAAATAATTAATTATTCCTCATACAAATGACAAGTTGAACTTTTATGCCACATAATGCACACTTGCTCAGCCTCGTATTGCTGTTGTTTTGCAATAATGGCCCTGCTTTGTCCTGTATGTATGTAGTTAACAAAAGGTGTTTTACACGGGTGTTATACAGTAGTTGGAGTGCACAGCAGTTTGCATTTTCTTTCACATAGTTTGTAGCCTGAGAGCTTATATTTCATTTGTTCTGGTGAAATGATTGTAATCCCTTCTTTTCAGTTGCCTCTGCAAACCCAACGACATGATGGCAAATGGTCCAGTTCACCACCAATATGCCTGTCTCTGATGTGTAACTGTCATTTCAATGCACTGTTGTGTCAGTATTAAAGGGATCAGATGGCATTTTTAACAGCCCATATCCGGCTCATTTAAAGAGTCGCCAGGATGATTTTTTTTTCATGCTCACAAACATTTTTTCTTTACTTTCTTTTTTTTTTTTTTTTTTTACGGAAACTGTTTATTACTGCAGCCCATCCTGTTACCTTCTTGTTGTTGACATTTTATAATCCTCCCCGGACTCGCAGGTCTTCTGGTGAAAACTCTTTAACCGTTCCTAGTATTGAAACTAAAACATACAGTGAAGCCTCCTATAAGCTTTTATGATTCTTAATTTGATAAAGAATGTCCTAATCTTACAATCCTGCTCTATTATTAATATTATGTGTCTATGCGTGTGTTGTTGTTTTCCTGTCTTGGAAGGGTTTTTTTTTTTACAATTGCTTGTGCTTTTGTTTTAGTTATATAAAGCACTTTGTGTTGCACAAGATGTATGAAAAGTGCTATACAAATAAAGTTTGACTGATATCATTTCACATTGATGCCAACAGGTGATGGAAGAAAAAGCAGTTCAGAAGTATTGACTTGTGGACTGTGTTTTGTAACTTTGCAGACCTCCTGCATGCACAACATGGACACTTCAAGGTTAGTGCGAGAATTCAAGTATTTTCTTTCAAACCATGACACAAAAATCTTGATTCAAGTCAATTGTTATTGCACGTGGATGGCATTTTATTATGTTTAAAGAGTTAGTAATAATGTTAAAAAAACATTAGATGCCAAAGGTCATAAACCTAGTTTTATCATAGCTGCAGTTTTGGGGATTATGACAGTTTGAGTGAGGGTTGCTCACTGGATCCAAGCAGAAATTGGCTCCAAAAAAGGTGCAAATGATGTCAGATCTTGGCATGGCTAATTTTTGCTCATGTCTCCTGTCTTGGAACTGCAACAACAGACGCCAAAAGAGATGATAGAGATACAGAGAAAACATGGTTGCACAGAATCTACTGAAAACTTGTGGGCTGGTTCTCATGGCAAATATGTCTTGCCAAGATCACAAGACCACTCTGCTCCAATGTTGAGCCATAATGTGACACATGTCTCCAAAAAAGGAATAACAAAGATAATGAATCTTATTTTACAACTTTTGGATTCCCACAATGCTCAAATTTTGATCCCTGTTCCTAACATTAGATCAAAAGTACAGATAAAATCATTTAAAATTGGTTTTGTGTTAAAATAAATATGGCCATGAGCCATCAAAAAGCAAACTGCTGAAATCCAAATGATGGATATGATCGCTGCAACATCTATGAGTTGACTTTAGCGTCCTTTGTAGAGAAGAGACAATGACAGAAGGAAACATGTAAGGAAGATCTGGCGCCGTCACAACTGGGTCAATTCACAGCTCACATAATAATAAAAAAGCATTTGTTTTCTTTATATTTACAGTGTGAGTTTTTTTCGTGTCTCTATGAGAAGTTCCACCAACATTTATGGTTTCCTTGCACTGAAAATCATCTGAAAATCATCCTGTTTGAGGGTGTTTTCCTGCTGTCTCACAACACAATCTGGAGTAGGAAGAAAAAGAGGAAGACAATTGACAAATGAATCAGCACTTACAATATGACTGTGAATTTTCTTTCTTTTTCTTTTTTTTTGTCTAAGAATAATAATTAAAAAAAAACACAGTCTACATCTGATGATTGCACACGTCCCATGTTTGAAGAAGATGAAAACATCTTGATCCTCATCTGACCTTGACTCACTAACAGCCTCTTGACTCTGATCTTGAATTCTCATTCAAGTCATTATCACTCCGAGCGCCGTGCATGTGTCAGAATCTTTATTACTAGACTAATTAAGAAAACATTTATGATTTGAGAAAATTTCTCACCCATCAGTCACAGTCCCACATCATCCTTCGGCATGCATTACACACCTTATGGCAACATGTTTTTTGAGTGTTTACGACCTCACCATTTTTATTTAATTTTTTTTTGCCCAGCTTCTGCCTCAGCGTCTGTGGATTCACTTGCTCTCTTATAATGAAGATCATGGTCAGCAACAGGTATAAATGGGACCGTTCTAGTGTTACCGAGGACTGCACAAATGCTTGGACAATGACAGATACAGTAGGATGGGGAGGAGGGATGCTGGGGACAGAGCTGCTTCTGCACTGTAACTGAACTCAAAGCTGAAGATTAGCGGGAGGGGGAACAGTTTCTGACGCATGTGTGTGTGTTTGTGTGCATGCTTGCGTGTGTTCGCCTGTGTATATTTTTGCCTGCATGCATGTGTGTATGGGAACGTTTGCCATCGCTGCAATGGAAGGAACAGATGGGCGGGGGAAGTGGACTCCTGTGCCTGAGGAATACTGTGGCGCTGAGGACCAGAGTGCCGCCTACGTTCCACCCTGGCCCCCAGTTACCCACTACAGCACATGGAGCCCGTCCAACACCAGCCCATCACAGACCAGCCCCCCACGCCATCTGTCTCATAGGACAGATACCCCCCCTCCCCTCTCAGCGCTGTATCCTCGCCAGCCCCACTCCTCTGCCACGCCACCCCCATCCTGAAACCAAAAAATAAAAAGAGTCCAACAGTTAGATCAATGTTATGTCTTGCTTCTTGGAGCTCTGAGAAGTAAAGAGATGACTCAAGCGTGAGATAAGGAGCCAAGTGTATATAATGTTATACATCACAAAGATGCAAGTTGTATTGATGATTTGTCTTTGGTAATTTTACCTTAAAGCATCTTTGTTTTTCTTTTTGTTTCAGATGGCACATAAAGCATTTTGACCAAAGTTTTGTGAGCTCTAATGGCCTTTAGTGACTGAAAGTGGGTAGAAACTGAAGCTGATCTGCAGAAAAAAGGGTTGCAGGCCAGGACCGTAGGCCAGCCCTGCTGCAAGGACAACTTTTACCGTTAATAAGAACCATTGAAACTGCTCAGAGCACACGGTTACTCTAAAACTTGCCTTGTTTTACCTATAATGTGTTTTAAATAGCTTTTACGAAGCTGTCCCATGCACTGCATGCTACGCCACAGTTTTCCAGACCCCAACCAGCCCAGACACCATAGTAAAACTAGTAGTTGTGAACTTGACTCAAGTATGAGAATACTGTATTTTCTGAACTGGAAACGAAAAAAAACTTGATCTTTTTAACAACATATGACAGACGGATAATAGGTTTAAGAAAATGTATAGGTTGGGCAGCTCAAGGGAACTTAGAAATGACGATAGAGCACATTTTTTGACCTCTTCTAAAAAAGTTTTCTGACCTTTCACAACACCTTTCATAACATGCGGCTCCTTGACTACTGCCGGGCCGTGCCGTTACTAATTTTTCTCTTGGTGCATAAAATTATTTAATTTAAAACAAATATCTACAAATTTTAAAAGAATTTTATTTGCACACATGCCCTGAATCACAGACAGTTCAAAAACCTTTCATCCGAAATCAATGAAGACCTTCCCAGTGATCCTCTTCTCCACTGCTCTGTGAGACGGCTCTCAAGAAGCAATGTACCCTCCAGACCTTTTGTACTTTTTAGCCCTGTGAAGCTTTTTCTAGAGGAGAAAGGCAAAGATTATCCTGTGCTTCATGACCCCCAGTGGATTTCAGACATGGGAATTTTGGTCGACATCCTGCTTCACCTTAACAAACCAAATGTACATCTGCAAGAAAAGTTAAAATTGCCGCTGGACCTGGTGCACAGTATTTTTCTTTTGTCAACAAGCTCAATCTGTTACAGACTCATCTTCAGAAGAAAGAGATCATGCATTTTCCCTCACTGGTGAAGGCATGTGGAGAAGCAGAAGAAAGAGCAACACTGATTGAAAAGCTGCTGCAGAATTTTGAGGATAGGTTCTGCAACCTAAACCAACCGGCAATCCTGTTCGTTGTCTATTTGTTAACAAATATATACATTAAATTTTATTGTGGGTCAGCATCATTTTTGTAAAAAACAATCCAACATCTGTGACTGTTGCGCTTTCTGAGAGTTTGGTTATGTTGTGGATATAAAATTACAACAAAGTTTTTGGATTACGTGTTGACATCAGAACTGTTATTATGGTTTAAGATTACAGAGTGCACATACATCAAAAAAACATCACAAAGCTGGAAAAAGGCTGCGTCAAGCTCTTTTAAAGAACCTGATAAAGCATGAGCATGATATGATGCATTTGCTCTTGTTTCAGTCTGTGTTGAAAGTCGTTTTTTTTTTTAACAAGCACATCTGACCAAAGCAACGTCAAGCCAGCGCTGCCACATGCAAACTCTTTCAGTCTGTTTGCACGTCACTTTAAATAAACATTTCATCCAGTATGAATATACTATTAGGTTTGAGCTTTGAAGCTAACAAAAATGGCAGAAAAGCAAGACAAAAGTGTTTTCAACCAAATACAGCAGTTTTTGTAGGGCATGGCAACTACTGTTAACTTCTCCTTCTTTTGTTGCTTTAGTCCTCTGTTTGTTTCTTCCTTTCAGAAAGAAACTTTCAGACAACCTGACCTCATACGACTTGAGTTTAGGCAAAAAAAAAGTTTATGTAGTTAACTTTTACACTCTGCAATTTTGTTTCAAGCCATTTTAATACAGTTGGAAGTAGGCTCAACAGTGGGAATCAGCAACCAATATTTTGTCTGCTCACTCATTTTGAATTGCACATAAGAGAGCATCCGCCTTCAAGTAAATCTGTACAGATATGTGCAAATGAAACCTTTAGCCTTTCTTAGTCACTCCTTTTCTCTTCCAGGAGCTCGGTGGTCATCTAACCGAGGGGGAGTGTCTGATGTTGCCTTGATTCTCTGGTGTCCGCCCAATAGAGGGCGGTGGGGTGCTGCCCCACCGCTCCCCACAAAGAAAAATAAAAAAATAAAATACTGTAGTGACGGAGAGGCGTGAATTGGAAGAATACTGGAGAAGTTTTAGAATTTCGACTTTATTGGCTACTCATTCAACACCGCATCACACAGCACAGAGAGGTATGAAAAGCTGCCACACCCATCGCATCCATGGTGTACAAACCACCAGAACCCCACCCGCGGGAATGAGACAGTTATTGTAATAGGGTGATCAAACCACAACAGAAAAGGAAAAACCACACATATAACCACACTCAGAAAAGGAAAAGTCCTGGGGAACGTGGCGTCCTGCAAGTTCCTGCGCCATCCCGCCCAACAATACTTTGAAATATATGTATATATTTTAATAGACATAACGACAGCAGTTCTACACCAGCACCTGCAGACAGCTAATGTGTTTGAGGGAACATCTAAGACTAAGACAGAATGAACTCCTTGACTGAATGCTCTCAGTTTTGAGAGAGTTCAGCCTCGAAGAAATCAGGAGTGCAGACTTTGTCTCCATTCAAGCTCACGAAACAATGGATATTTCAACTCAGTGTCAGCTGGTGCTTGTGATTTGTTACATTGACAAAGCCCATGATGTGCAAGAGAGGTTTTTTTCAATTCATACCTCTCCAAGCTACAGCTGACTCCATTGCGACTGCCTTTCTGGATAGGTTGAGCTACATTCTCCCTGATGACCAGAAGAGCAAGCTCATTTCTCAAAGATATGATGGTGCGATGAGAGGAGTTGCAGGTGGTGTGCAGAAGATGTTGAAGATGTGAATGTGAATGCACACTGTGTTCACTGCTATGCTCACTAACTCAGCCCTATTATGCAGCAGGTCACATCTCATATCCCAAAGGTTAGTCAGTTCTTCTGTGACCGTGTTGGATTCTCTGGCTTTTTTCAAGATCTCCCAAGAGACTCCCAAGAGACTCTCAAGAGCAAGCACGGTAAGATAAAACTTCCATATCCGTGCTGTGAAAACTGCGCCTGAGCACAAAGATGACCTGCTGCAGTGTTTTGAGACCATCATGGATTTAGGAGAATTTGATCCTAACTTTTCTCTTCTGGTCATGTTTAGAGATTCCCTCCCTACTTTCTGTGGAGAACACAGTGGCGGTGGATCTCAGCTGGCAAAGCAAAGTTTTTGATCGTAGTGGTGTATTGTGCAGAAAGTGGGGAACACACCTTAGAATAGGCCATATATAATATAATACTCTGCACTGCATGTCATTTTAATGCTGCTATTGTTAATTTAATTTATTTAAATACACTGATGTAAGCAATTTATTGCTTTTAGGTATGTGTCTATTTTGGAGTTTGGTATAGCCCCCCCCCCGGAGAAAAGTACACCAGCTGCCAGTGGTCTGCGGTGATAATGGCGCTGGATAATGAGACAATGCTGCACTGAAGCGACGACGCCACGCTGGGTTGGAAGGTTGGTTTGGGGTACAGTGAGGACCAATAAAGAGAAGCTAACTCTTGCGGGCGTCGGGAGTAGTGGCGACAACTGCAGTGAGGGGGGTTGCGATTCAACGTGAGCTGCTAGGAAGGTGGCGGAAGAGGGAAAAGAAAAAGAAGGCAATAAAGAGCAGCTACAAAATGCAGCTGACAAGTGTAAGGAACAAACACCGCTCACAACAGATTAATGAAGACACCGAACAGCTGGACGCCTGGTACGCTGTGAACACACAGTATGTGTGTGTTTGTTTAGATGGGTAATCTCCGGCTTGATCTTTAACCAAAGGAATGCCTGACTGAAGTTTAACTTAAATTTAGTTTTTATTCTCATGTCATTTATTTTTAGCAAGTAACCTTGCTTATTGAGTGGGAGGAAAACATGGACATGAATGCTCTTTAGGTTATTCACCCTCCTACAATGAATATTATAACCGTGAGCTGGTGTTAGTTTAGCCAAAAACAAACAATGCCGCTCTAACTACCCCCTCTGTGTTTTATTAAAATAGCAGTGAACAGCGTCCCTGAGGAGTCACCGACTGATCTCAGTGCTCCCCCCCCCCACACTACACTACACTACTGAGTCTCCCACACACACACTTCATTTACTTCTCTGTTAATTTTCACAAATTTCTTCCGCTTTTTATACTCCTTTCCCGTTCATTCTTGAATGCTTGTTGGTTTTTCCCCTTTCAGATCCACATTTCATGTAAGAGCTGTGCATATTTTGTCACACGATGGTGTTGTGTTGAACTGCAATAGATGCAACCCACTCTCAGGAGCGGGCGCGCTGGGCAGAGGACGTACAATAATTCTTCGACCCTGGGGAGAGTGGTGTATTGATTGGGTCTTGCTGCGCTTTGTCACAGGTGATCAAAGTGATTGGGACACTGCTCAAGCGTGTTATCCAGCTCTGCCCTGGAGGAGAGCATAAGGACTTAAACAGCAGAAACTGACAGGCACTAATGGAAAGCACCCCTCTATTATTATATTGTTATATTATTGTTTTTATTATTATATCTTGTCTGGACTGTCATGTGGAGCAGGAAAAATGACTGACAGACCGAGAGGCAGCGTATTTATTGCATTTGTGCTTGTGGACAGCAAGTATTTGTGCCAGTTTGAAATACTGTACATACAGTTAATTGGACTGTAGTTGACGTCCCAATTCAAAGACTTTCACCTGCTTTTCCTCAACATCCTGCTCTTCTACATCCTGCAGTCTTTCTGCTGTCTTACTGACTTTGTTACTCAGCGTTCCCAAATCCCGCAGGTGTGAATCCCGCCGGACTACCACCTAAGGCACTCCCCATTTCTCTACCTCCTTTCTCTGAAGAACACTCACAAAGCAAAGCCGTTGCATGTCCATTCTCACCTCTGCCAACCCCTGTCTTTGTTCACGCGCCACTCATGTTTCCCTCGCTCAGTGGGACTCCATTTCATGCATGGAGAGCCACTTCCACATAAGTTCAAATCCTGTGAGCTAAACCTTATAGAAAATGATTTTGCTTGAGGTACTCTATTGTGATGAATATTTAAACAAATTGTGGAGTTAGGATGGCACCAGCTGTCAATCGGATCTTGGATTGATGTCAACATAGTCTTGTTGCAAGTATCATGAAAACAGCCTGAAGCCTTCTGGGTTCATAGACATGGGGAGAAATCTGCAAAACCTACTGCAACCAGTGTTATGAGCATCTGCAGAAGCCTTCTCCTCCCCCCTACATGATCACAGCATTTTATCCATCTCCCAACTGTCACATATGTCCCTGCATAACCAGGGGGATGCTTCTACCACATAGCTGTTGTGTTTCCCTCCCTCCCTTCTTTCATGTGAAAGCTCCAATACACAGACACAATGTACGCCACAACAAGCTGACCCTTGTATGATTCACTTTTATTGATGTTAACTGTATTGCATCTTAACCACTGTGACTTTTCTTTATTTATGACCCCAACATCTCCCAAGTGTAAAAGTTCATGATTTATTTATCCTATTCATATTTATGTTTTTACTATTTCCCACTTCAGTACAATAATTTCTTTTTGCACCGTTCCTCCAGCTTCCAGGCCATGGCAATTTATACTTCTCACATATGTACATATCTTACTTACGCTTTGTATCCCATTTAATCTTTGTTTTACAACATTAATCATATACACAAGGCATCTATATTAGGCATGTTCTAATTGACATTGTATTCAGGTACCTGCTGGGTTATTCTGCGCATTCAAAAATTAATGACTTTGCATAAGAGTTTAACACGGATACATGCTTGTCATTCAGCAGGGAATGCTGAACTCCAGTTTTCAGGAACTCCAGTTAATCAGGTCAGTTTCATAATTTCACGATTCAATTTTTCAGCAGGAGAAAAGGTACACTATATTGCCGAAAGTATTCGTTCACCCATCCAGATAATCAGAATCAGGTGTTCCGATCACTTCCGTGGCCACAGGAGTATAAAATCAAGCACCTCGGTGTGCAGACTTCTTTTAAAACTATTTGTGAAAGAACGTGTCGCTCTCAGGAGCTCAGTGAATTCCACTGTGGAATTGTGATAGGATGCCACCTGTGCAACAAATCCATTCACCAACACCTTCACACCCGCGAAACCCGGCAACAACAACGATATTTAGTTTACATCTAAAAATGCAAAAAATGGCGAGCAAACACTCCATTGTTGTTGTCGAATACCTGACCGGAGTTGTCTCATAAAAAGTCGGTCCGCCTTGCCATGAAGGCCCCACCCACACTGGGGGGGGGGGGTTACTGAACAGTAACGTAAAACTACTGAGAATGAGGCAAATAGAGTCGAGGCGAGAGGAGCCGAGCCGAGCCGAGCCGAGCCGAGCCGAGCCGAGCCGAGCCGAGCCGAGCCGAGCCGAGCCGAGCCGAGCTGGGCCAAACCGAGCCGAGTAGGTACTAGTGGAAAAGGGCCATAACAGTCTTGACTGTCTCTGCAAGGTGAATGTTGTATTTTTACTGTATTTTTACTTTTGCTGAAAAGTGTTGTTTAAATAGGTAAAGTTAGAAAAATAAAGCTGATTAACAAATATAAATTTAATCAAAACTGCAAGGAAAAATATAGAAGAAAGTTAAGACTAAAATAATTGATTGAAAATGGCACAGCTGACGATGCGGCAGGTGTGAGCATTTTCACCTGACAAAAAGTGTTGAGAACTTCTGGTTATCACAGTATATTCTACAAAAGAGTGAAAATATAATTTCATACATATAGGAAGTGTTGCTAAGCATATTTACAGTGCATGCATTACTTGAAGAAAAAGAGAGAAGCCCATCCTCTGGATTAACACCTAAAAATAACTCAAGATGCTCATCAGTTGCTAGAACAGGATGAGACTGCAAATTCTTTGCCCAAGGGTCACAATTAATGCTGAACCTTCAATATTGCCAGGTGGTCTGCAAAGATCTATTAGAATTAGCATAAACAAATTGGTCAACAAGTAGACACATCCTTCATATGGGGCTGCGGTGAATGACCCTCCCCCTAGTTTTCCTGTGACTCACACTGTTCCCCTTAAACCTTTAGAACCGGTTATTGAATGCACCGCCTCTGTGTCAGGGTAAGCATTGTATTGGAGCAGAGGACAAAAACAAAAAAAAACCCCACTGTCGTCTGCATTACATCAAACATTCATAACCCAACCTCGCACACGAGTGGATACGCCTAAAACTCTTAAAAAAAAGCCACAATACTATACAACAGGGTGCACATTAATGTACGAGGGATGGAAAGGCATAACAGCCTTAAAATATTAACCTCTTTATAACAGTTTGATGGCTTAATCGCCGATCAATAGCATTGTGCAGCAGCAGTGACTGGGTGGGAACAGGATGGTGGCGATGAAAAATGCATGAGGCTGGGGCTGAAGTTGGAGGGGGGGTGGTGGGTGCAGAAAATTAAACCTTGCCCGCCACATTTGCTGAGTTGCAGCTATGGAGCCGGGATAAGTTTGAATACAGAGGATTTTGTGTGTCGCCACACACACACACACACGCAAAAGGTGTTGTTTCCCTGTGGTGCATTTTGCATCTGAGTGAAACAAATAAAAACTCTGGGGCAACAGAAATTATAGAAAAACAAAAGGTGCATGCACGAGTACACGGCAAAGCACTATTGCCTTCCAGGGAAATGTTAAAAACGAAGCTATTTTCAGTCTTTTAAGTCTTGTCTTAGTTCACTCATCTGTTCTTTAAAATTGTTCTTCTGGTCTGTTGATGAGCAGAGAATATGTCATGAAACTAAAGGTCTCCTGCTGGCAAACAAATGGTAGCTATGACCCTAAAATCCAGTCTATTTTTAGTGTACCCTTAATTCCTGTCTTGTTAAGACCAGAAGGCCTTAGTCTCCCCAGGGCGATGAAAGATTAAAAGCCCCTTCTGTACAGATTTCATCAACAAAAATCATACTTGGGCTCAAAAACAGCTTGCACCTCATGTGTAATGTCTCCTCTTTGATTGAGATTGCATTATGTTCTCATTGTAAAAGTGATCTTTGTATTTCCCCCCGAAAAGCCAGTCCAACCTTTTCAGCTAATAAAGGTTTCCCAATCATCTATCTCTTCTTCTGAGCTGTTTTGCAGAGGTAGGCCCTGAGAGGTGCGCTTCTGCAGCCTCATGCTTCTCGCCTCACTGTTGGAAGCAGTGCCCTGCCGCTAGGCTGTGATCTCACCTGTCAAAGTAAATTTAGCACCAGGTGAGCTCAACCGCCGGCTACCTGCAGACCACAGCCTTGTTTTACGCTCCAGTTGGCTGTCTCCTGCTGAACATGGTGCTGGAGAAATATGGACAAAGACCTACCCAGCCACTCCTCTGGTTCTACGTCAGTGCAGGAGAAAGACTTTGCTGGAGTGCCAGGAAGTGCTGGAGAGAGCAAGAGTCGGAGAAAGAGATCAAGAAATGTGAGAGGATGTGTCACTTTCCAGCTTGGGTTCCCCTGAAGTGTTTGTCTAAACTCGCAGAACAGTGGGTGGCATGTTGCAGTTTGACAGTGATGTAATTGTCACGGATGCTGCTATGTGTAACACAGAGCATGCAGAATCTCTCAACATGAATTCACTTGCAACACTTTCAGAAGAGAAGACTATTTATGGGACAGAAGGGAGGAGTTTGGTTTAGCTGATGAAGTTTTTGTAGCCTTGAACGCTCCATCAGCCAAGCCCGTCTCCCTCTCTCATCCTGACTGAAGTCCTGCCCTTGACACAAAAAATAGCTTTGTCATTGATCAGAATGCATCCCGGCAAACAGGCATAACTAAAATAGCGTCACTATTGATCTCGAAAGGAAGACTAATCAATCTTTATTAGGTCTGAGCAAAAAGCTTAAAAACAACAACAGAGAAATTCCAGCTTTGCATCGAGCAGGCTACCAGAAAGTCTGTTCTCCACAATCAAACACTGTCGCCACATTCCTGCATTTGCACTCTCACAGCTCAGACAGAAGGCCTGAGTAACCTCTTCACACGCACACTGAGCATGTGAGAAGATCGTCAGACAAGCAGACAGAAGCATGCAGGGAAGTGTTTCAGTCAGCAGGAACTCGCTGTGTTGAACAGCAGCACCTGGCTTAAAGGATAACACTTTGCCTGATCCCCCGTATCTACAGGGCCAGACCAGCTGCATCTACCATCTCATAACCACAAAAGGGGCAACCTAGAAAAAAAAGACTTTTCATGATATTAACTGCAGTTGCCGAGGGACTGGGGACCCATCTGCATCTGATTACAAGCTCTAAATCTGCCTTTTTTTTTTTTTCTTTAACTCTCTGCACATATAGTCCAGCACGCTCTTAGTGGTTCCCAAAGTGGGGGGTGCATAGCCATTGTGAGGGGGGTGGGGGGTGGGGGGTGGGGTGGTGTTTCACGGTATGAATGAATGAAAAAAATTAATCGTTGGACACTGCTAGCATAATCATAGGCACCTTCTGCCAACAGGCATGCCAGCCAACTGCCTGGGACCCCAACCCAGAAGGGGGCCCCTGAGGGCCGACCAACTTTGGACTGCAACAGAGCAGTGACAATGAGAGTTTGCAATGACAGTGGTCAGCTGACGGTGAACTCCCCAAAGGGGCCCTGCCACTACCTCTCACTCTGGCTGGTCTTACTAAAGAAACCTGATGAGAGCAGATCTGTCAAAATGAGACAAGCTTAGTGTGGCACTAAGGTACATGGATGGAAATAATTGTGCGTTGTCTGCCAGTGGTGTTTATGTTCTATTTTGAAACAATACAAATGTGTACTATTTAAAAAAAAACATTTTTTTAAAATTTTTCAATAGTGTCAGATTATTTACTATATATGGTTGATTAATTAATTGGAGGGGCCCCCTGTGAATTTGTGCCCAGGTCCCCAAGAGACTCAAGAATCACCTCTGAGCATAATAGACACATTTTTGACGGGGCTATTTTGACGGGGAGTTATTCATGTTTTTAAACACATTTTGGAGGGAGAGGCATTCTTTGTGGAAAATCAGAAAAAGTTTGGAAACCACTGGTCTGTTTGAACAAAGTACAAACATTGTACAAGACCCATAAAAAATGCAGCCACTACTTGCAGCTGCTAATGCGAGAAAACGCTGAGCAACATGTTCACATCTGAAAATCAAAGAGTAAATAATTACAGGAGAAGCGAGCTTGATGCATTTGTTAATTTCACAACTTTGACATCTATCATATTGTAAGTAGAATGTCTCCCTCATTATATGCAGAGGGAAACCATTATCTAAAAAACATCTACAAGGAGGAAACGAAGCAGTCCTGAAGAAGGCATGGCAGCCTAAGGGTGAAGAAAAGATCTGCAAAGTGACAAAGAGGTGGAGATCGAGATGAAGGGTGGGAGGGATGCCACATTTAGCCTGCTTCTTATTTAATATATGGGAACTTATACTGGCAGAAATAAGACCATGAGAGATAGGAAGGTAGGGAGGAGGGAGAGACAGGGAGGAAAAAGTAAGAGGGGGAGTTAAGAGGGTAAACAGAAATGTCTTTGATCCTGCCAGACAGATGTTGAAGAGAGGCTGTCTTTTCTGTGTAATGGCCCACCTGAGCTGGCAGGTAGCCATACCCAGATGGCTCTTTGTTGAAAACCGAGCACTAATGAGCAGATAAAGAGACGAAAAAGGATGGGAGGGACTCTGGCAGGGGCTGTGAGGAGGGGCTGGAGATTTGGAGGTAGCATGACGGGATGTTTTTCAGCTGGCACAGACACAGGAGCGCTAGTGTTGTTGTACTTGTGACATCTAATTTACAAACCACCAGTGTCCTGTCTGGACAGCATAAATCAAACACCTGTGACTTGAAGGTGATGTCACAAGTAGCCAGTTGCTCAGATGTACAGCCTGCAGTTTTGCATATTCATCACACAATCGCATGCATCAATAGATCAATGGTGAAGGATGCTTTAATATGCATGGAAGCCATGGGGGTGCATGACACATCAATCACCCTGAAGAATAATCAAAATCATAATACTCCCATGGGTCAGTGAATACTCTAAACGTTGGGCAAAGCAATGACACTGCAGGTGTTTTTAGCCTACATCTACTTTGGTGTGTATTAATGTGATTGTTTGCGTTTTTGTGAAAGGAAGGGTCTAATATAACTGAAGTCATATATCTCACAGTGTAAGTGTTGTTGTGGTCTGTCTTGATCAGTGAGTGTGTGTGTGCACTTTGAAAAGGCGACCCATTTCCCCTGGTGATCATCCTGGACACCTGTGGTCCATCTCCTCGCGAAGCCATAGTATTTCTGCCCAGGTCAACTCTCTGCTGATTGCCAGATTGTTGTTTATCATCAGTTGGTAAACACATATATTAGGCCAGCATTGTCTTGACTTTTTGAATCTGTTTGCTCTCATGTCTGCCTTCTTTGATTTCTTTACACAGCTGAGCTCAGTCCATTTACCAAGGTGATCGTCCTTCCCTTGGTAAAAGAATAAATACAAATAGTAGAAAGACTCAGCATGATGACAACCGATACATGTGCAACTGCAATAAAACTGAATGTATACACCGGTATATCCCACAACACATTAATCTTCTTCCTATTTACATTTTTTATTCCCACCAATACACACGCCTGCCCAATAAGCAAAGATAATGCTTGCTAATACACACACACACACACACACACACACACACACACACACACACACACACACACACACACACACACACACACACACACACACACACACACACACACACACACACAAAATAGAGGATCCAAACAAAAATAAAAAAGGCTGAACTAAGGTGCGAACATGCCATCAGATTTGAAGCAAACACCTGGCATTAAAATGTGGCCGAAAATTCTCCCTGAGTGATCAGATCGGACCGTCCCACTCTACATGCAAACGAGCATGCATATAAGTTTTGCTTGCACTTATGGATTTTGTTGTTAATTTTGAATGCCAAAGGGAGCTGCTGAAAATAATAGGCAAAGCTCACAGGGTGAGGTGAAGAAGGTCTACCACAAACTTTTATTCTTCTTCCAAACTTAATACTGACAGACCTACCATTTGGATCATTTCATTCGAGGCCTGAAAGGAGTCTTTGTCTACCATACTACCTGAGTTAAATGAAAGAAGCTTTTAGTGACCAGAAAGCTCTCTCCCTGCTCCTCACCACCCTTCGATCGCTTCGTTGATCTGCTACCTGGGGCTCCCCTTCCTAAGAGCCAAAAGGTAAATTTATCTCAGCGCAAAATCAAGGCAATGTAGAAATACTCTAATGAGTCATCGTTGGCTGAGATCCTCAGACCATCCACCTCTGAGGGGTGAATGTTTGCCAAAGTAAAGTCCTTTCAGCAGTGTATTGATTATCGTGCATTAAACTACATTACCGTCAAAATGAAATTTCCACTTCCTCTGATTGATTTCGCCTTTGTCTCCATCCAGCTTTGTTTCCAACTTAGACCCCATAATCTCTTCTGTCTGTTGAGAATAAAAAGACCACTTTGAACGTGCCCCTTAGAAATTCTGAACAGAACTAGATAACTTTCTCAGTTTTCCCATGTCATGCACAGGGACATCTTCAAGACTTTTGTCAAGTATAGCAAAGAACTGATTGAGAATATTTGTGAAATAAGACAGACGTGAGTTTAATTCCAGCTCCATCTTCTTCCTGGACTACAACTTTGGAGAAATCTCCACCTCTTACTCATGTCAAGAAAGTGTAGCACTGACAGATGACACAGAGTGGCAACCACAGCAAGTTCAACCTACCCTAACCCTAAGTAGTCTATTGAATCCATTTAATAAAAATAAAATCCATCACCATAAGTGACCATCTCACTCTGCTTGACAAGCTCTAAAGAACTATAACAAAACATTTCCTCCATTTCCCATATGACAATGGTGAGGATGAGATCCACAGGCTTCATTACCACACAAATGAACTCCTGTTGGCCCTAGAGTTTAAAGTTCTTTCCAAGACCATTGTTTTTCTTTCTAAAATTTTGAAGGTGATTGACAGTAGTTCTCTACTGCACCAAAAACTGCAGTCTTACTGTATATTCACTTATGGAAAAATCTTGAAAGTGTGCCAGTATGTAGAAATTGCAGCTGTGAACTAACCAGTTAGAAATACATTTCTAGCTCCCCCTGAGACTTGTCTTCTGCTATTCATCTTCCACTTGCAGTCAGTGGTAGGTATCAAATATTCCACCCCAACTGCTACATTCACTAAGAGTGCTGCAGCGATAACGGTTTCCGGATGCCAAGATGTATTTCCTAGTGGGTTTTTCCAAACTGACGTCATGTCACCATGGATAATTACAACCCCAATTCCTGAAGAAAAGTTTGGACACTATGTAAAATGTAAATAAAACTCATATTTTATTTGGAATGTAACACTGAAAATGGTTTAAACGTTTAAACTACACAACTCTACTACCTTTAAGAAAAAAAAGTAAGGTCATTTTGAGTTTGATAGGGCAGCGCAGTGGCTCAGTGGTTAGTACTAGGGGCTCATAGCAAGAAGGTTTCTCATTAAATTGTGGCTCATTAAATTTTTTTTAAGTTTGCGTGTTCTTCCCTGTGCGTTGATGGGTTTTCTCCAGGTATTCTCCACATTTTTCATATCAAGATGCATAAAATGTTTTCAGTTGTTGAAAGGCCTGGACTGTAGGAAGGCCAGCTCAGCATCTGAACTCTTCTAGTATAAAACCATACTTTTGTAATGCATGCAATAAGCAGTTTAGCATTTTCTTTGTACAGATTCAAGGCCTTCTCTGAAAAATAGGTTGTCTGGATGGGAGCATATGCTGCTCTAAAGCCTGTATATACCACCTGGCATTGGCATTTCCTTTCCATATATGCAAGAAGTTGTGTATTCCATAGGCATGAAAGCATTTCATCAGAGAAGCACGCTTTTGAACTCAGCACTGATAACAAGCCAAAGAGTTTAATCCAGAGCGCATAACTTCAATGGCTTTCAAAGAGAAATTCAAACTTCAATTCATCTGACCACAGGACAGTTTTACACTGTGTATGTAAAAGATGAGACATTCAAAGTCATTCAATTTTAGGATCATTATTCTGAAATAGTTTCACAATTTGTAAATGCAGCTTTTATCAGCGTAGTGAAGATCGGCCCATCTTTACTCTGTAACACATGCTTGTTACAGTCCAGTCATGTCACGGACCTGTTGCCAGTTGACCTAATTAGTTGGACCATGTTCTTCCAGGTCTTTCATTTTAGTGCCACCTAATTTTCCAGCTTATTGTTGCAGATGACTCAACTTTTTTGACACACGTTGCCACCGTCGTACACCGTTGCCACTTTATGTACTTTGTCCCAAACTTTCTGCAAATGGTGTTGTAGATAAAAATATTGCAAAAATAACTAAAATACTCTGTTTTATAATATAAGTAAATAAGAACTGTTGCGTGACTAATGACTGAGCCAAACTGCTTCAGTCTCCTCAGCTGCTTAAAATTTTTTAAGGGTCACCACGTTGTTTATGGTGTATTAAGGTGTATACAGTGTGAGTCACAACACGGAGATGGGCAAAGACTCAGACAGAGAGACTCCTAATCAATAGCACTTTAATAGTCATCTTTATAGCTGCGCGGTTGTCCTACCAGCCTGGGCCTTTCTGCTCTCCTCTCTTGCTCTCAAGGCACGGTGGTAGCCAGGCTGCCTCTCTGAAGGACATTCGAAGAGTTTCAAAGGCGATAACAAATCAAACTGTTCCCCGAATCTAATATCAAACAGGCCTGGTGTCAGCATTTATTAGAAAAATCAGCCCCCCATCTCCCCACCCCCCACCACCACCGCTCCCGTCCCCGCTCCAACCCCTCGCCTCCCCTCCCTTCACTCTCCCACTTGCAGTATTCCAACACACAGCGGTCCTTTGAAGTCAAAAGAATGCAGGATCACAAATTACCCAGGAGACGTAGCTGATAGTCTTTGAAGCCCTCCTTTGATAGTGTTGTTTTCTCTGCTCCCCAAGCATCTCTCTCCCTCTGTCTCTCACTTGCTTTTCACTCCTTTTCACGCACAATACAGTGCAGCTTACAAACATAAATCTGATCTACTCAGTGGTGACATTACACATTACAACGCACATTAATAAAAATGACCCCGTGGAGATGGACAGGAGCCTTGAATGAAACATTTGAAAGAGAATCTGATGTCGAAACCTGATCGCAACAACTCTACTGGACATGCACTGGTTGTTTTGACATTAAAATATATTTAGGAGAGGCCTTCGAACCACCTGCCAGTGTGACGATTTGAGCTCTGATGTAACTGAATCTCGGGGCCTTATGGTATAGTTGGCTCTCTCTTCCCACATATAATAACAGATGGCATGTCCATAGACATGATGTAATTCTCCCTCAGCCACAGTCTTTTAACAACTTTTCTTTAGCATTGCCTGTGCAGATGTAGTTGCCACAGATCAACTCTTTTAACTCACGGTCTGTCCTCAGTACATATTAGGAGGATAAAAGGATAAATGTGAAGACATTCACAAGCTATTTCCTTATATCAGACGCAGCCTGGCCACAAAAAACAAAAAACAAAAAAAAACTTGATGTGTAAAAGTGACAATAAAGTCTGGCTGTTGTCTGTTTAGAGCTACACGAAAGGCAGCCAAATATCCCTTCCACTAAAGACTAAAAAACCGGAGGGAAAACATATTTCATACACACATTTCAAAATGAGCTGTCTACTCTCAAACAGATTTCAGATATTGCTGAGCTGAGACCAGATTAGAGAGTCAAAAATGCAGTGCATTGATCGTTTTACATTTTAACAGCTATCGGCTTTTAAGAACTTTGCCTTTGTGACTTTCTCACTCTTATTTGATATATATTTATAGTACGAATGGGGCTTCCAGCAAGTAGCTGATTTCATGTGCAAACCAGGCCATTACTTCTTCTTTTTATTGACAAGTTCCCTCCCCTGAGAAACAGTGGGATTACATCTGCTGTCTATCAATGCTATGTTGTAATCTAGTCGATACTTCCAAGGACACTTTGACCATGCACGTTTTAAACTCTGACTTTTCAGTGGGCACTGCACTGCCTGGATCGTCATGACTCATTAACACCTCACATTGACTCATCATGTAAATGAGGGACTGAGGACACTTTAAAAGTGAGAATCCTAACTTTTTTTTGATCAGATTTCTTTTAAGTTTCATTTCCACTTTATGTCAAAAGATCTAAAATTGAAACAAGGGCTCTGAGCACCAATAAAACTGATACAGCGCCACTCCTGTTCTTTACTCTTTAATCACCTGGGAATTCAACTCATCAGCTTCATAAAAACCAGTGCAGACCATTTCCTGAGAGATGATGCAACTATTTTGAATTTGAATGTAATGACAGTTCATTGTAGTTGGGTTTTTAAACTCCTTTCATAAATCTTAAATGGCCTCTTCTTGATTAAAGACTGGCTTCTCGAGAGCTCCTTTGTGTGTCTTTGTGTTTGACAGCTTTGACAAACTCCGCTTTGCTTTTGAACAATGTTGAATAACACCATTGCCTTCCTGTGAGCATGACATGCACTTGAAGGGCAATATGTCACATGGTGAGGCGGATGGTAACACACAAATGCTTACGTGCACTTGCACATCTCTCGCTGGTTTGAGAAAGCATATGCACACCCTCCCTGATGTAGAGAGCTAGCAGCATTGCTCTGGTGGTTTGGGAGCTTCACGTCCACTTAGGTAATTAACAGTGATCAAGGGTCGTCCTGCCTGTCATAGTTGCCTCATTTTACTGCCTGTTCAAAAGGATTCAAACTCACTGGCCTGAGCTGAAAGGAAAGCTACACACACGCTCATACTCACATTCAATAAGCCCCCGGTGTAAATGTGAGTATAGGTTTTTGAGGTGGGTGCTAGAATCTGACTTATTTAATATGAACAAGGGAAGATCAAGAGCCTTCCACCCACATCCAGCGAAGGCTTTGAAAGGGACCCAAAATATGAAACAGTCACAAATAGTTTTATGCAGAACTGCATGACTTATATTTCAAACAGGAGACACTCATAAAAGAAGGCGGTCAGCGTGATATTTGAAATTTGTTCATTGTTGTTGGATTTAATAGTACGGGCTTTAAATTGTATTACTGGGCATGCAGACTAGGCATGCAAAATCATACTTTTCAATACGCACACACACACTTTTGACTCAGACATATTTGAGTATTGCCACAATTTTTGTTTTTATATGCTTCTATATGTTTTTTTTAAATGTTTTTATATGCTATTTACAGTGGTATGTACCAAATACAGTCCAATCCCTTCCAAAGTACAGAAGGGGTTTAATAAATTGAGTTGTTTTTTTTGTATGCATATATGAATATTTGTTTGGCCAAGCCCGAAGAAACATATGCATTTTGATCTTGCAACAGAAGCTTTTTTTTTTTTGTATGTGTGCATGGGTGTTTGTGAGCATGTGCATGTGTCACTTGCCCTCTTGGCAGTCTACCATTTATTGACCCCTAAAAAAAAACCAAACCTGATTCTGTCAAAGAGGACTAAAATCACAGAGCGTAGGACATGAAAGAACAGGAAAGGAAAGACAAGACAGTGATGGGTGCAGCTTGGTAACTGTGTGGTGTTGTGGTGTATATGAGTGAGTGTGTAATGCTTTGTGTTGGAATGAAAGGACAGACACTTTGATGTAGGACAAACAGAAAATGACAGATATAGAAGAGAAGGAGCATTCCCTGTTCAGTTGTATAATTTGTGTGTGTGTGGTAGTGTGTGGCATGAGTGTAATCTGTGAGCATGTCTTAATGTTTGTGTCTAGGCTTGGGGGAACATAGATATATATCACTTACATGAAAGTAACATGCACATACTACATATGTCTAGACGTTTATGTACATGTATCTTTAAAAACTCATACATATGTAAATATAACAATATAAAGTAAAATCAATGCAGTCAACTATGCAGTAAATTATACATACAAATACATATTAATTATTAGTAAAAAATCATAATTGTAATATAATTATAATATGCAATAATTGTAATAATAGTTGTGCAGTTCTCAATGAAGCAAATGTGTAAACACTTATTTGAGAGTACATGTCATAAGTTTATCTATTTATATATATGTTGTGTGCTGTGTACTTTATAACGATTCGTGGTTAACACATTTATTTGAAATGCATGGATTTGGAAAACCAGCAAAACGACAATATATCCAGCCATACACCTCTACCTCTTATGAAGGGTTGAGTCTCCGGGCCAGAAGCCTCAGCAGGGAAGCTAAGACTTCCCTCTCCCCGGCCACTTCATCCAGCTCATCTAGAGCAGTGTTTCTCAATCCTGGTCCTCAAGTACCCCAGCTCTGCATGTTTTAGATGTTGCCTTGCACTAACACACCAAATTCTAATTAACGGTCCTCATTAGCTCGTCATGAAGATCTGCACAACTCTGTTGATGACATGGGTACTCGTATCACAGTGTGCTTAAGCAGCGTAGCATCTAAAACATGCAGAGCAGGGTTACTCGAGGACCAGGGTTAAGAAACACCGATCTAAGGGGATACCAAGGTGTTCCCAGGCCAGCTGAGAGACACAGCCTTTCCTGGGTCTTCCCCAGGGTCTTTTACCAGTGGGACATGCCTTGAACACTTCAGAAGGGAGGCATCCTCACCAGATACCCGAGCCACTCATCAGGCTCTTCTCAATACAGCTGAGCAGAGGTTCTACTCTAAACCCCTACCAGACTAATGAGTCTCTCACACTAATGCTAATGTCTTATAAGATCCTTGCATTTCGCACTATATTTGGCGAAGATGTCAGAAAGGTGTATACAGGCTCAATAATGATCCCCCCATGACCCGGTGCGGTGGGATGAAGGTTGCGTCATCACTATGCAGAGCAATGAATAAATAAAACTTGAAAATGAACCACTATGTAGAAGTTAGACATGCTGAAAATAGTTTAAAAAAAACAGTTGAAGGAGAATATGTTCCTGGTCATGATTCAGGAGAGGAGAGTATTTATGTCAGTTATACAGAGACAGCATGTAGTATAATAGATATCTCTCAGGCTGCAGATACAAACATCGCATACGCTTAGTTTATTTTCCATTTTACTTTATTTAATTTTTTTTTTTTTTTTAAAGAATTGGCACGGGGTCACATAAATAGGACATTTCAAGATACATTTTAATCCGCTCGTCAGTAGCTGGAGTCTTAGGATTTTGGACACGGTTAGAAGAATTAAATCACCCAGTGAGGGTGGCAAGGTAGATCGACTGATAAATCAAGAGCTTCACCTTTTGGCTCAGCTCCTTCTTCACCAAAAGGGACCAAGGCAGGGTCTGCATCACTGGGGATGCTGCACCAATCCATCATCATATACATTTTTTAGAATTTATTATTATTTTTTTTTATTTTTAGTCAAGGAGCGACTGCCAGAAAACATGATAATTTGCCTGTCGGCTCATTGGAGTTATTTTTCCTCCTTGTCCTCAGAAAAAGAAATGCAGATTATTTCGGTAGATATCAGGTGATATCAAAATATTCAACTTCTTTACTTTCAGAAACTCCTAGGCCGCGTTAATAGAACAGGCAGCCTATTTCAGCTCTGAAATGCATAGCATTAATGACTTCATCAGTGCTGGCATTCAGTCATTTAGATTGGGTCATTTTGCCTGTAAAAGTTACAATGAAAGCCTTGATGTGACTGCAGTACTTATCATTCGTGCGAGGTTGGGCTGTACATTAAGTGAAGTCAGCAGATTCTCATTCCCATCTCGTCACATATTTGGTCATGAGCTCTTTGCATCAGTTTTTTTAGCACACAGACTCCACATTCACTGCCAGTTCCTGATGCAGAGGGAACTGCTCTACAGTTGCATGCTGCTGTTATCCTTCTGCAGATGTAACTGATGCACCAGCAATGCTAGAAGTGTACATTGACTGGAAACATCAATCTCTAGTTCTGGCATATAAGTGTGTAACTAGGTCAGAGGGGAGGTGGGGGATAGATACCTGTGTATAAATAGGTTATTGATGCCACTCAAGTCATTATAGGCTGACAGTTTTGTCAAGACAACATTTTGTCATATTTATATAATGAATAATTTGCACCATTTTGCACTTTCACTATGTATTTAAAATGCATAGTGAAAGTGCCAAACTGCAGTGTCGTTGAATATCTTCTTCATTGTTAATGTCACTTGTCAGATGAGAAGCCGTAAAACAAAGCTCGCCGAAGTAACGCTTTCATTACTACTGGAATTGCACAAAACCTAAACATAGCAGAGAAAAACTTGCAATAGAAACACCTAGAATTCTAAAAACCTGTCAAATATCGCAAAATCTTTTTTACGGTTTGAAGTGAAGGGGTGTTTCAGATGTGTGGATATGCCAGTTCAGTGCAAAATTGTGATGGAAACACTTTTAGCCTCATTTATTTGATGCAGTTGTGCTATAACTTTACTCAATCATTATGCATTATTGCAATACATATGGCCTTTGCCTATGAATAATCATTTGAAAAATCCCTCGCTGGTTTTTCCTCAGTTGATTATTTTTGCAACACCGGCAGCAGCAACTGCCATTACATGCTTGAAAGTAAATATGTTTTTATCCATCTTCTTCAAAGTCAAAATCTTCTTTTTTTAATTTTAAGAGATGCCTCACAGGTGAGATACAGAGAGTTATGGAAATATAGAGCGAGAACCAGGAGAGTTATGCTGATAAAAAGAAAAACACTGTTCAATGGAAACACAAACCCCCTGCAGCAGTACCTTCGTCGCAATTTTAGAATTGTCACTTTACTTTTGCAAAAAAGTGAAATGGAAATCCACCTTAAGTCCTAGAGTTACATTCTTATTATAACAATGTGTTATTTTGCCTTAAATATCAGTGAGAAGCTGCACTGTACGGAAGCAACAGCAGTTGATAGCATCAATTGAAAATACTGATAAAAAGCAGAAGTCTCAGCTGCACTTCAGACTTTTATAAGTATTACTGCAAATGTTAATTTGACTCAGATTGGCATTACAGCTTATACTCACAAAATGTTATATTTATCTTGGTTTCATCTGTCCAATGAATACACTCTTTTTCTAAAGGTAGACTTAGATGATTATACGTCTTCCTCCTGGAGACTTTCTTTGTGGGCTGAATGCTGTCCAATGATAACTCTAAATTATCTTCCAATGTTCTCTGGTTCTGCTTTTCTCAGAAGGAATAAAAAAAAAGTAGTTTTGGCCACTTCTAACATTCCTGTGCTCTGTGTGATGCATTTTTGTGTTTTTGCCTGTTGTACTCCCTGCTTCAATGGAGAAATATCCTAAGCCAAACTCACACATCCACTTTGTTCCATCTCTGAAGTGTCTTTATTCAGCCTCAGTGCGCATCATGAAACACACGGCGGAGCATCATAACATTTCGTTCCACCACTGCTATGTTCTACTCTGCCTTGGGAGGTAGTAACAGAGGTGTGACAGGGACGAAATGACTGCCGGGTTAAATGGCATGAGGAAAAAATCAGCCTCCGTCATTTTATCCTCACTGCAGTTCAAGCCTGCTGTTACAACGTCTAGCCAAGTAACAACACACAAGTTGAGGCAGGAGCAGAACGAAAAACGCCACCGAGTTTTTCACCACAGTAGTTGGAGTCAGAGAAGCAGTGAACAGCTGGATTGGCCATAAACTTTGGCCCCTGATGTATGATATTAGCCACTCAGCTCACCCTTTTGCCATGTTTCAGGAGCCACCGGAGGAGCCGACCCAATGTCTCCCTCTTAGGGTTACAGGAAACACCACAAATGGTGTTCTTTTCTTGATGGCGTTTTGGTGTTTCTGCACCTGGGGCCAACACTGCTGCCCCACTGTTTGCATTTATTCAGTGATGTGCTTTATTCAACAGGAACTGCATGAAGCAGTCAGTGACCAGAGACATCTGGGACTCGAATTCTGAAAGGAAATGTCTTTGGCCTTTGGGACACGGTAATGCTCTGTAAGAGTGGTGATGGCAAATTGCATTTTTGTGGTCATGGTGAATGCTCATCTGGAGATTGGAGGCAGAATAACGAGGGGATCTCCAGTGCATCTTTATACCACGATCTGTGTGAAAGTGGCTTTGAGCAGCTCATTAAAAATGCTAATGCCATACTTTCAATCAATTTCAGACTTATTACCTGGTAAATCTGCAAGACTATGAAATCGACGCTCACACCTTTGAAACAGCTTTCGAGCAAATTGTTCATGTAACTTCGGAACCCTGGAAAACAGTTTTCAAGGGTTACTTTTTATAAACCAGACCTACATTTTGAATAGACGCTCAAATCAGAGTCAGCATTTGAAACTTGTATTCATTATCTAACTTAATCTTTAATATGTTTTGGTAAACTGCACAAGTAACAGAGATTGTTGCCATGTCTTCACACATTTCAAGGCTGCATGGAGCAATACTTAAATGCACAAAAACCATTCTTAATCTGACAAAAAAAAACCCAAAAAAACCCTGCATGCCAGTATGCTCGCAGCTGGTTATAATGGATGATTACGCTTTTCCACAGAAGAAGTGCAACCCGTCAACACCACACTGCTTTTAGCACCTCTGCAAATCCTCCAAGGAGAACAAAATTGAATGGAGGAAGAGGGTGAAGAAAGAAAAAGATGTTCAAGAGGACATACCACACACAATGTCATCTTCAAAACTTTGCCACCTAAAAGACACATTCACCCGAAGATACATGAAGCAGTGAAATAATGGATGGGAATAACCAGCAGAACTACATCGTCATAACTCAGTGGTCGCAAATGCCACATGCTTGGCATAATGAGTCTGAGATGTAGCGTGGAAGCAGGTAATTTAAGGCTGCAAAAATGAGGAGCTGAATTTTTTTAGTTGAAGGGAGGCAATCAAAGGAATGATGTAATAACACCTTTTTGTCTTGCAATAAATTAAACAGCAGTATACTCATCCATCTGGAAACAGTGGAGCTGCTAATTCTGTGATTTCATTTTAACGCATTTCTAAATAACCTCAATCATACTTAACATGGTGCAGCACAGTTATGCAGTGATTATTACTGTAACTCTGGAGCAGAAATTACGAGTCAGCAAGAGCATTTTTGTGTGTTGTTTGCTCGCTCTCCCTGTGACAGTCCACAGATATGCACGTCGGTGTGCATTTTTGTGAAATGAATTGAAGAGAACTGAATAAGACAGACAGCACTGATGGAAACTACAGCCAACGGTTCAATAACCACAGATGCACAGATGTTGCCTTTATAGGTCCACTTGATGTTGATAACAAGCATTGTAGTCCCTCCTCTTTTAAGCTTGCCAGTCTGTCTACAAGATTTCTATAGATACTGTAGGCCATTTCCTCTGAAGCTGTTCCCCTGCTGGCTCAGAGCCATTAGCTTCATCGGAACCAGATATTTTGTTTTTCAACAGGCGACTTCCAATCCTGAACTGTGAAAACTTGCGTTACACTTGCCCCAAAACTGAAGTGAGCTACCTGAAAGGACAGGTTACGTCAGGACCAAGAAACGCTAACAAAAAAGATTTAACAAAATATAGACACCAAAGTAATGCAGCAGTGGTCGCTGGAGATTGTTTCCTTATTGGACATTTGTTTCTCAAAGTGCAAAATAAATATAGTAGCAAAATGACATACCAACCAGTGTCAAAACAAAGCAGCATTCACAAGTCAGTTTTACATTAGGTTTCTAAACAGGGTGTGTATTGTCATTAATAAACATTGTTTGGTGTTTCGGTCTCACCTACCGACTTTATGGATCCCACTCAAAACAGCGGGAATAAATCCCGTTTCTAGCTGTGTTCATAAATACTGGCCAGCATTTGAAAATGCCAATTGGCATAGCAAAAAGCATTCACAAACACCAGCTGTTGTTTACAACAGCCTTTACAGATGAATAATAAAATAGTGGTTTTGTGGAGTAAAGAGGGGTTCAGCCAGCACTGGAAGAGATGTAGCCATGTGCACATGGAGAAGCAAACAAGTTATTAACGACGTCGAACCGCTTCTGAACTGGTTCTAGCGGCAGCACAGAGACCACCAGATTCAAAGAGGAAAGAGGGGTACCCATGTCCCTGTGAAACACGTAATACTACGTTCTGAATACTTCTGAAGTATTCTGGACAACACTCAAACGTTTTCCATTGTATCTGCCAGTGTTTTTTACTTAAACCAGAAGGAAATCTTTGCAACTTATTGCTCTTTGCTCCTTCCTTACATCCTCGAAATCTCCTTGTCACCCTGTGGATTTGGGTTTCCTTTTTCAAGTGCTCCCACATGTGAATAACTTCCCTGCAGTTGTTACAGTTCAAAACAGATACCTTACAAAGGGTCGGAATTACAGCAGAAATCCAATGTTTATTTCTGCCTTAAAGTTGGATATTTTAACGTGGGAGTCAATGGAGACTGACTCGCTTTTGCAGCCAGCCTCTAGCGGTAAATCAAGGAGCTGCAACGAATCTGCATGAGACTCAACCTGGAAGTTAGATGGTTGGCGCTTGAGAACAGCAAGCTACAATGATGAGATAAACATGGAAGGAGGGGGTATACATGGAGGGGGTATATGTGAAGCTTTTTTTACTGTAGACTTGTGATGTTTGTGCTTGTTAAGAAAAATATGAATGACATTTTTATTGGTTGCCTACATCTAACCCTGGCGTGAAAAACAAATTTCAATGTAATGCTAAAAACCTGCATGCTGAATGACAAACGTTTATTTAATCTGGATGCTCATTCATGTCGCCGGTGAAATAGGACAACAAAAGTATTCTCTCCTGGCTGGAATGCTCTTCCCCTCAACAAATTAATGGTTTAAACCAATGTCATAAGCACCACTGTGTGTGTCTCCAAGCTTCAACGGTTCAGTAATGCATATTCTAAGCTCATACAAAACAGCAGTGCACACACTGGGGTGCAGCATCTTTTCATCTCCACATTATTGGTGTGAGACTGCTAATGAGAACTTTTGTATGTGCCTGTTACGCCAACAGTTTCAGCCTTTAGAGGCTAGTGAGCGCACAGCTTTTTCTCTGCTACTGCAGGGGTATGTATGTGTACGCGAGTGTGTAATTAGGTTTGAGAAAGAGGGACGGAAGGGTTCAGTTGAACACTATGGAGAACCTCGACATCGGGGAGAATGGATGAGGTAAGGCTTTCTTCTTTGCACAGTCATGCACAGAGGCTGGGTCT
Organism: Xenentodon cancila; assembly: GCA_014839995.1. NCBI lineage: Eukaryota > Metazoa > Chordata > Actinopteri > Beloniformes > Belonidae > Xenentodon > Xenentodon cancila. Next base: position 6,654,742 of record CM026215.1, on the reverse strand, counting down.
TGTTTCTTTGCCCCTTTCTTTCACTTTCCATCACCCTTTTAGAGCTGCAAGCCAGAGAGAGGGGAGACGACCCCACTGCTGGGACAATTCAAAGGACCTCAGCTTAATGATGGCGTGGTGGAATTAATATACATTAGAAATTGGGTACAAGACGAGGAAAACAAAGAAAGTCAATTAACCTTGGCACTGCCTTTATTTGACTTGTGTGGGGAAGTGCAAAGATAAAGGCCTATGTTTCAGCATGATTTGTCAGTTGTGTATCTGACAAAAGTCTTGCGAAACACTGTCGCGTCAAATTTTTAATAAAGCAAGCAAATACAAATCCTCTAAAAGACAGAAGCCGGTTCAGATCTATTCAATCCTCAGGCCAGGTTTCAGTGAACATTGCTGTTTAACTAAATAAGATCAATTATATTAACAGTACTGGCATGTATTTAAATGGAAGTATGAAGCAACATTTTTGCTCTGGAGACTACTTCTGGTATCCTAACTTGCCTCTATGTGAGCTTTTAGTGAACTGCAGAGCACCTTGACAACATTTTCCAAGAAAAATTCTCAGATGTCAACTTTTCTTTTCTGCTGATGTTTTTTTTTTTTTTTTGCACATCATTGAAAGGAGATGCTTCCTTTGGTATGTATTATTTCAATAAACATTCAGATAGTAAAATATTTTCTTAGTTGAACAAAGCTCTTGACAGAAGAGTAAAACACTATGCAGGATACACCATATATGAGCTTTAAAGCATCTGGAGTATTTTCTGAATAAAATCTAAAAAAGTAAATACTTAGAGAAAGGTTTGTGGCGGCTACATTTGTGTGGGGAAAAACGTTAATCTTGTATTGCTGGTATCTAAAACTTCATCTGTTTTGTATAAGTATCAGTTTAAAAGCACATTCTGTAAGAAAAACGTATTCAAGTTTCTTTTCAAGCTGCAAGTTTGATTATTATATATCACCAGACCGGCCCATCATGCACAAGACCCATCTTTGTGCTCCCTTAAATATGTATATCCACTAATTTACATCTTAAAACCACTAATGCCATGCAATTAATTTGTGGGGATCAGTGAGAGTGGACACATTTGATACTACCAAAAAGTGTAATTTATTAATTAAAAAAAAAAGTATAACCATGAGACATGGTTATTCTGTCTCCAGACATAAAACTTCAAAAATGATGCAGCTGAACTTTTAACAAATCCATAAAAAAATGAGAAGCTATTTCACTAAAATTATGTTTAATGATTGATCGGGTGATTAATATCTTCCAAATAAAAGTAGTTTATGGGGAAACTTGTGTGTGACGAAGAGAGAAGAAGAAATACACAACTGATTCATCAGATTATCACTATTTTCCTAATATGCTGAATAAATGATAAACTCATAAAGACAAAAAAAGGCATGTGAATACTGGAGGGACTTATTTAAAAAAAAAGACCTATATGAGCTCTATGACACCAAAGCCCAGTAGTCGCTTTTGGTGAGCTACTCATTGTAGAGGGCAAGAAGTGTGACGGTGAACATATGTCCCAATTACACGGGCAGTTTGTTTCCACCCCTCTGCTGCCTTTAGTCACTTTACCGTACTGTGGGAATTGCACGTAAGAGGAACAACATAACATTTCCTTCTGCCTCTGTTACGCCTTTGTTCCACCTTGGGAGGTAGTAACAGGGCTTGACAGAACCAAAAGGAGTCCTGTTTAAAATGGCAATGCAAAAAGCACTAACAAGATCACAGGGATGGCAGCAAACTCCACACAGGGGAAGAAGTCAGCCCATTATTGGGACAGTCATCTGGAAATCACATTCAGGCTGCTGTCAGAAAGCGGGAGGCATACTAAAGACGCTGCAGAAAAAAAAATGCAGTTTTTGACCATATCTGGAGAGAGAGCAACTGGCTGGACTGGCCATATTATTAGTTTAAGTTTTGGAGTTTGTGTTCTGACTCGTGGCAGCTACCTGGCAAACCCAGTCGCCTTTCTTAGCTACCTGAAGGTGTCCCTGTCTGTTCAGGCCGACCCAACATGTTCTGGTGGAAAGCCTGTAAACTGATCTCAGAACTGCTGTGTGTCACCAACTAGAACAGACAAAAACTTTTTTTTGGCATCTAATCAGTGTCAACATAATAAAGCAGCCAGTGACCAGACACCTCAGGGACTTGTTGCTGGTTGTGGACAGCAACAACAAGAAAAAGGACCATCTTAAGATTGTGGAATCCCACAACACAAGCCCAGACTTATTGCACCTTTATAGGATCATGGTAAAAACAATTGCGATTAAATTAAAGAGTGGAGGCAAAATAAAAATAGGATGTCTAATACATCTTTTTATTGCTGTCTGTGAAAGTGGCTTAAGATGAACTAATTGTAATCCACGGTTTTAAGCATTATTGTCATTAAGGTAGTACTAGTACTACTACTAGTAGTACTACTACTACAGTCAGGAAACTCAACTCCCAGTCCTACCCTCCCTACCCAAACCCCCTGCTGCTACGAACTTGGACTGAACCTTACACCTGCACTCTATCTTAAACCTTTCTTTTCTTTCTTTCTTTCTTTTCACTATTAGCACTTTATGGGTTGTCACTTTACTGGTATTATATTATTTTACACTGTGGGTTGAGAGGACTGTAATTTCAAATGCGTTGTATTCCATGCGTATATAGCACACTTGACAATAAAGCTGACTTGAACTTGAACTTGAACTACTCCATTATCTATGTTTATCATAAATTTGTAACTCCTGTGGAGAGCAAATATTCTGACAAGCAATCTCTTCTTGCAATATGATTGACCAGATTTAGAGAAAGCTGCATGAGGGTGAGTTTACATCCACAACGTTTAGTCCGTTTAAAACAAACTTGAGTTTTTTTATTTTAAAGCTCGGTTTGGTTAATTTTTTCTGGTACCATCAAAGTCACCACATTCAGATACGGACCAAAACAACTAGACCAAGAGATCCAAATCATCCAGTGAACCATGGTGTCATCCTCCTGGAGAGAAAGTGTACTGAACCAAAACAAGCCCAAAAGTGTAAAAAAGCGTGAGACACGTCCGTCTGATGATCGGGTCACAGCTCCATATGTTAAATACACGCGACCTCTCGTACTGTTTTGCTATAGGTTATGACGATCCGTGACTCCAGTGAATAATTACGTTCCTTTCCACCTGTTGCTACACTTCATGTTTAAGATGAAATACTTAACCAGAGTAATAAATTCATGAACTAAAAAGCATAAAATGAGAACCACAAAAAAAGGGAAAACTCAAAAACTTTTCAAGCAATTAAGAATACAGCAAACAAACTATCATGTGAAAGCATCCTTACAGCCATTTACAGCACCATTCATGCACCAAACATACATTAGCTTTGTTTTTCTGCACTTTCTTGTTTCAGCTGTACAACGTATGTTTTCCAACACTCTCAGCTGCACACGTAACAGTAACTGTTTCCCATCAAAACCGATTCTTCAGAAACAATAATCATTGTATGAAAGCTACCATTGCCTGCAGATTGTATTATTGGAGGACAAAAGGAGAACAAAGTTTGTGGACTGACGAAAACTGTAGTTAACTACAATAAAGAAAGGATTTTGTGCTATAAATCTTATTCCAACCCATCATTTTTCAATATGTATTTTGAAAGCAATACATCCCCTGGCTGCCACAATGCACAATGATATAAAGCATGACATAACAAATGTCAGTTCAGTATAAATATCTAGTTTCCAGCTGACTCCTGTGAAAACATGTTGTTGTCTCTTCAGGTTTTTTTTTTTTTTTTTTTTTTTGCATGCAGTTTTTATTAAATCATTGTCCGATCACCTCTTGGGTGCCTCATTGGAAAGGAGGACATGGAAATAAAGACATTACGGCCCATTTATGCTCAACGCAGAAGACGGATACGCAGACGGACGGACTCTTTCGTCCGTCTCTTGCGTCGTTCATGCGCGTAATTTGGTCCATTTTCAGAGTGCTTGTGGATCCGTTAGTTGACGCAGCAAATAGAGCAATACCACTGGAAACCCCAGGGGCAGTATTAAGCTGATGCAAACAGCAAAAGAAACAAAGCAGAGAAGAAGAAGAGGAATTCCCCGTCCACATGCCGCAATGTATTTAATGGTCGAACACACCACCTCCATCTACTGCGCTGCCTCTTTTTATGTCTCTTTTCTAAGAGCTTGCATTATCATGATCTCCTCCACCATCGCCAAGTCTACTGAAACTGGTTCTTCTCCATCATTGTCTTCTTCTTCTGGAGATTTTGGGTGCTTGCAAAACAACTTTGCTGTGGTGCAAAGTGGCGTTAAAACGCAGAAGTGAACCCTGAACTTGAAGTGGATGAATTGACTTAACAACCGAGGCAACGTCAAAGAGGTATGGAAGTATGCAGGTCGCCTGAAACGGACGTGCCTATTTACATACGTAGGAGAGCATAAATGGGCCTTTAGTCACCTTTTTAAAAGACCTGTGCCTTGCTGGTCCCCGTCATGCCCTGGCCTATTCTAACAGAAAAAAATAAAATATGTTTTCTTTGCTCCACTTCAGTTAAAATGACCTGTTATGCTGTTGACTGTAATAAAAACAGTGGACGAAGCATTAGGTCACGTGACCCACTGGTTTCTCTCTCTGCCCAGCCATGTACATAGGTATACATCCAGGCTGGTTGAGGGTGCACCTTCCCACCTTCTTCTTTGGTGGTAACTGGGCGGGGATTTATGTTCATGATCAGCACCGAGAGTGTAAATAATGGCATCCCATACTGTAGCGAACTTCACTGTACTGCTTGGTGGAAACGGCCTATGGCATCAGTCTGAGCAACTGAGTAATTTCGTTTGGTCTGAGTGTATGCAGCTGCATCATGGTGTGCGTGCTAAATGTGAAAGTCCTAAAACCAAAGAAGCACGTTAACACTTGACACAGCTCATTAAAACTCCTGCCTGCTCTGCCAAATTGAAGAAACATTTATGTTGACTTCACCATCTCCACTCAAAAGACTGCTGGACTGTACGTCTTGTTCTCCGAGAAACAGGGGAAATGCAAACCAGGGGTGATATGAGGCTTGCTAAAGAAGATGCAGAAACAGTCATTCATATTTCATAAGCACAGCCCTATGCACCCCCCCTCCCTCCCCTTCTACCTTTAACATTTGCTTATTAAATTCACAGCTGTCAAAGGATACCTCAAAGCCTTACTGCACACACCACGCACATAATTATTCTCAAAATCCTGGCTGTGCACACACAAAGTGTGAGAAACACGCACACGCAGACACCCTCTCTCTCTCTGTTTCTATTCCCTCTCCGAGACAGGCACCCTGACTTTAAACTCATTACCTTGGACAAGGTTTTTAATGGAGGCGAGAGCCAGGCACACCGAGGCACAGCTCTGAGTGAGATGGAGACAGAGAGGCGGTAAGGTAGGAAAAGAGCTGAGAGTAAACTTTTGCTCTTAATTCACACCACGCCCTCAACTCACTTGACCACAGAAGCAAATCTTGGCAGGTACTGAAGAAACAAACCATTTAACCACGGCAGTCTAACAGAGTTGTGCCTGAAGGCCACAGACAAACACATAGATCGACTCGGGAACATCACCTACACTAAGCTGGTCTTTTTACACCCTGAGCCCATGTAAATCAACTTTGGCTGTCTGGTTGGCGCTTTCGTAACGCAGCAGACATGGGCCACCAGGGAGTGATTGAGCAACACCGACGCCTGGGGTGTCATAACGACAATATTGCACCAGTAAAGCGTTAAATGACTGTGAGCTCACAGACACAGGGGTGGAAGTGGCAGAGCCGCACTGATCAATGAGGAATCAATATGGCCCTGCCAGGTAATCACAAACCACAGTGATTAACGGCAAGCTATTAATCGCTATTAACCCCTTGCATGTAGCAAGTAAGGCACACATTCAGCGTCAATGTGTGTCTGATGAATGCCAGAAATTATTGGAGGCTCTTTAACATCCTTCTGTCTCTGTAAATGTCACCAAGCAGAAAGCTGAGAGCTGTGATTCACTGTGGCCTAACCCCTCTCTCATATGGCCCGACTATCAGCGCAATGTGTCAACCAACTCAAAAAAAGCTGAGCAAAACTTTACTGCTTACAGTGAAAAATAATTGAAGTTTTCATTACATTTTTATTCCCAACACAGTTTCAGATATTTTACTTACTTAATTAAAGTAAAAGCAAAAGAAATGATTGCATTGAAACAGAAAGAAAATTTGAAATATGTCATTTCAGTTGAGAAACTATAGCCCAGGGTGGCTTTTTTTTTTTCTTTTTTTTTTTCTGCCATGCCCTTGCACTCTGGTACAAACAGCCGGCTGCACTCTCACACATGGACACGCACACAGTTGCTGGATCGTTGTCACGGTAGGTGCGACACTGCCACGTGCAACGACCCGCATGTTTTCAAATGTGACCCAACAGGCGCTGAAGATGAGATGATCCCAGCTCTTCTTCAAGGATAAAATTTGTCACAGTTAACGGTCGTTCGGGTATCACCGAGGCATTTCCAGTCAGCTCTCATCAGCGTTTGTCAAAAACTCAAATTGACCCTGACAGCTGTTTTTAACCAGGAAAGTGATGGATGAGGGTATTTAGATGTAAGTAATTTACCAAAAGATTACTTTTATTGCTACTAATGAGATGAGAAATGAAAACACTGAGTAGAGTTAGTTTCTGGGTGTATTGTTGACTTTGAACCAGCAGAGGGAGGCACTTGTGGAGAAAGCTGAGCCCAAGCAGCATCCAAACTGTAAAATAGGTCAGGGTCTTTTTCCCCTCACACCTGGATTGCTTCCTCTTCACTTGCTTTCAAACCAGTAAAACAGTAATTCTCTGTTTACCTCATTATCCTTTCCTCCGCACACATACTGGGCACTACGGACCTGCTTCCCCTCCTCCCACCCTCTTCTCCTCTCGTCTCAACAGTGGTTCCCTCCCTCCTTTTATTGCACGGCTCAGCACAACTCCCAAACTTCAGCCATCACAGACCTCTGACAAATATTCTTCACGTCGAAGCACTAAGTTGCTGCTTACTTTGCTTCTCGCTAACCTTGAACTTGTGAAGGATGCATAAGGCAGGGTGGATGTGTGAGTCTGTGCGTGTGTGACTGTGGGTTTTATCAAATGCAGATCAATATCAGTGCAAGGTCACTTTAAAATTCAATTAATAAATAAGTGAACATCCTATGTGCTGTCACCAATCCTGGGGGCGTGAGATTCAACATGACCCGATCCCAGGGCGCAGGAATGATGAAACAGAAGAGATATGGATAAATTCATATCTGTATTATTAACCGCACTGCTTTGTTTGGAGACAGGGTTGCCTGGAACGAATGTCTCAGCAACTCCATGTTTTATTAACATCCATGGAGCACGCCAGCAAAAGCATATTGTCTCTTGCGCCACCATCTGTGTATTTTTCTTTGCACGCGGGTGTCTGCTCACGTGTGTTTATAAATGCTCGTTTCTGTGATTCGCACCCATTAGGGTCAGGTAAGCGCATGCAATCGGACTGGGCAGGATCTCGATGGATAAATCGGAGGCCAAACTTTTGTTGTGCGGAACAATTTTTCACGTGCCACTTCTCACATCCACAAAAGGGGTGCATTAAAATATGCATGCCGGCCACCGCTCGGTCTTAATATTTAAACCAGCCTGGAGGTGAGGCCTACTCCGACACAGAATGACAGACCGTGTGTACAAAACACTGGCTGCCTCCCATGCAAACTCACTTAGCACACAAACACACACATGCAGCAGCAGCGATAGACATGCACACAAAAATAAACACAAGCTGGTTTAGACCGAGTCGTAGATTTGTCCATGATATGTGTGTCCCATATGGAAGAAATTTTTTTATTAGTGAATTTGGGCCTGCAGGTGCTACTGGAAGACCCGGGTACATCCACAGACAGAGATGTAACTGTTGAGGGAGTAGGTGCTTAGCGGCAAAGAGAGAGAGAGGAAGAGAGAGAGCGAGCATGTGACCCACAGAGACCCAGGTGATTCTGGGCGTTAATTACCGTCTGCTAATTACGAGACAGGCGCATCATTAGGTTGAGTGCACCACCGGAGGGCTTCAGGACTCCCTGTCTCTCCTCCTCTCCTCTTCTCCTTCTTTCTCCCTGACCCCGATCTTCTGTCCCAATTAGCACTGGCCCCTCTCTCTTCCTCTCCTCCTCACCCTCCTTCCCCTGTGTATTTCCATCAACGCTGCTGCAGCCACTGTCTAAACACAGGCAGGACTGCCAGGACGCACCATATAGGCTGCAGGCGCCGCACCTCCTCACATACACCGCTATTAGAGGAGACAGAGCTAAAGAGGCCGTGTAGGCACCTCCATCTTCTTGCACAATGACTAATGTGGCGTCACAAGCTGTCATCTATGGCTCGCTGAGCCTCCCTTTCCATTCTCCCTACCTCATTGTCTTGAATTCTTCTGTAACATGATCTGTTTTTTTCCTCCCTCCCTCTACAGTTTAAGTCAGCTCTTTTTTTTATTATTTCACATCACTTGAGTGATGGCAAAGTGTGTTTGCTTGTGCTTCAAACAACTCCAAAGTGCAGGCACTTTCAAAGGAGCAGCTTCAGACTGTTTGAGGATGAGCTGCAGTAAATGACAGGTTCGGCTGTTACGCAATTCTCCCCCAGTCCCCAGTCTCAGTCCCGTCCTGTGCCTCTCGTCTTGTTGCTTGAGATGTGTGTTCTTACTCAGAGCCTCTTGGGTTTGCAGTAGGACAGGTTCAGCTGCAGAAGGTCTAGTTCGCAACCTTCTGCAGGCCGGACCATCTGGAACACCATGACGGCTTTGTTGAGGCCGTATCTCTACCGCCAGGATCACAGCCAGTAAATGCAGGCGTACTCCAGAAAGCAAAGCAGGTGATGATGAAGATGAGGCAAAGAAGAAAACAAAAGAGTGATAGAAGAAAATGAGAAATAACGAAGACATGGGACTAAGGGAGAAAGCACTCCCTGTTACAAGAATGAGAGCACACTTTAGTGTCACATGAAGAGGAACATTCATTGTCTCATTGCTGGTGAGCAGCTTCAGTGCAAACCTTTAGTGCCAATTTTTGTACACAAATATTCTATAGAGCTTAATATTTAGTATTTATCCTCGTATATCTGAGAAAAGTTAAGGAGGAGCAGCCTTACGGTTGAAATTGTTGGAGTGTTTCTATAAAACATTTAACAATAACCTCGATAACACTCCACACAGAAAAATCAAAACCTCTTTGATAATTTAACAACGCCGAGTTATTTTAAGGCAGTTCATTTTGTTTTGATTTTTGCTTCAGATAAGGATTTTTCTGTTAGTTTTCAGGATGCTACGTATCACCAAACCCCAACAAAGCCGGAATACTTTGCTCTTGCAGTCAAAAGTGAAGCATTCAAAAGCTTTTAAAGTGATGAAAATCAAAGGGGAAAAAGTCAGAAATGAAACACTTCATGTTTCATTCGATTCTGTGAAATAACTGAAAGAAAGGGTAATTTATTAGAAATCCTTAACAAATAAGATCAAAGTTGCCACATGTGGAAAGCGCTTTTCTTTTTTTAAAGTGACTCTTTAAATTTACTTTGTTTTTCATCTTTGTTAGCAAGAGAAGACATTTCCTGTTTTATTTTAACAATTACATTTCATTTTTTTTTTTTAATATTCACATATTCTAAGATTTTATGACCTGCAAACATTACAAAAACAGATGCTTTGTTGCCATTTCTCTTCACAACACTAAATACATTTGACACTAAGGAGTTTATCCAAACCTAATCGCGTCATGACGTGTTGCAGATGTAATTTTGTCCCATTCTTCCCTTAAAACTAATCATAATTTGTGCAACAGTTCACCTTTCCATTGTCACGTTGTTTTGTTCTGTCTCCGAATTCTCCAAATATCGTCCATTGGGACGGGTTAGGAGCGTACCCATACTGTTGTCTTCTGCTGCCAGTATAATGTGTATAATGTGTGCAGACTGTGGTTTATGTTGTTTAGTTTCAAATAATACACAACATCCCTGGAAAAGATGCCTTGAATATGACGCTCTAAGATCTAAGCATGCCTTTCTGAATAAATTCTGCCTTCACAGAAGTGTAGCTGACATTTACCAAGGGCAAAGAATCAGTCGGTATGAAATTATTTATGTTTTGTTTTTCTTTTCTTTTTTTTTTCTATTAATACATATGTGCTTTCTTATTCCTAGCCTTAAATTGCTCCCAATCCAAGCTGCAAGAGAAATTTATTTTACTGACCAATGAAATTAAGTTGATAAAACAAGTCTTTAAATAAAAATATCTTGGTTGATATCCAATGTGCCACGAAATAGAAGTCACAGTAAATGTAAGCATCACTGTGTGGGTGGGAGGGTGTTAAACAAGTACTTTAGAACCATAACGCATTGCTTCTCAATCCAGTGCCCTGCATCTTTTAGTTGCGTTCCTGCTCCAACTCGTGGATCAAAAGTCTCTGACCGACTTGTGCCGACCTTAATGACAAGCTGATGACCTGATCCAATCCTCGTGTCGGAGAAAGGGAAACACGTGAACCATGAACGGCAGTGGGTCCTGAGAACTGAGAAAAGCTGTGGTCGTCTTGCACAAGTAGCAAACTAAATAATGATGAATAAAATAAAAGTTAACAGGTTGTGACAAGAGAACTGCATGTGCACGAGGTACCTGAGCAAACAAAATGCATTTGGGTAAAACTCACGAGGGTCTTTTAGTCGACGGAGTGGTAAATTTACAAGCACTCAACCATCAGGTGCCTTTTATACATCTTTTTAAAAAACATTTTCTGTTTTTGATGTGCATTCTTAAGTTGATCATTTGAAAAGCCTGATTATAAATACTGCTGAAGAACGAACATGGCCAGCACATGCTGAGTAATCACAACGTACACAGTTAGAAAAGGGCATCCTAAACATCTCTGTCTCCTGAATATATGCTGTAGGCATTTGGTTTTGTCTGTGTAACGTAGACAGTAAACACCACCTGATTATTAAACCTAGGCTGCAGGTAATAGAAACATGTCTGATGCATATTTAGAAACATTTCTGAAGTTCACCTCAAATTCACTTGATAATTGGATGAAGACAAAGCTAATGATACAATTTCAAAGAGAACATCATTCAGAGAGCTGTGTGTGGGTTTGCAGGGACGGCAGGCAGTGGACCAACACATAATGAGGCAGAGGAAATGTGGGAACTATTCTGTGGAAATGTAGAAACATTTTGTGTCGCATCTGTCTTTGGCACCGTACTTTCAGTAAATAATAACATATCACAAATTATTTAGTTGTGTTTACATGGGTATATTGGAGGGGATACCTTGTTTCTCCTTGTTTTTCTGTGAAATGTGGGGCCCAGACCCCCTTGTCCTCAGTTAAAGGTAGGGTAGGAGATTTCTGGATAACATTGCATCTGCTGATATTCGAAACAAAGCATCAACAAACCATATGATGTATTTAGATTATGCCCATTTTATCTGTGGATGAAGAACGGGCGTTTAACGTGCTGGGCAATGCAAATACAAAGCTTGTTATCGCCTCTCTGGTGCCTGAAGACGAGTTGGGGGAAGACGAGTTGGGGGAAGACGAGTTGGGGGAAGACTCGGGAGGCGTTATCGAGTGGTTCGTGATAGCCTGTTGTCTTCTTGGTGGGCCTTGCTGGCTTCACCAACATCAGAAGAGCTGGCTGATGCAGGAGATGGAGGAGGTGGCCAATCCATGCTGAATAAGGACGGGATTTGTGTAGTGACCTCATCCATATTCACATTTGTTTTCTGTCATTTTAGCAGCCAGTTGCAGATTACGCTTCTGTAATATGCTGAGTCATGGTGTCCATGGTTCTGAGGATGAGGAGCTTGCAGACATCCTCATCTTGTGATCAACAAATCCCACCCACGACCTGCCACCCTGCGTCAGTTCTGTTCACATTAGGTCTGACCTACGATGAAGTGAACCCTCGGAGGAGGGTTATTGGTGGGGCTCGACACGCCACCCCGTGTCAGTTAATGTAAAAAGGACAGGCGACACGCTAGATTGAAGTGTTAAACGTGGGGTATCCGCCAGTGTAAAAGAGGCAAGAGAAAGCCGGCTCCTCCATCCTTCCCCACAGTGACCCATGAGAAAACACCGACCCATCCCCATCACTCCCCTTCCCCACTTCATGTGACAGAGCATGAGCATGAACCCTCCTACGGTAGCTGGGTTGCATGTGAAGACCGTGTTGTTTTGTTTTGTCCTTTAAGTGTATTCACAGGAGGGGATGCTGATAGATGTGAGAATACACGTTGCAAGGCGCTAAGGGGTAGGCAAGCCCGAGAGGAACTGAGGGCCTTCGCTCTGGCTGGGGTCATTTTGACCTGAGCCTCACTGCCTTGCAAGGGATACATACGTACAAGAAGAAAAAAACCTGCACAAGTGAGAGGAATCCAAGATGTTGGTGAGTTTTACTAAAAACAGTTTGTACTTTATGAATATAAAAAAATGCCAAAGGGACTCTACTTGTATATGCTGCTAAAAGTCTTTAAGGCTTTCATCAAGTAAAAACAATTGATCTAATTAAGTAAAAGCAGCAAATGAATTCATGATAAAGTTAATTGCAAGTACAGTGTGGGGAGCCTGTCTCTTATCTTTTCTTTGATTGTTTTACTCCTGTGCATATTTCCAAAATAAACTGAAGTTATGCATGAATGTTTTCTGTATTGAAGTTGTTTAATAACTGCATTTCTGTTTTCAAAAACAAATAAGAGTATGTGTAAGGATACTACGACGTTTCATCCAGGTCATACAGTTTAAAGGCAATGCTACCAAATACTAAAAAAATAAATGTAAACTTTTAATGTTGAAGAAAGTCATTTTAAAAAATCTCTAAAAAGATTCTCACTCGCTATTCTGGCATTTGGCAAAAAAACATTATTTTGTTAGTTCTAAGTGACTTAAAACAGAAAAAAAGTTTAGTTTAATTCAATGTCAGACAGTGCAAAAACAAAATGTTATGTGTTTTTATACTTTAATACTTTTTATACTTCGAAAGTTACCTATCAGTGAATGCCAAACCTCTGGCTTTAGACGTTTATTTAAAGGTGAAATCAGTGAGATGACAGCCTTTCATAGACATCATCAACCACTTCATTCAGTTCATGGATCCGCATACTTGTCTAATTCCACCTTAAACGTTAAAACTGTGTTTTGATCCACTTTCTTTAATATTTAAGCCTTAAATGCCACACAAGATGGTCACGGGAGATTCTGTTAGGAAGTGTTCACCTTCTTTTGGTACTTACAGATGTGAAGAATGTTTTAGATCTCTGAAGGATTATAAACATTCAAGCTCCACTGTAACCCGACTGTAATAAACAAGCAGCATAAATTGAGCTCCGAAAAATTGCTGTGGGACTTAGATGTTGTCTGTTTGGCAATGTGGAGGAGAGAAAGACTGAGCCTAAGTGAAAAGCAGCATCAGAATTAGAAATTACAGCGGTCCATACAACAGCTGGGTGTTTTTGTCAATTATGTACATCATGTCAATAAAATGTGAATTTGTTGACCCGATGACCTCTTTTGAATTATTAATACATTTTCCTTCAGTTGGATAATTTAAACGTTGCATTATTCGCTGGTTAAAATGTATAAAAACAGAATCCAGTGTGATTTTCACAGAATGTCACTGTTCTTTTTCGCTGTGGTGCATGTTTTAGTACAGTAAAGCATGTTTTATGTCTATTTTGGCCACATAAAGCTTGTACGTTATTGCAGCCAAAAAAAAAAAAAAAATCTTTGAAAGCACTTTTCATTTGGTGATAGATATCCAAAAAACACCACCACGCATATTTAGTTGGAAGACAAAATTGAGCTCTTGAAGAACAATGACTCGTCTTTGTCAACGCAATTTTTGCTGTTAAAGGATAAAATGTTGTTTTTTTTAAAAACAAACAGAGATTTTAAAATCAAAACATTTTCCATTTTTGTGAGACTGTGACCCCGTGGACATTAAGGCAGGTGTTGAGGGAGGGAGGGCGAGCGGAGATGCCCGTCAAACCTTGTAGTACCACTTCATCCCACTAGGGATGATGTAAATTATTACACTGTTTGGTCTTCTTTTGTACATCCAAGTAAAGAAGGTGAAGGATTATTCTACCGGGATGGCGAGAGCCAACTGGAAAGACCATTTAAACCGAGCTCGCAGACTGGCCAGAGGGTAAATCAGTGAGTACTTAGAGGTCGGCAATCATTATGCACAATGACTGCACCTCAGGGCAAACAGACTGCCTCACTACCACCAGCTTGCACTTCTGTGAAGAAATAAAAAATTCACATCCGCATTCAAATAAAAAGAGTATTAAAAAGAAAAAGAGGCAAAACATTGTTTTTGTTTCCCTCTTGTAAACACAACTCTAGGCAAAAAAACTAATAAATTATATTGCAGAGCTGGAAATGTTTCTCCTTGATTTATAAGTAGGCTTCGTTGGCAAGTGCTGTTTCTTTATGCTCATATTCACGTAAAAATGATAGGAAAAGTCACCACACATGAGCAGTCTTGTGAGATACTGCTTATTTACGGCCTAGAGTTGTACTGTTACATATCGTGCCTTTAAACTTTTTACAAACTTTTAGCAACGTGAGACACTTCCCTGCGTTAAACGACTGCAGATCAGGCAGCATTAACTTTCACATTGCAATATCTAAGATTGAAATATTTAAACGCAAGGAAATATAAAGTACTCTTCAGCAAGTTTCTTTTTTTTTTTTAAATATGAAACAGAAACTTCAGAATTCACTCTCAGTTTGAACCAAAACACTGCTGGAACTGCAAAATTCAGGAAAATCATTATCAACTAGTCTGAACTGTGAATATACAATTACCGCTCAATATGCAACTACCTGTTTGATCAATATTTTCCTCTTCAGTAGCTGCCACCTGGACTTTATACTGCTGGGATACAAATAAATAAATACCTTTGAAAACTGAAAGCAATGTGCTGTAGGATTACAGCTTTTTTCAAATTTAAATCAGCTCAATCATAAAATAAAATGTTGTGGTGCTGACTTACTGATGTTTTTCTCTGCTACTGTGTTTTACTGAAAAAGAGGATTGGCAAAAAAAAAAAAAAAAAAAAAAAAAAAAACCACTGCAGGAACATTTGCAGCCTCCTATGTTGAAGTGGGCTTTAGAAAGTTTTGTAACGAATGTCTAATTAGGATTTCTTTTTCTCTCTAATTTACTGCTTTGTTCTGTCAGTCTTTATCTTCACTTCTGAGGGACAAAGTTTGATTGTTTCTTAAGATGTTGACAAAAAAAGAAAACAAATGTCTTTAAGATAATGACGTTTCGTGGATTTGTATTTACCACGCCATAGTGAGTTTTAGTGATGAAGCTCTACTGATGACTGATTTTTCCGTTACCCACGTTTGAGATGATCCAGAGTGGACAAGCAGTCAATTCCATTAACTCTAAACTTCTTTTGTGAGGGAAATTAACCATGTCATTATGTATGAGTTGAGAGTTCAGGGTTAGAGTTTTACTAACCTGTTATGTCACATATGATTACTTTGTTTGGACACTTTTATGTCAGGTTTAGTATAATTTCTCAGTCTTCACAGATACTGTGAAAGGGTACACTCAGAAAATGGATTTTTGTTGCCTACATCAAACCTGAGTATAAACAGTAAATGACAGGATGAAAAAAAAAGAAGATGAAGAACATGAACAAGAACAAAAAAGGTCACTCTTACCCACCACAACAACCTTTTATAATGACTTTGTGTCACAAGTGGGGACATCTTTATAATGAAATCCGTGATGTACCCGCCTCTTTATTTACAACAATGCACTAATGTACTGCTGATTTAAATGTCCTATACTGTAACTATCAGACATTTAACTGACTTTTTCAGAGGACATTACAGTTGTTTGTGTATCGGGGACTATTAGTAGGGGGGTGAGTGATGCAGCAATGGAGCGCCAGAGTTCCTGATCTGTTCGCCTTTTACTGCTCATTATTATTTTTAAACCATCCTTATAACCATCAGGTCAAAAAGCGACCTCATCTGCAAACCATTCTTAGTGTATACCTCTGTTTTAATCTGCAACTTTCAGGCATTAAGAGACAAATGCACCCTCTTATAAAAACCTTTCTCTCCTGATGAAGAGGACCATGCTGCCAGATGCTATGCTAATAGTTGTTGTGAAATACGCATGCTGAGGCATAAATTAGACCACAGCAAAAGTTGATCAAGCAGATTCTGGGCTGCGCAGGAGAGCCAAGGTGTTGCTTTGCTCACTTTGCAGAGGCTCCAGTAAGTACAGGTCAGCCAAGGATAGCTCGATGGCTGGCTTAATATTGCAACAGAGAATATAAATAAAACAAATCTGATACCCACAATACCACTCCTTTCCATCTATTACATACATGCTGAGATATCAAAGCAGAGTTCAGACCTGGGAAACCATACACCCTTAAAGCTGAAGCACTCATTACTTCCTTGAAGTTGGGATGCACATCATGTAAACACAATGACTTAATGTAGATCCAACTTAAACTGAGCTGTCAGTCACTGGGAGTCCTTGACCCCAGCTGGCTGATGAGGGCTCTCTCGAGGCCGGACCATTGGGGCCGTCCTGCGTTTTCTGGACATTTGGCTGTCAGGACTGTACTAATCAACAATGCAGCGCCCTTACCACCAAAGAACAGCTGGAACATCAGGAGAATGACATTGAAAGATTAATGTGCTCCCATGTTCATTTATAAGCAGCTTCAATTACATCCTGACAACTGTCAAAATACTCAAAAGTGAGCCAGAAAGGGACATGGAAGAATAAATTCTTGCAAAGCTTAATCAGTGGCCTTTTTTCTTCTTCTTGTCATCATATACTCTGCGTATCTTGTGCATGTGGGTAGATAGGTGGGAGTGAACAAACAGACCTGATGATATTTAAATGTTGACAGCGTGCCTAGTGCTCATGTCCTGTGTCACTGCCTTCATTTCTTCTTACTCCTACAAATGTACTGCACAAAACCGCATTGGGCCTACTCATGCTTAAAGTCATAGCGGTATTGTATTACATCTAATTCTTGGAAAATGCTCTCTTTTGCATAATTACAGCTTTCATCTGTACTCTATCTGTCTATATTTTACTGAGCTGCAAAGCGTCTAAGTATTATTTTATGTATTAAATTTATGTTGCAGGAAATGAATTGCAGCTGTTTTTAAAAGTGGACGCTCAATTAAAACCAAAACCACTAACCTAAAACATATAATTAAGCCAATTAATCCCACTACTTGTCCTCTAACCTGACTCGTTTCCCTTCAACAGGCGGCTCCCCGTGTCACGGATGTCCTTGTTTGTGTACAGTGTGCATGCGTGTGAGTGAGGCGTCAGCATTTTATCAGGAATCATTCAGCCAATGGCCTGACACCCCACCTTAAGGACACAGCCAGGAAAGGGAAGGCTCACCTTTGCCACTGCTGACATTTTAATTTGTCTCTGTTGGCTGTCCTGTTTCCGTCAATGGTGCATCAATGCATCAAAACAAACACCATGGGACACAGGAGGATTTCTGGGTTCGATACAATTGATACACACCTCTGATTAAGGCTGCACTGCTGCGGCTTGCAGAGGTAGCTGGCCCCGGCTGGCAGCTGCGTCAGGGAAAGGAAGGTGAAAACGGATCACATCTGAGGACTTAATGGGAGGGTCACATCGTCAAATAAATCGGCAATACAATAAAAGCATATTTAAAAATTCCAACAATTCTACTTGCTTTCAGTGGAATTCTTGGACATTTTCCTAATGAATTCATAGACGGTTAATGAAAAGCCGTGCTGCATATTCATACTGCAGTGACTCACTCGACCCATTCAGCGATGTTTTCAAAACTGGCAGAACATCCACAAAGGACTTTTGGCTACTTTGGAGCATCATTGTCAAGAATGCAACTAAAACTATTTTCGACACTGAATATTATCCATCAGAGACTTTAAAGTGTTACTAGTCACAGAAGAGTTCTGAGCTAAATCCTAACAGCAATAGTCATTCTCACGGTCACCTTTTAGTTGCTATGATATTAAAATCATGTTGCTTCAAGCATTTTCCCTCATCTGTGCATATGTATTGGTTATGAATGTTTGGATGAGTTGTTCATGGTTATCCATGCAAAAGTTGCCACGATATCTCAGCGTGGATCAACTACAGGTTGGACATAACTACCATGAGGTGACCAACTTGTGTTCTGCCGTGATGAAGACTTCAGTTTAGTTTTTGGTTGTTGTTTTCTTGAGCTCGTTGGGGCAGACATGTCATGCTAGAGATGGATCTGAGTATGAATTTTAAAATTTACACTTAGCTGGTCCTAGAACAGTGTGTTAAAGACGGTGTGTAAGATTGCGTCTCCCGTACCTATTGAATAATGACATTTTCAGAAGGCTCACTAACAAACTGATCATAACAATTGAATATTACTAATAACACCGAAATGTGTTTCATCCTTGTTTCATGACAGAAGTCAATAGTTTTTGACTGACAGTCTATTGGAGCCAGAGATATTTATGAACCATCGTCCTGCATTTTCAGCACTTCTGCATCAGTCTCATGTCCCAACATCAGATGACTATCACACATCTTTTGATGGGTAATAGTGACAACACGTACCCGGCTCTGCTCAGAGTTATGCATCAAAAAAATGCATCATTGTGATCTAAAACAAAATATATATTTTGAATTCTATTCTTTAAAATTACCTCTAACTGAGGAAAACAACGCTCTTTTTTTTTTAACTATGCTGTAAACACATTAATTTCTGTGATAAAGTTGAGAGTTTTAACATCTATGGGGATAAATCTATGTACATTAATCAACTGCCTCAGAGACTAAAATAGTTAGTCTAAATAGTAGTTAGTCTAAAAGTTGTTATACAATTGGTGTTGAATAGCTACTTAAGACCTACTTTAAAAGCCAGAAAGTGTCTGTCCCTAATCCCTACAAACAGGGTTAATTTTTGTATAATACACATTTGAGTTGATTTGGCAATTTGCTTTGACTCATAATGCAGTTGACAAGCATGCAGTAAAAAGTCTTCAGATCCATATCTTGTGCATAACTTCCATCTGCTGAAATGTGAGATGACATTTAGGTTATAACCTCAAGGCTTCACAGATTTCTAAAAAAACTGTCCTCCCTGAATATATTTATGTTTAATTATAGACTGTATAAGAACAACTGGACACATTTCCTGCAACAACATCCACAGGTTTTCTGAAAAGGGCTTTTGAATCCTCTTTTTTCTTCTACTGCATGGTGCCATGGTGTAAAGCGGCAGAATGAGCAGGCCTGGAAGCTGCCCCGAACACCCCCACCTCAGTTCAGTTTTTGCAAATGAGCCCTTTTAGCCTGGCTTAACGCATGCTAAAATATGAAGCTAACAAAAGTTACCTCGCGTAAACCACTTTTGAAATGAGGAATGTCAGAGTTAAAACAAATCCGAGCAAGTGGGACCCTAAATGGACAGACGGTAAAAGACTAAAAGCAGGGTTGCAGTCCTCCGGGGCTTCGCCACAGCTAGCTCCTAACTCCTTCAGCCACGCTACAGTGGAGAAGCAGCAGACCTCCCAGTACAGGTCCGCAGTGGGTTCTCCCGTTTAAAATCTAATTTTGGTGGCGATATCAGAAATAACCACAGCAGCCTGCAGGGTGGAGGCTCTCCAGGCCGGAGGGTAACTCGGCTGAGATGAACCCCTGGGGGACTGGAAGACTGCAGTCAATTAGCTGACATAAAGTTAGCACAGGCTGCCTACTCAGCTAAGCCTTGTCCTTGGACTCATCCAGGCCGACCCGCAGGGGCCTGTTTGTAAAGTTACCAGCATAACAAAACCTCCATTTTTTTTTACGTTAAGAATGACTTTGCTTTGGGTTTTTACACAGACCTCAGAAGTCAAGACTAAGTAGCTAAAGTGATGAAAGCTAGCCACTGGCTATGCCAGTCATCAAGCAAAAGACAGTTTGTGACTTTATATAATTTTATCCGCTGTGGCAAAAAAAATAAAAAATAAAATAAAAATGTATACTTTAAGAGCCAGTCCCGGGGGTCAGTTGAGAAACTACTATGATGGGGCCCTACTTGTGGCATCTAGTGGCCATCTAAAGAAGTGCAGCTATTGGCCATTTTTGTCTAAACTGGTTTAATTTTCTAACCCTGGAAGCTGCTGCTTGGCTGTAGCATCTCCAAACCAAAGTTAAAGTTGATACTGTGAGGCAGCTGCAGCTCGGGTCATTGGAGTGGTTAACCTTGAAACAGAAGGTCTCTAGTTTGATGCCCGACCTTCCCAGCCTGACATGTTGACAAGTGTCCTTGGGTAAGATGCTAAACCCTTGCATTGCCTCTTATGTGTTTGCTCATCACTTGTAATAAATAAAATCTAATGAATTAAAGCATGTAAAAAGTTTGGTATCTTTGGATTTTGCTCATACGATGAAAATAATCCACTATAAAAAAGAAAAAACAATCAAGAAAAGTTAACAAACTGTTAGATGTAGTTTGACAATCACCTGAAGGGTATTCTCAAGTTGCCAAAGGTATTTACATTTTTTTTCTGCCAGTACAATGCAACCAAGCATACATCTATACATCTTTTCCCTGCCTGGGACAGTCATTAAGCCCTCACAGTGGCGTCCGTCAGCGCGGTCGAGACACCTCTCCCAGACGTCAATACAAGTTTGGCACACCTTGGCCCACGGTGCCCTTTGAGACCCCGCCACTGTCCTGCACATGTCAGCAGAAACAGAAGCCACTGTGTCAGGCGGCTGTTCCCTCTCTCCTTTTCTCCCCCCTTCTAAAGACCTCCATCCATCCCCTCGTTTCTGTCCAGTCCCAGGGGCAGCAGGTCAATCCTAATTGTATGCTAATCAGGGCATAGCGCACGTCTTTCTAACTGCTGACAATCGATGGGTGACATCAAGGTATTGTAGCCAATGCAAAAGAGAGCCTCCAGAGTAAACAACGAGGACGGCTTCAGGACAGATGCAGAAGAACCGTCCGTCACTCATGCCTGCTTGGCTCTCAGTCTGTCCTTTACGTTCATATTTTTCCACAAACATTTCTCATCACGGTAATAGCATGATGGAATAAACAGCAACAGAAGCTCCAAATCATTTTTAAGTGCCACTTTTGTGAGCAGACTATTACTCATTGTTAATACGATGGCTGTTGAATGATACGGCAGATACAGTACAAGTGAGTAATGCTGAAATCTCAAGGTCTCCATCCTCTTCTATTGTAGCATCTCTCCATTTGCCTCTGCTGACTCTCTCTTTCTCGCTTTCTCAATGCAGAGACATATTGACACTCTGATAAATCTGTTCTGACTTTCACTTACACCAAAACTGGCATTTATAAATGAATTAAGCATGGATAAGCAGAGATGATACAGAATATGATGAATAAATTCCCTAGTATAGGCTGTACGATTGTAATCAGCAGTCCCGTATGGGCACATGTGTTTGTATGTGCTTGTGCACAGATTTGCATGTGTTGTTGCTTGCATGACAACAAGAACACGTTAATATATTTTTCTATGTGTCATTGATCCCTAGCTGAAGTGAAATGTCTAATTTGAAATGTCATGACATCTACCATTTTATTAATAAGTATGCACAGTTTAAAAGAAGACTAAGAGGAAAATTTCACTGAGCAACTGAAGTCATAATAACTCTAATAACTCAATTGTAATAACAACTCTGATAAACTTTAAATAAATACTAGATTCTGAAACAATCAAAGTATCTTTGTTTTTACATTTGAATATTGATCATATAAGTCTGAAACACTGCAAGAATAATGCAAATATGTGTAAAATGTATGTATGTAATAGATGTATGCATCCCTGACCTTCTGTGAACCTGAGCAGGTTGAAGTGGGTACAAAAAAACTCACAAACAAATGGATAATATAGACTGAATAAACGTAAATACAATCATACATGGAAACACTTCCCACCATGATCAGTGTGATTTCAGATACGTTCAGGGGTCTGAAAATGATTTTCTCTTCAAGCAGTCAAGAAAGTGAAAAAGATAACATATGAAAAGAAAAGAATTAGGCCTCAGCTGGTTTGTTTATTCGTTCTATGTGTATTTAGAGAGAAACAAGTTAGTTCCAGCAACAAGGTAAAAAGAGCGGACTTGGGCGTGAGGTGTGCTCTTTTAGTAGAGCGAGAGGACGAGAAAAAGGAAAAAAAACAGGCTTGACTGGTTCCAAGATGATAGCTTATATTGATCTAAGAGTTGTAAAAGAAAAAAATGTCCTCATAGAAGTATATTTTGTTCTTTAATTGACTATTTTACATATATACAATATCACACAGACAACATACATCAAACACAAAAATGTGCATGTATTACATTGCTGTTGTCCTACTAATACCTGACAATGAACTTTCATTGATTTCTATAATGTGAACATCTACATCTAAAAAGCAAATAAAGAGATACGTTGGTTGGTTTTATTCCCAACTTTCCGAAAACAAATATCCAACAGAGGTCCCTTCCTGCTACATGCTCACACCACTTGGAGATGAAACAGCACTTTCCAACAAAGGGAAGGGTAAAAATATATCAAAATGCATTTCAAAATAAAATACCATTTTTTATTTTAAGAGTATTTCAAAAGTACCTGAAATACCATCAGCCAGCCAAGTTCTGAATAACGATTTAGAGTCAGCTGTCATTGTTTGTCTCTGTGTGTCAGCATTTTGATAAAGCCTTTTTTGTGTTCATGTGTCCTTTGAAACGTTTTTTTTTCCTTTCTCGTGTCATATCTTCTGCTGCTCCCCACCATTTTCTTCATTCTTCTCATACCATAAGAGCTATAATTTCTCGAACCCTGATCAATCTTTCTTCCCTCTCGTTGTTTATCCACTCTCCTGCACCCTAACAGATCTCGTGTTTCTCTTCCTCCTCCTCCTCCTCCTACCACTGCACCTCTTTCTGCTCATCCCGTCCCAGAGGCCTCCCGATACCAGCGCCAGTGTAATCTCGCCACACATAATCTCCATCTTAATCCTTTCAATCTCTCATGATTAAACAAAAAAAAAAAAAAAGTCCAAACAAGAGCTTGAAAAACTATGTCCCACTGCTGAAGAGGTGTTTTGGCAGCTTTGGGATGAGAGTGTGTGTGTGTGTGTGTGTGTGTGTGTGTGTGTGTGTGTGTGTGTGTGTGTGTGTGTGTGTGGATGAGGAGAAAGAGCAGAGATGCAGGAGGTAACAACACAGCACAAAGGCTTATTGGGGGGGGGGGGGGGTCAAGTCCAAGATCTGAACATAAGTACATCTTCTCTAACATCTAAGTAAAAAAAAAAAAATCTTATCTATGTCCTCCCAACAGAATCAGAAACTCTAAACATAAAGTGTCAGTGAAGTTAGTGGAAGACAGCAGGAAGCAGTATGTCGACATTCCAGGGGAGGAGAGAAGGGTGCTGTGAGGTTAACACCACCAGATCTTCATGATCACACAGGAGTCTTTCATCTCTCTTTCCATTCAACCCCCCCTCACTGCTTAAGGACTCAGCACAAGAATCTGATCATCATGATGTGCCCTGCTGAACAGTTTTTGTTGACCTCTGTGTTGCAAAGGCAACATATAGGCACAAACAGGAAACAGGATGAGAACCTAATCAAAACCCAAACTCTACCCGTAAATATTAATTAATAAAAAAATTAAACAAGTTATTTTTTGGTTGTCTTTTTTTTTTTAAAGTAGCACTGAAAAGGCTCCCCAAGGTGAAGGTCTTCTGTCATCCCACAATTACAAACGAGGTCACAGTGTTTAGTGGCAGAAGATCCAAATGCTGTCAAACAAAGGGGCTCCTCTGCTGTGATCATGTGCATGCACCGCTGCTGCAGAGATGGCGGTGGGCCAGACCTCAGCGTATTCTGGAGCCGGATGCATCTGAAGCTTGAATGGAGGCTTGGTGCCGTGTGATGTGCACACTGTTAGGGAGTGGCTGGGTTCCCAGCTGTCAGGGGCACAGCAGAACCGACCTGACAATGCCACTGCGGATCGATCCCGCAAGGACACAGAAGCCGCTTTAAGAGTGCGATGAAAATGGCCCCGGTGACTGGCCCAATGGTGACTTCCCACCACACTGCCGGGGAGGGAGGTGACCTTGTTTGTGCCTGGTTTCCAACAGCAACTGTGAACTTTCAGAATTTTCTGCCTCTGACCCTTTACAAGGGGGGTGAATGGCATTTTGGTTGTTTTGTGCTGTAGAGTTTACAAGCAAAACTAAACACAACAGAAGGATAAGGGTGACCAAACTCTTTGTTTTTCTAATTAGTTCTGATAATTTATCAATATATCCCATTAAAATCAATAAATTAATTATCCTAGTCAGAAATGTTGCCCCACATGGACGTTATTGTTTTGTGTTTTTTTTAATGACTAATAGAAATACCATGAATCAGCCACCTCTGCTACTAGTCACATATTCATTTATTGGGATGAACATCAACCCTGATCAATTGATACTGGTTTATCCGCGGCCTGTAAGCTGTAGATCGAGCCAGTGATCTTTGTGATGAAACCTGAATTAAAGGAGTTCTTCCTTTCAAATTACAAAATTAAGTGAGGAGCATGCAATTTGATGCTGAGAACAGAAGAAAAAGAGTGCAGAGTAATATAATGTTACCAAATGGTAAAGACACAGTGATGCACGATAAGTTTATATTCATGTTTGTTTTCTGGAAAAACAACTGTTGGGAGGTATCTTAGACATGGAAAGTGGCCTGCTACGAATACTGCATGTTAAGTGAATAAGTAGAGGAACTAAGTTTGGCTTTAGTGACTCTTCAGTCATGTTCACTATCTGACCTTAAACCTTACAATTTGGTGCTGAAAAACAGGACAAGGTTTGACCAGTTATTACCTGGTCAAGCCTCTCTTTTTTTGGCAGAACTGATGTTTAGCAAGTGTTTCTTAGTAGCTCTGGATCATCCCGACCAGACCTGCAAAACTCATTCTTTTACTTTTCATTTTTTCAGAACAGTTTCGGCTCAGACACGTGTGTAGGCTCTGAGGTGCAAACAGATCTCGCAGTCATTCCTCTGCATCTAGATTGAGGTTAAGGTCTGGACTGTGACTGGGCCAGAACAAAAGGTAGAATGTCTTTTTCTGAACCCAGTCTCTGGTGGATGCACTTCAATGCCCTGCTGTATCACCCAACGTCTACTAAGCTTCAGCTGGTGGCAGGCCACGCTGACATTATCCTGTAGGATATTTTTTTTTAAATTGGGAATTAATTTCCTTCTTGACACATTTGGTCCAGCCCCAGAGACAACAATCCGAGCCCAAATCATGATACTTACTCCAGTATACTTCCCACCTGGGATGATGTTTTCATGTTGCTGTTCCCCGTCCCCTTTTGTATCCTTTTTGTAGTGACTTTTGTATAGTAAACTCATGAACAGAGATGCTCGCCAGTTCCAGTGGTTCTTCAAGCCTTTTCGCTGTTAGTCCTAGGTTCCTCTTTACGTCACTGAGAAGTCTCTATTGTGCCTTTGCATTCATCTTGGCTGAGCACCCACTTCTAGGAAGAGTAGCCACCGTAGTCTCCATTTAGTGACAGTTTGTCTAAGTGTGGACTGATGAAAATCTTAACACTGTGAGATGACTTTGTATTATTTCCATGCATTTAACCAATTCTTGAATGCACAGAAGTACGATAAGACAGATTACACCTGCTTGTGTTTTATCAGCATCACCACAGTGCATTTTTCTATTATCATGACTTACATGACGATAAGTTCACATTTTATGGAAAATTCATTCAGAATACCAGTTAATTCGTCGGGGTTAACATATTATTTCCTCCCACTGTACACACTAAAACACTCAGGACATTTGTCAAAAGCCTGTTTAATAAGGAAACTTGAGGGGCATAAGACAAACCATAAGACTTCCGCTTCTCTGATTTCACACACTTATGAGAATCCAATACCGCTGGAGCGGCACAGACCCCCTTCGCTTTTCTTGCTTAACACTCCATCCGCCAGGACAAGTGAGCTGAGGGCAAAGGAGGGAGAGGAGAAGAGACAGAGTGTGTCTGTAACAAGACAAAGATAGAAAGAAGAAAGATGGAAAAGTGGGTAATGTGTGCTGCAGAAAGTAGAAAGAGAGGGAGAGACACACGGGCAGCCCTGGAGGCAGCATGCAGGGGGAAGCATAGGGACTTCTGGAAGACATCATTTAAAGTGAAACAGATATAAGTATTTGAGATGAAAAGATAAATGTAAAAGAGTGAAAGAGAGAGATTGGAGAAAAGGGAGAAGAGATCGAAAACAGCTGGCTTGGAGGAGTGCGGTGAAGAAAGAGAAAAGCCCCTCATGTGAAGATAAACCTGCATAATTCATGTACTGCTTCTTTTAGAAACAGCAGCTTCATCAGGACACGGCTGCTTGACTGTAGCAATGCAGTGCGTCTGAGTGTGTGTGAGAAAGTAAGTGATGTGATACATATGGCTGGTTGTGGCATGTTTGTTAGTTGTGCACTTTCTCTGTTTCCTCCGCTTTTCACCAACCTTACGTACAGTATGTCTGTGCACACAGATGTCAGTGGGTACGTGTGTATTTTTCACTGGAAGTGGACTTATTTCGCCTTCACCTTGCCCCGCTCTTCACCCGCGCTCTCTCTGACCGCACTCTGCAAGGCCATTAGAGCTTTCTGAGGCCCACCGAGGCTGCGCATCTCTGTGTCTGCTTTCATGTGTCAGTGAGTGGGCCCTAATGCATGTGCGAGTGTGTGTACAGCTGCATGTGTCGACCCCACAGAGAGTGCAACTCCTCATTTCTTTATTTTTGTCAAATCATAGTATGCAACTCCATGCTGCAAGGAATTGATGTACAGTACCATGAAAAAGCTTGGGTTAAAATTTCTGCTCCAACTAAAGGCGAATATACTGTATAACATAAAAACAAAAGGAGGGGCGCGTTAAAATGTCCAGACCCTCAGTGGTTCAAGTTGAGAGTTATTGAAAATATATTGCAAAAGCATCCCTGTAACTGTAACTGTAAGAACATTATTTAGAATATCTTTAGTGAAGCAAACAAACCAGCTCTGTAAAGTCTGAATATTTCTGATCGAAAACGTTTAGTAGCAATAACACAAACTAAATAAATAAGAAATACTAACTAATTGAAAAAAAAATTATATATATATATACTTTACAAAATTATTGGCACACCTTTGATAACAATAAGAAATGTGTGCTTTTGTTCAGGGCTCTTGTGACCTGAATTAACCAATGACTGATTGTTTTACTGGATAAAATTGGACACACTGTGTTTCCAGAGAGCATCCGTTATCAAAAAGATCAATAATTCCAATGGCTACAGCGATGAACAGTTTATGGATAAAACATCATGCATGACTTAAAAAGCCAGCTTCAGGCTGACCTGGAGTAACCCAATCAATACGGGCAACCCAAGAACTGCGCGAAATTGCATGAGGTGGCTGCACAGGGGGAGTTTGCAGGTCTGGGTAAATTTGGGGACCCAAAAGTGGGTGGCAGACCTGTTTTTAATGTGTCACACGACATTGCCTCTGGTAAAGGTAACACATTTTTGGGTCTTTTTTAAACTTCTTCTCAGTGATTGCAGTTTTTCCCCACATTTGTGCATTAAAACACAGCCAATTCTGTACAATCTGAGGTTTAAACTGCAGCATCTATTCATTAAATAACTTTGAGAACTTCAGAAATCGTGGTCACGGTTTGTCATTACAGGGTGATGGTGGGTCCCAAAGCCAGACCGGAGGAGAACTAGTGATTTGGAGGACATTTGACAGCAAAAGGGATTATATATATATATATATATATATATATATATATATATATATATATATATATATATATATATAAAAACACAAGTTGGTGGATTTTACTGCAGCTGCAGAACAGAGGTATGAAGAGCTGGAAGAGTGCGATGAAACCGAATTGACCACAAGAGGCTTACTGTCATCAATGAAGTAATCAGTCATCTTATTATTGTATTATTATTGTATGTATGTATGTAGGCCGATCTGCTTCATCACAGTCGACCAGATCTTCACAATCCATCTATTTTGTTCAAACAAGTAAGTAGTCCCTTTAGCTGTAAAATATCCTCTAAATGTCTCCTTCATTTTCTAAAAACAATGCTGAATGGTAAACTCTTTGTCTTCTTCTCTTCAATTTCTAACGTGAGACCGGAAATGCCCAGGCTGCCACCTTATGAGATGATTTGTGGTTCTCGGATTGCCCGCATTGTCCAAAAACAGTTGCACAAGTATAATACTCATAGAAGAGGAAATGACAAGTAAACTTGTGTTATCACCACTAAATTCAGTGTTTGCAAATTAACCAAAATAACAACAAAACAAAAAGGTGCAAAACATTAAAATGTAGGTAGGTGAACTGATCATGTTTGACTCGTGTCTTGAGGTGAGAAATGTCAAAAGAATAGTACATGGAAGATGACCTGAGGATTTCGGAGAATAAAAAGCATTTTTTAAGAAAGACTAAGCAAAAAGCCCCAAGAAAGAATTAAACAACTCTTAACTAACTACAAAAGCCGTTGGAAGCTGCAACACTTGCCAAAGGGATGGCTACTAAGTACATAAGGGGCCAAAACTTTAACATCAGGCTTTCTTCCTCCTTAAATAAAAGGATAATCTTGCTTAAGATACATTTTTTTAACCAGGGGGGCCAAAACATTTGCATGTTGGTGTTTAAGAGTGCGAGTACAGACAAAAATGTCTCGCAGAAATGTTAATGCACAGGTGTGTGAGCATGTGTGTGAATGTATATAGTGCGAGGCCCCTGCGGGAGCGTCTACTTAGGCAGCAGGCCGTGCGTACGGTGAGTACAGCTGCAAACAAGTCTCGGTAGAGTTGCAAAGGGGCTCAGCTTTGCAGGCAGTGCTGGTCTGATCAAAAGACTCCCAGGTCTCTGAAATATACAACTCAGGCTCTACCTCTGTTGACAGCTAGATTAACATGCTGAGAACAAACATCATCATACAAATAGATGGATAAAAAAGCATTTTGAAGACGAGTCAGCGCTCCCGCCCACTCCCTTCACAACTAATACTGTATGTCAAAATGCGACAGTGTTGCTCCAGCTCTGCACACAGACACAAAAGGGAGAGAAAGCAGCTGAGAGAAACAACGACGAAGAGGCAAGAACCAATGTACTGGTCAAGCAGTGAAGTTGTTGTTGTTCTTGAAAGAATATTATCAGAGGGAAAGTTGGGCAAATGTTTCCTAAAATAATTACAGCACCATAACATCCACTAATGTGGACCAGAGCCCAAATCACACAGTGGAGTGAGTTTGTGCCGTTAATGAATCACTTAATCATGGAGTAATGAAAGGTACCCGCAGAGTAAGCAAGTGTGAAACCTGTGACCTGTTAATAAAACCATACCCACGTTGTAATAAACCATCCAGACTGCAGGTATGTTTAGTTGTTGTTAAAAGGATTTTTTTTTTCTAAGAGTCTTAGTTGCCCTTTTCCAGATGGAAATAACTGAATTGATCTACTTAGGTTGGACTCTTTCTTAAAAGTGTTTTTCACACAAATGTTCACCTTATGCCGATTTGATTAAGACAATCTAATAAAATAAAATAAAATAAAATGAAAAAAAATCACAGCCTTCTACAACTCTAGAAGCTCTCTATATCCTGTATCTAAAGGCTGTATTCTTCTGTTTCAGTTTCTTTGCTTTCAGGTAATATTAATTTTAGATAACTTCAAAGGATTTGAATGAAGATTGACAATAAATGTATATTTAATATTCAAATACCCATATGTATACCAACTTTTTGGTTGCTGTGATAAATCGTCCTCCTCAGATTGTTACTGGAAAAAAAAAAATCCCCTTTCATGCAAAACATGAAGGCAAACATCTCTAAACATCACTTATCTCTCAAACAAGAATATTTTGTGTGTTTTTCACAGGTCCTTTATTTTAGCCTAAAACTCTCTTTGTAGTTCACCAGTTCCCTCGATAAGTTACACTGAAGTGGCACTTAAAAGAATCTCAAGGAAAATATGGCAAAAGAAAGAGAAAAGAAAAGAAATCTTGAAGGTTTCAATATCATTGGTTTGATTAATTTTCTTTTTGGGCCTTAAATACTTTTGTCTGAACTCCTGAATGAATTTCTTCACAGCAAGGGACTGAAGAGCTCATGTTTTCAAATCTCTTTAGAACTGAAGAGTGAGTAAAAAATAGAATACTAAAATTATATGATCGCTTGGAGTTATCTTTCTTTGATTTACAACATTTAACCTTGCTCAGTGTTTACAGCAGTTGCTGATCTGCAAAACACAGCTCCAACTCCACACTGTTGACGGATTTCCTCACATGAAATCCATCAACATTTATATTAAATTAAGGTCATCAGTTTGACTTGGTCTTTCCACTTTGACCCTACGATCCAACTGCCATACAGATAATCTGAACATAACATTCCTCCACATGTTCAGGTTCCAGAGCACGTGTTGCCAACACCAGTGCGAACGGGCCTGACGGTGAAGGGCAGTCATGGCAGGACTACTGGGAGCCCTATGAGACCAGAGATTGGCTCTGGATTGTTTGGGCAGAGAACCGTTGGACATATCATCCTGAAAACCTTCACTGCCAATCTGTAGAAGACAAGTGCTGACACGATGAGGAAACCGTCTTCTTGGGGTAATGCCTTCTTGGGACGCCTACTTCCCTGCCCGTCTCTGACAACCCCTGTTACATGGAACTTGGCCTTCAGTTTGGAGATGGTACTGGGGGTCACTCCAAACAATGCCGGAACTTGGTTTTGCGGAACACCAGCTGGAAGTTGCCCTATGGTACGGTCCCTATCCAGATCAGTCAAACATGGCATTTACTGACCGAGGTAGCAGGGCCCATGCTCACAGAGCAACCGAGGGTACCAGATGTTCACAACAAGAGTCAATAGCATCAGCAAAATAAGCCGTTTAGCACTGGCAGAGATTCGGCTAATTTTTTTATGGGCGCAACCCCAAAACTCAGCTCTGCTGCTCGTCTCTCAACTCATTACAAATGTGGCACCATTTAAAAGGGAAATAAACAGGGTTTCCACTGGTATAGTAGTTTTTGCCAAGAAGCATTGTTACAGCGAAGAAATCCTCCACATTCTCATTAATCTGATAAACACACATTTCCTTACTTTCTGTTTATATACTCCCTGATCAAATGACTTTAACCAGGGTTGTAAGACAGCTTTTATCTTAGCAACGTAGCAAGTGCAAGATGCAAAGTTCTTCTTTAAGACATTTTACATCCATGCATTCTGTTTTCCTTTCGTTTTCCACTGAAGTACCAGTGTTGCAATGAATAATGCATATTTTCCGCTGCATCGTTGTTTGCTAATAATCTTAAAGGGTTCACAAACTTTCAAACATCGCTGTGCACCAGTTTTGCACTGATACTATGTTAGGAAAAACTTCCTTTTGTATTTTCACAGCAAGCAAATATCTCACTGCCCATCAAGAAAGTCTTAAAATATGAGAGCAATCTGAATTTACTTTCAAAATGTTGCAATGTGCAAAAGTTTACTCCAGGGTTTTAAATATGTATTTTGAAGGTTGTTTGGGTTTTAATATCATTTAACAGAGCAGCTTGATGAGAGAAGTGTTTGTTGGATCTCTTCCTATTACTGTGGATTAGGGCTCATGCACATGCTTTCATTAGACTAAACCTTTGAGTTTTGATCTGCGCTTGGATTATAGGATATTTTACCACTGTCTCCTTCTAACCTGTGCAATATCCCCACCTGCTTTAATGCAGGAATAAGTGCGTGAGAGGTCATGGGAGAACACAAGTAGATCCTTCCTCTGAGAGAGTATGCAATGCCCATAAAAAATAAACTTAATTCAACCACCAAACAAGCAGCTTTTTGATTCTCACTAATTATGAAACGGTTAAATATTCTATGCGTGTTTCCCTCCTGCGCTTCAGCTGAGCTGCTGTACAGCCGCAGTCCTCCACCAGCTCTCAGATGAGGCTCGTCAATTAGAGCTCAGGCCAAAGCACGGCATGTTAATTCGCTGTAAAATATTCCTCCTCTAGCGCTAATTAGGTGCTAGCTGTGGTCGAGTAGCGCTGTTCACCATGTGAGAGTAGCCTGTGCTGCATTTCAGTCCCTCGGTATCATTTGGCTTACCAAAGCAGCCACGATAACTGGGAATTATTTTAATTAACCGGTGCCGCCTTCTGCAGCTAATGAGCCTGGTTAAAACTAACCCAACATCCTGCTGCATGCACATTTGTGGGTCCAGAATCGTGGATCTTATACTATTGAAGCAAAATGCAGGGATGCATACGTTACAAGGTGAATGCCTAAGAACATTGCCTGCATAGATAAATACTTTGAATAATATCTGCACATCACTTGCACGGGCACTGCTGCACAGGAGGATTCAAAGGATGGCTTTTTCAGACGCATAAACATCTGTCATTGAAGGTAAACCCATGTGACAGCTTATGTGATAATGATCAGAACCTGCGGGGAGTGACGGCAAAAAGAAACGAGGAAAGAATAGTTAATGTTATTTGAGTTATTTAGTTCACTAACATGAAACAGGATGATGTCTTTCCTGTTGAAGTGGAGGGCATTTTTTCCCCTTCTCGCTCTTCTTCCAACTCAGTCAAAGTGAGAAAAGAGAAGACTTTGAATCCCTGCCTGGTCTCCTGCACAAGAGAAAGAGAGAAAAAACAAACAAACAAACAAGTTGGCCCTCATCACAGATATTGCTCTTCAATTGTATAACAGTGATATTT
This sequence comes from Xenentodon cancila, assembly GCA_014839995.1. NCBI lineage: Eukaryota > Metazoa > Chordata > Actinopteri > Beloniformes > Belonidae > Xenentodon > Xenentodon cancila. The sequence goes on along the minus strand of CM026215.1, from coordinate 6,621,906 downwards.
GCTTCAATCTGCAGCACATTCATCTCTACCTCTAAACCCCCTGCATTCTGGTAACTGCTGGCTATCACATCTCCCCCTGAAAGAATATGTAAATCACATGCATGCCACACTTGTTGCATTGTCTGTATCTGCTGCAAATTATTAACTTGGGTCACATCATACGCACAAGGGGGCTTCCAGGCTGATAATGCTGCAGACAATAAAGGTGAACCGTGTCAGACTACAAGCTTGAGGGACAGTTAAATGTGGTTCACTGATCAGCTGATGGTTTTTTTTAAACAAGGTCCATTGCTATCAAAATGAGTGCTGTTCGCCGAACCTTAGAGAGAAGCTTGCAGGTTGGTCGTGACAGATGGAGGATTAGGACCATGTTTCTTCAGAATGAAATAAGCATATCATTTATATAACGGAGAAAAATAAATATATAGTTTAAAAGTTGGCTCAGTTACGACAAATACAGATAAGGAGTTATGGTAAGTTATGTATTGGGATTTCTGAATAAACGTTCCTCGAGGCTGTAGTGTGACTCAAACCTCTTTTTTTCACCTTTATTTCCTACAACAAAAAAAAGCACAGACTGGCAGCGTCACACACAGTGTGGGTTTCACATGTGCAAATGTTTCATCTCTGTAACTCCATACACCAAAAGATACAACCTCCGCCTTCAGGGAGCTGACACAGGAGATCAGGTGGTGTCACACAGATGAGGTAATCACCACGAGGACCCAAGCGCAGGGAACTGCACAGTTAACAAACAGCTCTGAGAAGCTCACAGCACTTCCCTTACGTGCACGCCAGCACACTGCAGATCTCTAAACTCCAATGAGCCACCTAGGCCTGCGGTGAAAGTGTTGTGGCTGTGATTACCTTTATGTAGAAGCTGAACTTTAAATTAGTCAGCGCGCTATATTCATTAGCCTGCTGGAATTTACCTCCTCAAACTCGCCGCAGCGCCAAACCACACTTCATCAGCACATCGCACATATCACATATCATATCACCATCGCACTTAGCCTCTCATCTAAAACCAAGCGAAGCCGGCGGCAGCCGTCAAGGTCATTTGATGAGAGCTGGAGGTGTATGTGATGTGAATTCACTCACTGGATTGATTTCTCCTGTACGTCCTAATGATCAAACCCTGGCGGATTTAGAGGATAGTCAGGCCCCTTAATGAGAATGTGGAGGATACTGGTGTTCAGGGAAATGAGATAGTGTAGGTACACACTGTTACAGTAGAGAGGACCAAATGAGAGCTTCTTTTAAGGTTTGAACTACACATCCTGTTCACAGTGCGAGAGGAATAACCCACCCCATCTTAATAATATACATCCTATCGATTTGAAGTGAACCGTCAAGAGCATCTCATACCTTTCTACTTTTCAAGGTGATCTACTGTATGTACATAAGTACACGTATATACACTATGTCTTATAATGTGTTGAGACGAGGCAAAAAACAAATATTTAAAGCTCAAAAGTGTGTCAGTTGAGGTAGATGAATGCCCACTATAAGCCGGGTTCTGGAAGTTTCTCCTGTTTTTCTTCCCAACTGCCCCCCAAATACCATCTCTGAGAAAATAGTTGGGATTTGCTCTCTTTGCAGTGTCTTGAGCTTATTCTTGTATCACCACTTGTTTTGGAGTCACGTCCACTGGAAGTGCTAAAACCCTGCCTAATCATGGTAAAGAGCAGCCTCTCTAAAGACTCACCATGGCCCAACTTTTTTTGAGCCAGCGCCGAAGCTCGAGGAAACTGTCCAAGCCAAAGGCAAGCTGTCGTATTCACAGCTGACTCAACCTCTGAGTCTATTTCTGATACAGATTCAGCAGGATTTTAGTTTTGAAAGTTGATCTAAACTGATTTCCGTAGTAGGTGCGGCCACATCTTACTGAGCAGGAGGGCCGCAGATGGAGCCATACTCAGCTTGATCACTCCTGATGTAAGATCCAACGTGTCATCAATTGTGATTTCTGACACAAAGGTCCTGAGAATAAAAGTGATCAAATGAAAAGAATTCATCAGTACAAAACAGTTTTGTATGTATTTTCTAACACTTAGAAACAAAAACCCTTGTTTGTGAGCGGGTAGCGTGTTGGGGCGTGAGAGTTGTGGATCACAAAACCCCCATTATGGGCAAACGAGGTTACACCAGCTGACACTTCAGAACAACGTCAAGTATACAGCCAGAGGACGGAAGCCTCCGTGTCACCTTTTTACTGGTCCCTGTAGCACTCGGGCAGGTGGAACCAAAACTCAGCAACTAACACGCGAGAAGTTTAAACCAAAACATTTTAAAAGACTGCATCCACAAAATATAAAATAAAGGTAAACAAATAAAATACTCTAAGTGATAATTAAACAAATATATAACAGATTAATCGAACAAATAATTAATAAATGAAATCATAACTTAAATATAAAATGCATATCATATATATCACGTAACATGATAAATAAATATATAATATATATTCTTGCATATAGCATGAACATAAAACTTTAATATTTCTTTTACCACCCAACAACTCTTTACAAAGCTTTAGGTTGGTGTGGTAATTATATACTTTTACTACAAGAAGTTGCGTCTGAATGTAAACTGTGGTTTCTGTAGAGCCCACTAATCACAAAGTATTGCACATCAACAAGCTGTGAAATTTATTAATTTGAAGTATTTTTGAAATCCAGAAGAATTAAAAATACCCTGTGAAAAAACATAGACTAGACTGGTTCATCTCGAGAACCACTGGAAGGGTGAAAATCTCCAGCTTAGGAACCATTTATCTAGATTACATATGTAGTGAAATTGCCTGAGGTCATTTGTAATTGTTATTAGATGTTTTGTTACTAAATCTGCCCACCAAAGACAATGTTCCAAAGCGGCAGCAAAATAAAATTAAGAGCAAGCGAGGACTGAGAAGAGAGTTGTTGGAATTCACCCTGACAATGAGAAGAAAGAGGAAAAGAACCATAAACAGAAAGAGAGCCAAAAAGATGGGGAGACGTGAGCTACATCCTGGAAAGGTCACCTTTCCGTCACAGGGTTAAGAGATAAACAGGGGAAATAAACAGAGGATAATCCAGAAGTGAAATGCGGACCTTTGAAACCAAATACTTAAATAAATAAAACAATGTGGGCACTGAGATGCAGGTATTTGTTATTTCTGATGTTGGGTCCCCATAAATCAGTCTCTCATGCTTACATGAACGTGAAGGATTTTCTGGCCAGAAACCCATTTTGGATTTAAACACGTCCTTGCTCGTTGTGATTAAACACGTGTGTGCGTGTGTGACGGTAAAACATGCCACTAATGAGATCCCAAACTAGAAAACAAGCAATGCCGGAATTAGTGCCTTTCACACCCTCGCCTCCTCCTCGCCCTCCACCCAGCAGCCCACGTTATTCTCCTGACCCTTCGACTGGCTTTATTAAAAGCTGCACACAAGGCGGCGTTGAAAAATGAGCAGAACTCAATCTCGGCTTTAGACTGACGCGGTCTGGCTTGTGTGCTCTGAGGGAGCGGAGGGAAATGACCTATGAAATATAGCCTTGTCTTTAAACACAATACAGCCCTTGTTACACACATGTAGCTTTAGAGTGTGGGCTGCACGCACGTTCATGCAGTCCTACGCACACGCGTGTACATGCCAAGTTTCGGAGCAATTATGTGAACAGTGTTTCATGTAAGAGATGGAAGCGGGCAGTGTGCTGTTTCATAACAAAGTCTTTACTTGATAAAAAGCTAAAGCAGCAATGAAAGCTCTGATTCACCAGTTTGCAACTGAATGCACAGTTAGGCACCGAAAAAAAAGAATAAAAAAAACAAAAAACAGCAAGACTTATGAAAACGCTATATTGTAAGTAAGGTAAATCAGCATAATCTCCTGGGGTTTGCAGCCAACTCACACAGTGGGCCTACCAGAACACAGCGTTTAGAGAAGTAAAGCAAATACCGTGCTGCTTTTATCAAAGGGCTCCTGCTGCCTCTGACCGTTTTTAATGAGGAATTAGCAGGAAAAGATAAATAAACAAATTCTGATTTATTATTCACCCGCTCCAACGTTCCCTCACCCATCAAAGACCCGAGCAGATCTGAGTGATGGGAGCTTTCTTCGCTCAGTGGCAGAGCTGTGAAATCGTATTGGCTGATTGCAGCTCAAGCTTTGCCGGGTTCTTATTGATTTCTGTGTTGTTAAGGTTTACAATACTTTCAGTGTTTGACTGACCAACTTATTAGTTGTGGCTCGCAGAAAGGCACCGAGTGCATGTTCCTTGCCATTAGCGTTCTTTGCTGGGTCATTAGCAGTGGAGCAAGACTGCAGCACCAGGTGGGGGGGGGGGGACAGTGCATAAAGAGACACACACGTCTACGGTGAATAAGCGTGGGTGGGTCACCACTGGCTTCTGCCCATGGCCTCGCTCCAGAGATGATTAAAGCCAGTGGTGAAAGAGAGAAACGTGCATGTGCGCAGGGAAGCAAACATACAAGTGAGCTTAAACACACACAAGCTGAGATGAAGAGGAAATTGCACAGCCATGCAACACGCACAAGACTTAACACGTTTTGATCAGCTTTCATGAGAAAGCTGGTCCAGAAAATCAGCCTGACAAACAGCGATTCTGTCGTCGGTGCTGAACCACAAACTCTGCAAAACAGAGTTCAACTTTATAGATTGACTTCTTAAAAAAAAATCAGAATCTGAAGCTCATCTGTATGCTGCTTTTTTATTTCTCCCCTCACTCTCTATTTAGTCAGGCACATTATCTTTTCTACTCACCTTCCAGCCAACGAAAGAAAAAGAGACCCTGCAGCAAAGTGACCTTCTAGGGACGGCAGGCAGGAGGCCAGGGGAATTCTCTGACACCACTGATCTGAACCCGGTTCAGTCTCGGCTCAAGCAACGCTCTGATCCCATGCAGCCAACAGTGATTGACAGGGTGGGTGGAGTGAATCCTAAACACCGTTTCTGCTTGGGGAAAATTATTTGACTAAAGACTGACAAGTTTGGTAATGACTGCTGGCAAATTAACCCCTGAAAAACCACAGATAAAGATCTGAGGTGACAAAAGCTTCCCATATGCACTAAAAGAATACCCTGATAAATTGAATTCTGAAATGTCTTGTCTGCAAAATTATGGGAATTACTAACCCAGAGAGAGGCGGTAGCATAATTATAGGCTTGCTGTTTGTGTTTTTGCTTATTCTCTCCAATGCAGCTATATCAAATTATGTGGCCATAGCTCTTGGTGACACTTGAGAGACCTTCGGTGGCCCAGCGTCACCGCTACACCCTGTCAGTGTCAGCGCTTCTGCACAAAGCACCACTCAGCAAGCCATAAAAACCGACTGCAAGCTAATATAAGGTGACAGGCAGATAGGCAAGCAGACAGACAGGTAAAATGCCTCAAAATCCATGTATTTCATGCTTTGAAGCCCAGGCACCAGGTGTTACTGTAGAATCATCGCAGAAGAGAAGGCAAAAACTAAAAAAAAAAAAACTAAATGTGGGGTATGAAAACATTTATAAATTATCAGGTTCTTTAATTGTCCAATAACTGTGGTATATAACACGTAATCACAAAGATGATGTCAAACCATATACGTTTAGCACTTAGGGGGCCTCAGGACTTAAGGAAAAAAGAAGAACTTGAAGAACATAATACCTGCTACCTGCTCAGAGGTGCACAAGCGTGTATGTTTACTCAATGAGCAGTATGCTCTGTATTGCTGCTGTAACGGTATAATGAATAATGGTTGAGGCATGGGAATTGTGTTTATGAACACCTTACAGTTCTTTGTGTGGCTTTATACATTACATTAATCTACTTTGTTCAGTCTGGCTGAGCTGAAAATAATAACAAAAACAATAAAACGGTAGCCACAGTGGACACGAAACACACCTACTGCCGATGTGATGAAATGCATCAGTGTAGAACTTCCTAAAAGGATAGTAATCCTTATATAACATTATGAGACAATTATGTAATTTTTTTTTTTTTTTTGCAGATTACAGCTGCTAAACGAAAAGTGAGGTACATGTTACTAAGATTCCTTCTGTCAGCGTGAGCCTTTCAGACAAATTAACCAAAGTACTAATGTGATGTGATCCCTTACATTTGCCACAGATTGTACATAAATAATGGACTCTTTGCAAATCCATTATGTTGTAGCTTGTGAGTCAAAAGATAATGCTTCCTTAAACTATATGCTTGTCTTGAAGAAGGTCTCACTGAGTACAATGAGGAGTGGGCAGCTTCCTAAAATACGGCAGATAAAGACTTTTAGGACGTAGCAGCCAGCAGTTGGTAACTGAGTCAAAAATCACGTTGACATTTTTCCAACTTAAAGCCTCAGTGGTTCTTTCAATTCCCTGGTGGTTCTTGTCTCTGTGTTTTGTTTAATTTTTAACAGTTAATATTATTTGTTTAAAAGTAATAATTTCTTTTTTTTCATTACCATTCTTGTCTTATTCTTATTCTTATTTTGAGTTTGATGTCTGCAAAACCTTCCAAAAAAGCAGGAGCAGAGGCAAGTTTACCTCTGTGTTATATCATCTTTCCTATTTTCAACAATCAATAATTGTTTAGGAACTGAAAACACTAATTGTTGAGTATCGTAGGTATTTCCCGTTCTTTCTTGATCCACAATTTTAGTTGCTCCAGCAGTCCAGGGTCTACGTCGTCATATTTTCACTTCACTTTACTTCACTTCACTTCAAATTAAATACAAAAATACTTCATTCACCCCTGATGGGAAATTAATTGTTGCAATAGTGATGATTTCAGTCTCTTCAGAGTCATTGTAGAGGTCCAGAGTGCACTGCCTGCTATGCGTCGGGATGGGCTCCGACCGACCCCTGTGACCCTGAGAAGGAGTAAGTGGGTATAGATAATGGATGGATGGATTATCTTCACTGTACTGCTTCCTTTGTCCAGATGATCGTGGGTTCATTAAAGCAACTGTATGATAGCATCTTCAATTCCAACCCCACAACGTCAAGAAAGCTGCAGTAGGACCTAGAAGGTTGCCTCATCACCTGCCACCTGTGGGCCCAGCACCTTCTGATGTGGTAGGAGACAAGGATGGACCAGCAGCAGGTTTCACTACTGAGGTGGAAAACGAAATAGCTGAGCTGTGACAAGGAAGCTGTCAGTCAAGGCAAGATTGGAGGTCTGTTTGGATGGGGGCAGGTGAGGAGGATGCTAGGGTTGTTTCTGAACTGAACCTGCTGAAGAATGTGTTCGGTTCATTGGATGCCGCACGTTCTTCTTCCGGTTGGACATGCCTAAAACATCTTCCATGGGAGGGGGCATCCTCACTAGATGCCCGAACCACCTCAATTGACTCCTTTGATGTGGAGGAGCCGGACTTTACTCCAAATCACCCAGATGACTGAACTTCTCACACTATCTCTAACGGAAAACCCAGCCACCCTGCAGAAGAAACTCATTTCAGTTGCATGGACCTGCAAGCTACCCTCAGCTTGTGACCATAGATGGTTAGGAATGTCGATCGACCAATGAACAGAAAGTCTTGCCCTTTGGCTCAAGTCTCTCTTTGCCACAACAGACCAGTACATAGTCCATACTGCTGCAGATACTGCACCAATCTGCTCGTCAATAATAATAATAATAATAACAGAATAATAATGATAGCAGAACATCAAATAATAAAGCAAGAAACAATCATAAGAACTAGTGCAGCAAGTTGCCACCATGAGCAGTGCTATTTTGGTTTCATTCTATCTCTATCACTCTATCAATAATGCACAAAGTCTGGACTGCAGGCAGGCCAGTCTAGTACCCACATGTGCAGAATGTGGCTTGGCATGGTCTTGCTGAAATAAGCAGTGACATCCCTGAAAAAGACGCTGCTCGGATGGCCACATATGTTGACCCAAGTCCAAATGTACCCTTTAGTATTAACAGTGCCATGATGCCACGGGCAATAACACACCCCCATACCATCACAGACGCTTTTGTATTTTGCACTAATAATCCGGATCTTCTTCTCCCTCTTTAGTCTGGAGCGCATGATAGCCATGGTTTACAGAAACAAGTAATATGTGAACCATCAGACCACAGCACGCTTTTTCACTTTGTGTTAGGAACGTGCTGCTTGTTGTTTCTGGTAGGTGACACACTTCATCTGAAATACACAGGTCTTAGCTATGGCTTGCTTGTGAAACCGTCAGTTTCACACGCCACACGCCATTGTAAACTCTCTGAAGGCTTCCGGGCTCCTCCACGCCATGAGCTTGAGTGTGAACCTTCCCCCTCTTGGTGATTGGCTGGAGAAACATTTGTTATGGTTTGAAGGCAGCTGGGGGATAATGAAGAGATGGTGACTGAATGTGCCAAAAAGGTTCTCTGGGTTAGAAATGGTGTAGGATCCCTTACTGTGCCCTCAACTCATAATCTATACTCTATATTGACTACATAAATGGGTCATTGTTAACATATTTGGTCAGGTTATAAATGCTGCACAGTTTTTTCCTGCAGTTGAATATCACTTTGAAAGCACAGTTCAAACACTGGGATTAGTCACATCATTCATCAGAGAGTATTTGCAGTGGTGCTGAAGAGGCATTTGTTTATGCAGACAGTTTTGTAGAACAAAACTTACTTCAATATTTCAATTTGTTTTTGGAAGCAAGCAGCAGACACCAGCGTTCTTAGAATTGATGGGGGAAATGATAAATTAATCTTCAGGGCAAAAGAAGTGGCAAAGAGATGAGGAAAATATAGTTCCTTGGTAATAACTCCCATAGATTGTCTTCTACATCACGTCACTAATAAAGACATCCCAAAGAATAAAAGCAGATTTGAGGGAATTTTACCCACTATTCTTCGACAGTTTTTCTGTATTTATTTTTTTTTCTTCTGTCAAAATAAATTACTTTAGAATAAACTGCTGGAGAAAGATGGCTTTATGAAAAATGTGCTCTAGTGTGGTGGACAGGGAAGGAAAGAAGGTTATACTCCTATACTCTGAAGGTCACCTCGTATGAAGGTATGAAGCCAAAGAGACGGCAAGCTCTCAAACATGGCACTATGTCTACCTTCATCCCTGCTGCAGCAGTAGTAATAGTACAAGTACTAGTACAAGTAAAATCCTTTCTGCAACTTTACTACAAATATATACATTTAATATCATATTAATATTCAATTAATACATTGAAATGTGGAAGTACTGGCATGATAGCTATTACTTATCCATTGATAAACTTTTTCTGTCTAACAATCTAATGTCAAATGTTTTGATTGTTAAAGAGCAACTATCTTCTTCTAGCTGGAAATGTCAGTCGACAGTTCATCTGAGATCAAGCCGATGCTGTGGATGAGGAGAAGGAACAGCTGGGGACATAAACAGGAAGTCCTCCATCCTTTAGACTGGATCATCTTACCAACGGATGGTTTGACATTTGTGGTCTTTGAAGGACACGCCTTTGTAGACGGTATCTTAGGAGACAACTGCTGAGTTGAGACACAGCGGTGGTAACGGTTATTGTTCTTTGTGTGGACAGGCCTGTACTCATACTTTCCAACCCTTTCCGTCTTCCTGGGAGATTCTCGTATTTCAAAGATGTTCTTTCCAGACATCTTCCAAGTGTCACATTTGTCCCCTGTTTCTCCCAATCTTCTAAGCTGCCACACCTAGACAGCTTCTCCAGGTATGCCATCTGATCCCAGAAATGTAGCCCTTGAGAGAAGAGGAAAGAGAATTCCCAGCTGAAGAGAACAACTTGGAGAGGAGGGATCGAAAAGAAAGTACTGCTGTTTTTACATTAATGCATTAAAAAAAGAAGTGTTCAAGGAAATCATCAACATAACGTGTGATATCAACACAATCCACAGCGGCATCTGACCTGAACTGTATCAGTAAAAAGAAATCCACGTCCTTTATCAGTAAGGAGAAATCCACGTCAGCTTTGCACAAAAATGCTGCTCAGTTTTTCTGTCCTCAAGTTCATCTCAGATGGACAGAAAGACAGTTCTCATGTGCTCTGTGGACTTCAGTGGAAAAACAGCTGTCAGCTTCTACATGCCAAAGATTAGAAATACCATCCAGGCTGTTTTCTCCAAAAGCTATAAAAGTCTGCATGCGTGAAGGTACAGTACAGAGGGGCATCAGTACTTGTGTGAAGGAAACACTGCTGCAGAAGCGAATGCTGGAATATTTAAGAGATATATGCCGCCATCAGTGTAATATCTTTCAGCAGGATGATGTCAGACTTCATTCTGTACAACGTACAACAGCTTCAAAGATACATGGCATCTGTGCTTTGCTGGCATGACTGCAGTCAAGTTCTGACTACTAACTGACTACAATGTAGTCACATCATGACAAAACTCACCGACCACCACCACCAACTGTTGGGCCGGTGAAATCTTAGAGCCAGGAAGAAGGAACAATAATGCCTCTTGCAAATCTGAACATAAATAAATAAAAAATAGTATACTCCCTCCCTTAATTAAATTATTAAAATGTAATTTAAGAAAGAGCGGTGTAACAGACTTAAATCTTTGTGAAACCACACCAAACTTTTTTTAAATCATCTTGGCCTTGAATTCTTCCAAAGTTAAACCCTTAATGTTCTAAAAGAAAGGCAGGAAGAAGTAAAGTTAGACTTCATGTACACTGCTTTTATGTAAAGCCCAATAGAAACAAACAAATTATTATGTAAAGAAGTAGTTTAAAAATAATATGACAGATTAAAAACAAGCTTCACTACAACACTGGCACTACATACATGCAGCTGCAGCCCCACAGGGTTTCTGTTTTCCCTCCTGGGATTGTCTCAGTCAAATTCTTTCCTTTACAACTGACTGCCAAACTCAACAAGGCAAGCCAAAGATTCAAGCACTGTGATCTCTTAAGTCTGTTGGTTGTGTCCAAGAACAAGTGGAAGAAAGCGCCAACCACAGATCATGTGAATGCCACATTTAGGGTGGTACAAGGTTTTCTTTTGGAGCAGAAGTTGGCCCACTGTCAGGGTCATGTTTGCAGGATTTGTGCAGATGCAAGTCTAGTATGGGTGAAATATAATAATCCGCTCTTCCAAACATACACTTCTGTAAGTGTATACCAGGTGACTGGTAGAGAAGGCAGGGTGGATGAGTGGGGGGTGGGTGGGTGGGGGTGTCGAGCTGCACTTGATGTCTTTATTTTGTCATCTGACTTGGGGGGGGGGGGGGGGGGGGGGGGGGTTGGGTAAAGTAGGCACTTACACGGCTCAGTACTCCCTTAGAAGGGTGCCAGCACTGAGAGCAACTACACATCCAGTGTTAATCACCGTGCTCCCTGCTCACAGGCACGCCTGTGCAAACACACACAAACCCAGAGACACACAGAGACACACTAGGGGAACCACACTTGCCTGCAGGGAAATAGGGGGCTAATCTGACAGTGATCTAGCGACTCTGGAGAGAAACCCCGAGTGTCGCTGGCTTACTGAACGGGGCTGTGTGTGTGTGTGTGTGTGTGTGTGTGTGTGTGTGTGTGTGTGTGTGTGTGTGTGTGTGTGTGTGTGTGTGTGTGTGTGTGTGTGTGTGTGTGTTTGTGGGTTTGTGTTTGGTCTAGACTGCAACTGGGGCCAAGATTCAAACTGGAAAAATTTGACTGGAGAAAGATGGGAAAAAAGAAATCAAACAAGACTAATTCAAAGATGTATTTATAACGCAAGTCCACATTAGATGTCAGTGACTGCCAGTTATTACCCTTGGTGACTTGTAGTACTACAGCCCAAAACTCCTTTTCCCCTCAGACTGCAATTATAACAGGGACATGTGTAAAACTGTTCACAGAAGCTTCTGACTGTAAACAAAGTAGGCTTTTACTCTTTCTATATTAATGTCTTAATCCATGGAGGGCTCATTTTTTTGCACAAAAGAAAAAAAAATCCTTCCAGCAGCTATAAAAGGAAGTTTTATTTTCATTACATCATTGCAATGTAAAGTCTGTGGGCCGCGCAGTTCTGGTCAAAGCCCACATGGCACTCCTGGGGAACCTCGTAAAGTCCAAAGCTAGGATTTAGCTAGTTAACCCTTTGAAATAGCCTCCTAATGATAAACTAAATCAACTAATAGATAAAATTAATCATTTTTATGGAAGATCAAATCTAAAGCATCATGGCGTCAAGATTAAAGTATATAAGTATAAAAATATAAGCTTTCATTAGGGATGAAAATGACTTAGTGACAAAAGAATATGCATTATCTTTATAATGGCCATTAATGTTAGCCCAGTGGTAAACCAGTCAACCATCACAAGCAAATGCTATTTTAAGCCTCTGACAAGACTCAAAAATGCCTTCTCACTTAAGTGAGTGTAGATAAGGTCCCTAAAGACAAACCCAGGTCATTTTAACATTGTGAGTGTACATAACGTGTATAAAATATCACCGTTTGCACTTACCTGACATCGTATTCATGTATTTAGGTAGTCGCCAACTTAAATCCGCCGCAATCGACTACTAAATATCGGTTATGCAACATATGCAAATGTTCACGGCCAATGCTTCCATAGTTCTACAAACAAATGATCTCCAGTGTCTGCGATGCCTTTCATATTAATCAACACATAACTTCTTTGTAAATATATCTTTGCAAAATCTAAAATAATGAAAAGAAAGAGCAGAATAAATAGAATGAAGAGAAGAAAACCCACTGACAGAAGTCCTGTGAAAGTTCTCACATGAAAGCCTCCTTTTTACCGCAGTACTAAATCATTAGAAATGAACTGGATTAATGCCATGCACATCGGTGCTAAAAGAAATTAAACGAACATCTAAATAATTATGATGGTAATTAAAATTATTCTGGACAAAACAAATGAGCATAGCCGGTTAAACGAATTAAAAAACTGTATCTAATTTCCTTTAGACAAACACAAAATTCACACGCTCCTCCAAGTAAAAGAAAAATCACTCGGGAGAAAGCAGGAAGTAAGTTAACAGCCTACTTAAACAGCTCATTTATGTGCTTCCACTCACACTGGGATAGAGATAAATGGGAGAAAAAAACAAAATAAAACAGAAAAGATGACTTGATTATTAAATATACTATATCATTATTATTATATATGGTTATTATATACTCTTTTCACATTATGGTTCTTACTTATTAATTTTAATTGCATTCAAGTTACCTATGAGGTGAAGCTCTGCAAGGTGTTGAGATCAGATTGATTTGCTGAATTACAACACACACACACACACACACACACACACACACACACGAACTGAGTCATGGTTCGCTTGTTGACATTTGGTCGTGAGGACTAAAAACAAAGATTAATAGGTGATCGAACATTATCCAAAGGTGCATGTATGACAGTGTATAGCAGTTTTTGTGGAGGCCTGGTGACTTGTCCAGGGTTTTCTCCACCTCCTGCTGCTGAGATAAACTGAACAGGATGAAGCGGGTGTAGAAAATAGACAAACAATAAAGAGTCAATGCAGAATTATTTTTATCATTGTGTAAAATCCTGGCCTGTGGTGGCACTAAATGAAACATCAGTGGTTCCTGTCACCACAGTACGGTTTTGGTACTTTATGCGTACAGTCATGTGACCCAGGAAGTGTTCGCTTGTTTAACTATATGATAGTCTGTAGCGAAAACTACACCAACTGAGACTTTTCAGGCTCTGATTGTTGCTCAGGAGGTGAAGCAATTATGTGACTATAGTTAACCAAACTAACTGCAACACTAACATTACCGTAGGAACAGTAATTGGAAAAAAAGACAAGAAATACAATAAAAACAGCAGACAAAAAAGAAGAGAGAAAAATGACTGAGATTTAACAAAATTTACACATAAAAACTAAAGTGTTCCACAGCATCATCAGAACCCTGAGATTCAGCGATAGTGATGTCCCGATTCAATCACGTGATTTCCAAATAATCGGGATTAGTTGGAAAATTATCTGAGCTTTTCATTTTTTAATCTCACCAAAGTGCATTACATATGTCTTTATTTATTGTCTATCCTTAAGTTTTACAGTTAACAATTTTAACATATGTCAGGCGGGGCGTAACGTTGAACCTAGAGGACAGCAGTGATCTGACATAAACGTAGGACTAACCTGAAGCGGGCTCTTCTGCATTTGGGAAATGTCTGCGGTTTGGACATATTTCAAATTGCACAGCGACTGCAGTGCTGCAGCCTCGTCTGTTTGGAATTTAGAAATTTCTCGTGACAGAAAGGACAGAGCTGCTTCTGTTCTTTTTTTTTTTTTGTGCTTTGCCAAAGTATTGGATCGAGACGCGGCATCGGCAGATATTCTACATAAAATGACTCAAACTCTTGAACTCTGGAGCCAAAAGATGTGATCAGGACATCCCGAGTTGTTAGATCATAATTCTCAAAACAAGCTTTGTAAAATAAAAGCATAAATAAACCCTTTGATAATTAGAAAATGTGTCTCCTCTTTCTCAGAGATTGAAATGGGCTGTTTCGATGTGCCAGGAATGAGATTTGATTAAAGTCTGGGAGCCATATGCACATTGTTTATTTTTTGTAATCGTCTGATTGTCGACTTTTGTATCAATATAGAAAAGTTATCCTGGGTCTTATAGTACTTAAGATAGGATAAGGAAGGTCGCATCATAACTGTGTGTGACACATGATTTGTAGATATAATGATGTCATTTTTTTCTCATTAGGTTAAAATTGATCAATTTTTTTGTAACGAGGCCCAAGACCCCACTTTGAGGGCCACGACAATATTGTTCATGTTAGAACTGAACCAAAGGTGAGATTCGCTATTCAGGTGGAGTAGTTACTGCTAGGACACAAGCTTAAGGGGACATAAAGAGAGTCATTTTAGACAATTACAGCACACAGAAGAGCGCGTACAGACAAAAGACAAAGCACATGCGGTGTGTTACAGAAAAACAGAGAGAAGGAGGCAAGATTCCAACCTCCTGGTTCTGTGATTTCCCTCTCTCCTTTTAGTTGTGCAGGGCTCACAACAAACATATTGATCGTGTTTACATTAATGGGCACGTTGGGAGCTGCAGAGGTGGGGCTAGCCCTGCCTGTACTGCAGTCCTGGAATTGCTCAAACAGGGGGGCTAATCTCTGGCCAGACCTCCACCCACTGCTTGCTTTATTCCCACCCCCAATGGACAGGAGAGATACACCTATACAACAACCCACCCCCTCTGTATCTTCGGCCCAAGTTGGCATGGTGTGGGAAAATGTTTGGCTGCTTCAGAAGAGCTTCAAAAGGACATACAGATACCAATATGCTTTACAAAGAAAGACAAATCCTTGGAAAGAGACACGTTCAGTCATGCACAAGGACTGAACACACACCCTGCCAAGCCACGACCCCAGCAGACAGATCTAAATGTCTGAAGGAAATCATCCAGTTGTGGTGGATGGGGTAAAAAAAGAAAATTGCACAGGAATCAATGTTCCTTGTCTGGGTCTAATAGGGGAGACATCAGGGTATAGCAGAAGAAATGCTTTTAAGTCCAGTAAATCTTTGGTCCACACTTAAGTCAGACAGTGAACCTCCTGCAGTGTGCGGCCTCTGTAGGGTGCAGGATCTGATAATAATTAGCCGAGTTTCCATCACTGGCACCCACGGGTGGCAAAGGGCCCTGATGAGCTGCTGCTGATGTATGTTCACATAGATGTTTAAAGGCAACTGATGCAAGGACAAAGAAAAGAAAATACTAAAAAAAAAGAAAAAAAGACCAACACGGTCAGGCGCTTTATGTGTGATGCCCAGCTGGTGTCAAAGAAAATACTAGACAAACCTGTAGTTGAGCTCCAACGTGTTTTTGTGGCTAAAGTTCACCAATTAAGTTGACACTGGTTCAGATGAGAAGAGTGGCAATCATTTTATTATTATTTCATTTATTATTATTTATTTTAATCCATTTTTATTTATAATATTATTTTTCCTTTTTATCATATTTATTTCTTTTTCTTTTAAATTGCATTTTAAGGCACAGAGAAATTAGGACCATCATTTAGCGATATGTCTGTTAGGAAAGAAATCATAATAAATTGCTTGCTCTGATGTCTCTTGAATGAAAGATGTATAGTTTGTATAGTTTGTTAGCAAAAGTATAGTAGTTTTATCTTCCTTTATTTATTTGTTTATTTAGTTTTTAAAAATATTCAAAAATATGTTTCAACATTTTAGGAAAAAAACCCATAGAAACATTTTTTTATCCAACTATATTTGTCTTCTTTTGAATTCTGTAAAATTTTCTTATTTGGAAAAGTCAGTTTTTTTTGGTTTAGTTACTTTTTAAAAATCAAATGTTGCACAATCACAGTGATAATGATGAGCATGGATAATATTCCATGATGTGAAAGGAAGCACACACGCATACACAAACACAGAAATCTAATATAAATAGATTCCTTCAGCCTCATATCCATTTCTCCTACATTTCCGACTCTGACCCATGACCTGTTCGATGTAGACCTTCCAAAAACACAAGCCTCATTACCCAGACTCCTCACGATGGCGCGGGGTCCCATTTACCCCAGAGGAAGGACAGAAATAAACAAAGACCATCGCTGATTGAGTGATGGAAACAAAACACCCCTGCAGCGAAAGGTTACGGTGGCTGTTATCCTGTTTAGTGCCCATTGGTTTGCAACCATTAAAAAAAAAAAAGCACTCCCAATCAACGCTGACATTGTCTCAATTATCCAAGAAATGTCACCCTCAAAAAAGTCTGGCATTAACTGTGGAAGTTGGAAGTCTGTAATGTTGCAGTTATGATAGTTTGTGTTGTAGTTTTACTGCACAGACAGACCCAAAAAGAGGAGCCGGGGCGGTTTGGTCAGCCAAGCGGTTTACAGCCATTACTCTGAAGAGTTTCAGCATCAGCCTCAATCTGGAGGTGAGATGGTTGGCGCTTGGTCTTGACTTGTACAACCTCATAAACCTAAAAACATATTCAAATCTCAAAAACTCCTCTGGGAAAATCCGCATCAAAAAAGTAAAAGCCTTCAGTTAGGTGGAATATGAAGCGATCCCTCCGCCCAAATTATCAAAGATATTTGAGACAGCACTGGCCGGCTTTCACAAGTTCTTTTTTATTCACCACGGCATCGTGATTAAACAGGTTTTGGAAAGTAGAATGAAAGGAGAAATGGGATGAAAGGTTTTGACAGAATAAGCTAAATAAATGCTGATAGGTTACACGGCTTAAATATGCAAAACTAAGATATTCTTTAAGATAAATGCACATCTAGCATTTCAGGTTAAAAACAAATATGTTGATGTATTTGGTATTTATTGTAAAATGTCCACTTTCCCCATGTTACAAAAAGAAGAGGAATATCATCCATCACATATTACTGAACTCTAATTTGAAGAGGAAAATTACACCAAATAGCAAAAGCTGTGTGCAGCAAAATAACTACTTTATATAATGTTGTTTTTTTGGGGTTTTTTTTAGCTCAAGCTACAAGTACCTTGATATCCCGGCTAAGAACAATAATGCGCCTGAGATTAGTCATTGGGAATATATTCAAGTAATATAGTTGAAAAGTTATTGGAGTTTATTAAAAAACAAACACAAAAGGGGATTTAGGATTCCACAATAATGCTAAAACTAGTAGCAATAATAACTAATTAACTGATTGATTTCTTTATGACTGGGCCTCGACTGTAATGACTGTAAGGTCTGTTCAGAAGGCTGTTTACCATCCCTGTGTTTTTTATTCTCTCTTACGTTTTTGCCAAGCGCCAACCATCTCACTTCAGAATCGAGTCTCATGTGGAACTAAGTTTTGTTGCAGTTCCTCCACTGACCGCTAGAGGCAGGACCCAAAAGCAAGTCAATCTCCATTGACTCCCATAACAAAATGTCCAACTTTAGAGTGTATTTCGGCGGGGTTCAGGCTGAAGGAGCTGTGAGAAAAGTTAACTTTGATTGGCGTACATTGGGTGTGTTCCCATAGGCTTGCTGAGTAATATGGCTGAACATCCACAGCATATGCATGAAATACTCTGAGCTTTATATTTAACTGTATTTCATTGTCATATATTTGCAAACTATATTTATATGCATTTTTATCAATCGTTCATTTCCCAGTCTGGCTCTTGTTCATCTTTCATGTTTTTGTGTGTTTTTCTTTTCTTTTCTCTACATTTATGTGTACATATTTTTATTATTACACGCCTTTCTGTGTATACACACAACTGAAAATGTTAAAAATCCTAATCAGAATAAGTGAAGTTATAGAAACCATTACAGTGTTTAGATTTGAGTGACACAGCAAGCCACACTTAAATAAAAACTTACTAAGGTTATTTTTTTTTCTTAAGTATCAATTTTCCCCTACATCAAGCAGATCGGCTTATCTTGGAAATTAATTCCCAGCTGATAGTTGGTCCTATATCAGTCCTCCAAGAACCTATCAATTTTCAGATTGATGTCCTGGAAATCTATTTTTACAAAGTACATTTTTTCATAAATAATGAAATATTTATACATATTTAAACCATAAAAACAGAAGCAGAGAAAACTAAACTAAGTAGACTATTGAAACTATTACTAGACTATTGAATCATTTATGACATTAGTAACTTATAGTTTTCCTTATAGTTCCCTCTGTGTTTGCATGTTCCCTCCGTGCTTGTGACAGTTTTCTCAACGTCGTCGTGTTTCTTCCAACAGTTCAAAAATGTATGTGTTGATTGACGATATTCATTTGTGTGACTGGTTGTTTATATGTGGCCCTGTGATGGATTTGCATATATATTTCTATGCTATTTTAAAGCATGACATCGTGAGAACTTTTCTCAGCTTCTGTCATTAGACAATGTCACTTTGTCCTGTTTGTGAAAATGGATAGGCTCTGCATGTAGATAGATGAATGAAGCGCGGCCACAGGTGACAGGAGGGGTCAGCATGGTGGAAGAACCTCTGGGTGGGACGAGTACGTAGTTGTATGAGCAAATCAATGGGATGAAAAGCTGGTATTGATCCTGTTGGATTTATCCCCCTCAATGTCAACAAGGAGCATCAGTCTACAGAGGAAGACTGCGCCCTGCTTGCCCCGAGAGCAGCAGGATAAATCTCATTCCCTCTTCTGTGGCTCATTTAATGAAGGATATAATAGTGTGAGTAGGTTGAACGACTGTTAGCAGCCCATTCTGGAGAACAGGCTGTAAATCTTTTATCTTCTTCAAGACCTGACTTTATCATGCTGCAAAATCCGAGTTATAAATCTGAAACGGCGCTACCAAAAGGCAAATTACACGGTCATCTTTTGGTTATAGGAAATGTTTGGGATTCAATATTTCTATTGTACTTACATTCATACTGAAGCGGAAAACCACTTAATTACATGCTGATGTAGTGACTGTTAACATAAATCAATAAATAGCGCATTAAAAGGAATGAGTCGATAAAAGTTCAAAGAGTTAAATCCGATTTATTCTGCTTCAGCTTGACTGTTATAGAAATAAGATAATCATAAAATCATCACAATGTCCATAACAATTACCATGACCTTGTGTGTACAGTGACGTGAAAAACAAGGGGCTATTTTAATTCCAAGGTTTTATGTATCAGTGTGTCCTGACACAATAAAACACATTACAAAAAAATGAATGAAGTTCTTACCAGCAGGAACTGGAATGGGAAAACTGACAGCTTTCAAGCAAAAGGGAATAATTGAGTAAGCGTTTCTGCGCAAAAGACTGACAACAGATTATAGGAACATATGCTTTGCAGAAAAAAAATATATATAATTGCACAAACATGGCAACACAACAGTCAGAGTTAAATCTATACGGAGGCACTCCTACTCCATCCACATGTGAAAAGCAGGCTGCGGACTCCTGAGACAAGCAGTGTCATGAGAGTGGAGCCGTGAGCACACCACCGAATGACTCGGTCACTGAGCGAGGAACACACTAATTCAGCAAATGCATGAATGAGTAGGTGAGCAGTGTAAGCGTTTGGGTGACTGTATTTGAATGTGGATGATATTTGTCAGCATCACAGGACCCTGCTAACTGCGGGTGCAACTTTACCTTTTTGGTGATGCAATGGAGGAGTGAGCAAATGAGTGAGTGAGGGGGCGTGAAGGTGCGAATGGCTGATTGATCCATTGAGCAAGAGGGTGAATGAGAGGTCAGCTTTGTAACTGTAACCTTCAGCGGTGAGAGACACTTACGATGTCAGAGAGCGGAGAGAAGAGTGTGTGTGTGTGTTTGTTTGTATGTGAAAGGCACCTCAGGAAGTTCTCATCGATCACGTCGCAATGGGACAGGGAGGAGGTTCAGTCATGCAGCGGCTGATGTTCGGAAAAGAGGCCACTTCTTTACAGCACCTGAACACAAGCAGATGTAAGGCATCATGTACATGGATTCACATTCAACAGCCATTCCTCATGTGCACGCAAAATCCCTATAAACAATTCCTGCCTCGTGTCCAGTTCCACAAAACATATACCCAATTACTGTTTCTTCTGCCAGATCTGAACCAGATCTTCGGTGAGCGGTGGTCAGAATGCAGCCGGTCAGTGTTCACAGCCAAACGTCACTTTGGAAGGGTTGCCATTAAGAAACTTCAAGAGTTTCCAAGAGCCAATCACAGCGGCCCATTAAATCACTTTCCCACATCTGACCATAGAGACTAATTTAAGGCTATGAAAGTTTATAGTCAGGGACTCTATGTCGTATACATGCAGGTAAAAAATTAAAGCTGCTTGCCATGCAATGGGGGGATGACTATGGAGAAAGAAAAAAGTTTGCATGTGGTTTGTGAGAGTGAGATGACATGTGTCCGGATTTCAGGGTCAGTGGCGTCTCTGGTGGGAAAACATCTGGTTTGAGTGAAAGGAGCATAACGTCCGAGGTAGGACAGCTAACTAGGAGTTACCAGGAGACCGTGACTGGTGGATGTGCTTGTGTGTATGTCTCTATTCATTCTCTGGAGGACCCATCTGGTTGTTCAAAGAACATCTTATGTTCATAGTGACAGGTGTTCTGTACTCCAAAGGCACATATGGGACTCACAGGACAAACAAGAGAGATGGCATTAAATGTGTCAATCTGAAGGGTAAAAAAAAAGAAAAAGAGAACAGAAAGAAGGAAGTGGAAAGATTTACAATATTGACAGTGAAGTATTAGTCCAGTTTGTCTATGTGGTGTGTCAAAAGAAGCTAATGTGTGTACGAGACTGTAGCTGCAAGTAGACATCATATTTGACGAGGTCCCTGCTGCTGCAGGTGTAGACTCTCAGTCATCCAGGTAATCGATGGGAGGTGAAATGTCTTCAAGAAACCAAAAAAAAATATTCAAGCTTTTTACGTTGAAAGCTGTTTTTTAGAGACCAGCCAGTTCCCACATGAGTGGCATCACTAGTGCTGTTTGTGTAAAGTGGCAAAAGGTTTGAAATTAAAATTTAACTTTGAGCATGTGTGTGTGTGTGTGTGTGTGTGTGTGTGTGTGTGTGTGTGTGTGTGTGTGTGTGTGTGTGTGCGTGTGCTTTTTCACTGTCACAACCTTTCCATCATGTGCAGACCTTTTAACAGACTGATGTGAGATTTTTTTTGGAGTTTACTTTGACAAAAAAAAAAAAAGCATTGTGGCGATGTGGCACTTCAGCTGTTAAAAGCAATGTTGTTATATCTTACATTTCCAAATGACATGAAAAGACCCACAGTTCCAAACTGATTTATGCAAGACCGCACCAGCTGACTTTAGCATCATCCTTTCAGCAAACACACAGAGAAAAGAGAGACAGATGAGGCCTGTCCTGAATCTTGTCCAAGCTCAGCGGGCAGCCACGATGAAGGGTATATTTTTTTTTTATCAAGGTCTGCCAGCTAGGCTACTCTGTCTCTCCTATTCTCTGCCAAAATACAAAGATAAAGAAACAGAAAAGGATGGAGGGTATGGACAAAGTTAAAACAAACAGAGTCTTGTCATCTGGCTCTGCTACACCTTTTACACAACACCTCAGTTTCAGGGAGCACACTGCTGAGGTGAAGGATTCACAGCGCAAGGCAGGCACAAAGTACTGAACTGCGTTGTGTTTTCAAAGAGATCCTATTTACTTGCCTCTTTGTGCCTCTTTGGGCAATGAATGGTAAAATTATGAAGATTCTTGCAGAAAATTAGGGCAACAACGCTCCATGGTGCAACATACTGTAATGTGTACAGTTCTATTCCCCAGGACAGGTTGTTCTATTGTTATTGATGCTCTTATTTTGGTAGGTACAATTGAATTCTACAAAACAGTATCACTCATCCATCACATTCAGACTTGACATTTCTATCAGACTATTGATGCACACTCAAGTGAATGCAGTTAAGTGTAAAATGACATAAAAATGTGAAAAAAATGTAGGAAAAAATGTTGTTGGTAAAATATGCTCAGAAAATGTATATATATATATATATATATATATATATATATATATATATATATATATATATATATATATATATATATATATATATATATATATAAATATGTCACATTTACAGCACGGCTGACGCTCTCTGACCTTTGTTGAATCAGTGATAAACCTCTGATATAGTCACACGAGTCACCATGAAAGTGAGGAGAAATCTCAGGCTTTTGATGCACAACATTCTAACTAGTAAAATCCGAAGACCTTTGGAGGCCGAGCGTTGAAGGTATCGACTGCTGAGTAATTTTTTTCTGCCGCTGACAAATGCTCCGTAGCTTGTGCTTCATCTTTGACTCAGGGGCTGTTTGGCAAGTTCAGCAAGGCTCTTTTTTCACGCGTTTGTTATAGTGCAATGTCAATTAAAGGCCAATGTTACTTTGTATCAATAGCCTCTTATGACAGTGAATGCCATATTTGCAATGTTCTATTGATCTCTGCAAGATGTTTCTGGGAGGAGGGGGTCTATTCAGTCTGTCTCTACTCACTGCGATGAGAGAAGAGGCTTTCTTCCTCAGTGCAAAAAGAGTTAAGGCTCATCTCAAGGACAAATAAAAAAAAGAAACTGAATGATGACCTTCAAGGACAAATTATCGATCCTTCCCTGTGTGTACTTCCAGCTTCATTGGCAGTTCATAATTTCCTCTTAAGTTGTGTATCTATTTCTCTCTCTCATCTGCATATCTTTTTACCTTTTTTAAGCCAAAATATAACCATACGTGTGAATTATGTAATCCCTAAATGCTTGTAATTCACTTCTAAAGTGTGAATTATTGCTCTGTCTAAGAATTAAATAATTACATGTGCCCCCATGTTGGAAGCACAATGGCCTTAGATATCGAAATGGTTTCTGAAATTACCTGCAGGGACCTTCGAGCTGCTCAGGGATGATATAGAAGGTCCCCTGCAGAGTTAATTAATTGCTCACTTTCACCTTGGAGGTATATTGAATTATACAGTTGAAATAATTATGGGATATCTGCTTCTTCTTCTTCTTCTGTCAAATACTACTGGAGCCAGCCATGGGAGGTAGTTAAGTGACATAAAATGTTTGCATTTGGCTGCAGATGCTCTCATGTCAAACACAGATGAATAATTTAAAGTAAAACAACTGAAAAGAAAATACTGTTTATGATTTTTCAGTGATATAAACAGGGTTCTGTTTTTAAATTTTTCAACAGTGAATTGACCACAATGCTGCATAAAGCTCCAGATAATAAATGTCAGCTAATTTCATGATTTATTGCTTATGTAAAATAATCATTGTTGGAGTCCTACATTACCAGCTACACAGAGCTGCATGTTTTCTTTCATATTTCAACCTCACATAAAACCTGACAAATTACGAGCGCATCCATGGCTGTCCTTTTCCAGTAATCTCACAATCATAAATTTAAATATTTATGTCACAACCATTAGATTTTCTTCACTTTATAGATGGTACATGCGTTTATTCACACAAATTAACAATTATGTCTAAAAAATAAATAAATAAATAAATAAATAAATAAATATATCACTTTAACATCAGTATTCTACTTTAGTCCCACTGTGTAGTAGCTAATCACTTTTTCTGTTAGTATTTTTCCAAAACATAAATACTGCTGTGCAAGTAACAGAAGCAATTTTGGTATGGGTCATTCTTACTGGTTATTTATGGAGTTTACTTTTGTTTCTGTGATGTGTACTTATCCAGAAGTTTTGATGCCAACTTAAAAGTTAAAAAAAAAAAAAAAAAAGTTATTTGCAAATCTGAATATACTGTTTGGAAACCTAAAAGTTTGACCAGATTCTGGGGTCGACTGCTTTGGGCAGGACTGAAGCTGAAAGATGCAAGCCTGCAGACGTAGCTTTGCTGTCTCCTTTTTGTGCCATACACGTTGCACAGTATTCCTCCTGAACGGTTTGTTTCATTTTCCCTGTGCTGTTGTGGCTGGCCAATGTTGTCTTTGCAAACTCCGGACAGCAGTGTTTTCATTTTTGGATCGCAGCTGCTTCTTCCTTGGCGTTCTGCCATGGACAATCTATCTGCTCAATAACTTACTGAAATGTCTACAAGCCTTTACTTTGTACTTCCTACTTCTTCTTCACCTTATTGAGAATCTTTGGAGTCATCTTGGCTGCGTTCCCACTTCTATGACGTGAAGCCCAAGTATTAACTGTCCCAATTTATAGAGGTTGGCTAACTGTGGACTGATGGAGGCCTAAACACTGAAATGATTTTGCACCCCTTTCCAGTCTTATGCGGATCAACTACTCTTGATCGATGTTCTCAAACATCTCCTTTTTTGCAAGACAGTTCCCATAAGCAGATACTACATATGAAGAGGAAGTTTAAAATGTCTTTAATCACTCAAAGTAGCTCTAAATCACACCAATACATGGACTCCAGGTGTGCAAACCTCAGACTCCACTTAGCTTTTGTTAAAATAATAGGTGCATGGGTTCATCTGTTTTTTCCCTCCAGCACTGTGAATGTTTAATATGTGCATTCAATAAAAGCATGAGAAATTATAATCATTTTTGAGTTATCAGCTTTAGCATACCATTTGTCTTTCATTTTGACTGAGATGAAGAGCAGAAGGGAAAATCCTGTAAATTTCAAAGGGTTTGCATATTTTTTCTCTGAAACCATTTTTCATATAAGGTTTTCCATTTGATTGCACTTCAAAGCATCAAACATTACTCCACAGTTAGTGATCTGCAGCGTTCATTCAGCCATCAGACTCTAAAGTAAACCGTTCACATTCAAAAAGAAGCCGTGGTGATTTGTTGATCAGTATAGCAGCTGCCAGTTTACAGTTGGGGGAGATTTTCGGAAGAATAGTTTGATAACAATCCAAAGGTGAACAATCAAAATCAGACGGGAGAAGTTTCACAAGCAAAGGAAAGAAGCCTGAGTTCAGGAAGATGGGCTCAAACTTGGATGCAGGGCATTTGTTTGTGGAATGATCAATCAGAGTGCACATACCCCCAAATGTAAGAAACTTGGTTCTGTTTTAGTGAGCTTCACAATGACTATGTGTAGCTGTCATTCATGCAAATGTGTTGTTATTTAACTTATTCTCGCTGTTTATCAGCAGACTGGGTAAGAGACTGGTTAGTTAACATGCTGGAGCATTGAAGGTATTCCAAGAGGTTGTCCACGCCACATTTCAAACTTGGGCTTTACCCTCTTTAGGGCTGCTGTGTAGCAACGGCCACATATAAGAAAATAAGTCACAAAACAAAGCAATGTCTGAGAAATGAAATACAGTTACCCTATATATATATTTGAGTGTTATTTCATACTTCAGGCATCGAAGGGTTAATCAACTGTTTCACCTCAGTTATGTTCTAGAGCATAAATAAACATAATCACACTTTCACACAGTCTTGTGCGATGGGTTTTGCATTATCTGATTCATTACCAGCTGAAAGTGAACAATTCATATTCTGTTAGAAAATAAGTGTGTTAGTATGTGTATTGAACCAAACCTATTCTATCTCTATATCTATTTCTCTGACGATAGAGAAATATACACCAGTATACAAAAGTCCTCCAAAAAGCTGATTTACAGAATAAAAGAAAATTGACATTCACAGGAGAAATATTTCCAAATTAAAATGATTGGCTCAGAGGGTCCCCCTATTGGTGTGGAGGTTAAGTAGCTTTTATGTCTCAGTCTGACATTGACTAATTTGGTCTCTTGCTTGGTCACTCAGGTTTTCTTTTTTCGTCTTAATTTTCTTAAACCTTTTGGCCCATTTTCAAAATCACATACTTGTTTGTACTGATATTGCCAAGATGTAGTGCTCAGTATGCAAAATTTGGACAATCATAAATTCTCTCGAAAGCAAAAAATACTGAGATGCGCACTACATTCAGTAAGATTTCTATTGTGCATAAAATTATATCCCACAATACAATGCTCGACTACAGTGCTCACATGACTGGCTTTCAGTTGTGCTATAGTACAGTCAGATTCATGGTAACATTTGATTTATAATGACCACCAGGCTAGAATGGAGTGTTTATTTGGATAACTACATTTTAATTTGAACATTAGATTCACAATTCTCATCTATTTTGGAAAGTGCAACATGAATGGATTAATTAATGCATTGCAAAACATTTTCTTAAAAAGTCTCAACTCCTCCATCAAACTCCAGTTTCACAAAATAAGACCCCAAGAAAAAATAGAAACAGTCCTGCATATGTCAAGTGCTTGAAAGAATCCAAAACATGCTTCTTTTGTGACAGAAATTAATTGCTTTCATATTTTCTTTTCATGTGTACTGTGGGACATGATACACAGCATACTGCTTAATCAGACATGTGCCTGTTCTGAGCCAAAACTTACATAATGTGAATTTACATTGATGTCTGGAGTCCTTGTACTAAAGTCCTGTTTATCACCGTGGACAACGCACCAAGCTAGAGGAGACCGAATTTAAGTTAATATCCTCTATATTCTATATATTATTATCTATTAAAATGATCTAATATATTCTATATTCTATTAACAACCAAAGATTTTTTACAAATTTGAACATATAAATACATTTGAGATAGTATTGTGTGTTTTGTTAGTAATAAATTATTCAGTAAAGTAGGATAAGGTCTCTATTCATAGCCGCAGTCACACTGAAAGTCCGGTTGATTATTGATTATTTTTTATGCAGGTCCTCTACGCAAAGAGTTGTCTACACCTCTTTTAGCCACATCATGAACGATAATGTGGACAGTATCGGCTACACTGTCACCAGTTTCCCAAAAATCCACTGGTTCTTTAAGCAGAGCCGGCTGCAGATCGGAGCTGATGGGGAACAGTTTGGAGCAGGAGCAGGAGGAGAAGTTGCACCGCTCCGGTTAGGGAAGCAGGGCTTGAGCAGATAAAAGCTCAGATAGTGATTGAAAGTGATGGTAAAAGGATTTAGCCTCGGCATTAACTGAGAGGGAGGAAGGGAGGGGGAGAGAGAGCGAGAGAGGGATGGAGGGAGGGTGTGGGAGGAAGGAGGAGGAGGGGGGGAGGGTGATACTTTCCATAAAGCCTCCCCCCACCCCCCCTCCCTCTCTTTCTGCCCTTGAGCATCCCGGGTAAACCCGAGCTTGTAAAGTGGGAAGAGGAGGAGGAGGAGAGGGGAAAGAAGGGCGGGCACAAACCTTTCCTCAAACTCAATATTTTATACTTTTGATACTCCATAACGCTGGATTTCAGCCCTCTTTTCCCGGGCGCTTCCAGATCTAGGACACCGATCTACCGTGTGCAGCCATCTATAGTGTGATAGAAAAAAAAAAGTATCCGACGGACAGCAGGCTGATGAGGAGAGTACAGAGAGGACCGCGGAGGGAAACAAGTCGCCAGTAGTGGACGGTCGGATGGGGATTTATTTGTACAAACACGGGGACCTGCACGATCTCCGCACAAAGTGCTGCCCGGCCTGACCGATGCGAATTAGAAGTAAGTGCTTTATGTGATAAAGCATCTCACAACATGATGCGTTTTGGTCGAGCTCCTTGAAGTCTGCGCACGACTTAAAGCACCATAGTCTATACCCAAACCACTTCGGGATAATCAAAGCTCCGAGGGGTTCCTCATTTAATTAACATCATTAAAAAAAATGCACTGATGAGTGACAATTAAATACAGTTTGGATAGAGTGAGCGATGCGGCACCACTGTGCAAGCTGACACACCCCTGCGAGGCGGTCAGTGCCGGGAAACAGCGTCGGAGACTTCACCTGACAAGTGAACTAAGTCCAGGGGCTGCATGGGATAGGCTGTTCTCGGACCTGGTCTCTGCACTGTGTAGAGAAAGTCGGGCCATGATACCCGACTCCAGACTGGAAAAATAAATACAGCGTGCATTCATGCATTCTTTTGTAGGATAATTATGAATAAACTGATCGTTTGTATTACTCGAAGTTTTTGAGGCTGTCAAATGTGTCTAAGTTAAACAAAACTTCCTAGATTCAAAAGAAAATGACAATTTAAGAAAATCATGACATTTCTTGTCACTTTTTGCGTAAGTTCCCGCGACACAGACAGCAGGGTTATGAAATAGCCACATTTGTGAGAGTGACATTTCTTGCACCGTAATTATTCACCTCTGGAGCCCTCCACCGTGAGCTCTGGATCGAATTACAACTGTAGCACGCACAGGCGACACCAGGCAGCAGCACGTGTTTTTACTCACAAGGATGTCGCTCCGTGCGGCGCCTTTTTACTACTTTTAAAGATGCGGATCTTCGGGAAATATGACAGGTAAGAGGTGGGATTAAGGTAAAGTCTCTTAAGACACATCGAAATTCCACTCGTTCCCTTTTTCCCGACCCAAAGGAAATCCCAACGTTTTAGGGGGGGATTTGCAATTCTCAACCTGTCAATTAAGCTTTGCTGAAGGGTATCAAATAAGAATATCATTATATATGTCTAAGTTTTAACATTTTTCACGTGTATCATCATCATGTCTTCCACCCCAGGACATTTTGAAGAATGCTGCTGATCTAAACCATCCAATGGATCTAGCTGAAGACGCAGCAACTTTTCCTTCATCCTCCCCAGCCAGCTCTACTGCTCCCCTGCAGGACTCCGCTCTCTGAGACATGGATCAGCGCGAACACAGTCCACCTAACTCCCAGCAACACTATGATAAAAGTGTATGCCGAGATTCATCCCTGTAACGGTATCAGCCTCTCCAACCACCGCCCATCTTCTTCAGGAAATCAGCCGTCCAAAACAGAAAGTGTTCATCTTCTCTCGGATCTCCGGGAGCCGTCGGTATTTGTCTGGTAACGCTGACTAAAAGCTGTGGGTACAGTGGTCTCCTTCAGTCCGAGGGATTTATGAGTTAGTTTTCCCGTACCTCCCCATTCACACTCGCATGCTCACAGGGATGATCACAATTTCCTGATGATTACTGATCCATGCGCTTTACCTTTCCTCTGAGCTCCGTGGCCCCCTCACCCTGTGCAGGACCCCTCTCCATATACCCCTCCAGCCTGCCATGCTCCCCCAGGCCGTGTTCCTGCTGCTGCTGCATTGCTTGGCCTCCACCCTGGGCCAGTACGAACTGTGCAAGTCCCTTGTGAGCACGGACGAGGGCTCGGTGTGGGAGCATTACGCGTGCCAGCCGAGTTCCGCGTCCATGAAAGACTACATGCGGATCAAAGTGGATCCGCCAGGAATCACGTGTGGAAACCCACCGGAGAGGTTCTGCACTCTGGTAAGTTCACGTCGTCGCATCTTTTATTAAAAAGTTTTATCAGCATGTGAAAAGTTGACAAAACCGTGATCTCCGCACTTACAAAAGGTTTTGAAAACTATTATCCAGGACTAACCCGAGTATAGATCCTCCTTGCTCTGAGGTGTTGTTTACATCTAAATGAGCCGGCTTTACTTGGGCTTCCAGAGACCCCCATACATCCTCTGATTAAATACACAACTGTAACTTTGAGTTCCAAGGGCAATAAAGGGTGAGCTGCAGGAAAACTCGTTAAAATGTCTGCTAAAGCAATATTTAACACACTTTGGCCTGCAGGCCTGTCCTGGCTAATGAATGTGTAATAATTTGAAATAAGGGTTATAAAATCTGAATCATAAGACTGCAATTAGGCTTGTCCATGCCTCCCTATTGAAAAATGTTATATTTAAGGTTTGACTCATAACTTAACTGGCTGTGAGTTCACAAGAGGAGTTCATCCTCTCAACAATCTGTCGGCTGTCGCTGGTCGTCCAACACATTGAACTGGCCGGTACTGGAGGTATTTAGATTTATATCAGCAGCAATGAGTAAAAACCTCACAAAAACTGTCTCAACAGGAGCGCTGGCCTGTCATACACTCGTTGTATAATAGTGTCTTCCTGTTAATAAGGTGTTTGTGAGCTGAGTGACTGTGGATTTGATTCTTTAAGACAGATTTTACAAACAAACCCACCCCCTGTTTCTCTCCCTTCCTCTAACAAAGATTAATAACTGGCATGTGGGGGTTATTTGAGAAGGGGAGGATGTAATGGTGCTGAGATACCTAATGCTTAATAATTTGCTTAGTAGCGGAAACCACTGTTGTCTTCATTGAAACCTCTCTGCTGACTCCCCTTAAGACCGAGGATGGACAGGAGTAAGGCAAGAGGTCAAGAGAGATGTTTACTGCCATAACGTATTGATGTCTGCCCCCTAATGGCCCTGGCCTGAAAACTTCTACAACTATGTTTCTGAGTGAGCAATGATGAAATATTGATGGGCTCCTTAATGGGCTTCCTTACAAGGGTTGGCCAGCGACGCTCCATCTGAAGTATCCAGAGTGCACGACCGATGAGACGGAGGGAAAGGAGGGGATGGAGGACTGGACAGGAAGGAGTCTGGTCTTAGTCAGCACTTTCCTATTGGACGGGGTCTTGATAGTGGAAAGTTCTGGTTGCTCTCAGGTCATTTGTGGCGATTTAATCCGGCCCCCTGAGTGCTCCCGCCGAGGTTTGTTAAGTTTACTCAGGAAGTACAAGACATCAGATGTCAGCCTTAAATTCCAAGACACTTGACAATTATGCTGCTATCATTCAGGGATCCCATCCTGACATTTAACAACCTACCCAGCATCCACAAATCTCTTTCTTCCGACACTTCTGCAACAAAACAAGTCCATTAGATCTCCCTGTATTTCTTTTAGACACACCAAATGGGTGTTGGCTGAGTCTTATTGATATCCAGATCATTTATTTTCAGAGAAGTAGCATTACACCCCCCCCACCCCTGCCCCTGCTCCCCAGAACTGGCAGCTTTACAGAAAAGCCAGTGTCTTATCTAATTGGTGAACATTTGCATTCACTCGTTCAGCAATCCCACAAGTCAACAGATAAACAGATAGCCACAGCCAAATAAAAAAAAGGAGACTTGAGTCAGACTGCAGAAGATGCAGATTCTTTTAGATTTTTTTTTTTTTTTATCCCTTCTCTCACCCTCCAGTATGTTGTTACACATTTGGTAGAATTCCCTTTTTGGAGTTTTTGAAGCATACTGTAGCCTTCCCTGCTTGCATTGGTTTACAGTAGCTTTTACTCCCTCCATCTCCACAGGGATGTGTTTTTTTTTTCCTACTCTACTTATCTCCCTTATTTCCTGGGAATGCAGCATCCCTTCTCCACAGCCAAACAGGCCGGCATGTTGGCTCCTTTCAACGTGACGGGCTTCCAGCACTTTGACAAAGATGCTGCTGTCACTGGTGCTGTGTGAAGAGCTTCAGTAGTTTCTTTGTAGTTTGTCTGTATGATAGCTACTGTAGAGTTCTTGCTTGGCATTGCGGGTGATGGAGGAAGGAGGTTTGAGGCAGTGTGTAGCAGAGGGGGTAGCTAATGATGAGGGAGAGGTGAGGAAGATCCAAGCTTAGCTAAGCAAAAAGATGAAATCAGACCACAGTCCCGAAGTAGTACACAGGGTGTTGATATAAAAATGCTGCATTCAGATGGGTCGTGCTGTGCTTTTGTTTATTTTGTTATTTTTCTTTTGTTTTGAACCAGAACCTTCAGTCAACTGTTTCCCTCGAGGCTGAGAACAGAAAAAGCAGTCGAATGCAAATGGGAGTGTGCATGTGTACTGGAATGCACTGTTTGTGGTGACATTAACAGAGATCAGCAAGGGTGTGTGAAACATGTGCGTGTTTGGCTGACGGTGCGCGATAGTGTGTCTAAGATTTCAAAATAAAAATTTAAAAAAAAAAAAAGGGAAGAAAGAAAGAAAAAAAAGCCTCCTGTTTCACAACACATTTGCCTGTTTTAGAAGGTAGAAATCAGCCAGCTCTAAAAATAGACATGAGAAGTGAGAGAAACCACGCTGTAGTGGAAGGGGAGCATGCAGGAAGGGGAGGAAGGTGGCAGCTGGTAGTGTGGATCAGTGCATCTCAGACTGGGCCTACGGCCATACTTCATGCTCCCTGCCTAGTGCAGCCTTGCCAGACCCGGCTGGCCTGCCCCGTCCAGCAGTGGGTCATCAATGCCGCGCAAAAGGGCCACCTAAATCCAGCAGTGATCTACTCCTGATGCCCCTTCCTGGGGGAAAAAAATATGTCCCAGGTTACCAGTGTGCTAATAAAAGACCCTTGGAGTTGAATTGGGGCACAGTGTGAGCACTTTGGACCATCCAGGGCATAATTAACGAAGGCTGCAGAGACCGACAGCGAGAGTGACGGTACAAACGAGGGAGGTGGAGGAGGGTGTGATGATGTAATGTTGTGGCTCGCTTCCCCATTAGGACACGGTTAAAAGTGATCTGATGGTGTCTATATGAGTTGGCAGAGGAGTGGATAGTTTTAAGTGAGATTTATCTCTCACTGAGGTGATACTAAGAGGGATTGGCTGCAGGAGCTTAGACAGCCTGAGGTGGACTTAACAAACCACCTTGTCTCACCAATCTGGATCGCAGACCGGACGACTAGGTGAGGAGAGATCTTCTGCACAGAAGCCACACAGCAAGCATGCATGGATCTTTATTTTAGCCAAGTGTTTATAAATCTTTGAAAGATGTTAAAAGACACTTTTCTTTCTTTTTTGCTGCATTATAACTTTCCTTGTCTCTCCAAATTTCTAGTTTTTACATCAACTAAAGCAAGACTTTCCTTTTATCGTTTCAAAAGCTTTTAAATCAGCAGAATCACTCCAAGAACTTTCCCTGCACCGCCACTGGAATATTTGCATGTCTACTTTCAGTGCGACTCAAAGTGGGTGGGTTGGTGGGTGTTTAACATAATTTGCGGATATCCATTCATCCATCCATCCATCCATCCATCCATCCATCCATCCACTATACCCGCTTTATCCTTTGCAGGGTCACGGCGGTCTGCCGGAGCCTATCCCGACTCATTACAGGCGAGAGGCAGGATGATTTGAGGACATAAGTTGACAAATACACTTCAACCATAACTCCACAAGTAAAAAGAAAGTAGATTTTAGACACACCTACTAGAATGCTCAGTAACCGTGTCATCTGATGCTCAATTGTTTTTTGTTTTTTTTGTTTTGATTTTTTTAAAACTTACTTGTCTATTTCCAGCTCTTCAGCTTCCTTTTATCTACATCTCCTTTATGATTGGCTCAAATCTAATAACATACATCAATAAAAGATAATAGCTTTTCCCCTGAATTCACCTCCTGAGTGCACTTTGAGAAAATAGAAACTCCATCTGATATTCCTGGTCTTTCACTGAAGTGCATCTGCTGTGTGTGAATTCTGGGATTAATTCATATTAAAACTCGTTTAGGTCCAACTGTGATGACCTCAGCAGGACGAGCTCAGCTGCTGCTTTCAGGCAGCATGATGCCTCTGCTCTGTCCTGCTCTCCTCCTCCAGCACAATCACACATGCCGACAGTAAACATTCAGGTTTTTTTTTTTTTTGCACACACGGACACAGACATAAACAACACCCACCCACACGAGCGCACACCTAGGACACATTTACAGTCGCCTACTGCGGTTTTGTACACAGTAAGGCTTTTTCCAGGTGATCAATGCAAAATCTTGATCCATTGTAATGTCATTTTAATTTTTGCCTTGCACACTTGATGCATGAAAAAGACACTAATTTGCAGTAGCTTTGGATTCCTGTCCTGGTATCCCATAACAGCGATAGACCTAGCTCATAGAGCTACTGTGGACATCAAAGGAGAAGCCACTTCGAGAGTCAAAAAAATAATGACAGAAGAGAACGCGATTAAGCATAAGACTGAACAAAAGTCCCAGAAGTGATGAAACTTTCATGCCTAAAGGGGGACCCTCTGAGCTAAAATTGCAAAAGTTCCTTTGTGTTGCCTTTGAAAACAGAGGAGACAGACATAAGGGCACTCTCAACCATTTTTTAAATATTTATAATCCTCTGAATGCACACGGAAGACAGTTTACTCAGACCCACACACCTAACGCTTGTAGTAACATCCTCATTGTAGTGATTATTCCACAGACACAAGGTCTCACAGGAACTCACATGATCAAATGTGACGGAAAAAAATACAGAGGACAATCGGCTCCAGCAGCCGCTTGTCCTGGCGCTCTGTTTTGCAGCAAAAAAAACAAAAGAGGAGAAACCGAACATGAGTGAAATCAGAAGGTGAGATAGGCAAATGTGTTTATGTGATCTATAAAAGTAAAAGTACGCAACATTGCTTAATCATTGCAGCTCAAGCGGCACAGTTCAGTGCCTCAGGCCACCCTTGGTAAATTGCCGTGGAGATAATAGACAACTCCTTATATGGGCAGCATGTGTGTGTTTATGGGTCACATCTTCCACTTTACAAATGGCTTTTTTTTTTTCTTTTGTCACTTTATGTTTTGACCAGTGATTGATTTTATGTTGCTTCTTTTTTTTTTTAAACAGGAGGAAGCAGTAAATCCTATATGCAATGATTAACAATATGGACAATAATTTGAAGTGTGATGTATTTTATTAACAATAAATAGGAAGTCAAACGAAAATCAATCCGATAAACAACAGTACTTTTTGCACAGATGTAGTCATATAGTATGGTACAAAATAAGACGATATTATATATATATATATATATATATATATATATATATATATATATATATTTTTTATTTATTTATTTATTTTTTTTTTAATATATATATATACATGTGTGTTAGTGTGTGTGTGTGTGTGTGTGCATCCGTGCGTGCGTGTGTGTGTGTGTGTATTTATTGCCTGGGGGGTTGTGGAAAAGGGGATATAAGACACTCTTTATTCCACATTCTTATAGCCTCTATGTGTTTTGACAGTGATGGAAAAAAAGGAGCCTAAATGCTGAGTTCTGCTGGTTTGGTTGATCTCATCGGCTTCTGTGGGCATTCCATCCGAGGCGAGAATCGTAAATATAAAACGTTTGATATTTATGATTTGAGATTTGGAGGGCTCTGACTCGACTGGAAGCAGCAAAATACTCATATTGACAACAAGCACTTTAGAATAATTTGGACAAGTAATCATTGGCATCAAGCTTCAAACAGGCAACGTCTTCCAGTCTTCCAGTTTTTAGTTGTTCCTTTTTTTCTTTTTTAATTCTTCCTGCATAGCGCTGCTATTCTTTGCTATCTATATTGGGATTCTTTGCCTACATCTGGATAAAAAGCTATTTTTAAATATTCAGGTTCTGGGGACTTTGTAGAGTATGGCTGACCCTTTACTTGGCACTTCTTTAGACCAGAAAGTTGTTTTTGGTATTTTCATTCAGTTTTCGAGGCTCCCTTTTTTTTCGTTTTAACTTCTGTCTTTTCACTCAGGGTTTGATGTTTGTCCCCTGAATTTTCCAGGATTTAATTGAATATTTTCTCCCTTTTGCTAGTGAAATATTTCTTCTACCACTGGCTGACATTCTATATCCTTTTCCTTCAAAAGTAATATTGCTAACTGAAGCATTAAAGTCCTGTTTCAACTTCACCAAGTCCATGCTGATGGCTTACTTTATTTCTGAGCAGCAGACTAATGCATTACCGCTCAGAAACAGCTCTCTGAAGTTCCTTGCAGTCCATCAGGAATGTTTGTTTTTCCCTTTTGAACGATCCTATGCACAGCTCTGGTGAAGGTTTTGCATGTGTCGCCTGTGGCGCACATGGCGACTGTTTCAAGCAGCACTTCTCTTTGTCAGAAAAAGGTTTGGGGGAACTTTTGTAACTCTTATGCAAGTACAACAACAAACAAACAAACTATATGCAAATGAATGTTGGAATGGGGGCGCCCAAGAACTTTTAAACGCCTCTATTACATTTATGCACATTTTTGTCAGGCAACACTTTCACAGACAGATAAATCACCTTTATTCACTATAACTAAAACTTCCAGCATGATGAAAAATAAAAACAAACTGACAAAATAAAAGATTAACATCATAAGTGAAAAACCAATATCTCCCCCTCTTCCCCTCTGTGGCCTTTTTAATGGGAAGGTCGCTCCATTCAATGTTTCTCCAAGACAAAATAAATTGCGTTGAGTGTGTGTCCATACCTTTTTTCCCCCCTTGCTGGCAATATAAGATCAAACCTAAGGAAGTAGAAGGAGAAATAAGGAGGAAACAAAGGGCGAAAGGGCAGAGAAAATATTTTTGGGGACCAGAAGTGGTCATGACAGCAAGAAAGGGAAGGTGAAGGAAAGATGAGAACGTGCATCTTTTCAGAACTTGTTTCTCAGCTACCCATCTCAGAAGTGTACAGCCACAAATCAGATATTATAACTCTCAGAGCCACAGAGCCCTTAAACCGGGCTTTCAGCTGGTAAAAGGGAGGTTTTTTTGGTCTCTGTAAAGGAAAGTTAATGATCAAAGTTTACACCACATCTGGTGAAACGAGAGTCCACTACTGTATACTTAAAGTCAGGAGACTACATTTTTAATTTTTAATTTTCCTTTTTCATGTTAGGTGCTAGCCCCAGGCTACGCTGAGACTTCTCTTTTTTTTTTTTTTTTTTTTTTAATGATAGTCTGAACAGCTCAAATGACCTAAAATTAGATTATTTCAAATCAGATTTGGGCCACTTTCATATCAGATCTGCCGCGTTGCAGCGTGACCTCAGTCTGGACAGTATTATCACAAGTCATCCGTGTTTTACATAACTGTGACGCAACAGCCGTCAAAATCCTGTGTCCGTGGGAGCTTAGGTGCAGCTTGGTTGTGATTAAAACATAAATGTGAAATCTGTTTTGTATGGGGCTACTTATATGAATAAATGAGCATTAAAAGCTGCGATTATCCCTTGTACTTTATGTTTCTGCGTCACTCCAGAACGATTTATCTCTGCATCAAGGTGCGTCTTAGAACTGAGAAACTGCTCCTCTTCTACTGTGTAAGTTGGTTTAAGGAGCTCAGAGAGGTAATATTTTTAGTCGTAGGTTCACAGTTACAAACTGCACATAAACGGATCAAAGATGAGCCGCTGCACGCAGCTAAAGCAGAAAAGTGTAATTAACGACTGTTTAAGGTCCCCTTGTTTTAACTTACAGGAAAACGAGGAAGTCACTCATTATTGGTGCAATATTGCAGCTGTTGTCGTGGAAACAGGAAACCAGTGAGGATAACTGCTAGAGGGGTATAGCAGTGCGGGGCAACCTGCCGCAGCATTCGGCTGGGATATGCGCACGAGTGTGTTTGCGGGTGTTTGCGGATGCGGGTATCCTCGGCTGATCAGAGCAGCGGCAGGCAGCAGAGAGGGAAAAGAAGGACAGGCTACACAAAGGGCTTAGACATAACCTTTGTGTAAGGCTCTCATGGGGGATAAAAATCTTCCAGCCTCTATTACTGTACATATCACCTCTACTGCGGGTAATCCTGGAGGGCTGCGTGAGGTCAGAGCGGACTGATGAGCAGGAACATAAAGCTGCTCAGCCCAACACTCACATAAATCCAACAAAGTGACAAAGATGTTCATGTATATATATATATATATATATATATATATATATATATATATATATATATATATATATATATATATATATATATATATATATATATATATATATATATATACACATATATACATACACACATATTGCATTGATCCTCCTGTCCACTTTGTGGAACTGCTTCTATTTGTGTTTATGTTTCTCACAGAGAGAGAAAGTGGTAACCTTAATGGAGTTTGCTCTATATCTGGGACAGTGTGACAGCACGCCCATTTTCAATAGGATTTGTAGACCAAAAGTCACACCCAGGACAACATACTACTAATCTTTCTTCCCGTGCGTGTAAAAATGTTGCCTGGACTAAGGTTGCGAGATGCACTTACAGAGGGCACAGAAGCAGCTGGGCCTCCGCAGGGCAGCTACTCTTCCTCTGACATCCACCGCAAAACTCTTCATCTGATTCTAATTACCTTGTCTGGTTGCAGTTGTTTGTGAACATTGTAGATTATCATCCTAAGTGTGTTTGCACTGACAGTGATCTCTATCTGAATCGCTGCGAGGAGGATAATTGGGTTATCAGATAGTAAACAATCCTGCTATGTTGTTTCAGTATGGAGCGAGATGGATTGTCTTTAGTTGCCTGTATAGAGACAGTTTCACAGCTGTGTCCTCACATGCATTATGATCCTGTATAGTGCCTTTTTTTTTTTTTTTTTGTCATGCAGCTTCCCTCAGCACCATTTCAGCATTTGCTTATGTTAGGAGTTTTCCCACACTGCGTTGTCACCATAAATCAGATGATTTATCATCTTAGCCTCGCAGGATTCCAACTTTTGCTTTTGGTGTGAGGCCACAAGAGTGGCTTTGAGTGACTGCTCACTTTCCCGTGGAAAGGTCCAATGACTTCATTCAAAAGACAGGACAGACGCTGCCTCTTGCTGGCACTGGATGAAAAAAAGTGAAAGTCTGCAAAGAGAGCAGTGACACATGATCTATGCTTGCACCATACATCAATATTATGCAGCAATGCTAACATCATGAAGAAGAAACTGCTGTTTCATGTGATACTCAAACCTAATCTTTAGAGTATTGACCAGTTAGGCTCTCTAAGAGTGAAAGGTTGCTGTCGGGGAAAAAAAAAAAGAAAAAGGTTTATGGACAACCATACCCACGGTATAATCCGCTTCTCCATCTGTATGCTCAGCATGTTACAATACTCGTGCAAAACCTGCATGGCAAACACAACTCTGGCGAGATCATTAGTAGGCGTGTGCGTTTGATAAAGTGCCCCGCTGACTTCTGCCGCCATTTACCGTCAATGATGAGAATGCAAAATATTTACAGTCAGCCTTTAAAGCCTTCGGGGGGTCGGTGTTTGATAGTCCAAACACGGTTTTGGGTGAAATCACTCTAAAGTCATTAGGCAATCAAATGTTGCTGTCCTAAACTCAAAGTTGCCTTATCGCTTGATGTACTGTATGTTCTTAAGTGTTGGATTTATATGTGTGATTGAGATCAAAATGTAATCAGTATTGCGCATCCACTACATTTGAGCTAAAGCGCAGCAGCATTTACGAGATTTGCATTAAAGTATACATTTAATCCTGTCATAATTCAACAAAGCCCACTACGATCTGGTTTTTATTTAATTTTTTTATTTTACATGAGTTAAATCTGAACTCACGTGAGTCACATGACCCTCTGGCTTCTGAAGAGCGGTTTTGTTGGGCGCAGCCATGCCACCCCCACCATATGTCAATCAAAGTTAGCTTTGGCTCCCAGCTCCTTCTGGGGATTCCCGTGGAAATATGTCCAGAGCTGCCGGCAGATATTTACAGCGAAATAAAGTCAGCCTTCGCATTTAGTCACTGCTGGGTTGATACAATCAGGTGTTTGCTAAGCACGATATCATGATGATTACGCATCAGGAAGTGATAACAACCAGCCATTGGCTGAGCTGACTGTCAATCAATCATGTTAGAAATAACCCTGCCGTGATGCAAAAACATTTACCACCCTCAGAGTTGTCATGGGTGTGAAATCAAATGACTTTCTTGAACCAGGCTGTAAATATGTTTATTTTTGCTCTAAAGTTGGATATTTTTATACGGGTGTCAATAGAGATCGACTCACTTTTGCAGCCAGCCTCCAGAGGCCAGTCGGGGAACTGCAACAAACCTCAGTTCCTCAATCTGGGAGTTAGATGGTTGGGGCTTCGTCTTCATAATTGCACAAAACAACAACACAGACAGATGCTACCATCACCATGCCAATTACTTAAATTGTCCTTATGCAGTAACTTGGACTTGGACCGCTTGGTTCGTATGTATTAAAAGTTCACAAATTGGATGTTCGTGAGTAGGGGACTTCCTGTGCTGATTTAGGGTGGGCTACTTTGATACTTACATTTAGAAACTTCCCTCTACGGATGCACTGTTTCTGTTTTCTTTTTTTAAATGTTAAGGAAGAGTTTTGAACAATATCCGCTCCTGTCTCAGGACAACTTTGATGAAGCGTTGTGATCCACCTACTATAGCTGATAAAGGTGATAAATGTGATGTACACTTGACCTTCAGACAGTCATAAACTGCAGACTTCAGGTTTATGTGCTTTATTTTTAGCCTGGACAACGGTAAAACACTGGATTTGATCTGTTTCTCTGCCTGTAGGTCTTTTTGTCACCATAATTTACAAAACTTTAGCAAACAGTATTCGTAAACATAAGAGGACATATTAATGTATAAATGTGAAAAAATGACAAGGCAGTAGGGGGGTTGACACGGTTGCCTCACACAAGGAAGTTCCTGCCTCGACTCCCAGCAGGGATCTCCCTATGTGGAGTTTGGATGTTCTCCATCTGCTTGAGTGAATGTGGATGGATTAACTAATAATTAATTATTATTATTAATTAATGGATTAACTGTCGTCTTTCACCTGAAGAGAGCTGGAATGGTCTCCGGCAGATTCCTGTGATCCTATATAGGAATAAACAGGTATTTACGGAGGTGGTAGTAGAGATGTAAGCAAAAAGCGATATTTCTATACTATCTGCTCCTGCAAGAGCTTGTTGACTAAGTCACAAAGAGTATTGGATACTCAATAAATTAAGTACAAGAGAGCAGCAACTAAATAGTGTAAAAAAAAAAAAGAAAAAGGTGAGAAGTATCAAAGGAGAGGATTAAAAAAGTCCACTACATCACGCAAAGATCAAACAAGACGCAAATTACATCTTCATTGGTCTGAAATTGTGATTTGTTTTATCATAATGTTCTGCAAATTGAAATGACAGAAGCTAGTTGCTAGATTGGAAAGGGAATATTTAGAAAGAGAATGTAAAATTGACTCGTTGGATAGACTGAGTGACAGTAAATACTGGAGAAAATAATAATCCTTATCCATTTAATTAGTACATCCTGGAGGCAAGTAATATGTTTTCTGTATATGATACAATCCAAACACCACCGTAGCTGAGTTTAGCAAATTAACCACCAGAAGAGATGACTGCAGATCTCTGGGAATTCTTTGTGTAAATATTTTCGCTTCTGTTGTGATGGGGATGTCAGACAGCTGGAATACAGCAGGAAGCTATGTGATGCTCTCAGCTTTGCGCGGTGATCAGCAACCTCCCCATGTGTGATAAATGTGCACACATATGACACAAGTCTTGACTGAGTACAATGTTGATTATGAACATAATCCATCCAGTGTTGACGTTTCTTACCACAACAGCAAAAAGCATTTAGGGGCACAGAATTAACGATGATGGCTCTTTCTTCCAGGTAGTACAAGAAGGACCTTCAACGAGAATGAGAGGCATTTCTTAGAGCAGGTGGAAACGGGCCCGCGGAGCCCTGGGAGCCGTGTGA
The DNA here is from genome assembly GCA_014839995.1 of Xenentodon cancila. Lineage (NCBI taxonomy): Eukaryota > Metazoa > Chordata > Actinopteri > Beloniformes > Belonidae > Xenentodon > Xenentodon cancila. Next base: position 6,580,272 of record CM026215.1, on the reverse strand, counting down.
ATAATCCTGTTGACTTTTAGTTGTGTAGCAGGGCAGCAGCTTGAAAGACTTGGCATCACTGGAAAAGGAGGATCAATTCTCTGGAGTTAAAAGTGCAGCAGCACTCTGCTGTCCATGCAAAGACAGCGATGATGCACCATCCTCCTGACCTTCAAACTTCCTGTTGCATTGTTTAACCAAGTTTACTTTTAATGTCTGCTCGGTGCCCTAGAGAGGCCTTCCTCAGTTAGGCTCATACGTCCTTCTTAGCACAAAAAGTGATGTTTCTGTTGCTGGGTTTTAGACATTCTTTGTAAGACGTTAACGTCTTAAAGCCTTAGTGAACTGCATTAGAAAAAAGGAAATGTCCACACAAAACCTGGAAGGAGATGGAGCAGAGATATAATTCAACTGCCTTAATTATAATTGCACTTACTGCAGTGGGCACAAACACGTTGCAAGAGCATTTTTAAAGCCAATGAGCCAAAAAAAGCTTCTGTTTTCTTGTCAGATGTGACTTTCTAAGATGAAATGCATTCAAATAAAAGCCTCTGCAACATTGATGATTAAATTAGCAGAACACATGTTTAGCATGCATCAGCTGCTTTGTCCTGAAGAGAAAAACTGCTGTTTTTTGGGTTTTTTTATTCTTTGAACTAAATCATCAAGTAACTTTGAATCGTACTGACATAGTGCTGCTTTATGTCAATCTTTCTCTTAGGAGAACCCATACCTGTGTAGTGACGAGTGCGATGCCTCCAACCCAGACTTGGCCCACCCTCCTCAGCTGATGCAGGACCGCGAACGAAACGGCCTGATCACCTACTGGCAGACAGTCACATGGAGACGCCACCCAGAGCCCCTGCTGGCCAACATCACCATGTCCTGGAACAAGAGTCTGGAGCTCACAGATGACATCCAGATCACTTTTGAATATGGCCGTCCCACAATCATGGTGCTGGATAAGTCCATGGACCACGGACGCTCCTGGCAGCCGTACCAGTTCTATGCTGATGACTGCCTAGAAGCTTTCAACATGCATCCCAAACGAGTTCGCGAGCTCTCAGCTGCAAACATCACGCGGGTCATTTGCACGGAGGAGTACTCGCGCTGGGTCGGCTCCAAGAATGACAAGAATGTGAAGTTCGAGGTGCGGGCGCGCTTTGCTGTGTTTGCAGGCCCTCGGCTGCAGAACATGGACAGCCTGTACACCCGCATGGAAAGTATGAAGGGACTGAGAGACTTCTTCACCTTCACCAACCTGAGGCTGAGGCTGCTCAGGCCTGCCCTGGGCGGCACGTACGTCCAGAGAGACAACCTCCTCAAATACTTCTACGCCATCTCCAACGTCGAGGTACCTGCCAGGTGAGTCGGAGCTGACTTTGAAGATCACACATTTTTTTTGCCTACACACATTCAAAATATTAATAATAACAATAAAAATAAGAGTTTATACACTCTCACGGCAGCTGCAGCTTAAACATGTTTCAGGATTTTACCATTGAAAGATAAGCTCTTTAAAAATATGGCGCCACTCAGAACTGCATATAGTTTTTTGATGTAGTTGAATATTTTCTCTGACATTTCCGACACTAAGACCTGACAGATTAACATACCCTCTCGGCTGACTTCCACATCCACACAGCTACCATGATCTGAGGGTTTTCAAAATCACCCCACCCTAAACCTGAATCCCAGTCCGACTGTCACTGGCCTGTAAGAACAATGATTAATGCCCAAACGGTGTGGCCGCGGCGGTCCGACGTAAACCCCCATCCACATTCTGCTGGGGGAGTCGGGAACCCTTACACGGCAACTTTATGACGTTGAACGATGCTTGTGCCATCATGCACCTGCTTAACGTCTCCTTCCTTTCAGAGTTATTATTCCAATCAATACGCCAGGCTGACATTTGAATGGTATTTAACATCCTTCTTGGGATGGCGTGCAAGGGGAGGAAGAAGGCATGAATTTGTGTGTGTGTGATGAGGGTTGCTGAGCAAGTAGTGTGTTAGGGAGTGTGTGTGTGTGTGTGTGTGTGTGGGGGGGGGGGGGGGGGGGGGGGGGGGGGGTGAGCATCTGTTTGAACGGGGCGTTGACCGATGTGGGTGTCTGTGTATGCGCATGAAGAAAAGGTGTGCATTTGTGTGTGTGGTGAGGGGGTGTTTGATGGAGTCCTGAGTGGTTGCTGACACAGCACACATACAAACATGCACAAGCAGCCCTCTGGCAGTGTGGAGAGGCCCTGCAGGTATTGATCACAGCCATTTTTCAGGCTCAGCACAGAATCAGAGAGAGGGGAGATCAGCCCAATACTCAGGCGGTGCAATCAGTCCATCACCTGGCCAGAACCTCCACCAAACCTAGGAAAATCGTTAAACAGCCACATTAGTTGGGAAATATTTTTCCCTTCTTCCTATTTAATAGCCCTCAACTGTGCAACATCCAATCCCTGCTGTACCACTTTGCTTTAAACAGCCCCAACAATGTCATTGATTGATCCATTTTACCTTTTACCATTATACTTAAAAGTAAAAGCCACCAGGATTTTTTTTTCCTATTCACATGTTCTGTTTATTTTTCTTTTCATTCACCTCGCGATAGGTTCAGTGTGTGTTGGATCTGGTAACAGAGGACCCAAATTTAGCCCGGTGGAGATGACTGAGGCCAGCCCGTCTTCCGCCCCGGCCACCCACCTCCCGTAATATTATCACTAATCAATAAGTTATTCTGGGCATCTAGGAGGGATATAAGGTGATAAGGAAGTGGGGGTGAGGGGGGAGGGGTCCTCAATAGTACAGTACAATCAGGACCGTCTGATGCTTACGGCTGGGAAATTGATTCTGGAGAGCGAGACGATTAGTCAATGTTCCCTGGACAAAAGGCTAAGCTATTTCATCTCCTCTCATCTGGCCTTCGTAACATATTGGGATTTCCAATGCTTAAAATTTGAATAATGAATATTCCACTCTGCTGGTGCTCCAGCGGGGACAGCACACTGAGATGGGTTTTATATGATCAAGACCGAGTGGCAGTGTACCGCGGGTCGCCACGGTAATGAGATATGCTGGTGTTATCGATGGAGAGAGGCTTGTAGTTACTTCCTGGCCGTATTGTGTGTCCCTGGGCCTCTGGCTGCGTCTCTCCGAGTGAACCCAGTTAAAAGTAATTATTATTACTTGACTGCTCTTAATGGTGTGAAATGAGGCGGCACAGACGCAGCAAAACAAGTCTTTTTTTCCCCCCCATCAACGAGCTTTGATGCTGCCTCTGTGGGACGAGTCCCTCCAATCTAAGGCTGAACTGTCAAAGTGAAAGGCCAGAATCTAAAAAGCGGAAAGTTGGGTACTCAGGGATAAATAGTGCTGCCGTATCAGTAAATACGAAACCTGATAAGCCTTTTAGTGCAAACACAGGCGAGCCGAGTTTGATGAGAGGGTGGATGTAAATTTAGATCTGTGGACGCCATGAAAACACGCTGCACAAGCTGGATATTGAAGGAACAGGACAGCCAGAGGTGGAGCAAATAGTAAAGGAGAAACGGCGGGAGGACAGGTAAAGTCGCAATGGATGGACTCGTTATGTGAGAATCAAAAGTGTTTACTACAATATAAACTTTAAGCAGTTTTTACGTTAAATCTGGAGACTGTAGATTTGTGTATTTCCATACCACTGATGGGCCATGTGAAAGCTATCTCCAGCCATCAACGATAGAGTCGCAAAGCCTCCGCTCTATCATCATTTACATCAGTGAAATCACATTCACTGGGAAGCCTCACTCATAAGCAGGGTTCTCAAATTCGCCGTCATTCACCGGAGCTCCATCTCTCCTCCTCTGTCCAATCTGTCAGCCGACCAGCCAGATTGTGGCGTGAACTATAGTGGGCCTGTAGTCTGCATCACGGATTAGACGTGTGGTCATGGGTTGGGCCTTTCTAATGAAATAAGCAGCAGGTCGTACAGTGGGTCTTTATAATGGAATAAAAGAAAGGCTCCAAGCTCAGGAAGAGCCAACTAAGTGGATTAAGGCCAAGAGGGAGGAAAGGAGATGGAGCAGGATGAGGAGATAGAAAAAGTCTTTCTCCGTATTTCTCCGTCTCTCTCTCTCTCTCTCTCTCCTGGCTCATAATCTCTGCAGCATCAGGTTCACTTATGCTTGACTTTTAAATTTGATTTGATTTGCCAATAGGTGAATATGACGTTTAAGAGAAGCCAAGTGGTCTGAGTGTCTCTTACTGTCCTGTATCAGTCAGCTAAATCAAAAGGAAAAAAAAGTTCAGCCCATGTGCCACATTATACCACTAATAATCTTTCTGTAGGTTGAAAAGCATTTAGACTAATATCTGTAGTATCTTCAGCGCAGTTATGAGACAAAAGTTCATACTTAAGCTCCCTTAAGACCCTGTATTGATATATACATAATCTTCTTAATCAGTTGAATGCAAAAAGGTATTGAACTTTATTTGAAATTTGGGCTGGCCTGGAAATTTTTAAGGATTTCTTTTTATTATTACCATAAAAAATTTCAACCAAAGAGGACTTTAAATATTGAAATAAATAAAGGGCTATCCAAGCTTTAAGATCTGATTTATTCTAAGATATCATGTATCACGTATTCAGTCAGTGGCTGAATGTTGACTGATGTGAAACGCCACTGCAGCTGTCGTGTCCTTTCACCATGCCTTCTCCTCACCATGCAGGAGACTGCAGGAAAATGATGCTGCTGGCGTTCAGTGAATGTTTTAAGGCTCCTGTTGTTTTTTGCAGCGAACAGTTAGTGCCACACACTTCTCTTGCTCATTTAAGATGCTGGAATAAATTAGTCGTGCTGCTACCTTTAGCTGCCAGGGACTACAGATAAACTTTATAGCAGACAGCAGCTTGAGCAACACACACTTCTCCCACTCAGCTGCGTGCCTCTGTTTAAGGTGCTAAAATAAATTAGCCGTGCTGCTACCTTTATTGCCAAGAACTGTAGACAGTTTTTTTTTTTCTTTGATTATTGGCTTTTGCAAACAGCCAAAGAGGCAAAACAACAAAAAGAAAAAGTAGTCATATAAGCCGCTTCAGATCACGGGATATCCAGAAGTTGAAAAACAACACGGGCTCGTTTCGCGCACACCCTTAAAAAACAGACAAGAATGACCTGATAAGTTGAAGAGGGCCCAACTCACTGAATTAAAGAAAACAGATTTGTCCACAGTTGAAGATAGTGGCAAGATCTGAGACATATGTTTGGACTTTTGTAGCCTGGACAAGCATTAATAATATTAACACCTCTAATACCATTGTATTCAACAGCACAAAGCACTGCAGTGCTGCAGCTCTCTGGCCTTAATCCCTAATTACACTTGGTGGGCTCAGTCTTGTCTAAACACACCATTTCTCACCCATCAACCAATTCTTTCCCAGCAGTGAAAATGAGTTAACATGTAAGGAGAAATAAAGCAAGGCTCCCGGACGTCACTGATATTCAGGGTGTTTTGTCGTGGTTGTGTCGTTTCATGTCTGCTTGACTCATTTATCTGTCATGTGTCGGTGTTCCTCTCAGTACCATCTTGGCCCCCTGCTGATGGAGCTAATTTGTTAAGAGGTTTAAGCTCTCCTCACAGAGCGGCAGAGACAAACTTTCCATTACACAATGCAGAGAGTTAAGAAAACACAGGCGGAGCAGTTTTTACGAGTTCTTTCACGTTTTTTGTAAAATGTTCATCTTTGTTTATGGTGAAAAATCAACAAAACTGTTGCAGCAGAAGTTCTTGTTAGTCTTCATCAAATAGTTACATTTCTTGTTTGTAAAACGCTGCTGTAGTCATCTGCAAAAGTTCAATTAGGCAGCACTGCGGAGCCTCTGGGTCAAGGTCTGGGATCCTAATGCAGGACTCCAACATGAGATCTGAGACCCACGTGAAACATTTCAGCAAAGGGAACACTGCGATCCTCAGAAAGTTGGTACATCCTCTCACAGCATGCCTCGATGACAGCCCACATGGGTCACTGAGATCTCCGTCCCATCCATCTGATCCTCCAGAAACAGCACGATCTCCTGAGACCCACGCATGAGTGGGTACGCCACATTTTTGACAGCTCAGTCAAAGCAAAGGAGATCGTGCACACCTGTCAGTTCCAGTGTTGCTGGTCAGTCTTACTGTAAATAATTGTTCATATCACATATGAGGTGGCCGCTTTCCCCAGAAGGTGACCCTTATTACGTGGAAAATGGCGAGTTCTGATAAAGAATGCACACAATAAAAATAATTTCATGTTTAATTCTTTTTTACATCAAATGTTAGACTGGAGGAAGACCTCTGAGCATGACAGAATTTGAGTATAGTAAGGATTTATGAAAAAATAAAGGGCGAAGACTCAATTAAAGTGTAGCCCAAACATATTCATTCATACTTGCAAATCTGCAACCTTAAGTAACCCTGATTTGCACTTGTGCAGTGACACTGCATCCTGGGGGAAGAACTAATTAGGCCCTGAACAGCTCTCAGTGGCTAATCCTTCTGTTACAAAGGCTTATTGTTGTAGTGGAAGCATGAATGACGGTGACGGCACGGATAGTGTGGAATCTCTGTGGCTTCTGGGCTTGTCCATCCTCTCCACGAAAGAACACGCAGAAGAACAGACGCCTCCCCTCTGCTCCCTGTTTGGAGCCTCCAGCCTTTTTGTGCCTTGATTGGCTTTTTAGGGTAACTCTGACTTTGGAAACTGTCAGACTATTCTTGAATAACACTAAAGTTTTTTTATTTTCCCTGTCCTCTGCAGAGTGAAGGTGAGTGGATTGGAGGTGCAAGCCTGGATAAAGGGGGAGAAAACAGAGGGAGGCAGATGATGGATTAACTCTTAGTTTCAGGGGACTAGCTAGGGTGTGTGATTTTGTGATGAATGATGTGAGGTGTGATGCTCGGTAAATATTATTCTCCACTTCACACGGCCACCACAGAGCAACCTACATATTTGAAAACTTCCCCGTCTGTTCTGTTGGATGAGAAAACCGCTTTGCACTTGAGTGCTGCCGGGTTTTTTCCCCCTCCCACATGAAAGAAATATACAAGCGGAGCTCGGTGCGGTAACTCGTGTTCAGGTGGCCCCTCCCACCAAACTCAGACTCCTCCCCTCCGGGTTTGCTCCCTCCGAGGCAAAACGAGGCTCAGAAACAGATCGGTTTTGAAATCATTCATGAGCACTTCCCAGAAAAGAGAGAACGCAGAGGAAACGCGATGAGGAATGTGTCATTGCTCCTCTCATATGCAATGATTTATGACGCGATTGTTGTAACTGATTTGATAATCAGAGTTTATTTCCTCTCAGAAAGAGGAAAGTAAAAAGTCAGCAACTTTGCCTGTTTTCCTCTTATTTCTCATCTTTTGTTTCACAGATGAATACTTCTTTTCCATCCCCGCCTTATTCAGTAGATTTTTCTTTTCTGATCCCACCTTCCCTCCCTCTTCTTACCTAACCCATTAATATCCCTTTAAAAAAATAAAAATAAAATAAAGAGTTAAGCACTCGTGTGGGGCTTTACCATATCTTGATAGTGGAAGCATGCTTTAAAGCAGAATAGCATGCTGGGAAATGAAAGCTGGGGAACATGAGGTTAGAGGGAGGGTGTCCTTGGAAAAATGGCTGGTTCTCAGTCAGCCACGTTAATTAGGATAGCGTTATTAAAGGGATGGTATGATCAAAAACACGCTGCCATCTTTACCGCGGGACTGTCGTTACGTTACGGATGTTGACGGGTTCTGATAAACAACTCATCAACTCGAGGCCGAACGTAAGCCAGAGAGGGAAGAAAAGCTCATGTGTTGGTTAATGAGAAACATAGCGGCTCAGCTCGTCATCAGTCAGTTTTTGATGTCAGACACTTTCACTTTCACTGCAGTGCTGTTCCACCAGGGGCCACGAAGACGTGACAGACAGCAGGTTTTCATCGCAGTGAAACAAGTCACCAGGGGTGTTCTCGTAAACACCAGGCTGAGGATAAATGTTGACTGACAAACAGTTAATTAAAGATCGATTACCAAGTATAACTCTCTCAGTCATTGGCATATTAGCTGATCATTTTAAGTGGTTTATTTTGTCCACGCTGCCTCGAAAACCGAGCTTTCTCTGAAGATTCAGCTTTATTTTTCTTAAAGATCTTTCAGATGTACCAGTCTACATCAGCAGATTTTGTTACGTCCTCTTTAGAAGCTCTGCAAGGACATGTTTATCCATCCATCCATCCATTCATCCATCCATCCATCCATCCATCCATCCATCCATCACTTTGCACTTATTTGAGATTGGGTCTCAGGGGCAGCAGTCGTACCACGACGCCCAGACTTCCCTCTCCCCGGGTACCTCCTTCAGCTCCTCCTGGGGGAAACCAAAGCTTTCCCAGGCCAGCTGAAAGATATAATCTCTCCAGCGTGTTCTGAGTCTTCCCAGGGATCTTCCTGGACACCCAAAACACCTCCCTAGGGAGGTGTCCAGGAGGCATCCTCACGAGATGCCTGAACCAGCTCAACTGGCTCCTGTTGATGTGGAGGAGCAGCGACTCTACTCCGAGTCACTAGTAAATCACTGATCTTCTCACCATATCTCTGAGGAGAGTCCCGCCAGTCCAACTCTCTTCTCCCCTTACCCATGAACAAGACCCCAAGATACTTAAAACTCCTCCACTTGAGGCAATACCTTGTCCCAGACCCGGAGAGGGCATTTCACCTTTTTCGGACTCAAAACCATGGTCTTAGATTCAGAGGTGCCGATTCTCATCCCTTCTTCATTATTCATTATATTTCAAATTTTAAGCCATTTTGGAATGAGTTAATTAATAAATAACATGACTGATTTTCCTTTTTAATAAGAAGGACCCAGTTCTTTGGTAACCACAGCTTCTTAATAAATATGCACTGACCAGAGGTAATTTTACTAATTGCAAAATTATATTTTGCAATAGAAGAGTATCATTATACACTAAATTCAATAAGATTATTTGTTCACATTTATCCTACTACAGGAACTTTAATTATGAGTGGACTATAATGTAAAAAAACACCATTGTTAGTCACTTAGAGAAATATAAAACACTCCTTTCTTTTTTTTCCCTCCCCAAGTTTTAGCCCTTGTACTAATTGTCTTGTTAAGTGCACAGGTGGGGTTTCGAAGCTATCCTTTCCTCCTCTTTTTTTTCCTCCCCCACTTCTCGCCTGTCCCTTGGCCTGCGGCTCGGGTAGCTCTTCTCTTCCTATGACTAATGATGTTCTATAAGTCTCAAGGTTTTAGTAGGATAATTATATTAACCCTTGTCCTCTGGATGATCCCAACTCAACTCCTCTTCCCCAGGCATCCTCCCTCTGCAGGGTCTCACTGGAATTCAGCTGTAATACACAGGAATGGGTATAAAAGAGCCTGCTCTCACTTGTATACTAATGTGGGTTTTGTATTGGCATGGGTCTGTCTGTGAGTGTGTACATAAGGTTTGGTGGTTTTGGAGACTTCACTAAATATTTTTTAACTTGAATAAGGGGACATCCAGTACTGATGGACTGGGAAAAATGAGATGCGTGGCTCAACTTGGGCCGACGCGATTAAGTAATAGATATACTGCACAAATTCCTTAACCCAAAGTTTTTCATGCGTTATGGAACCCGCAAAGATCCATAACACCCTTAGGGAGGTTGGAGACACACATAACAGGAATAAGCTCCCAGCAAACCTAATGTTGTCCCAGAGTTTCCGCGTCTTCATCACTTTTTCACCTCTCCCGTCGCCTCCCTTCTCCCATTGCGTCTTCCCCACATTCATATCTTCAAGAAGAGGATGTATAAGTACTCCCTCCCTCCAACTCACACCCAATTTCCTCTCACCCCAGGTGTTACTCTTTGCAGTGGTGTTCATTAAAACACATTCAGCAGCAGTAAAGACCCTGCAGGGAGGTCTCACTCTAATATCAGTTACACAGGGATCTTAGGATGGTCTAGGCTGGATGGAGCAAAGCTGGACGCTCTTATTGCAAGACACCTTGAGATCGACGACATGTCTGGTCCAGTATGACACCATCAGATATTTCTCATCTTGCACAAATATTACAATTCTATCATGCAGGGTCTTAAATTAACACCTGCAATGTGCAAAAATGTCAGTAAAATATATATTTTGTGGATGAATTAATAAGGGTCACCCTTCACAGTGGCCCGTGACTTCAAAGGGTGGATCTACTCAGGGGTGATACCGCTCAGCAAATGTTATTTAAAGTACAATAACTTTTCATTAGTACCCTGGGGTGGAATTGCTGATGTGGGGCTTTTACACAGCATCTCATTTCCGTCTGTATTCTAAAGATAGATATACACAGATGGATGATAAGCTAAAGAACCTCCCACTGAAGGTGTGTGACCTTGTTTAACACGTCCATAGTGCTAGTTTTAGTCATATCATAAGCAAATCAATCCATTATTACCTGAATGGAAATCCTAAGTCTAAGCATTTGGCACCAAGCCCCGAAAAAAAAAATTTCCCACCCTCTGAAGCGGATGTAAATCCGGAACAAAAAGGAAATTCTTTATTTATTTGTAAATTAACACATTTACATACATCACCATTGTTAAAAAAAAAAAAAAAAAAAAAGGAAAAAAGATTCCTGGTTATCATCAAAGAAAATGCCAGTCCAGGACGTCACACACATGCTGAATCTGGTTAATGGGTTAAGTAATCACTATCACCGCCGGGCGCTTCCACCTTGGAACCGCTACATAGCAACAAGTCCTAAAAACAAGGATTAGACAGCCAAGATTTACTATGTAACAAATCAAATCAAGTAATCCTATCAGGTGAGATTTGTCAGAGCGGCTGATCAAGATCCAGGTTTATCAAACACGAACATCACATTAATGACCTTCATAATATGCTCAGTCCAAGTGCCTGTAATAAGATGTTATTTCAAGTAAATGACTGTATATTGGAAATGAGTGTCTGATAGAATATTGCAGATTTGACACAAGTTACAATATACACTGTACCAGTAGCAAATATTATTAATATGACCCACTTGTGCATTTAATTTATATATGAATCCTTAAAAACTGGGGAAATGGTGACCTGTCCCCACGACTTCCGATCTCTCTCTGGTCAGAGCAACTCTAATCTAATGTGACAGCAAATCTGAGACAGAAAATAGTGTTTTAGGCTGATAAATTAGTAATCTAATGTCTTTAAGTAAATGATGGCACTAAGGGGGTAGTTTCTTTAAAACTGCTGTTAAATTTACGAGGTGTGAATTGTTTTAGATGATGAAAATGTTCCACTCTCTCGCCCTCTTATCATTCATCCCACACGGGACACAATTTACATTTAATATTCATTAAAACTCTACACTGAGACTTAAGCAGGTGGACTGCATTTTATTTATTCGTACATTTATACATTTGCTAAGGAATAAATAAATCATCTTTTCAATCAATCTTTCAATCACGGACTACCCCACGAAGCCGCTTTAACCTTTTACATACCCTGGTCTCCACGATTCGTTGTCCAGTTTAAATGTGGACGGCTGATCGGCTCCGATGCTACAAGCTGGCGTCATCCTGAGCAAAGTAGTTTAACAAGCAGAATAAAAAGAGTTCAGGTGTGGAAAGGTGAGACGTGACGCGTAGGGACCAACTTATATATGCACAGGTCAAGTTACATAAGTCTAAAGTTACATCTATATTGTCTTAAGGCATTAAGAGGTCATTTTATAAGGGAAAAGAAATCAAAAAAGGCATTTTGATCAATAACAGTAAGGTGAGATTGAAAGAAAAATGAGGGAGGACAACACTGCATGGTAAAACTGATGATCATCAGACGAGGATCTAAATGACTTTGACTCTACCGTTGCACATATCCAAAGAAGGAGCCCTTCTCATGCTTAAAGGACTGTTCAATATACTCTTCAAAAGTGACATTTTTATTGACTTTTATGTGAAAGACAGTAGTAAACAGTGTCTGAATCTGTGGTCAAAAGTGCAAGTTGATTATCTTGATGCTTGTGCATGTGGAAAAGGTGAGACTGCATACACAGATATAATCCAATTGTTTTAGACTTTGTCTCACCTGAAAAAAGACTAAATACATTCATGTGTTTGCAGTGCACAAAGCCCTTATAGCAGCACAGAATTCAACAAAGTACTTTTTCTTAAAAACCTGTTTTTGTGGGAAAATTGTGTATAAGGTGATAAGGAAACAAAGATTAGAATCCACTTTGAACCTTGAAAGGCACTGGAACCTGTCTACACCACAGATAATATCCATTACACTGAAAAACAATAGTTTAGTTTTCTTCCATATCTAAAATGCTGTCTGAAGTGTTTTATATGCTTCATTTCTTTTCCCTTTTGGAACTATAAAATACAAAAATAAACTAAAGATAATGATACACATGCTCTAAAGAGGCTGCAAGATCAGCGTTTAATTTTAAAAGCCAGGGTGACAAAACCCTAATGTAGAAAACCTGCATGTTACTGGTTGTTTGAAAGGCCAGCAAAAACAGTATACAGCTGGCGTACAACCCACACCTGAACTGCTTCAATAAATAGCTCGGTCACTTGCTGCTCTCATGAAAACAGTCCTCTGAGGTCTGAACAGGAGAACAGGAAGTGCTCCCGCTCCATTATTCAGCTCTTTGGTCCTGTGCATACAGTGCATTCTTCACAGTGGGTACGTCAACGTGGAGCTTAGCCTACCGTCTGTGCTTCACGTGAGCCCACTCGACCAATCAGATGGCCGTCCGCGGGCCTGTGAGCCAGCTTGGCACGCACGCCATAATCTTGTACTGTACGCTGTGTAAATAATTTACTTGCAAGCTTGGTCCCAAAACGTCTCTTTCTCTGTGTCCCAACATTTCTACCACATGAAGGTGCGACATCACAAATTGAAGAACACATTTCGACCCGAAGAAAACTTTCACAATAATAATAATAATGAAAATAAATAAATAATTATTAACCCGAGAAACACAGCCGGGAGGTCACGGATGCACACCCTCTGCAAAGTGCATACACGCGATCTACAAACTCACGCAGGGTGTAGATTGCAAAGACAATGAAGGTCATTCCTCCGCTTTGAATAATTTAAGATGTCTTTTTGCTTGATGCATCACAAAGTTGTTTTTTTTTTCAAGAGCAAAAAAAACAAACGAAGCATCAAGTGACTTTGACAGTCAATGGGTTTAACAAGTGAAAGTACAGTGTTTGCAAGTGCTATGTTACAAGAAATGGATGGCACACTCTGCTGCTTAGGCCTACTTCATTTTTCCAAAGGTAGAAACCACGTTCTGCTTTAAATAGATGTTGAGACAGAAAAAGAGAACCCATAACAGACTGAAAGCTGAGAAAGTACAAAATGAGTGAAACAACAGGGAAGGAGGATTGATTCAGGAAGTGTGAGGTGGGTTTTTTTTCTGCATTTCACATTAGATAAAGACTGATAATGAGCTCGGAGGGATGTTTGTTTATAAACTGGCATCATTTCTGGTTTTAATGTGAAAGAGTGGGAGGAACTGGCAAAAATGTGCGATGAAAGTATTGAAAAGATGCACACTTCCTCCTGCTTCCCTCACTAATGTAGGGGAGGTCAGCTATAGATTACCTGTTTAGTCTTGAGAGAGACTGGAAGTGCACCTGAGAAGATGAGTAATAGAGAGAGAGAAGAACGTGAAGTGTGGTGGAGAGCAGAGGGAATGGCTCGTGCTGCCACGGTGGGCTGCACTTGAGGAAAAATCGATCGCCTCCCTTCAGAGAAAGAAATTTATGAAGCTGGAACATAAACGCAGTCATGTCCAATTAGTTGCTGTGAATTTACGAGGCCAGGCAGTGGAGGAAGTAGGAGGGGACATGGCGATAAAGACATCAGCGGAAGCCAATAAGGCATGCTGCTGATCAATGATCGCGGCACGATGCAACTCCTGCCCTGCGCTTGGTCACTTCCAGTTGTGTTTGGGATGCACTCTGCTGGCTCTGCTTACTGATCAACTTCAGCTTTTCTGTGTAATGATCACCTTAAATGTTACAGACTAGTACTTTCAGATGAAACTGATCCAACGCAAAGATGGAAACCAAAAACAGAAAGACTTGTGACGGATGAGGGAAGAGCAAAGCCTGCTCGGTTGCCGACAGTGCCTGCACTGTGGTTCTCCTCAGCTATGCTTTATCATGTGTGCAGAATGTGGTTTGGTATGATCTTTTTGAAAAAAAAAAACTGCAGGGGTGGCGATGCATTGTAAAGTCATATAACTTTGTCACAAATACAAAAACACTCAGTTATATTTACAAAGATACTTTAGTCATTGGGTCTCAAAACCCAACTACATAACTGTATGAGGAGTTCAGGAGTCATTTCAGTTAAAAAATCCAGGCCAACTTTAAAAATAAATAGAACATGAATCTACTTTTGGGCAAGATTCTGGTTTCAGAGGTGTAACTGGGCAGAAAAACCAGAGCAACTTTGGTAGTTGGTGAAACGGTGCAACTTCCAAACAAGCATTGATGGCAAAATGCACATCAGATAAGAAACTATTTAAGAAACTATTATTTAAACAAAGTCGACAAGAAAAGAGCTACATAGGTCTGATGTTACAGTAGAGCAGAACAAAAGCAAAAACCATACTTGACGCAGATAAGAACAGATCCAGTAAAATCACAGCTGTCTGCACCAAATTCCTGCGTTTTTTCATTATGCAAAGCCGCCTATTAAATCCTTCAGATTCATCTGTCTGACCTCGCTTTGCCCTCTGTTTTTTTCCTTTTTCATTTGCAATTTTGTGACCGTTCTGAAACCCTTTTTGTTTATCGTTATTTTGCATGCTTTTCTTTGTCCATTTCTTTCTATATATCATATAAATACATTGGTACATTTCTCCATGTCAGTTCTGTTCAAAAAATGCTTTATGGGTAATAGTGTATACATCATTAAAGGCAGGCTAAGGGATATTTGGATGACATCAATTTGGTTGATATATGAAACAAAACAGTTCTCCGTCGCTCCACTGCTCCTTTAGAAAATACGCCCCATCATGAAATCAATCAAAACCTCTCCCCGCATCCCCACTTCATGTGCACAAACAGATACCCTCCCCAAGTTATTGGAGATTGGCTGGAGCAATGCTGGTTATGGTTTGGCTGAGGGTGCCTCCATTCTATCTCCATGATGATCAGATTTTTTTTTTTTTTTATATACAGTGTACTCACAAAACGGGCAGAGAGATCTTCTGCACAGAACCGCTTACCCTACCTTTAAGTGTGAGACACTATGATGGAGAAAGGTTTGGCTCACACTGCGCATTTTCAGTTGTACATCAATAAATGTGTATGTATTAAAGAGATTTCCTGTATCTCACGTCAAGTTTTTTTTATTTTTCTTTGTTTTGCTCATGGGGTTTGTTCTTTTTTTTTTTTTTTTTTGCTCCATTTCTGTGGTCGGCCGTTTTATAGCTGCAGTAGTTGCATGTACAGCAGTCAGAGGTGTGGATGGTGCGTGGTTTCGACCGCCTGTTCAGTTTCTGGTTTAATCCTCATCTTGGGCCTTTTTGTGTGGAGCTCTTTTAATCTTCCTGTTTCAAGGGTTTTCTCCAGGTGCTGCAGTTTCTTAAAAGGCAACTGTAAAATGAAATGATAATTTAAAAATGGCCAGAGGTATGAATGCAACGATGCTTGTCTGTTTTTGAATAGGCTCAGTGTCAAACCCAGCGCTGTTAAGTTTTTGTTTCTCCAACAACAGCCACGACACACTGAACATATCAGACGCTCCCTCTCGTATTACCGCAGCAGGTTGAATAAGCAGCAGCGAAGAAGCTGCTCCAAGTGTGGAATGGTCATTCTCTGTGACGGCTGATTGAACACAGAATAGAGGAGTGAGACCTCCTGCTGTGTCAGAGCGGCATCAACACGGCCTGTCATCGCAGGTTAGCACATGTCCCTGCAGACCCTTCTCCTCCTCCTCCGGGTCTCGCTGCCACAGCCAGAGAGTCAGGCCAACTGTCATGGCTTTGACACAGCTGCCCTAATCTCAGCTGTACGGACTGCTCAGCCTCCCGGATCATTTATATCCCCCTTATTTTCTCCTCTGACCCACTCTTCTAAAGCACATGTCCACAGCCCAATTTACCCAGTACACTACTCAGTGAACACCGGTGCAATGAGCAGAACCAGAGGAGCTAAATGGGTTTGGCTGCATAGACTGACGGAGGGGAATACAAAGAGAGAGATGGAGGATAAATGGAAAACGACAGAGAGAAGAGAAAGACCACAGATCAGCTACAGTAGATGGAATTTGGGAACAAAAGTTGAGAAATGCAGGAGGAGGAGAGGACGAAAAAGAAAATAAGAGAGAAGGGAGTGATAGCTTTGTCCCTGATGAGGGATAAAAGAATACATGTCAACTACAGTAAAGAGACAGATAAGCCCCATTAACTGCTGCTTCCAGCTGCTTTTTCAGACTCTGCCACCACATGACTCCCCCTTGATGTTTGTTTATCTTCTTCTTATTTATCCCCCTAATTGCTGCGACTCTCGTGTCTTAAACAGAAAGACCCAAATCATTAAAATCTGAGGGCCAAAAATGACTTTAGGAAGACAGAGCTCAACCAGACGAGATGCAGTTAGATAAAGCCTCTGTAGAGTCTTTTAAATGCTGATACTTACTGTATGCATGTGACATTACATCAGTTTACACAACTAACGGCACGTTTTGAGCTACGTAATGTTTAGACACTAACCAATGACTTATCCCTCTGTGAATGAGTAAAAATCATTCCTGCTTCAACTTTCTTCTCTTCCTCGTTATTGACTTTTGTTAATTATTTTGTCCTCTTGTACCCCACTGAGGCTGAAAGGAGTTGGTTTGACACCTGATGCCAGGATTCAATCAACACTTTTGCAAATTTGGGAGATAAAATCTCCATAGAAAACTCAATTTTACCGGTTTCAATTAGTCATATATCACTTGAAGCGCACTTGATTTTTCATTTTTTAAGCAGTCTCTTAGATTTTCCCACTGCGTTCTCCTTTATTCTTTACTTGTAGTGTCTGGGGCTGCCACAAACAGCTGGAACTACAACAGGAATTGTGCATAAGCGGTGCATCCATTGAAAGTACCGTGGAAATCAGTGCTTTATATTAGAAAGAGCAAAACGCCTGGATTAGACTTCAAATGAATGGGAAAGTGTGTCCAAACGCTTGACTGGCAGTGTGTACATATATGTAAATTATTTACTTGTAAGGCCACTAATGCAGCTTTGTCAGCTTGAAATCAGGGGAATTGTGCGAAGCTTTTAGCACATGAACATGTATGTGTGTAAGCAAAGAAACAACAACAGTATGGAATTTCTTACAGGAAAACGGCTCTAAAATGCTGCTAGCAGTGAAGCAGACGGAACGGTAACACTGACCCATAATCATGTCGGCTAATTAAATCCCCACCTTGAGAGGTGTCTCTCATTTGCACTCCTTGCTTCCTTCTGTCTCCTAGTACCTTCTTTCTCTATTGTCTTTTCCACCTTTGTTTATTTCATCTCCCCTCTTCCTCGCTCTTGAAGTAAACAGACAGGATTGTGATGCATCCAGCTGTCCCGTCTTAAGTTCCTTCAGCTCATAGCTGCTACTGCTGCTTTGATGACTCTGCAGTGAAGGCAGACATCTTGCACATTAACATATGATTGTGCCCATGTATTATTTGTGTGTGAAGGGACTGAATAGAGGGATAAGGAAAAATCCCAGAGCAAGCTGTCATCCGAAGGAAGGAGTGCAAAGAGACACGGCACACGAAAAGTTGGAATGTCACATCATTCATGCGGAAGGAGTGCAAGGTTGGAAGTGCTCCTGGTCTTCATGGGCTGCAGGATGAGACGTAGGACAGAGGGGAAGGTCGAGCGGATCAGGTGTCCGTGAAGTTTCATGCTGCGAGGTTGTGCGATTCAAACTTTCTTCAAAATTAACAGAAGCTTATGTTAAAAAGTCCACTCGGAGTGGCTTTTCATTATAAATACATATTTCAAACTCATGCAGGCTTTAATATGAGTCCACAGCGTGTGAGCTGTCTAGATAATTGACAGACCTGAGGCCATGTCTTCGAGTATGAGGCATCCATTAGGCCTGAATGACACAAACTGCACAGCAATGTCCCTTGAAAATCGCTCCTTTCTTCTATTTGATTTAAACTACAACTTCTGCGCTCAGCTCTTCCACTTGCAAGACCAGACAGATGAGATTTATCAGCAAGCATGCCGGAGATGAGAAGTAGTGATATGTTCAGCACTGTCAGTCATTCAGCGCAGCCATTAGTCACCGCGTGTCTGCCTCTCTGATTTGTTGTGTCGCCAACACCCTCAGACAAATGCATCACAACCCCATGAAGCAGAAACACACACACACACACACACACACACACACACACACACACACACACACACCTGTTTCATTTGGTACACATTCACCTGCACATATACACAATTTTCTCCATGAAAAAGAGATGTTCAATTTCTGTCTTCCCTAAGTGGACAGCTCGTGTCCTTCAGAATGCAGCCAGAAAACAAGGCCCTGTTGGTGGATGGATTCTCCGCAGCACATCCTGTCAGCATGTTCACTTATCAGAGAGGAAGCGGGACGGGGATAATTTATAAGACTGCGAGCTACCCACATGATATAAAACACAACCTGCAGATTGACTGCCTCCATTCGTTCTCGTGAACCTCGCATGTCCAATGTTCAGTCTTTGTTATTTTGCACATGCAATGCTGCAAATACAGGTTGGCATTCGAACCACCTGCACGAAAAAAAAAAAAAAAAAGGAAAAAAAAGCCATTTGTGAGTGAGCACAATAGATTAGTGTGAGCAGGGAAGATTGAAGTCGTCATCTCGCCAGAATACAGAGGCCATTCTTTGAATATTTGATGCAGACGGATAGCTGTTCACTCCAGTGGAACAAACTGGATTGGAGTCCAGTCGCTCATCTGGAAAAGGCTGTAATTTAAAGTCGTACTTGCAGAGTGTCCTTAAGATCCTCATTTCCTTCCTGGCGGAACTTCAACCTTCCCACCTGGGCCCTGCCCTCAGCTGAAGTTGATGTGCACATGTGCATGCACGCGGACATGAAGGTCTTAAAGGGAGTAACTGTAAACATTTATTTGCTCCCAAATAGGGGCATTTAATGGTGAATGGGTAAATGCATTTGTTTATCATGTAAAGTCTACCGTGAAAAGCTGTAAATGTTTGCTTTGACTCTTTTAATAGATGGAAGCATATCCAAGCACATACATTTGTGTTGAATGGTGCTTGCAGGACTACGTTTTTTCTAGGAACTATGGAAGTGTATGATATTAAAATGCTGTTTTATGTCTAAATGTTCAGGCTTCTTATGGCTTTCATCAAGAACCTTTTAGTCACTGGCTTCTTTTTTTGTTTGTTTGTTTGTTTCTTGGGTTTTTTGTTTAATACTTTTTCTCCTTGCTCACCGTTTGGTTTGTCTGAGTCATAAGAAGGTGTTGGTTAGCATTTGCTCGGATTTAAGGATTCAAGGAATCACGGATGCATTATTGTCACATCCAGCAGCCACCCACTAACAAACCCAAGAACTGTGCCTACAGAAACAGTAAAGATTAATAAATGCACGTTTAAAGATTCAACCATAAATAACGTCCCTTGACTGGGAAAAGATCAGTTAAGAGTTTTGTCAAAACCCTCAGCCAGGAGCCTTTGGCTGAGAAACAGATACGTTTCTAGAAGTTAAACATTCAATTTTTTCTTGTTTCTTTTTTTGTTGTTTTTGTCAGTGACTTTTAAGACAGAAATAGTTTTTGTTTTGTTTTTTTAAGTGACCAAAATGTGACAACTCTGTGACAATAAACCTGAGATAGTAGCAACTCTCAAGGGTATTGCATCACGGTTTGTGTTTCATGTGACTTTTTCTTTTAACTCTTTTTTTCTGATTCATTTTCCTTGCGCACACAAACATCAGCGATGCCACACAACCAGGACAGAAGCACACGTGTGTGTATATATATATATATATATATATATATATATATATATATATGGCTTAAGTTATTTTTGGTTTATAGTTTTTCTTACCGTGTCATCCGCTCAGGTGTGATTACAAGACCCTCTTCTTTTCTTTTCAATATCTTGTTATACACCTGAAATATGATGCAGTTTAGTTCCATGAGACATGAGCACCGAGCAACGGGATCCTCAGTTATCAGTAGATGTACTTATTGGTTTTTACATCCGTG
This sequence comes from Xenentodon cancila, assembly GCA_014839995.1. NCBI lineage: Eukaryota > Metazoa > Chordata > Actinopteri > Beloniformes > Belonidae > Xenentodon > Xenentodon cancila. The sequence continues at coordinate 6,560,045 of CM026215.1, read as the reverse complement.
GGTTAAAAAGTTCCTTAGATATTTAACCTCACTAAAACTGCGTGAAAAACGAGGGTGTGATTATATCTTCCCCGTGCTTCCTTGTGTGGAGTCAGTGGGATATACTCTCTTCCTCATACGTACACACGTCACGCATGAACATTTCATCTCACATGTGTCAACTGTCTCCTCTCATTCACTTTAAAGGTGTAAGTGTAACCTCCATGCCTCCCAGTGCCTGCTGATTGATGGGAACCTCCAGTGCCAGTGTGAACACAACACCACCGGCCAGGACTGCCAGCGATGCAAGAAAGGCTTCAAAGCCAAGTCCTGGAAAGCAGGTTCCTACCTGCCAGCGCCCACCGGATCCCCCAACACCTGTATGTACCCCCTCCGCTTGTTCTCTGTGTGTTTATCTAAATTATCGGGATGGTACCATTACTGTATGCACACCAACTCCTTCCTCACTTTAGATGCATGTCAGGATATCTTTTCAAAATACATTATTCAATAATACATCTGTATCTATTGAGCCATCTTAACCCCTTATCCATACGTGTCATATTTGATACGTACATTTCTGTGACCTCTGCACAACCCTGATAGTCAAAACAATTTAAAAAAAAGTTTCATTAAAAAAAATAATAATTCCCCACAAAAATAAAAAAAATAAATGAAATTAGATTGATGATTAAATTTATCAAATGTGTTTATAGAGATGAAAAATATATTTATTAAAAAGCAGTTGAGGTGAGTTTTTAATCTTAGTTTATAAGAACAGCTGAAATAAAAAAAAATAATTGTTTGTGTATTATTACATATGTCCAGTATTAAAGGGCTCAGTTTAATTTACTGTAGATATTTTTTAATTTTCTTTTCCACCATAATTATTGACTGACAAATGTAGATGTTTTTTTTATCCAGGGATGGCCCAGATAGAGCAGAAGATCACAGCAGAAGACAATTATTTTATTATATTATTTTATGTTATGTTATATATTAAACAGTCTAAGAAACTAAACTATACAGAATAGTAAGTAGCCGTAGTCTCTGTCGGACTTGACTACACCCGGTATAATTTTAACTCTTACAATCAACACCAGTGAAGTGTTTGTCCTGTGAAATATTAAAAAGTGTTTACTGTGACATTAGCTGAGCGCCAAATATTTGGCTTCCAGACGGATGCAGATGCAAAACTAAGAAAAGTTGCAGTTCATAGACTGACCACTGGAGGCTGAGGAGTCCATCTGCATTGACTTTGCAGCAGAAATAACCATATTTATACGCTGGTTAAAAAAAAACGATTTTAGTCTCCACATCCATGACATGCACCAAATCGGTTAAATTATACAAAGCAATACCCTTATTTTTAATTAGGGTTGTGGACTTTTGATTGGCATCTGGCTTTGCTAATAGTTAGTCTTAATCTCTTCTTCATCAGTCAACCGTCATGCTGCAAAGCGTGGCTACGCAGCGGCCAACAGTTGGCCTTATGTCTGATTTTACCACTGAATTCAAATCAGAAAATGAGATATTCCACTGGAAACGTTCGCGTGCAGCTTCGCAACAAGCAACTACCCTGAGTAGTTAATTGTGTGAATTGCATTGAACTGAACATCCAGGTGGTTTTTCATGGCTGTTGTGTCACTTTTGTAGACCGGATTGCAGCTGTAAACTTGGTAGACTGTCTTCGTCTTGTCAACACTCACTCAAGTGTTGCCACACAGCGGAGGTCTTCAGCATGTTGTCTTCCTTTTAAACAGTCAAAGTAAACTCAAGCATTACTGCGGGCGACATTCACAGCAACCGCCGAGTGAGGCTGCCGCTTGCCATTTTATTCATTTTATTGAAACTTTAGTTAACCAGGAAGAGGCACACCAAGCCAAGAGGGCAGCAGCGCACCCTCTAAAGGACAACGCGGTTATCAAAGCTCTCGCTCTACCGCGAGCAGAAAAGTAGGACCGGGGAAGAAAGCTGAAAAGAAAGGGGCAAGTTTAAAAATGTTGACAAGGACACTGAGCGTTCCAAGTTTTTCACCTCCGTGCATAAAGCGGATCAGAGCGGTACGACAGCAGGGGAATATGTGGGGAGGAAATCCTTTTGGAGACTGTAGCCAGCTACAGTGGGTAGCTTTGATAAAATAATAATCTAGGGCAGCCCCATCCCAGTTTTCTTCCCCCCCACACTGACACGCTCACATGCCCTAGGAGAGACATGCGCCCACAGGAACACCAGCAGCGTACACCTGTACCTGTGCACACACGGCAGAGAGGCGCTCGATTGTCAGCCGTTTTTCCCTGTTGTTTCCAACTCAGTTCTACTGGTACTGACACACACCTTCGGGGCCCATCACCGGCCTTTAAAAACTACTGAATGCCATTAGTGGCATTTAAAAATTAAAAAGTTTGCAGCCCCGTGCGCTGTACCAAAATGGTCACAGCTCAGGAAAGAGTTTGGTCTTGACCGACTGCATTATGCATGCCGCCCAAGTCCGACTATAGGCAATATCTAGAAAAATATGCAAGAAAAGCAAAACATTTTGACACTAGTGGAGCCATGGGCCAGGCATCCCTTAAAATAAACGTTGATGAGGGCTTTGGATATGAGGGTTTGGGAAGGAGTGAAATTAGGGAGGATAATTACTCAGGGACATGGAGAGGTGGGCCACAGTAAAACCTTATTTTGCTGAACAGCTCTTTCTGCCAGCTGAGTGTGAGGAATGAGGCAGAGTAAAGTCTTTAGGCAAATTGAATACATAAATAAACACGTTCTCATCTCCTCTTCCTATTTTTTCCCCTATTCTCTTTCAGGTACAATTGCTGGTTCCCCCTCCGGTTCTAGTAAGTAATAATGCAGAGCAAAGCAGAAGAGATAATATTCTAATCTCTTTCTCTTCCATATTGGTGTGTCTTTCTCTTTTTTGCTACACTGCTTTTGAAATTTTACTTTTAACCCCATACTTCACCAACTGCATGTCTCCTAAACTCCACCTCTCTCCTGTGATGTTCAGCCGGCTCTCTAGTCAATCATTTCATTTTCCCTACATCTCTTCTCTCAGTGCAGCAGCTTGGGCCCTGTGTGCTTCATTATTAATAGGTCTCTCTGTCGCCATGTCCTTTCATCACAGCACATCACACTAACCTGCACAGGAGGAATTCTTCCACAGTTCTGCTTCTTTATATTTAGACTAACGGCTGTGCTGTTGATGGATTGAAGAGAGGAGGGGATGAGAGAGAGCTGTGCGATCGTTGGTGGATGGAGCAGCAAAGGGAGCTGAGGGAGAAAGAAAGAAAGCAGACAGAGAGAAGAATTGCAGAGAAGGATGTGGGCATATGTTACTGCGTTGTAATGCAGCGTGATTCTGGGTGAAGAGCAAGAGGAGGCAGGAATAAAAGGGAATTTGATTAGGGATTCTCTCTGTAGAGAGGCTCTCAGCCTCCGAGCTGTTAGACAGAAACAATCGGCAAAGTGGCGACATCAACCCTGACAGCGCTGGGCTTTTCTCCACATGGCCCAACTGTAAAAAGCTGATGCATGGATAGACTGAGCAATTGGACTGCACTGCAGAGGGCCTGTTTGTTTTTTCAAAGTCTTCCTCTGATAATTAAAGCAACCAAAATGATTCCCGCTAATGGGCTGATTATGGGTTTAGTTGTGTGGTTTCAGACTCCCGCATTTTCATTTTCAGATTCACTTTGTTGATGAAAATCTCAGCAACGAGGCAAACGGCATCAAGGTTATTTACTGCTACTGAAGCTGAAAAATCTGAGAAATGAGCCTAAGGGTGAGGATGAAGTTGAAGCTGAAGGTAGGGGAGGGCCTGGGGGCGAAGCAGAGAAAACCACAACTACCTCTTAAGCTGGAAGGCCTCCAGATGTTTCCCACGAGCATGCTGGAGCTCCTCTGAAAGGTGGGGAAGAGTTAGCCTCAGTTACTCGTAAAATGGCTTTAAGAACTTTTACTAATGCTGCCCAGCGAGCATGTCGAATGGGCCCGACCATTGGGTCGTGGGTACAGAGTGGGTTTGGGCTTGATGTTGGTCAAGTGGTACGAGTCCTATATAGTTTCAGTGTTATGGGCCCTTGTTTGGGCCAAATATAAAGGGCCCATAAAGGACACAAGTGGGCTAAAGGAGCTTGGGCTAAGAAGAGGCAAAAACGCGCAAGTCCCATAAATCAACAATTAAGCTTGGTATAGAGCCATGTTCAACCCCACCTAAAAACCTGGTACACCCCACCATTGAACTTCACCCACAAACCACAAAGCACTTTACATTTGCATCTATCTGATCTGTATATCCCACATGTGATTGCTGGCCGGGTGTAAAATACAGAAGTTCCCGTGCTGTTTTGGCAGGTGTGATTACCAGTTACTTTTACTTTAACGTTTACTCACACTTTAACAAGAAACCAAACTGCAAGAAGGTCACATCAACAGTCAAGTCAAGTGTTTTTATACATTTTCTATGATAAAGTGCCCGAGGCCAGTTTCGCCTTATCCTGTCTTCCTTCAAGGTTCTTTAAAGAAACAGCTGAGTATTTTTGGAAACACGTTTCTCCCAAGAAAAAGAACTGGAGCACATGATTGACACCGCGGCCGTGTCCATCTTTCCGAATACGGTGCTGCAGACAGCAGCTGTTTAGCTCCGAGTTGTTCAGAGACTGAAAACAACAGAAAAGAGCAACAATCCTGGACAGACACTCTGTACCACTAAAACGTACATTATGACTTAACTGTTTTTTTTCCCTTGTCTGTGTAATTCATGCAAAAACAATATGTGGCTGCCGTAATTACTATTTTTTCCTTATTTTTTATTTTGTTGGTTTAAATTCCTTAAGATCAATAGCAAGAAAACTGCCCATTTTTGTTACATTTCGTCCCTTTATCCGCACGTGAATGTTATCAATCTTATTTACTTTTTGGTTAGGAAGTAAAATAAGTTAATTTTCCAAAATTGGGAAGTATCCCTTTTACATTAATAACGCTTTGTTTCGTTTTATTGTGAATTTGAGTGAGTGAGTGAAGCCTTTTGAAATTTCACTTTAAAATCACTTTAGATGACATATTAACAGATATTTTTTTCTTTACACTTGGCTTTTAAAGAAAATTAAATTTTATGGTTTGTTTTTATACTTTGTAATCCAAACTATAATACGAACATAAAGTATTTAAGCTGCTTCCCTCTGAGCCAGATGGTGCTTTCATGAACATTAACAGTCCTGATAAAATAAAATATTAACATTTAAAGAGACCACTCTGCAGTTACTTTTCAGGAAATTCCGGTCTTTCACCTCTGCTCTTGCTTATGTTTACGGTGCGATATTGTTGCTTTTACCTGAACAAAAGATCTGAATTTTTCTTCGTGCGCTGGCTGATCAGAATATATAGTTTTCTTGCAGCTTGTTGTTACTATACAGCTGTGACAAACATGTGTGCCTGTGAATGTGCTTATTGATTCTGACATGCAGTGTGTTTGTGTCAGTGTAGAAATCATCCATAATTCATCCTGCAGCTTACTGAAAGTCCTAAAATGTACATTGACCATTTCCGTGGCTATTTATATCTCTTACATTAATGTTAGATGTGGATTGTCCTGTCTTGAGAGCAAGGTCGTTGAAGTGTACGGACATTCAGACTTTATTTGTTCTGACTGACTGACTTTAAACCACACAAGATCCTGTCAGCTGCCTCAATGTACAGCAAAGTGGTCCTTAAAGCCCAGATCGCCTTCATGCTAAATTTAAACCTGCCATCTTGGTACGCAGCGGCCCTCCAATGGTAGAAAAGCACTTAAAACATAGGTGGAGCTGGGTTTTCAGCACAAATGTGATGTCGTCAGCCTTTTAACAATGTTTTTGTTGGGTTTTTTTGTCCTTTGTCTTAAGGAAATCCATTAAGTGGGATTGTTTTAACAGCCAAGCACTTTTGCTGACATCAGTAGGAAACTCAGAGCTTTCAATGAACAGTTGTTGTGATTTGAAGGGGCCTGACAGACCCGTGACCGTTGTTTCAACACAACTACAGCCCTTTCCAAGTCTTTCAAAGTTCACTGTAAAGGATTCTGTTGTCCAGAAGAATTTATGTCAAGTCATGATCTTCTAATTTAAACTTCACAGAGAAAACCCCTGCTTCAAACTGACAGGTATTTTGCATTTTCAACATCCGATCATCAGGAAAACAGGAAAATCAGTGGCCAAAGCAGAGAAATCGGAGCACCCCAGATGTCGTATTTCTGCCTTTATTTAAATTTTAGGTTTAGAAAAGTGTATTTACGCCTTAATCTGACCCCGATGCGTGATACACATGCATGTGCGCATGTGTATGTGTGAGGGCATGCGCCTGCACGTGCTGAGATTTATGGCGGACGTATGGTAGTTCAGTGAATCCTATAAATCATCCCGATCCTCTCCGTCTCCTCCTGGGGATCTGAGGTCTGAGGTTCCTTTCTCAGTGAGCCTCCACCAATACACACACAGTCACACACGCTTTTATATTAAAGTCCTGTGATTTTAATACCGACATCGTGTATCAGTGATACAACCTGTAATACCTTTAATATCTTTGTTGGCACCTAAATATTGAATAAATTTGATGAGGCATTCATTAACTAACAAATATATGTGACTTTATTTTGTAACATCCGAATTTGTGTTGATTTTATCTACTGAACTGTCTACAAGGGTAAAAAGCATCCCATGCTTTTGCTTTTCAATATTTTCATCCACTTACTTGTATAATTATATTTCCAGTGCCATTACAAGGCATGTTGGAATCAATCAATATGTTTTTGACTGCGGTCGGTGCTGCCAGAGCAAATGCATCTATAAAAACATTACACTGGACTTATGGGTCGGACAGCATGTCAGATTAGTCGCATGCTTTGTCTTGTCCCTGCCCCAGTTAAGTCCGTGAGCATGCTCGGATGAGGATTAGCGCGCTATTGGCAGGAGAGTCTGATCCACCGAGGCCGCTGCCCATTGGTCAGCCAGACAGATGGGTGTTGGCCAGGAATAGGCCGTTAGGTCAGGCCAACCAAATCCTAAAGCCCAGTCATACATCTACCTACCCTAGCCACGTGACCCCACTTGAGCGGGCTTCATCTTTCATCCAAAACCAGACCCCAGAGCTGCAGGAGAGCCTGAATTACAGTCACATGCTCAAACACAGTTGCAAACTAGTGTACGTGGACTAATACACACTGAGGATGTGCTGCCCCGCTCAAATCCTGGCATTTTTATTTTTTTATTTTTTTTTCAAAGCCTGAACTTGGCTTTACTAAGAGAGATTGGATCATGTCTGGAAAATCATGGGGCATATTAATAACATCCATGCTGTCCGCCACCATTAGGTGTTCTTGCAGATGTTAACTGATCCTGAATCACAATGGCTTCATTATAGAGCCAGAGTTAAATCAACGTCTAACACTGGGGTAATAAATGATGAGCATGCTAAGACTTACAGGTGGCATTAGGCGTTATTGTTACGCTTTCTTGGCGTGTATTAACAGAAATGACAAATGATCTCATTATATGCAAATGCATTTGTGCGCAGGATGCCTAAAAATGTGCAAGAACATGAACAAATGCCACACAGTCGCTTTGGTGTGTGTGTGTGTGTGTAGTAGGTGTGTGAGTATGTGCCATGAGCGTGTGTCATGGGACAGTTAGTGACTCCATTTGTACAGACGGGTGGATATTAAAGGATTATAGTATGAATCAGCTTAAACTGTTCATGCATTTCATGAGGTAGTGGTGGCGCTGTTTGGCTGGATATGCTGGAAGTGGCACAGAGACTTGTTTTGCCTATTTCCTTTGCATGCAGTGACAACCGTGTCCCACGGCTCTGCTCCTGGGGTTGAAATATCAAGTTTAACGTCTCTAAAAAGTCCTCGGGTTATAATAAATAAAGGTAGGCATTGTAGAGTAGCAGAGCCAGTAATAATTTGTCATCCTGCTCATCTGTCAGTATCATCACAACGGTATAAAAGGTTGCTATGACGGTTACAAGTTATGTAAACAGCTTTTAATGATGATTTAGAGCTTTTATAAATCCCAGATGCAAAATCTCCTGCTCACCCCTCCTAACCCAACTTTCCACATCTTTCAATTTCTGTTTTATAAATTTTTCCATCTCTTTTTTTTTTTCAATTGTACATTTAAAAGCGTATTTATTCGTAGGACAAAGCTCCCCTGTGATTTTGAGTTTGATCACAGCAGCAGCTCACAAAAATGCTGGGACAGGGTGGTGTTTTCCCCTAAGCAGTACTCCCTCTTCTTTTAACAACTGTGTCTGGTAATTAAGGAAACCAGCTGCAGGGGTTTTCGTTGGGGAATGTTATTATCCCATCCTCGCCTTATCTCAGATAAGATAAGCTGATCAACAGTCCTGAGTCTTCTTTGTTGTGTTTGTCATTTCATGAGACACTAAATGTTTTTTTAGTTGAAATGTCTGGACAGGCCAGTTCAGCACTTATGTATATTTGCAGCACAGCATTGTCTTACTGAAAGATGGAAAGCGTTCCCTTGCTTTAAAATGTGTAAATACCTTTTCCATTCACGGGATGCTGATGCAACCCAGTAGCATCAGAGAGGCAGACTTTTTGAACTCAGTACTGATTACAAGCCAGATGGTCCCTCTCTTCTTTAATGCAGAGGAGGATGTCTCCATGGTTTCCAAAAAAAATCCACACCAGCCCACTTCAGTTGGAGTTCTAGTCCGATTCCAATGTACACCTCCTAATAACCTATATTCCAATCACAAAGGTATGTTGCTGCTGTTGTTTTGAATAGAATATTGACAAAAACTTTACAGGGCAAAATAGTGAGAGAAAAATAAACATCTAAATTATTCAACCCTCAAAATAACAACTAAAGCTTCATCTGAACAGGGCATACTATTTTATTATTATATCAGCAAAAATGTAATGGTTTGAATTTGACTTAAAAAAATTATATTACTGTTGTCATTCCGATATGAGTGAATTATGTCAGTTTCAGAGTTTCAGCCCCGAATTGGATCAGACATTCCCATCTTTAGTTAGTTATAGTATGCATATTACTTTAGTCCAGTTTAAATTAACTTTGGCCTACATACGATAGAAACATCTCCTTCATGTTGGCCTGATAGAAGCTTATTTGTGGATGTTGCAGCATTCACAGGTGTTCCTGAGCCCATGAGGTTGTAATGTTTGTAATGTTTCCATCACAATATCACGTGTCCAGTATTGAATGAACCTCTGCCTGTTTATTCTAAGAGACTTTCCCTCTTTCAGATGCAGTTTTTATACCTTATCAAGTCACTGACCTGTTGCTAATTAACCTAATTAGTTACAAGATGTTCTTCCAGTGGTTTCTTTTCAGTACCGCTTACTTTTCCAGCCTTTTATTGAACGTTATTTAGATACAAATAATAAATAAATAAATCTCTAATCGACTGCAGTTGTGAAGCTGTGAGATAAGCTTGACTGCTATTTGTGTTCATTTGATGACAAAACTGTGTGCACATGCAACATCTAAAGTGTGCATGTGATAAATACACTCAAACCCTGTGCATTTTACACCCTTATCAACAATAGTCACACCTTTAATAGTCGCAGTGTTTTGAAGACTGAACACCATCGCCAGCACTGAAAGGGTTGTGGAACAGATTTTGAGTTTAGCCTGTCTGCAGTGTGAAATCACACTTTCATTCTGCGCTCACACTTCTGTGTGATATGAATGTGCATAATTTTGAGTGTATTTGTGCACTTTTAAAAGGAAAAAGACAGCCAGGCTTCCTTCTGATAAAACCTGTGCAAACTCCTGGTCATTCCTCAATGCATTTACATTCTCTGTCCTTATGTAACTCACACAACAGACAGCAGAGCTCCACCAGCAGAAACCAAAGCCACAGACAGCTCAGCCCTGCAAACACACCATGTGTTACCCACCAGCTCTTTGTCTGAGCCTCCACTGACTCCCATGGGAGAAGCTGACACGCTTCCTGTCAGAGCAGAGGTTCTTCCTCCTTCACCATCCTCTTCATCGGAGGAGTTTGCTCATTCAGAAACAATGCCTGAACACTCACATCTGCCTATGCCGGTCCCTGAGGAGTCCACGCGTCCTTCTGTCGTTGATCATCATCATAATCACCATGAACACCATGCAATCACACATGAGTCCACCCTTCATTCGCTGACGCGAGCTCACCATCACACAAGCTCATCTGGAACGGAGGAAAAACACTCAGGGACAAGGCATAGTGAGAGAGGAGGTAAGGCACACCCATAGCTCTAGATGACAGTAGATATAGAGCAGAGGCCAAGAGAGAATAGAATAATCTCATTCAGAAACAGGAGACCATTCTCATTATCAGCCAGTGTGATGGTTTGAAACCTCCAAACTGAGCAATTTTCAAAGCCTGAAAGTTCCTATTATGCTCGTGTACACAAGCCATCATCATTTTTATGTTACTCAGCATCATCTCACATATCAGATAGGCTTCCTGTGTTTACATAGCGACAGTGAGCTCTGCCTAATGTGGGCGTGTGAGTGAAAGACAGTGATAGTTTTGGAGAGAAGTTCTCGCAACGACTGTAACCGGGAGGTCTGTGGGAGCCTGGCTTGTATTCAGCATTGTCTTTGCATCATTCAGAGACATTGAGGGGATTGAGAAACATCAGCCTCGGGATCAGAGAGATGAAAAGACATGAACACAAAACAGACAGAATCGGGGCAAAGCCTTACTTAACCTCAGAATGCTGTGGCAGATACCAAATTACTATTTTGGTGGCATTAATGTATAAAGTGTCAAAGATATAAATAAAGCCATCACGTGTTGTTGGAGGTAACTTCCTGCTGCTTTTGGCTCAGTGTCAACCTGCCAGCGAGGGGGCAGATAAAGAACTCCATCACTGTCATGCCTTACAAACCTAGCAGACTCTCTCTCTCACACACACACACCTTTCTTTAAGGCGGCGCAGAGCGAGAACCCAGAACGCTGCAGCTGCCACCGTCTGATGTCAGATGGTTTGGGCCGAGCTGCCTGAGATTAATATTAAGAATCACTCCTCTCCCTCATAAGGCAGCACGGACTGCTGAGATTAAATGCATTTATGCTCGCTGCTGTGCAACAGCAGCTTTAAAAGCAACAGCAATCCAGAATCCTCCTTTACCGGTGGAGTAGGATTCTGTAAACGTGTGTGTGTGTGCAGCTGTGACAGATGTGTGAAAGCGGGTCTGGCGGGTTCAGATGAGGACGCCCTTAGAGGTCAGCAGGGGTTACGTACATGAGTTGTAATGATTTTATGATGGTATGATGCCAGTTGCGTGAAAGTCCAGGGTGCTGTGAGAACAGCTGCGGAAGTTCTGTCTCACCAGAGCCCCGGGGAAGAGGAGGGATGAAGGGGATTCAGTGGGCGAGATACAGCCTGAAGGGAGGATGCACTGCAGGGGGGCAGGATGCTTGCAGGAGGCTTTTCTCTGGAAAACGTCTGGAGACGTACATCGCCTGTACAAAACACCTCGAGGGGGAAACACAGATGGAAGCATGCATCCCCATCTTCTCCAGCAATGTGGTGATCATTAGTCCCCCAATGAGGTGCATGATGTGGTCACTTCATGTGATTGCTTACATGCATTTTTAATTATAATCAACTCCATGAGGGGGATTGCTGCGCCTGCGTGTCAGTAAATGGACGTCTGACAAACATGACGCTTGATCCAGCTAAACTCACTTCAAATCTTTCTCCCTTCACTCGAGCTCACTGCAGCCCAAAGACTGTGGAGCAAGGGAGTCTGGGAGTCGCATAATGCCCTGTGGGAGAGTAGACTACGTAAAGAAAGCAAGAAAGTCAAGGAACTTGAGCAAGAGACACTTAAAAATGCCGCATAATTAGAACGTGTGCGCCAAGTTACTGATACTGATTGAGACGTTTTGTGTTACTGTGGCACCAGACAGCAGCAAACATCTCGAAATAGGGAAACTTCACCCACGAGGAGACATTACTCTAATACAACATGATAGCGATATGTATTTTAAGTAGTTATATTTGGGGCAAACATAAGACAAGAAGTAAAAGCAGAGACAGACCCCCTATGTCTACAGAGGAAGGCGCTCAGAAGCCCACAACTTTACGACATTCAGATAAAAGCAAGTGCCCCTTGATGAGGAAATCCACGATCTGACAGGAAGAAAAAAGGAAAACAAGATTTCAGACGAAGACGGCAGACGCTATCAGTAATCTTTGCCCGCTGCAGTATCAGCCTAATTATAAAGTTCTTACTGTTCAGGCAGCTGAGGAAAGAGCATGTAAAATACCCCACGAGGTGTCTGTTCTTGTTATGTTAATTGTGATTTTGGTGTCTCAGTTTCCCACAAGTCTGTGCATGAAACTCATGGACACAAGGCAGCCAGCTCCTCTGAGCATGGGCAAGACAGGGAGGAGAGCGAGGAGGAGGAAAAAGTGTCTGAAATGACAGGTATTTCCTGTAAATGTTCCAGATTTATTCACTGGTTTTTTACTCCCCGGGTGGCCAAATGCAATAGATAATCTTTTATTATGAAATTTGACAGCTCAGAGTGAAAACTAGGAACATAAAAACTGGAGCTGAAATCTGTATAAATTTATCTCTTCACTGACAAGATAGTCTGTTTGTCAACAAATAACAATTTTGGCTGCAGCAGTATCATCACACGTTCAGTTAGACAGTGACTGATGGTGATGGGTCAGATATAAGAAACAGACAGCAGGTTGAAATAAAACTCAAACGACTGTTTATTTATTGCTCAGGCTCACCAGAAAAGGGCAAATAAAAAGCACTTCCTGCTTATGCTTTCTGTGTAAATGGACTCAAATCAGACCACCACAAATCTGAGGAAGGTGTGCATGAGAGTCACGGCAACAAACTCACAACTTCATCTGGACATGAGGAGAGAAGAGAGGAGGAGGAGGAGGAGGAGGAGGAGGCGGAGGAGGGGCACCAAGACAGAAAAACGCAAAGCAAAGGTATATATATATTTATGCAATGTAGCAGCTGTAGCTCAGGGCAGCAGTATGACAGTTCAAAGAGTCAATCTTGGGTTTTTAATGAAAATGTGTTTACAAAAAAGGGTTTTAACTAAATGTTTCTTTCTCGTGTTAATTATGAATTTGATACAAGTCTCCCATGAGTTTGGAAAGCATCAACATGCAAGTCACAGCCATAAATCTACATCTTCATCTGAACATGGCAACAAGGGGGAGGAAGACGGTGAGGCCAAAGAAAGGAAACCTGCAGAGACAGGTACATCGTACGTAGTGGTGCAAAAAATACACCAATATGCAGTACGCTTAGATTTATATCCTTTACAAAATTTTTATGCAGATTTGGCTTACATTAAAACCTGCTTAAACTTAGGAATTCACAAATGGCAGTAATGAGGCTCAAATAATTCTTGTATTTTGATAAAGGGAAAAAAAAAAAGGAGAAATCTTTAATTGAAAGAACAAAAAGAACTGCACATGTCATTTTTGAAGATGCAAACTTTCTCGTTCTGCCATGCTGGTTTACTTATAGTTAACAGAAGCTTTTTTTATGACGCAGAACTATGATCCATATTTTATTAAAGTAACAAATATAGTGAAAATTGATTTTACTAGGTATGAGTTTATCAAAAATTTTAATGTTCAGAGCTATGACTATTTGTTTTTTTAAATAGAACACAGCCTTATTTTCCAAGTCTGGTATGTAAAAAGTCAGGGGGTTTGTACATCTGACACATTTTGTGTGTTTAGCTGAGGGCGGGTGGGGCTTGTCAGTAAGCAAATCTGTTTTAAAATATGACTAAGAAGCATTTGCAGTTATGTTTGTTTTTTTATCTCACAGGATTCGCCTAAAGGCATGGAGATTAAGTCACATTTACAATATTGTTTGACATTTTATTGTGACTTGACATCTTGTTCAGACTCTCTTTCATCATCACTTTCTTGAGTTTCTTAACGTGGTTACATAATGGAATTTCTTTGAGGGAAATTTCCCCTTTTTGCCAGTTATGGTGCCTGTAACAGCCACTTTTCAAAAAAGCGTAAAATCTGCCTCCTGAGGTAGACCAAAAGGGGTGCAAAAGGAGAGACCGGTCATGTACGTAAGGCCCATCCCCCCACTCCACAACCGAGTGAGAAGTGTGAAAATATAGCAACTTTCTGATGACGTACGTGTGCCGACCACAGTCATAAGCACAGAGCCGTACTTCGCTCCCGGGACGAGCAGTGCACGTACCCGCTCACAAATGAAACAGCAGCTGGTGCGGAAAACCCAGACACTTCCAGCTGGAAGAGCCGCAGCATTTTTATTTACTGTACTGATGCTGTACGTGCAGCTGAATCTGTCTGGTGATACTATTTAAACCATTGGGTCAATTCCACGCATCAGCGCACTGCACACAATATGAAATCGCAGTTTGGTTCTGGAATGCTGGTTTTGTGTACGTAAGGACCCACATTTGCGGGAATTTTGTCTCTTCCTTGGGCCAGCATGTAAAGGCCAATGGAGTAAAATTGGTGGCCCACTTTTATGGAAATGTTACAGAACGCTAGTATGTAAGCTTAAGTCACCTTTGCCATGATGCTCACTGGAGCTCTATGAGCTGGTTTTATTCATCATTGGTGACTGATATAATGTTGTAAAACTATACCAAACTGCAGTAACAAACTGCTAGGACAGGAGGCCTATGATACTTTGGTTGGTTTTTATAGATATCTGGGATATAACATGCTTGATCACACATGCATGCAATAGAATTGCAATTAAAGGTAAATAATTACATACTACATATAACTGTCCCAGAACAAATGTATCCTACATAATAGGCCTATTTTGCCTTCTTCTGTCACTTCTGGTTCAGTTATGGCACTGGTAATTGCTAAATGAGCCATATGTGTCCCAAAGTTCGTGAACACAGCCAAACTTTGGTTTTGCCATGTGTTGTAGCCAGCTGTGGCCCAAAGTTAGTTTTGTCATGTGATATGGCAAGTGTTGTTTTGGGCTGTACGAGGCCTGAAGGCCCAAAGAAAATGAAGACTCGGGCACGTCCGGTGAATATGTTTAGACACCTACGCTGACCTTGAGCCAATGTCATCATTCAAAGCCAAATGTGGGCCAAAGAAAACTGCAAATAAGGGTTAATTTGAGCAAAATATTGTTTGCAATCTGGGATGCGATATTTGTTTTGAAGATAATCCTGCATATGATTGGCAACCTTTGAATTTCAGTGCTAATCCATAAAGCAATGTAATATGTCATCAGTCATGTGATCCAATTAGGTTTGCAAACTAAGAAAAGTAAAGACAAGCAGACTTGACACCCATTTCACAAAATCCTTCCAGTACCAGCAGGTGCTTCTCCACTTTCCCGAGGTGGCACAGCTAAGTAGGAAACTTTAAACGACTAAACATTACAAGTTTACAAAAGCAAGCAAACCTTTAATGGAGTAATCTGTTACTACGGCTGGATTAGCTGCCTAAAACATAAAGAGATGTCAGACCATGTGATTACAGACTAGGTTTTTATCACGGAGTGGATATTGTCTTCAAGGATTTACGGTCTAATCCGTTAGCAGCTGACAAGACCATGCCAGGTGTTCAAATTTTGATGTCTGCCTAACCTTTCTGTGGATATTTGTGTTTTAATGCTATTTCTATCATAATTTTACCACATGCTTGTGTCATGGTATTTATTATACGCTAGGGGCCTGACTTTTTGCTGCTGTATGAGGCGGTTTTATGATCCAAATGTTGTTACTCCCGTGGGATAGAGGTAGCAAGACAAACAACAGTATCTGCTGTGTCAAAGCAGAAAAACAGACAACACAGTAACATCACTTATTGCGGTTTACCCTGGTATGAGCTTGGATTTTGCACTTTGCGCTGTTTTGACTTTCTCATTTCTCTGAAATGCGGCCGAACTGTGAAGTAACTTCCCTTTGCCTTTGTAGTATGAAGTTTACATACATTCACCATGTTTTAAACCTGCAAACTTACACCAAATTGTAAATTCTTACTACAAAAAAAATTGAGGATAGATTTAAATACTTAGTTTGTTTAATTACAAAAAAAGGCTGCCTATCAGCTCCCTCATGCCTTGGTTGGTATTGGGTAAAATAGCATATTAAAGTAATCACACTGGATTTATTTATTTTTTTTTTCATTCTCATTTGTTAATGACAACTCTGGTATGACAGTTTCCCACATGTCCAAGGGTCACACACATGGGACTCGTGGTCACAAAACAACCTCACCAGGGAGTGGTGAAGAGAAGCACGCAGAAAGCAAAGCTGAAAGGAAAGGCATCTTGTTTAGCTCATGGAGGCAGCAGATTTGAAGTTGGTATCCCATTGTTAATCCTTTACTGAAATAATTGGCCACTGATTACAAAGGCTTCCTTTCAACCAACTAAAACATCTCAGTCTTAATTTACAATAATTGAAGGTTGGCCTAAGGAAAGGTAAACGCAAGGGGAATGTGATAAAAGATTGGTATTATTCTCTGGTTTAGTGATTGCTAAAAGACCTTTTGAATTCAACTCATGAGATGTTTTTGCTTGCTATGTTAATGAGAACTGTGGTATGACAGTTTCCCACGTGTTTGAGGGACATGGACACGAGACTCGTGACCACAAAGTGTCTTCATCTGAGCACGAGGAGGAAAAAGGTACAAATGCTAAACCAACAGGTACTGGCTGTAATAACATTGTAGTGGCACCTTAAAAGTAGATAAACCTGTAACTGTAGAAATACTCAGTATCTATTGTCACATCCAAGCTTCACAACTAACACCCAAAAAATGCAAATAGACCTGCTAGATTCATACATTTACTGTTTGCGCTGGTAGTGGAAACAAGCAGCACACAAACTTTACAACACATTTGCTTGTGTAACAATAAAGTTCCTTTGAAAATTGGTTATATCTATCCATCTAGATATTTTCTTGAATATGAATGACAATTGTGGTGTTTCAGCTCACCACAGTTTTGAGGAACATGTACATGAGACTCACAGCCACAAAACAACAACCTCATCTGAGCATAGAGAGGAAAGGGAGAAGGAGGAGGAGAATGAAAGACACTGAAAGGAAAGGTGCCTTTTTAGAATAAAGAATAGGTTTTCATACTCTATTTATATTCGGTTTGTAAAGATTCACGTTCATTGCAAGTCAAACATAAGCTTTTAATGAAAAAGCCAGCCCTGGGAAAATGAAAACTGAAGCAGCATAAATTATTATTTACCCATTAGATGTTTTGTAGTTATATTCATAAAAACTCTGGTCTTTCAGTTTTCCACAAGTCTGAGGAAAATGAACATGAGACTCATGGACACATAGCAAGAGTATCATCTGAACATGGACACAAAGCAAAAATATCATCTGTATATGGACATGAGACTCATGGGCACAGAGCAACAGCATCTTCTGAACATGGACATGAGGCTCATGGGCACAGAGCAATAGGATCATCTGAACTTGAACATGAGACTCATGGACACAAAACACCACCACCATCTGGGCATGGACATGAGACGCATGGGCACAGTGCAACGGTATCATCTGAACATGGACATGAGACTCATGGGCAACAAGAAATGGCATCATCTGAACATGGGCATGACACTAATGGACACAGAGCAACAGTATCATCTGAACATGGACATGACACTTATGGACACAGAGCAACGGTATCATCTGAACATGGACATGACACTCATGGACACAGAGTAACAGAATCATCTGAACATGGACATGACACTCATGGGCACAGAGCAACGCTCTCATCTGAACATGGACATGACACTCATGGACACAGAGCAACGGTATCATCTGAACATGGACATGACACTCATGGACACAGAGCAACGGTATCATCTGAACATGGACATGACACTCATGGACACAGAGAAACGGTATCATCTGAACATGGACATGACACTCATGGACACAGAGCAACGGTATCATCTGAACATGGACATGACACTCATGGACACAGAGCAACGGTATCATCTGAACATGGACATGACACTCATGGACACAGAGCAACGGTATCATCTGAACATGGACATGACACTCATGGGCACAGAGCAACAGCATCTTCTGAACATGGAGATGAGACTCATGGGCCCAGAGCAACGGTCTCATCTGAATATGGACATGAGACTCATGGACACAGAGCAACGGTCTCATCTGAACATGGACATGAGACTCATGGACACAGAGCAACACCATCTTCTGAACATGGACATGAGACTCATGGACACAGAGCAACACCATCTTCTGAACATGGACATGACACTCATGGGCACAGAGCAACTGTCTCATCTGAACATGGACATGAGACTCATGGACAAAGAGCAACAGCATCTTCTGAACATGGAGATGACACTCATGGGCCCAGAGCAACGGTCTCATCTGAACATGGACATGAGACTCATGGACACAGAGCAACGGTATCATCTGAATATGGACATGAGACTCATGGGCACAGAGCAACGGGATTATCTGAACATGGACATGAGACTCATGGGCACAAAGCAATGGTATCATCTGAAAATGGACATGAGACTCATGGACAACGAGCAACAGCATCTTCTGAACATGGTCATGAGACCCATGGACACAGAGCAACCGCCTCATCTGAACATGGACATGAGACTCATGGGCACAAAGCAACAGCATCTTCTGAACATGGAGATGAGACCCATGGACACAGAGCAACGGTCTCATCTGAACATGGACATGAGACCCATGGGCACAGAGCAACGGTCTCATCTGAACATGGACATGAGACTCATGGACACAGAGCAACGGCCTCATCTGAACATGGACATGAGACTCATGGGCACAAAGCAACGGTCTCATCTGAACATGGACATGAGACTCATGGACACAGAGCAATGGTCTCATCTGAACATGGACATGACACTCATGGACACAGAGCAACGGGATCATCTGAACATGGACATGAGACTCATGGGCAAAAAGCAACTGTATCATCTGAAAATGGACATGAGACTCATGGACACAGAGCAACACCATCTTCTGAACATGGAGATGAGACTCATGGGCACAGAGCAACAGTCTCTTCTGAACATGGACATGAGAGTCATGGACACAGAACCACGGTATCATCTGAACATGGACATGAGACTCATGGACACAGAACCACGGTATCATCCGAACATGGACATGAGAGTCATGGACACAGAACCACTGTCTCATCTGAACATGGAGATGAGACTCATGGACACAGAGCAACAGCATCTTCTGAACATGGACATGAGAGTCATGGGCACAGAGCAACGGTCTCATCTGAACATGGACATGAGACTCATGGACACAGAGCAACGGTCTCATCTGAACATGGACATGAGACTCATGGGCACAGAGCAACGGTCTCATCTGAACATGGACATGAGACTCATGGGCACAGAACCACTGTCTCATCTGAACATGGAGATGAGACTCATGGACACAGAACCACTGTCTCATCTGAACATGGAGATGAGACTCATGGACACAGAGCAACAGCATCTTCTGAACATGGACATGAGAGTCATGGGCACAGAGCAACGGTCTCATCTGAACATGGACAGCACGAGGCTGAGAATAAAGGTATTATGTTTACATGTAGGGATAGCAGTTTTTATCTAGAGTAGTTTTAGTGTAGAAAAAAAAACCTGAACACACATTCAAATGTTTATAATTGATCCTACATAGGCTAGCATGCATTCTACCTGGATGAAATAACCTGTATCTACTTTTTTCCATTGATGTGGCTGATGTCTAATTGTTTAGAGCTGTGTGAACGATTCCAGTTTCCATATGGAATTGTATCACTTCAGTATGAGTAACATTTCAGAATTGATGTGGCTTTTTACGTACTTTATGCACTGAGTGTGTTTCTTATTAGGCACGCAGAGCATAAAGGACATTCCCAGATTAAAAACAACACTGGGTTATTTACGTTCATGAACTGAAAAATGTTGTGAATTTCAGCAGTTTTGAGTGAAAAAGAAAAATGACACATTTTTGTTAGCACTCAGTGCAACCAACCTACATCAGAATAAATTACTATCCTAGACTTTTTGCAAAATTTGAAAAATGTCTTTACACTTAAGTGATTGTTTTGCGATGGACAAACCAAAGTAATTTTAACTTTAAAAGTGTACAGAAATGGCAAAAAAGGACTATTTTTTACAATCTCCTTCTGATGGCTGCAGATAAGTCTGTATAAGTCAACTACTAAATGAGGAGCAAGACGCAAAAGGACAGTTCATGACCTCTGCTTTTAACACTTACCCATTTACTTATACTGTATATATCAAAGTACTGACCCAGTTCTATGAAACCAGAGGCTATGAAGGCTCCTTATTTTGTGTCTATTGACAAGAGTTTGGTAATTGAATTGTACTGACTTATAACAGCTTACTTTCCTCAGCATCTATCAATAGACCTGGGCTTGTTTTAACTCTGGAATGTTCCTCTAAACCCAGAGGATGGCACAGATCAGTCAGCAACAATGGAGAGAAGTAACAAGAGTCTTTAATGAGATGTAATTAACAACATCTTTCACTCTGCCTCAGTCAGATCTCCTGCTTAAACTTTGCCTTACAAATGTGATAATTTTTGTTGACACAAGTCAAACAGGGTCTGGCTGCATTGACATGAAAATCTGTTGCAAGATGCTTGTAAAGATCTTATGTGACGGTTCACATCACATATTTATCAAATCAGAGCTGCATCAAAAGTGGAAAATGTTGTGGAACTAATTTGGACTGAAGCTGAATAATTGATGCTGTCCTGTAGATAGAGCTACAAAAAAATAGAGTAGAAAAATTAAAAAGTACGCAATAATATGTATTTTCTTTGGTTACATTCATGGCAATCGTGGCATATAAGACATCCACAAGTCTGAGGAACGTGGACATGAGCATGGATATGCCATGCATGGACACAAAACACCTGCTGGGCACCGGCAGGAGGAGCACACACACAGAGGAGCTGAAAAGAAAGGTATTTAAACATAGAGGTAGCGTTGTTCTTTTAGTTTCCTTATACTTAGATGAGAGTCATGACTCACTGCAAAAACGTGTCCGTTACAACTGGGATCGTTAGATACTTTTATGGCAGATGTTGATTGTGTATGGATTAACTTAAGCTATTTCACTTTCACACCAGTAGCTTTAAAATCACAAAGGTTTCTGGGCTTCAGATCATTGCATGCCTATATTTGCCTTTTAAAAATCATAGCATTCCTCCTGTTTGCTGTATATGAAACTCTCACAAAAGCGATGCAGCACTGCTTTGTTCATAGAGGTCAGTTTAAGAGGATGCAAATTCAGCATGATGTGAAGTTGGGTGGAGATAAAGGGGAGGCTGAAAAATTCGACTCTGATCTGGATCTGTGATGTCACAGTACCCTGTAGGTATTGATGGCTCACTTCATGAGAAAGTTTCAGACCTTAGCTGTCCCAAACAAAGCAAATATATCCTCTAAAGCACAGAAACAGCAATATTGTTTGATTCCATGTCCCCAATAAATGTGGTAGCGTTGCAGGGACAGCATGGTGTTGTGGTGGTTAACAATGTCACCTCAAAGTAAGAAGCATCCTGGTTTGAAGCTCAGCTGAGTTGACATTGCCTGTTCTCCCTGTGGACCCATGGGTTTCCTCAAGGTGCTCTGCTTTCCTCCTACTGTACAAAGGCATGCACTTTAGGCTGACATGTCATTTTTAACGGGCTGCTGGGTGACAGCTGAGATACAGATGCAGTCCTGCTTGACACTGAACAGAATCAAGTGGATTTGGATGATGGATAAAGAGAATGGTAGCAAAGTCTTATATTCCTGTAGTGGGACATACGTGTACTAGATTAACAGCAGCTGTGGCTTGGAAGGTCATCTGAGGTGCATGACACTGATAGCCATTACGTATCACCTCATCAAAAAAGGAGGACGCATATAGAAAAAGAGACTAAAAGGAAAAGAACCAAGTCTCCATGTAGTTGTGGCATGGCTTTGTGTAATGGAACTAGAACAGTAGAAATATTTATTACACAAACTTCCAGCACAAGTTAAACAGCAGATACGTGTCATATTTCTTACATACTTTTGTTTAGTATTTTTTGCTCATGACAACTGTGATTATTCAGGCCAGCATGCACATGCCATCCACGTACCTGAGACACACAGCCATGAGACTCATCATGGGGAGGAGGGCAAAGGTATAAAAACAATGCAACTGATTTACACACTGTAAACGTTTGCTGTGCATTTGCCAAACTGTTGAAACAAACTGAAGTTCAAAACTAGAACGGTGTTCATGATAATCGTTTTCAGCCTTGCACGAGTCGGAGGGACTCGTTCATGAGACTCGTGGACACAAAGCGGCATCCGAACAGAGGCATGAAACAGACGAGGGGGGTCATATGCACAGAGGTCCTGACAGGACAGGTACCTTTTCACACGTGTTGGTAGGAGAACTTTTATAGTTTTAGAGCAAAAATGTTCCAATCAAATAGTAAAAACTCCCTTGCTTACTGGAAACAGCAGCAGTAAATCTGGATGCTTTTGTCTGATGCTGTTGAATTATTGTGTCAGTCTCGCATCTGTACAAGGGGCACACGCACAGCCACGGCGAGGAGGCGGCCACTCACAGAAAACCTGAAAGGACAGGTATTTTAGATGTAGTTGTAGCCGTCTTCGTGTACTGTGTAGTGACATAAATATAAGGCAGATATTTATGTACATTTTTACCTGTAATTCTAATGACGCTGCCTATTTCAGACCCTCACAAGTCTCACAGACATGTGCATGAGACCCATGGCCACAAATCAACAATGTCCTCTGGGCATGGGACAGAAAGGCATGGAACAGGTATCATATTAGTGGTAGTATTATTCTTTTCTTTTTTTTTTGCAGCACTTTGGTTTCAGGGGGCGTCAATGTACAAACAAACCATTTCCTCTAAACGCCACTGAATGTGCGGCCAGAGCCTGAACTGAGCGGACGAGCGCGGCCACCGGTGGTGACAAGTCAGACAAAAATATGCATAATGATATTCAGGTTGGGTAGAATAATTGTTGCACTTTGAACATTATTTGTAAAGCTCAATTTTATAACATATAAAAATGCAAATGCCATACAAGTAATAAATACTAAGACATCCTTAGTTGATTGACAGGAAGATGCAGCACGAACTTTCCACACATGCGCAGGCGTGCGTGACACGAGGCAGGTGAAGGAGATGGTCAGGGAAAGGTTGAAGACGGGGGGAATTGAAAACAAAAAGATACGCACAGACGAAAAGTACAGTCTGGGAGAAATTTGAGAATAAAACTGGAGATCTCGTAGCCTGTCGGGTATTATTTTGTGTTATCAGATTTTGCGGTTCCAGTTGCAGTCTGGTTGGTTGAAAACTGGTGAAGACGCTGGTGTCTGTACAACCAACCGGGGAAGCAAAGCATGTGCAACAGACGGTAGAGAAACAAATAGCGTCAACAAAGTACATTAAAAATAGTGTGCAGTGCAGGAACACTGGTGAATGACTTTTGTCGGGTTGTCGCAGTAAAAATGTGTTGACTAAAGTAAAACTATTGATAGTTTTGTATAGTAGCTCTTCGATGCACCTGTACTAAGTTTGCTCCCTGCTTCGATTGGTTCGGTACATTCTGTACCAGTGAAACTTTCTGGAAGAAGGTTTTAAGGTTGCTCCGCCTGAAATAATGAGCTAAACTCAGAAAGTATTAAGCCGTTTTTGACTGCAATACATACAGAAAATAAACTTGGGAGTCATCGTGGCCACAGATCTCTGAGCCTGTTTGAACATCTGGAGAGCAGGGAAGCTGGGAGGAAAGGCAGCTACCTTAAATGATAGCAATTTTCTCATAAAGACGCGCCATATTTCTGTTCGTTTTGTCACCAATGATTGCGGATTTTCAGTCACCCATATTTTCAAGGGACCCTCACATGAGACTCATGCTCACAAAAAGACAATTTTATCTGAGGAGAAAGACCGTGGACACAGCAAAGCTGAGACTATAGGTATTTTTATGAAGTTTTTTCAATGTTCTAGTGGATTTACAGCCACTATAAAACAGTATATTACTTGTGATACAATAAAAAGTACAGTAGACAAACTTTTACCACTTGGTAGTTTACAGTGAAAGTGGACTGAGTGACACTGATAAGACAGAAAAAAACATACATGAAAAACTGGGTTAACTGCAAACAAAAGATTAATTTGATACAGCAAATGCTGGTATTTTATTCAGATTTTAAATACCTTCATGTCTTGACTAATGAGCTAATTATTGATCTGACACGGGTTTCGTACTGGTTTCTCATGAATCTTTGCGTATTGTCGATTTGTCGGGAGTCTTTCTCTAGTCTGGTAAAACACCCCGAGGTAATCTGTGTTGCTTAAACATGAATTGATTTTTTGAGTTGCTGCTTGTTTGTAGTGCACCATGTCACTGAAAACCATGAGAGGCAAAGAGGAGGTCATGAGACCCCAGAGCATGCTCCTGGGAACGAGGAAGACGAAATGGAGGACAAAGTAAAAGGGAAAAAGAAAGGTAGAGTTTGAGTGTGATACAACCGCACAGTGATTCTTAACTGGTTTATCAAGATTTAACAAGGTTTGTGTCAATATCTTTGTATTTTCTAAAAAGAATTAATCATTTTTTCACAAGCCTTGAGAAAAGATTCCCAAACATTTTCCATGGTTATTTGTGCAGTTTCATGAAAAGTTGCTGGGTATTATTGCGATTTTTTTCATTGTAACGCTGTCTTTAGAAGAAACACTGATCCGCCAGGGCCTGGAGACAGCCTCTGGTCAGGTCCTGTGGTGTGGTCACCAGGTAGCCCTGCATTGCCGTACATATGAGATAGCAGAGTTCACTGGGCTTTTTTTCATTAGGGTTTAAATCTCTGGTTAGGATGCTCCCCGCACACTTCCTTGGGACGGTGTTTTAAGCAGGTCCATCTGGGCCAAGGCTCCAAGGTAGACCCAGGACACGCTGGAAAGGGCTCTTGGTTGGCTTGGAAGAGCTGGAGGAGGTGGGGAGAACAACATCTGGACGTCTGTGGTCACACTGCTCCCCTGGCAACCCAAACACAGATAAGCAAAAGTGGATGGATGGATGGATGGATGGATGGATGGATGGATGGATGGATGGATGGATGGATGGATGGATGGATGGATGGATGGATGGATGGATGGATGGATGGATGGATGGATGGATGGATGGATGGATGGATGGATGGATGGATGGATGGATGGTCATATGTGGTCTAGTCATATTGAAAGCTGCACAACTCTATTGTTTGGATACAAAATCCCAGGATCTGAGAACTTTTCGAATCACTCCAACCAGTTAAGAACCACTGCAGTAGTTCAAGAGTTTGTGGGCTTCATAGAGCAAAGTAAACCCGTTTTTTTCTAGTGGAAATCCTTACAGCCTCATCTATTAGACCCCCTGTAGGACTGACGGTGACCCCTAGAGCGTGCTGACTCCTTTATAGAGCTCTAGGAGAGTGTAGGACAATGGTGAATGACATGGAGACCAGTCTTAAATAAAGATTCCTTCATCCCTCAAGGACTTCTGAAACTTTTGATCTCAGGAGAGCCCCAGGCGAAAGAGTTGTTTGGGATCGTATACCATGCTTTCAAAGGTAAGAGCACATGGTCTGACGAGCAAGTAAGGAGACATGATCTTGGTTTAATCCTCTGAATTGTTTCTGTTGTGGTCCTAAACTCTAAGTGGGTTCCATTCGGGTAGAAGAGCTGTGGAAAAATTCCTTTCATTGTGTGTTTTATGTTTTTCATTTTGCTCATTTTTCCCTGTGCATCTGTCTCACTCGTGGTTGTGTTTGCTTTACAAACCTGATCAAGGTAAGAACATGCACTTTACATTCATACTGAACCATCTAACAGTTACCTTCATCAACATTTATTTTACCACTGTGAAAAAGAGGCTTTTTAGAATAAAATACAATTATTCCTTTAAATTCCAGTGTTCAATGAAGGCATTCCCTCCTCTTGTCTCCCAATGTGACAACATATGTCTTTTACTGATAACTATTCACAACTGATAAATACCAATAAAGGACCATCTTGACTCTTAACGCTAATTTGTGGAACAATGTCCCATTGCCTCACTAGTCAGTGAAGTAATTGGCCATTTATATTTAATTAGGCAGTTCTCCCCACTGCTAACGTGGTTCTCTCAGTGCTGAGAGAGGCACTTTATGGTGCTCCTCTTGCTGGCTTCCTTTAAACCAGCTCATTAATATTTCAGCTGGAATCATCAACCAAACAATAATAAAATAATAATGTGACGGCTGATTAAACAGCTAAACTCCTTTTTAATGTGCATTTAAATGTGTATTTGCATAAACATGCCTGGTAAACGCCTCTTTACAGGACAGTGATGCCTTGCAGCGCACTGTTGCAGCCAACTTCTAAAGCTTAATAAAACCTTAATTAGGAACCAGCCTCAGCCAAAATATTCAGGGGGCGACTGTGAAGAAACACCCCTCCACCACTCGCTGCACCCCACTGCACAATGCAGAACCAGCAGCTAATATCAAGGCTTTTTTTTTTTTTTTTTCCCTGTGGGGAAAAAATTACACACAAGTCTTACTCCATTCTCCATTTCTCTTCTATTTTCTTTATTTTTTAGGGTGCGAAATTTGGCACAAGTCTTCATTTATCAAGCATGTGGACTAAAACCTGCAATCAGCAACTCTAAAACATTTCATGAATTACAAAGAGAAAATTTAATTAAACCTCTGACTGTGCAGCACTTTATGAAGAGGCGATTTTAAAGTGCAGAATCAGAAAGCCAACAGTAAAATTCAAGGAGCATAGGACTGGATGAAAACTGGTTACAAAATTATTTCTGTTTGAAAATAAATTAATAAAAAATAAATAAATGTTGGAGCAGATTCATTCATAAAACTGTTGTGTTGCACAACAATGAACATGAACGGGATGCTTTTTAGGGTAATTTGAATAAATAACTATAAATCTACTTGTTTAAAAAAAAAAAAAAAAACAATCTGAGTTTAAAGCAAATAAGTACTTCGCATCTTGTATATATATATATATATATATATATATATATATATATATATATATATATATATATATATATATATATATATATATATATATATATATATATATATATTCAAAGGAGAAGCATCTGATAGCTGGATGTTTTGCCTTCTATTCTACTTTTGGAAACTCAGGGAACCACAAACAAGCTGGCTCAGTTAGTATAATATGAAACTATGGGGGGTTTTTAAGATGCTGTGGAGCTTGCCCCTTAAGGGCTTTAATATAATGAGGAGAATTTCTCATTTTATCCTCAATTTGCCTGGGAGTCATTGATGAAACATGATCTCTACTGCTAATTCACATCAAAAGTCTTGCTGCGGAATTTTGCAGCAGCTGAAGTGCAATAATAAAGAATTACAGGAATATAATCTTGAGGTAACGAATGCATGGAGAGGTTCTTCAGCATCACTCGGCGGTAAAATGTAGACAATATTACATAGTTGAAAGAAGGCAGT
This sequence comes from Xenentodon cancila, assembly GCA_014839995.1. Classification (NCBI taxonomy): domain Eukaryota; kingdom Metazoa; phylum Chordata; class Actinopteri; order Beloniformes; family Belonidae; genus Xenentodon; species Xenentodon cancila. The sequence continues at coordinate 6,532,485 of CM026215.1, read as the reverse complement.
CCTAGAAATATAACACATTTATCTTAATTGATGAAAATTGTGCATAGTGGAGGAGCAGCAGGTGAAGGAGCGCACACCAGCTGTAACAATTGTTTCCAATTTACAAAAAAAAAAAAAAAATCCATAATTTAAAGAAATTGTTTAATGACAGTTTGATTTATTGGAGCTACAAAAAGAGCACTGAGTTTGTAGGCCAGCTTAAAATAACCTGGAAATGAATGCACTATAAAAGGTAAATTCAACCCATTATTTCTTCAAATCTATGTTAAAAGCAAAGCATTCCCTGGGTGCCTCAAAGCATGGCCATATAACTCGTTATATTCATTTTATATTATAAAGGCTCACCTTCAGTTTGCTTTTGACTCCTGTGGAGGCACATCGACATCTCCATCAGGTTTGATTCCTGAAAAGAATCTTTCTAATTATAGAGACAATACGGTTGTCGCAGCTAAGGGTTTTGCCCATGATAGAAAATACATCATTTCTGCATCCTACTTCATATAAAACCATTTTCGCTTCACCTCTTGATTGCTTCATTGAACAGAAGACACGGCATCACCTGCATTAGTCGTCTCTTTCCAGGGTTGTGCCTCACCAGACTTCTTTGCTCAGCTTCAGTTCTTTTAAGGGCAGCGTTATATAAGCTTAAGCACACTCGCACCTACTTCGTATTTTCAGACGTAACCAGAGAATAACTCGCATCAAACTCCCTCAGTCATATTTCTTTCATTTATAATCTACTCAACGGGTGATGTAACTAGATTCCCAGACATAGTTAACATGCTGCCTATCACAAACTTGCACATATACGCTCAAACACGTGTACACACACAGAGAGGATGGTGAAATTCCCATCAGTAATCATTGTAAAGCAGACTCAGCAAACCTGCGAGTAATGGACAGGGAGTGGTCTGCCTTTATTGAACCACTCCTGAGTGACAGAGGCGCCTCATAAAACTCACATGGAATCATTCATTCTTTTTACTGGCATATAAAACTAAAGCTTTCAGACATTTCTCTTCGTATAGATCATTTCCTACTGTCAACCAATAATCCTTTGTGTCCAATTGTGTTTTTCTCATGACCTAAATTCCTAAGTCAGCTTATTAGGACAACTAAACTGAAGTACTTTTTTCCTGCAGACTGTGAGTGCTACGGCCACTCCAACCGCTGCAGCTACATCGACTACCTGAACATTGTGACATGCGTCAGCTGCAAACACAACACCAGAGGCCAGAACTGTCAGCACTGCAGACTCGGATACTTCCGCAACGCCTCTGCTGAACTGGATGACGAGAACGTTTGCATCGGTCAGTCAGCTGAGAGCCAGTGACAGCGTGTGGATGTGGAGGATGTGTGCGTTAAGAGAAGCTGCTTTTAAAGTTAAACGGCTGAGATGTGCTTCTAAACCTGTAATTACCAGATCAAAGGGGTTCAGCAGAGAAACCTTTACATTTCTAATGCCTTTTATTCAGGGGTCATAAACTGTTTGGACCACAAACATAAAATTGCTTTTAATTAACATTTCTATCATCTAGCGCAGTGCATATTTAACTGTTCATTTGTAAAATTATGAAACTAAAGAGGGAATCCTTCTTTTGAACAAACTGTGCAAAAAGATTTTTGTTATCAGCTTCTAGCTCACAATGTAAGATAGTGAGGAAACTTATGTTTGTTGAGGTCCAGAACTTCTCGTGACCGTCACAGTAAACAGTTAAGGGTTTTACGAAAACAAATCAAAAAAGGAAGAAACTAGTAAAGAAGATAATCATGATGACAATTTCTGAAGTAAGCAGAAGTGGATTAAGGATTCTGATTGTTTAATTAGAAACAACAACATTGTAGTCTAAATAATCATTGCAAGTAAAGCTCTGTGTTTAAATATTTACTTAAGCTCACTAAATAGTACCAGGAAAATGTAATTAAAGCCAATAATGGAAACCATTTTGGGGCACAGGTCGTCAGCGTATTGCAGGAAAGTTTATGCGTCAGCTCCCGAGGTTAGATTTAACAAAGTGCACCTCTAGTGGAACAAAGTGTTATTACAAGATGTGCCAAATCAGTACAGTATGGTCAGTGTCAACACAGCAGATCGATGTGCCCCCATGTGGTCAGGGGGGGGTACCGCAGCAAAGAGTGGCTTTAAAGTCCTGAGTCGAGGCAGTTAATAAAGAAATTATCTGTTTTATGTTTTTCATATAAAATTAGTTTCACAATTAGTTGAATTTAGTGCTTTAAAATGACATATTTTTAGCGTATATATATATATTATCAACTTTTAATATTTTATTAATTATGTAAGAGAAGTTTAATTTGAAAATCATTACATTTAAAGACAGAGGGTTTTCACTACGCAGGAAAGACATGAAAACGTAGAGGAATGGTTACAAAAACTATCTGGTAAACGTTAACAAGTTGAATTGAGTTGAACCTGAAATGGGTAACAATTAGGTAAATGTTAAAGACAAAACTTACACTTTCAATCTCCTGTTGTGGTTTCCATAAGGCCTTGAAGGTGGAAGGTGGTGTTTGGGTTGTAAAGGCAAAAGAAACAAATTTAAAGTTTTAGGTTTTATTGGCTTTAATGCTCTGGATCTGATTCTGACTCAAATTTTTTCGGCTGGATATTTTGACCTTTTTTTTTTTCATTAATTATATCCAATCTCTCAAAAGGTTTGTTTGTTGTAGCTCGGTTTGTTCAAGTTATATAACCCGATTCTGTTCTATTCTTGTTTCTGCAATTAAGGATGAAACAGTTCTCAAAAGTGTCATCTCTGCTTTTTTTGGCCTCTTCCCTCTCAGCTTGCAAAAATGTATTCAGGTAACTGCCATGACCTATAATTTTCATAGTCTAGAGCTCAAAACTGGGTGTTTTTAGGACTACTGTTCTGCTGGCCTGAAGCTAACTGGACGAGAATATGAATTTCACTCACTCCAACAGGGTGCTTTAAGGGTGCTTCAGGCATCCTTAAAGAACAAAGTCAACCCTTTAAACCCTCATAAAGTCCAATCTGATGAAGCACAGTACCAGAACAATGAAAAATGGGACTTTTGTCGGTTTTCTGTATGTGCTGCTTCATGTACATTGAATGTTTATTTGCTTTCGCAGCGTATTTACCCTCTGATTGAGCATATGTCCTGTTCTGAGGTCACCCTCATTGCATTGCCATGGAGCTAAAAATCTGGTGTTGATTGGATGCATCTGTAGGTGCTCTGCAGGAGGTTGGAGGGTAAACTCGCCGTGGTCAAGGAACATACAGGGCCAGGCCTTGGAGTCAGCACAAATGAAGCCCCATTAGCTCATCTGCCAACACACTGGCACAAAAATTGCAAAAGCATCTCCAGAGCAAGAAAGATATTTCTCACAGCTTTGCATTCTGAACACACAGCAGTTCACATACAATCCCAGTATTAATGTGAATGCCCCACAGGCAGGACTGCCACACAGTAGTAATGAGGTTGTTTTAATCTGGGTTTTCATGTAAATATGTCATCAGCTTAATCATACGGACTGATCTTTGCACCGTAAGTCAAGACCTAAAGTTCATCATTAGTTCAACTACCAAATAGGCAGCTTTGCATCTTTTTTCCATCTCTGATCTGCTACCAGCCAACTAGTTTTGGGGATATGCAATATGATTTTATAAAGGTTATCACTAGCAGAAAAAAGTTGTTTTTATTATTCTTTTAAAAAAAGGGAAAAGAAAAATCTAAGAAGCAGTGGAAACTTGTAACCTGCATTACAAGCTGCAAAAGGAGCTAATTTATTTCTCAAATTGCCTAGTTCATGTAATATTATGAACATATTGGGTATTTCAGAGAATATGACAAAAATACATTTACAAACTGCAGCTTTAAAGTCTAATTCAAGGATGATCAGTCATTTGGAAGTCTTTAACTTAAAATTGCACAATACCGTTAAATTCTGCAGTAAAACAAAAAGAGCCAAATCTCGTTTTTTGTTGGGTTTTTTTTAACACAACATTTGTTGCACCTGCCTCTGAATTCTGATTCAGAAGAATTGGTTTTCCAAAACAGCACCTAGGATATTTAGCACTGTCTGACATGAAAGGACATCTGTCATTTTATTTTTCCACTCTAGCTTGGAAGGAAGTAAGAGGAGTCTCTTCAAGGCTGTAACTTAGGTGCCATTTCCAGGAAACACATGCCAAAGGATTTATTGAAAGAAGTAATTCAACTTCGGGAGAACCTTGAAATAGTTTGTGTTAGCGGCGCTCTAGAGATTAAAGAGGAACTCAGGTACAAAATGCAAGATGAAATGTCTTTAATCACAGTTATTTTTAGTCCAAAAAGTATTCCATTTGTTACATTAGTGTCAAGTAATGCATTAAAGCTCAGGCTAGACTTTTGCATTGGTACTTTCATCAAATACATGGGGTGCAAAACAGGGAAATAATTCAGAATAAAAAGGGCTAAAATGTCAGGTATGAACCTCTGTAATTCAACTCCATAGTGCTGTTGCCTTGACGCAGATGGTTTAGGTTAAAAAAAAAAAAAAAAAAAAATCCAATTAGATGTCATCCAAAACTATATTTGTGTGCAGTCCCAGTCCCAGTCCCAACTAGTGGTCCGCACTGGCTTGAACTTTAAGCCCAAGTTTATGTAAGAAGGTCTCCGACCCAACAATAAACCTGACAACGAAGCAAATACCAAAGTCAAAACCACGAAGCAGGTATTGTGAGAAGAAAAAATGACAACAGAGCAGCAACACAATAAATGAAGTCAGAACTAAGAATAGAAAAAAAAAATGAGGGAGCCCGACAGAAGACTAAATTATTTATTTAAAAACAAAAAAATGAAACCACACCTGACCCGGCTCGAACGTGAGGTGGGGCTTTAAGCTCTGTTGGACTCAGATTTGAAGACTTCTAGTCCCCCAAAGTCCACTTTGAAAAAACTGCAATCTTGGAAAAGCCAGAAACTATCAGTTCCAAAAGAAAAATTTTTATTTCTTTAGTGATCTTAAGCGATTCCAAGTGATTTGTAAACTGGAACATTTTTGTCACATTTTTAATTATTATTTAATGAATTAATCACATTCTTAAGGATCAATCACACAGAACACGTGGGATTTATAAAGTGAGAGGGGAAGACAAGCAAACCATGACAGTCGTAACAATAATAACCATCATATGAGGTTAGTATTAAATATTACAGATTTGTGCTCAGTGACAGCCAATACTCAGTCCAGGTATCAGAATCGGTAACTAGGGGCTAGGTCAGCATATTTTGCTTTTTTGCAACAGATTTTTTGGTCAACCAGACAACAGAAGTCAAAGAGTTTATTTGCAGAGTTCAACTCCTGAAGGGGCAAGCCATTAAGCATACAGATTACTAATGAAATGTCTAAAGAGTCGAGAATTTGCCATGTTTTTCTCTGCTCTCTCCTTTCAGAGTGTAACTGCAACCAGATGGGCTCCGTTCACGACCGGTGCAACGGTACAGGCTTCTGCCAGTGTAAAGATGGAGCCACAGGGGCCAAATGTGATGACTGCCTGCCAGGATACTACTGGAAACAAGGCTGTTACCGTGAGTATGAGGAGACTGATTTGATTGGGTTCACGTGTAAAGACGGACGCTAGAGGAAATGCGGCACCCTTTCTGGACCTTTTCAGGTGTACCGTCCGCTTAACTTCTGCCGCTCCAAATGTTTCTTTTGCACACGGGGGAATAGATCATGTAGCTCATTAGCAGCATCAGCTGCTACTTTTATTGATGAGCCTGTCACACCTTAACCCCATTACAGGGAATCGCCTTCTTCCGCCATCCACCATCCAGTCAGGGCCTCAAATAGACCTTCCACACACTCCCAGTCTGGGATGGGTGCATTTAAATGTTTTTTCTTTTTTTACACAATAAGACACACTGTAAAAACATAGCAGAACAGTTGTTTTAGGTTAGACATCAAACAGTATGCAAGAGTGCCAATTGTCTCTGGTGTAATAAAAAAAAAAAATGTTATGTAGTTATTCGCTGAAGCCTAATCCTCTGTTTCCTTTGCAAACATTTTGAGGTCAAGCATCTTGTGTAGTGCAACTGCGTCTGTGCTGTTCCTAATGCCTTTTATAGAACGTTATGATGGTACTTGTTCCTCCAGTCATTACTTAAAAAAGATCAAATGGGCAGTTTATTTTCTGCAAGGTTTGATACAACTGTTTTGACTTGACCCTGAGAAAGTGCAGGCTCAAGAAAAACAGATGGAGAAAAGGGCAGCAAAATAAAAAAAGACAGGTGTTACCTTTTCTTCTCCCTAAGGAAAAGACTGGAGAATTTATCTTGCCTCTTTCCTTCCTCCTGCTATCTTACCCTTTTCTCTTCATCTCCCTGCCCTGAATTCATATTTTCCTGCTGTATCAACGCTCCTGTTTTCTTCTAATGCTGCCCCTCCTTATCTTCTAATGCCCATCCTTTGCTCTGCCACACATCCCTCCTTCATTTTGATGCCCTCTGCTCCCCCATAATCTTTTTTACCGCCTGTAACTCGGACACTTGGCTGCGTTTTTTTTTTGATTTCCAACCATTTCTGTCCCACTCTCGCTTCTCTTCCTTCTTCTGCTCCTCCACCCTTGCCTCGTGTCTCTGCTCACAGCTAACGTTTGCGACGAGGAGATGCTCCTGTGTCAGAATGGAGGAACGTGCTTCCAGAACCAGAAGTGCATCTGTCCTCCAGAGTTCAAGGGGGTACTGTGCCAACAATCCCGCTGCGAGGCGGGCAAGGACTGCAACGGCACCTCCTCGCCACGCCTCTCCCCAGCCACTCTGCTGCTCTGCATTCTGCTAACCTACATGCTGGCCACCTTATCACCCCACTGAGCCACGAATCTCCCCCTTCAGACAAAAGGAGTGCGTGTATCCAAGTGTGTATGTGAGGCGAAAGGTGGGCCAGACTTGGGAGGGCCCCGTTAAGTCATGGACCCCAGGAAACGCACACAACAGCACTCTTATAAGCACACACTCACTCATGGAACACTACCTATCCCCATTCTCCTTGCAAACACACACACACACACACACTAATATACACACACAGCACAGGACTGTTATGACACTGAGTGTGTACTCAGGTGTGAGAAGGACAACCAGAAAAAAAAAAAAGGAGCAACCTCAAAGAGAAGAGATGCAGTGAAAGGGGAGGAAAAAAAAAAATCATACCAACCACTGTTCCCTTTATTCTTCAGCTGGAGCAATGTGCATCAAACCAAAAAGCATAAACATAACACCTAAATCACCACTGTTTCACTTCAAAGGGAATGGCTGTTGTAACCACAAGGACTTTTTCTTTTCTTTCGTTTCTTCTTGGTTGAGTCGGGGAGCTCGCCTCTGTGCGACCGACAGCCAACATGTGTAGTCGGACTCCATGGGACGGCGAGACACGTCGACTTGACAGACGGGTCAGGAGGTGCTTGTTCGATTCCGCTGCTGAGGCCTACATAGTATATTAAGCAGATTTTGTTTTGTTTTCCTGAAAAATGAGACTTGATTTTACATTCATTCTATTTCTGCTGCATTTTATTTTTTTTGGTATACCTTCAGTCATTGTATTTAAATGTGCCCACAAGCAGTCGCTGAGATTATAAATATAATATAATATCCAGGGGGTTATGAATTCTTAAAAAAATAATAATAATTAGTCACCATTACGGTTGTTTATAGGAATGAGTGATTGTTGCCACACTTAACGAGATTTAATCTTAACACAGTATTCAGGAAGCAGAGTTTAACAGGTTTCAACTAATCAGACGTCTACAGGAAAGAGAAAAGATATGAACCACTTATCAATATTATATGACATTATTTAAATATTTTTTGTAGAAATTATTTTTGTTTGAAGTTACAATAAATTATAAAAAATGACATATAGAATAATTCCAAATGTGCATTTTATTACACTGAGTGTAAAGCTTACAGTAAATATGACTGTTATTTGACGTCTTGCTTGTACCTTTTTTCATTCACAAGACAAAACAAGATTTGACTAAAGACCTGTGATCTATTTTATTCACTTTGGACGTGGTTTTGCTCACTACTGCAGACAGATTATTTGGTTTGAGATCTGGCATTTTGTCCAACAGTCATGAAGATCACCACGGACATTACACAACATTTCAAAAGAAGAACGAGTGGACGGAGCCGTTGTGATGTCACCCATCGGTTTTCTGACGCCTTGTTTTTGCCTTCATGTCCAGCACCATGCAGCTGACCCCAGTAATCAAAAAATGGGCATGTGGGTGGAGCGAACAGGCCTGGAAGTTGGCTGGGAGATGTGCAGCTTAGTTCGGTTACTGAACGTTAGTAATTTTAGCTTGGCTGGCTTAGAATATGTGAACCCTCCCGAGCCAACAAGAACAAGCCATATTACCTTTCAAATAAAAAAAGGCTATGTGTGATGTCACCGCGGTCTTTCGAGCTCATAAGTCGAGTCGAGACAGCGCTATCTGCTAACTTACTGTGATGACAGCTGGCCGCTTAACTATAGCCAGCTGAACCGCACTTTCTTCATTTCAGGGTTGGAATCGGACTAGTGAACCGGATGTATCCCTTTAAGAGAACAGGAATTATTCTAATCTGACATAAGTTGAAAACAGCCTTTACGTTGGAGGTTCAGCTCAAACGACGTGCTGTGGTGACGTATCTTCCACAAGACGTTTCTACAAAAGGCCTAGAAAAACTAATCATGCATCCATCACCACTTGCAAAGTTGTTTTCCACCACGTTGCAAACACATAGTGAAAAAATGCCCTTCGATTTTTGTTTTTTTTTCTCCTCTCAGCACAGCTACAGTATAATTTGACAGTGCAATGTTCTACTGCTGAATCAGCCAGGGTACAGAGAGGATAAAGAGACACAAATGCTGCATTACATCCCGACACAGTGTACATCAAAAGATAAAAGCTAGAATAAGCCAGTGAGGAGTGGCATGATGGGGCTGCTGGTATTACTGGCCTCTTTCTGAGCTGCTGCTGGCTGCATTAATAATTCTGTGTGTAGGTTTCTGAATGGTGTCAAGAACTGAGACTGGAGGAATAGTTTATGAATGTGAAACCCAGAGAAACAATGTATATTCACTATTGATTGTGGAGCAAAGAGACAATAATACTTGATGCCAGAAGAAGCATTTTGAGACTTGATTAACATCAAACTTGCAGAGAAAGTACAGATTTTTTTAAAAGCAATACATGATAAAATGTAAATTGTAAACAGACCTCTCAAAGTTTTTTACACAACCAGCTACATTCACTCACTCTTATATTCATACAGTCTTGTTTTTTTAATTTGTTTATTTTTTTTAGCTTAAAATAAAAAGGAAATTCATACATGCACTCACACGCCAATGATCCCATCTGGGCTTGTCTGGGGTTTGGTGCATTTCCAACACATCTGGATTGGGTACGCCAGTGATTGAACCACCAATATTCTGCTCAACAGGAGACTCCTCCACCTCCTGAGACTCGGCCGTAAGAGAGGCTTATGACATGATATGACTCAATTTATTCATGAATTGTTCTGTTTTCTAAAAACACAAACTCTTCATTTGTCATTGGTATGAACGCTGAGGTGCAAACACGTGCCTCAAGGTTATGGTAAGAAAAGTCACACTACATGACTTTGAGCTTCCTCATCGAGAAGATTGCCATCTTTTTTTAATATCTAGTGTGCCAAATATCTGGAGCCATCTGAAGATCCTCTATTTGGGCTAGAGCCAATGAGAGAGCAAGGCACGGGATTAGGTCGTCTGGGAAAATCAATGAGAAATTAGTGAGGTAAGGGGAAAGATACTGTACACTTACTTCAATTAGACACAATACCACAGTACAAGCAGACAACTCTTTAATTCACAAATAACTTACTTGTCTCCATCCAGCACATCCGATCTTTGCTGCCCAATGTTTGCCAACTCATCCATTCACCCACGATCTTTGTCTTTCATTTCTGTTTATGTTGTGAACTTTCTTCCCTTAGACTATTTTCAAATAAAATAATTCCTGGTTGGCACAAAGTTGCACCTAATTTCCTAAATTCTTTTCCTGACAAAATATGGTTTCACGACCAGGTGGACGACTTTAATCAGTCATGTAGTGTGACTACCACAATGACTTCAAGACTCCCAATGACAAGACGAAAAGTTGTGCAACATGAGAAGCGCAGCGTAGTGGGAAAGTGATTAACAGTAATTACAAGTCATAAATGACTGCCTTTGATTTTAAACTGTAATTCTTCCTCATATTCATTTTCCTATATCAATGACACAAAACAGGCGCCAATAAGCTAAAAAAGACATTGGGAGAACTCATTTGTATAAGATATTGAATGTGACAGACATTCATTAAATGTAATGGTCTGACACATGAGCTCTAAGTATGAGTAATTTCTAATATTGAGATAAATGCTCTGAATTTCTTTGTTCCTCACAGGAGAGAACGTTCAAACCTCTCCGAAATGGAACATGTACACAGGCAGTAAAGTCAGGAGATGTCTTCTACACTGGGGTTTTTAACATCATTTTTGGGCTGATGTTTTAAAAACACCTGAATTGTGTCAGGGTCGGGAATTGCACAAGAGTCCATTTCCTGACTCTCCCGTCGTTACATCGGGCGAATGGAGTTGACGCATCATCATATTCAACTTATGATGTTGCACGCAGATATTTACGAAATAGCGAATCAGTTTAACATCTGTATGCAAATACAACCTTCACAGTGATGTGGAAGAAGACAGAGGAAATATTTATCAGCATCACACGTTATTATTTGCATTCACTCGCTCTGAATAATTCACCACGTTGGATTGGGAAGATACTTAAATGAGAAAACTTCTAAGTTTGCATGCAAAAATTGAAAGCAGGTGTTACATTATGGTCTGTGGATCATCAGTGAAGGGAATTACAATTTTCTTCAGATTTCTCAAACACCTGACCTGGTGATACAGGTTTCGGCACTAACTTAACAGCGCTGGCTATTCTGAGCTCCTTTAAGTGTATTGTCACAAATCTTGGAAGACATCTATTCCTGTGACTACAACGTCATAGTGGGCATATTGACGTGGAAAAAAAGAAGAAACCTTATCACGTAATACGAATAGCCTTTTTACAGCAAACTTGACACAAGATGCATCTGCAGTTGGGTTCAACGCACCGGCTGGTGGAGAACCGAGCAACACAGCTGGAGTGTTGAAAACTTCTCAAACTTAAAAAACAAGCTTCTCATTTTACTGCTGGCATATAGGACAGGGAGTCTTCTGTGTATATTTTGCCACCAAGAAAAATGCAATTGTCGTGCACTAAATGAAACACATGTGCAAGCACTAGTCCTGCCAGGGGGAAGACGAGTGTCCTCAATGTGCCAATCTGCACTGCGACACACAACAGGAGTGTTCTGTGCTCGCGGATAGCGCTCCTGCAGGGACACGAGGGATTGAGTTAAAGTTTAGTCAAAAAGTTCAGGGAATTCTCACACATGCCGCATCAGCTTTTCCTTCTATTGTACCTTCTGGACCAGGATGGATGGTTTCTATTGACAATCTGTGTATCTAAGTGTGTCACAGCAAGCGGCGATCGTCTTTACTCAGCGACTAACCACCAATGCTTGGCAAAAGTGGCTGGAATTAATATGACTAATAAGCACTTTAAAGGATGAAAATAGACTACTTTTGAAGTCTTAATTCAATGACAGTTTACTGACTCTTAGTTTTCATGGCCTTTGAAATAATATCATGTCAAGATTAAATTAGTAGAATGATTGATTTTGTGCAAATTAAACTATTCAAGACAGAATCGCTTTTTTTTAACTGATTAAATAGAAAAGTTTTTCAAAATTAGTGGCCTAAAAATCCTACTTTACCAAAAACTACATGAGAAAAGTGGGATTTAACGTATCAAATCTTTTATGACATCTTGGTGGATGTTTTCAGTCCCATTTATGTTTCGTTTATTTACTTCATGATCACTATTTTGGCCTGCTGCTGCTTCATTTACCAGATCTAACGTCATGCTGTTTTCTCATTTATATTGTCTACGCACTCATGCATATACAGATAGTATCAGCTGTCACTTTGGAAACATAATAATTAATTACCCATCTAATCTCTTACATGTTTGAGCAGAGAAGGATAAGTGTTAGTAACCATGAAAACCACTGAGAGAAAATCTTCCTTCAGTATTGCATTTGCTTGATCATTACAAGAACATGTTGGGTTCTAATACATTTTGTTAATGTAAATTGTTTTCCTTAGAAAAAATAAAAAATAAAAAAAAGGTATCAACACAGAGTGGTGGCAGAGCAAGTGAACCTGGGAGAGAAAAAAAAAGAAATCACTAAAAAAAGCTGCATTAATTTACATAATTCCTCCATGTCTGCAGCATCACATAGAATATGGATGCAACAGTTGGTGCTGCATGTTTGACACTGATTACTGTGCGGTGCTCACATAAGATTTATCTAATTACCTGATGCGTTCTAGCCTCAGGCTGAGATAAGGAAATCCATAAAGGCACTCTGAGGCGTTGCTTGATATAAAGAAAAGAAGTGAACTACACCTCCCACGGCAGCGTGTTAAAATACAAGGAATGGGAGGAGAAATTTGCCACGAATACTGATAACTGCGGGTGAGGAAAGCAGATCTAACAACACAAACTGAGTGAAAATTAGATCAAATTAAAAGTAACAACAGTGACTGGGGCTGTTACTTTTGTTTTTAAAATTCACTGATCTGTTTAGGGTCTTTCACATCACGTCTGATGCGAACACAGTAGTTCCACTCAGGATTCACAAACTTTCACAACCACAATCAAGTTATGTGATGTCACAATGCTGGCTATGAAAACAAATGACAGAAAAAGCTTTCACATGGATCCACAGCCATGTATTGCATTCCATCCGTCCATCATCTATACCCTATAAACTATACATCTATAAACTGTATTCCTAGAAAAAAATAAGATGCATTTAAAAATCCATTGTAAGCAAAGAGCAAGACCTTTACTGCAGTAAAAGTCAGGAAGGAAGGTTAACATCACTACACCACTGTCTCAACGTGAGAACTGCGCCCATTTACACAAAGGAGCATAGTTTGTGGCGCCGCACACCACAAACTACTAGTCAAAAAATAAACCCCACCGTGAGAGAAAAGCTTTAGGGCCACTGATGAAGAAAACATACAATTCTGAAAAAAACTTTCTATTAGAATTATTTTTTTCCCTTTCTGTGGCCCTAATACTCTTCCACAAAGACCAGAGAGGGACACTTTTATTTTTTTTAAATCTGCACCCTTATTACAGGATGTCCGTCTCCGTCCTGGTGAAAACGTCACTTCATGAATACCGAGAACCGCAGTGGGAATTTCGGCAGCTCACTCAGGTCTGTAACATTTGCCAAGGCTAGAAACTTTGTCTCTTCATCATCCTCTTCAAACAGATAAGAATAAGCCGGGATCAATATTTATGCGTACTCACTGACCTTAAGGTGTGTTACATTTGATTATATTAACTCTACAACGCCTTCACCAGAGAAGTGCACTGTTACTCCTTGATGTTGCGTCATGCCGGAGCACTCATGGACACAGTTTAGAGAATGCCTTTGTCTTCTTTTTAGGTTTTTCTTTAGGCTCTTGCAGCATACTTTAAAGTATCAACATGTTTATATCTGTCTGATACCTGTGTCTTTTGTGCAGGTTTTTTTGTGGGTCACATACAGAACCTGTATGTACATGCACTTAAAAACAATGAAACTTATGTCAATTCACATGACAATCAGGCACTTCGTGGCAATGAGCCTGACATGAGAGGGCTGGGATGCAATTTATGCACCTCAGCAAATTATTCATGATGCAAATCAATCCATTTTTCTTTGTAAAAATTATTAACTTTACTTATTTTGCAATGTTACTTATTTGATCTATTTGCATTTTTTACTTGCATCCATCCATTTTCATCCACTTATCTGGAGCCGGGTCGCAGGGGCAGCAGTCTGAGCAGAGATGCCCAGACCTCCCTCACCCCAGACACTTCCTCCAGCTCTTCTGGGGGGATTCCAAGGCGTTCTTGACCAGCCAAGAGAGAGAGTCTCTCCATCATGTCCTGGGTCTTCCCCAGGGTGTCCTCCCAGTGGGACATGCCTGGGACAGCTCTCTAGGGAGGCGTCTAGGGGGCATCCGATACAGATGCCCGAGCCACCTCAGCTGACTTCTCTCGATGTGAAGGAGCAGTGGCTCCACCCCGAGCTCCTCCCGAGTGACGGAGCTTCTCACCCTGTCTCTAAGGGAGCGCCCAGCCACCCTGCAGAAGAAAGCTCATTTTGGCCGCTTCTATTCACAATCTTGTCCTTTTGATCATTACCCAAAGTTCATGACCATATGTGAGGGTGAGGGTGTAGACTGATTGGTAAATCGAGAGGTTCGCCTTGCGACTCAGCTCCTTCTTTACCACGATGGTCCGGTACACTGACCGCATAACTGCGAACGATGCACCAATCTGTCTGTCAATCTCACGCTCCATCTTTCCCTCACTCGTGAACCCAGAGACCCCGAGATACATGGTCTTCGTTATAAACAGACTGTGACTAGCACAGAAGTCCAATAACAGAGCACCACTCAGGTTCAGATCGGGGAGGCCGTTCCTCCGAATCACGCCCCTTCAGGTATCACTGTCATTCCCCACGTGAGTGTTGAAGTCCCCCAGTCGGAGCAGAGTCAAGTACCCCTCCCAGGGACTCCAAGAAGGCCAGCTACTCTGTACTGCTGTTCGGCCCGTAGGCACAAACAACAGTAAGAGGCCTTTCACCGGCCCAAAGGTGCAAGTAAGTGACCCTCTCGTTCACCGGGGTGAGCTGCAGCACATGGCGAACGAGCTGGAGCACCCACCAGCTTGCCGCCGCTCACCCTGGGCAACTCCAGAGTAGTGGAAGGCCCAGCCCCTCTGAAGGAGCTGGTTCCAGAGCCCAGGATATGCGTGTTTTTTTTACTTGGTCCACACCAGGAACAAGACATATATTATGTGACTGACATATTTGTGGTGTCATCCCTTTAAAGTAAAGACTTTTATGCAAAAATCAGTTTTTAATACCAAAATGTCACTGAAAAAAATCATCCAATAACACAGTTTAACAGTTTGTAAAATTTCTTTACATTTGCAGTGGTTAAAAAAAAGAATTGACAAAACCCTGAAAACATGCGTTGTTTGAAAATGTGCAAAACTTTTTCATTCACATTCACATTATTCACTCAGGTCCTCGTACGCTACTTTTCGGACTGACGTGGAAATCTGACCATGATTTAGGTCATATTTATAAAAATTCAGGGACATTTCTAAAGATGTCACTGGACCGAGTGTATGCCAACTACTGTGCTGCTGTGCATCACTGCTTCCATGAAAATTTGTGATTTTGTTCAACAGGTGACTGAACACCATATGAATATAAAACTTAGGGACTATCCTTTATTTATACACACATTTTTACACAAACCTGAATGAAAGCATCAAAGTATTTGCATAATTAAATGTCTGAGTCAAGCCGAAATAAATTGGCAAACAGGTCCATCTACCCCCATGATGTTTTAAAGCACAAAACACAAATGATAAAAACAAAAAGGTAACATATGTAAATGTAGATTTCAGAATCGGGATATAACGAGCAGCGTTCTCTGTTCTTTGACATCTCGGCTGCGGATGCTGAGTGACAGATCTCAGATCAGCTCAAAAAACCAGCACCAACAGGAGAGACTGAGTTTGTTTTCATTTAATCAAAGATTTTGTGGAATCACAGCCAACGTTGCAAACTGCCGTCATGGTGATGAGGACAATCACACGGCTGAGAATCCCACTTGTCTTTGGTGAAAGTCTGTAAAACCAGCGGGTTAAAGGTTTGATGTGTTGTATATTTTCATTTGTTTAAGCTTCTCTGACAACAGAACATGGAATTACTGCCTTTTAAAAAGAAACAAGCCAGGTTTCTTAATCACAGCTCTGCTGATTAAACTATTCCCTTAACAAACTATTCCCTAAAACGATTCCCTTAAACATACCTTGAAGGTATATTTGATTATTTTAGAAAGTGTTGAGGACTACATATGAAACTGACCCAGGAGTAATGTAAATAAAATAATAATCAAATTGTCTGTCTTTTGAGCTGTTCAGAACGCCAATGAATGAATGAATGAATAAATAAACTAGATATGGACCAACAAAAAAAAAAAGAAATCGGATTTGTGTCGCTTTTGCCTGCATTGTGAATGTAGCCTGAGAGCCTGAGGAAAGTAAAGACAGAAGCCTTTGAAAGGCTGTACATTTAAAACCAAGTACCTCTCCTTAAGCATAAAACCACCAATGCCCACTGTACTTTATAGATCCGTATTTTTCCGAGGCAGCACTTTGTTCTCAGACTGCAGCACTGCACACTTGTGGTTTTTAAGAGTTTTCAAAAGTAAAATAGGAGACAGCCAACAGGCTCCTGTCTGGTGAAGCTGGTTCTCAGTATAAGATGAAGAAATTGACATCGTCTTTACATTTAATATTAGGCTTAATTCTTTCCTTTTTGATAAAGCTTATAGTGTGGGCTGGCTCTTGAGGGCCATGAGCAATCCTCTTAGTTATTCTCAATAAACCTGGACCATTTGGGGACTTTTCACCAACTTTGCTCTCTTTGCTCTCCATGTAGGGTATTTCCTTTAATAAAAGTCGTGCCCTTTATTTTTTTCTACTGGTTATGAGTGCAGTTGGATAAATATGTTACTATTCATATGAAAATTTACCTCAAAATGAAAAATGAAAGTCTTCAGACTTCCTCAGACAAATTATGGTTAGAAGTGTAGAAAATAAGAAGCAATGATTTTCAGGAACGTCCCTGTAGAGCTCTGTGATGAATGCGTGAGGACAGTTGGAACCCCTCAAAGCACTTTTACAGCGCTATACTGACCTATACATTCATTTGTCACCTTTATACACAACATTTTAAATTGTACACACACTGATGAGCACATAAGGGTAATAAAGGGTTCAATATCTTGCTCAAGGATGCGTGGACTGGTGAAGTCGGGTACCGATCACAGAGGCTGCTCTACCGCTTTTAACCACAGTTGCTCCTGGATCACAACAAAGATGCAGAACCTGGCAGACACCCTGTTCTTAATTAGATTATTAATCCCCAAGTCTTTCAAACTGTGTAATATTTATGAATAAAATAAGAAATGTTCCTGACAAAACTTTACACAACAATAGTTGTGGGGGGGGTGCTTGGACCCCTACTGTATGAGAACAGGATTTGCATAAAAAGTTAAGGATGAATATTTTTGCATTCTTATCACTGACGCATCTGCTGGGATTTTTTTGGCAATGCCAATATCACAGGTGCAGGGTGCATCCGCCTGCAAAGGCTGGACGCCTTTATTCATAAGTAGAAACTTCAGTCAATAAAGGACACCAGGGACCCCGATGTCATTCCTCAAAATCGCTTCATTTACTTCCAGATGGTCTTTCCTTAAAAACATTTGACTTTAAAGTAGTTAACTGTCACAAAAAGACAGAAGATGCATGTTCTTGTGTAGGACAACCCCACCAAACAGGATATATTCTGACATTTGAACAAAAGCTCAAAAATTTCTACATTGTGAGTTGCAAAACGCATTGTTCTTTTCATTCTCTGCTCATCTGACTGAGCTGAAGTAAGAGTTTAAAAAAAAAAAAAAAAGGAATGAAAACCAGACAGAAAAAGAAGCCAGTTTGGTTAACCAGCAAATAAAGTGCAAATAAAGTGCAAATAAAGTGCAAATAAAGTGCAGGCATGACTCTGTAATAACACATCAGATCTGACTCTGGTGGCTGAGAGCTCGGCTAAGAAGATGCAGCAGACCCGTCTTTAAACAAACCTGTCAACACGGTGAGAGGAAGCCTTCTTTTAGGCGAAAGATAAAAAAAAAAAAAAAAAAAAAAAACTGTGAAAGCCCTCCACATACAGCATAAATATTGACTGAAGTCACGACATGTGGGTGGATTATTTCAGCATTGTTTCAGTTTAGGATTTAGGTTATTCTCTGTAGCTCCACAGCACAATCCCAGATTTTTCCCACTAAAGATTAAACTTCTGCTGCTTGTGGTAGTGGGAAGAAAATGGTGGTTCGTCTTATTTAGTTTTTTTAATTTCAAAAAGCCTCCACAAGTTGCTCTGTTTTTGTATTCGGCTAAGAAGTTTATTTCCATCGCTTCTGCAGGCTCTGCTTTTATACGCCGCAGTTGAACTGCAGCTGCCTCATGGATGGCAGTGTTGTGTCAGCTTCTGTCACACATCTAAACGTTCAAACGAAAGCCTTTATCTTTGCGCTTACTGTAAAAGGAAATAAATAGTTTGAAAACGATTGTGTCCTGAGTTTATCAAAGGACCACTATATAAAGGAGGACCTCTGACTTGCATTCAAATTCAACTTGAAAGCATTGCAAAGATTTTACTGCTAATTATTCTGACAGGAAAGCAAATATCTGTCGCAAAAAGTCCTCAATCCACCAAAATAGTCCTTAAAAATGTTTACCAAAGACTACAAATATCACCCTTGTGATGGTACAATACAGAGCATCATCTGAGTCATGTGGCTTTGTCCTCAGGGGACCAGGACCGGTCTGTGCACAACTGTATCAGTTGTTGATACAGATCCAGCCAAAGCTGCCAACTGTGTATTGGAAATTACTGTCCACAGTCGATCAAAATAAATAAAGAAAGAAAAAGAAATAAATCAGCAAGCTCCAACTTTCCAGTGCTAATGAGCCGGCTTTCTGTGTGCTCTTTTGACTTTCATTTACATTTTCATTTATTTAGGATTGTGCAGCTCACATCGTCATTATACTCTGCAAATATTAAGAAGAAATAGTCGTCTAAAGACAGTCGGGACAAAGAACAGTGGGGGCTTAAAAATTTCTCACTGATTCAAGAACTTTTCAATGTTGCTAAATAGATGCAAGGCCTTTGGGAGATCGGCTTTAAGCCTTTTTCAGATGTAACGTCTAGCTTTAATGAGATCTGCCAAAAGCACTTTATCACAAGAAAGAGGTAGAGATAAAGTCAATAAGGTCAGTTTAGAGAGAGCAAAAAAGTGAGCCCGCTCGGTGTCTCCCAGCAGAGCCAGAAACAGGGACTCAGAACCGACTGCAGAGTGCAATTATCTATCGCACAAAACGTTATTGACATCTTCAGATGTCACACAAGTCTGAGTTTTCTATCTTGCTTTTGCACCAACTCAGAAAAAAGATAAGAATCCAGCATTTTTTTTTCTCTTTTGTTGTTTTGTTTTTGAATACAAAAAGAAAGAGACAAAATCAGGTGGACCAAGAGTCTGCCAGACACCCAAAGAGTAGCTCTGTGATATTTCCATAGGCGAGGACCTTATGGAGCTGTTTGGTCAGTGTGTCGGCAGCGGAAGCAGAGGATAACACTGTTTCTTGTGTAACGTGCGTGTTGTGCCAGCAGGCAGCCTCTGGGGTGCCTAAATGTGCCATCTGTGAGCAGGTCTGCCATGCCATCATACCCTATACCACTGCCACCGACGATCAGGACGTGTTGGAGCACATGACTTATGCTTTCACAGCCAGAGCGGAGCGCTTCGGCGCCAACAGGAAGCGGCGTCATTTGTTTTTCTGTCTTCAGCTTAATATAAACAGAAACCGCAAGAAAATAAGGTACAACTGAAGTAACTGATCCTGCTTGTTACCAGCTTTGCAGCTTTTGAATTTAATCGCCGAATGATCTGCAGAAAAACTGTAATGCTTTTATTTTTTTCTTCTTCTCCCCCTCTGGCTTCATTTTATAAACATGTATTCATTTCTCAACATTTATAACTGCAAAGCTCAGCATGTGCAAGCTACAGAGGATATTACAGTCCTGCCAAGGCTTCTGCATCCTCTCCCGACCCACTCTTTGGTGACGAAGCTAGTAAATGTGACACTGAGCAGCAAAATGTCTACAGACTTGCACAGAACATACTGATAAGATGTATATTAGTGTACCAATAGGTAGATTTCTTTATAGCCAGAAAAATGTTTTGAATGGTTACTAACTCTCATCTTCATGCAGTCATACAGCAGCTGCACCAGAGTCGGATGGTGGTAATCTGTGTCTACATTCCCACTCTGCTAAAATAATTTAAAAAAAAAAAAAAAAGGATTCCTTCCTTTCTTGCAAAAAGCTGCCAAACATGTAATGTGTCTTGATTAAAACGAGGCAGACCGACAATCATCCTAAAAACTTCCATTTGTAGGAATTATACTTGAAAATCTTAAAAAAAAAAACAAAAAAAATCAAGAAAATTCATTTAAATATATCAAATGTTGTGCTGAAAAGGGGCGACGGACCGTCAATCCTCGTAACACCACTGTGTGGCACTAGTGGTCGGACATGTGTTACTAGCTTCAGTCTACATTTGTACCTTCAAATGAAGAAGGAAAAAAAAAAAAAAAACACTACATCCGGCTTGTTGATGCGACTAGGAAGCATTAAAATGTGCAGTTCTTTGCACGACCACTAGGAGCTATCTCCAAAAGCGACTCAATCCCCATTGACCACGATTTGAGAACAGCTGCCCTTTACGTATTTCTTTTTTTTTTTTTTTAACTGTTTGGAGAACAAGTTTTCAGTAAGCTGTGGGTGAGATCACAGAGGGTTTTTTGTCCAGGTCTCTGTAGTCTATGACTTATGCTGGTTGAGGGTATATTCTCGTCTTATATCAGTCTAAACAGATTAAAGTCAAGTTGCAAGAGAAGCCACATCCACTGTTTCTGAAGCTCGAGGGAGACAGACTCCATCACCTTCACCAGCATCCGCTACTGTAAATAAATCCTTAAAAAAAATTAAAGACAAAACAAGAGTCGATATCAGTGTTGTCATCCCCCTGGAGACAACTCTTGGTGGAAAAAACAGAATAAAATATGATGCAGAACTGGCAGCATTTCTTCCACATTAAAACATTATTGATAACATTTGCTCGAGTTTACAATAACATTACAAGGCTCGTTGTTGCATAACAGCATCACCGTACAATTGTGCTGCTGCTGTTCACATGCACTTGTAGGCCAGATAGTGCCAACTCACTTTCCGTCTGCTGCCTGTGATCATTGTATTTTGAGGAGAAAAGGCAGCAGGGGCAGAGCTTATTACTGTGAACTTTGTTGCATCTTATGGCAGCTGCTGATAATGAATTTTTTTGTTTCGATATTCTGCTCTCATTCTGCCTAGATTGTCCACGCTTACACGAGGTGCCTTTAATAACATCGGCATTTCAATTTGCTGTGACAGTTCTTGCTTGAACTGGAACAGCGTAATTAATGCTTTATGTTACACCTCTTCATGTTTCTGTGGGGAGTGTTATTATTGTTTCTGCCATTTTCTTACAGTTTTATAAGACCTACAATTTGGAAAATTAAGTTAGGGGGCATCTGAAGTGTACTAATGCAGATATATTTCACGAATGACTCCTCAACAGTGTGGACCACCATGTTTATGTCTTTAAACAGACTCTACGCTACATTTAAGCCTCGTTCTCCACCTCAAACTGGGGAATCAGTGAATATGTCGAAGTAACTGATGAACAGAACTGAGCATGCAGATTCACCGATGCCCTTACTACTAATAGCTCTCCTGCTGTTGGTAAAGTACTGACGCTCAGACACGCACCCTGAGGGGACTCAAAATTCAGCGAGAGTCAGAAAATATTCAGAAATAAATATATAAAAGTCACAGTGGTGAAGGGTGTCGGTACAGGCAAATATTCATGATGCTGTCAGGGAGCTCAAGAAATCAGAAAGGCATGTGGACTAAGCTACCTGCTGCTCTCAGATGGATCTCTGCTGTCCATCACCACACACTCTGCACATGTTCGATGAACTAAACACAAAGCATGACAAGGAGCTCTGCAGGAATAAAGTACCGCTGAACTCAGTGCTGTACACTCAAAAAAAAATGACAGAAAAAAAGCATGCTGTGTCTAATTTTATATCTTTATTATGCTCAATTTAAAAGTAAATACAGAGGAAAAATGTTGTGTATTTCAAAAGAGGAGGGGTCAAAAGAAACAGGGAGATTACAGTCTTTCCCAGAACTGGAAATCCTGGTTGCAGAGGTGCCAGAGATCTGAGGACATTTTTAACTAAACTACAGCATTCCTTGGCTCTAAGGGATTTTCTGGACAAACTACAGTCAGTGCTGCATTTCATAGATCGGTGCCGTGTGGGAGAGTGTCCAGATGGCAGGAGATAGCAGCCTGGAGTTTGCAAAAAGGCACTGAAAGGTTCTAAATGTGTGATGCAAAAGACTTTGCTTCGCTTAAATACATGCTAAGACTTGCAAAGCAATCCAAATATTTCTGCTGTGCAGTGTTTTTTAGGGAATCAGCAACATCAGTCCATAAAGATGAAAACATGCATCCCATGAATGCACAGTAAGTACGCTGTTCATCTCTCTAAGTCCTATTTTTGGCCTCTGTCGCATATTTTTCATTTCCAAGTCACATAAGCTTGTTTGCACACTCAAAATCATTTCATAACATCATATCGTAAAAGTGGATGTTCTTCTTTCAGTAGGACAAAAAAGAAGCCAAACTGATATGCATTAAAAAGAAGTATAAACAGGTGATAAAAGACAAGCTTTTCATTTAGGCTGTGAGGATTATGAGGATCAGGGAGGTGTGAGAACATCATCAGATCCTGGCTGTAATCCTGAACTCCGTCAAAAACCTGAAAGAGTGGTGGTGCTTTATGATGAGTTCCAGCAGATGTGTCAAACCCGAGGCCTGTGGGCCAAATCTGGCCCATCACCTCATTTTATCTGAGCAGCAAAAACATGCAAAGATAATCATGTACCAACAATACAATTATATACTGTTTTACAGACATGCGTGCACCATTATGACACAATAAACATGGTTTAGTTACCTGCATAATGTGATGGCACCTACCCACTGGATGGCAGAACCTCAAATTTAATCTATTTCCTAAGACATCTTTGTGGTTAATTTATAGATTAAATACAAAAATGTCCACCAGAAGAAAAAAAACTTCCGAAGAGGGAAGGCAGTTTAAAGACATAACGGAAACTAAATAAATAAATAAAAACGTCTCTGCCAAATGGCGATAGGCCAGTACTTTTTAGCAGCTTGAAGGCCAATTTGTCCGTCGAGTATGAATGATTTTTTTTTTCTTTTAATTATTAAATACAGAGGCAATTATGTCATATGATGAAAAAAAAAGTAGATACATTAAAGCAATCTTGCAGTTTACAAGTGTACATAATGCTGACACGTCTCACCGTGAAACAGTCTGACACCATAATTCGCCAAAGTTAGAGTTTTTAGCACTTTCTAGGGGACAATAAGGCTTTTTTAAATGGAAGAATAAAATATATCTTGTATTGCCTCATATAATAATTTAGAATTTTGGAAAGTGAATGTCTAGCAATATTTTGTCATTTCATCCATTAGTTCATTCAGTCTGGACCAAAGTGATTGATGTAATGACCAGATACATTAACGTTGCCATCCATTTAGGTTTATGTTACCCTGCTTAAAAAATGTTCCTGGGTTTGTATGTGGAGGTGTTCAGACAGCGTTGCTCATTAAACAGGATTTACACCTCTATTCATAATTATTGGAGGATTTATATTCTTATGGAGTGGGAATGTAATATTTCCACAGATGTGATCCTTGACCCGAAAGAAAATTGATAAGGTAGAAATGGAAAATGGGAAGGTGGGCGTTATTAACTTTTTTCCCCTCTTTTAATATGAACCACTGAGGGGAAAAGAAATGCAAATACAGAAACAGAAATCACCTCGGATACAGCTTTACACAAACGAGCCAGTGTCTTCTTTAATTGTAGTCTCGCTCCGTCTTACGGCTTCAATTCAAACATGGACAATTCCTTTAGTGTATGTACATTCTGTGTCTCATATGCTCCTGTCTCACATTTTAAAAAGGACAGTAAATTATTATAGGTGAGACATGTTTGATGTTTGGCTGTTTCTACATCTTTTTTATGATCCACTAGGTTAGAGGATCTTAACAAGAGACGGTTGCAGGCTGCTTTGAGAACTGGAGGGGACTACGGGACTGGTCTTAAACTAAAGCAGCAACAGATGACTGGGAGCTGGAAACCTGGGAAGAAGTTAGTAGTCGAGCGGTGGCAACAGCGACACCGTGACTAGCACCTCAAATCTCTGACATAACCCTGTCGGGTCGTTTGGGTCTGAACATTTCTCCTTCAGTGAGCCTCTCACATTTGCAGGGTGCTGTGACATCACGGACACAGGTCAGCGTAGAACTGCCCAGCCCTGCCATCTCCACCCAACTTCACATAATGTTGCATTTATTTGCTACTTAAAAGCGGGTATTTAGGTGGAGGAACATCCAGGAGAAGAGGAGTGGAGTCAAGCCGAGCAATTCACTTCATATTGGCACTATGGGGTTTGTCTAAATTTATTGAGAACCAGTAGGTCAACAAATCATAA
The DNA here is from genome assembly GCA_014839995.1 of Xenentodon cancila. Lineage (NCBI taxonomy): Eukaryota > Metazoa > Chordata > Actinopteri > Beloniformes > Belonidae > Xenentodon > Xenentodon cancila. The sequence continues at coordinate 6,507,997 of CM026215.1, read as the reverse complement.
CATTTTTTACTGATACATTTCAAACTAAATTCACCATTAAAAAGATAAGTTACTAATGTGGCATCTTCAACATCATTTTCAGTGCCGATGCAAATTCAGCAGATTTGGTCAGTCATTGGAGGCTGGAGAGGATTTTTGATGAGTTGTACAACATTACATAACTTTAAACCAGGAGATTTTTAATTCAGTATCTTGGCATTTATTTACATGACAGCCGCTCTGACCTTCACAAGAGTTCCCCTTCTTCTTCTTCAATTCATGGTGTTTACATAAGTTGAAAATATAGTATTCCCATCATTTTCCCATCAACGTAACAGATTAATGATTCAGACTCACATGATGCCACTTTGGACCACTGCCATGTTTGCAATCATCCTGATCCTTCTTTGTATCCAAATCCCTCAAAACATGGATCCTTTCCAAGGTTTCACTGCTGTTTTGCTTAAATTTCTGTGTTCGCTGTGTGATTTAATATTTTCAGTCACTCTTTTCTGTACTTTACGAGTACGCCTAGTTCAGGCTCGTGTTTTGTCTATAAGAAGTTGAGTTTAGCTGTCTTACACAGCTGCAGAGATGTTGTTTTTGAGAACTGCGGGTTATTTTGTCTAAAAGTACCTGGTTTTGCTCTGATAAGACTGATGTTCTAGCGACTATCTGTGGTACTTCTGCATCAGACCCTCCGACATTCCAGTCACCTCATGGTTAAAATGTATTTATACAGAAGGTATCAAATACTTTTCCCCACAACGCACTGCAAAAATGTAGTCGGGTGTAACTCAGTGTGATTAATACCGACTTCAAACGCCGTTTTGTTTTATTCTCTCAGGTTGAAGAACATTCCAGTTAAATCAGCTCTTGATCTATTATTAGAAGGTGTGTTTGAACAGGCAAAGCCTTACCTGACATTTCCTTCAGGTTGCCACCACCTTGTTGTATGTTACGAGTCTTTTACATCATTCCATGTTGTTACTTATCTATTTTGCCATAAATATTTAAGTATGGATCCAGTCTGTGGAAGCAGAGGCCATGAACAGACTTCTTTGGACAAGGTGGCAGCGACTGGAAGGAGATGTCAGCTGATGTCTGGTGCCTGTACATACAGTCTTCTTTTTACACTTTCTGTACACTTAAAAAGTTAACGTTACCTCGGTTTGTCTGCAGGACCTCATCCACATCCAAAGTAACAAATTATTTTGATGTGACCTTGTTTTGATGAGAACTGTTTCCTCAGTTTAAGCTTCTCTTCATTGGCTACCTATAAAATCCAGAAGAGAATTTAAAATTATTCTCTTGACACATAAAGCTCTTAATGACCGAGTTCCATCATGTCTTAAAGAGCTCATAGTTCCATATTTTCCAAGCAGAGAACTTGGCTCACCGACGGCAGGTTTACTAGTGAATCCTTATGTTTCTAAATGTATCGGAATCGCAGGTGGAACCTTCAGTGATCCGGTTCCTCTCTGCTGGAACTCTGTTTAGGAAGCAGACGCCCTCTCTACTTTTAAAGTTAAGCTTCCTTTTGATAAAACGTGTAGTTAGAGATGGCCAGGTCATCCTGAAACATCCCTTGAATATGCTGCTTTAGGCCTAGACTGCAGAGGGACCTCCCATGATGCACCTCTCCTCACTCTGTTCTTTCCTACTCCAACTCTATTAATGACATTATTGTTGTTGTTATTATGAACCTGTGTTCCTTCTTCCCTGCAGGTGTTCCTGATCTGTTGGTGTCACCCTTTTCTCCTCTTTCCTGTCCTCTAAACCCCCACCTACTCGAGGCCGACGCGCCGCCCTCCTCCCTGGACGTCTGGTTCTGCTAGACGTTTCTTTCTGTTAAAGGGGAGATTTTTCTTTCCACAGTCGCCAGGTGCTTTCTCAGGACGGGGGTTCGTTGGTTTCCTTACCGAATCAATAATTATTATTTTATTGGGTTTTAATTGGACTACTTTGGAGCGAATTGAACTGTGTCGTTGAAGCGGCTTGAGATGACATTTGTCTTGATTTGGTGCTATTTAAAAAAAGCCCAACTGAATCTAATTAATTTGACGTAGATGCATATTTCATTCCTACTCTAAACTGCTTTAGTTCACTCTGTTTGGGTCTCTAACAGAAGTTTACACTTCTTTCTATCTGATAATACGCCTCGGTTTGTTTTTACTCTGGACTGCTCCTATAAAGTGAAGAGAAAACACTCTTCAACAAAGTTATCTTAACAGTTTTAATGGTATTTTATATTGTTGTCCATGTAAACATAGCCAGTGTGAGTTTATGAGGGGATGTGCAACCCCGGGATGTTTGAGGTGGAAAACAAAAAAGGAGCTACAAGTGAGATGCAAAATAGCCAGAAACACAACTCTGGAAGATTATTAATGTTGCACTTCAACTTCTCAACGTGTACATAAGCAGCTGCTTCCTAACATATTCATAACATCAGCTTTAATTATTTATGTTATGCTCACAACAACAGTTTGCAGTTAGAGTTACAGAAGTCAGTGGTGGATGGCTATAATTTGCCCCCTCAGATTCTGATCCCGCCACATCACTGCGATGACAGACGTCCAGCATTAACCACATGCTGCATTGCAGATTTCATTCTCCACTGCAACTCCAGTTTCCTACTGCTCTTTCTCTTGGATGACATTCGGAGATGTGAATCCAACTGAAATTAGAGTACAACTTGCGGCAATTAGATCCTTTCTGAGGCTGCAGGGATTTCACAAAAAGCAGGTGCAGATACTGCAGTTCACACACAAAATATGGCATAAATAGTCCCAAGTCACAGCTTGAGAACTGTATCAGAGCCCTGCTTTTTCATCCTTTGTAATATTAAAATGATCCCTACACGAGCTCAGTTTTGTGTAAAAATAGAAGCACAGACTCAGCAGCCAGACTCCTTTTTTCTGTATCCCCTCACTGTTACCTCTGTCTAAACCGGGTAAAACTACTGAAGTCGTTGGGACGCAATTAAAGCAAAATCAAACAAACAAACCTTTAAAGCCTGCTAGTCACACGTGACATGTAACATCATTTTTCTAAGCACTAATATTAAAGAAATCATCATCAGTTTATGAAATGCTGAGGTGATTTAGGAGTGAAACAAAATACAGTGGCATGCAAGTAAAAAGTAATTGAGTAATTTCTCAGTAAGTTCCAGCCTTGAACCTGTAACCGCAGGTCAGTGTGTGCTGCCCCCAAGTGGAAATACTGTGGAAAGACATGAGTGGAATCCAGACAAAATATGCACATCTGGTTCTTGTTTAGGTAGATTCACCCGAGGAAAGTAACATCACATCTGCTCAAGTGACAGAATATCTTGACATCTTGAGTGCTTCCATTAAAACGTGCTTTATTTGACCATTTCAATTTCTTTAGATCAGATCTGTATCATTATTATCATTATGAGTCATTATTGTTTTTATGTAACTCACCTCAGTAATTTTTTTTTTTTTTTTAAATCTAAATTAGACAAATTAAGCTACTTTCTGAGCAACAATTTCCAAACTTTCTTATTCTATTGCATCAATGTGCGTCTGCATGAACGCTATTGCTGTTTTATTCATGTGTAATATGAAATGTTCACTACCCTTATCTATATGCATTTTCTCTCTCTCTCTCTCTCTCTTTTAAAAGTCATCTAACTGGCAAAGAAGCTGGAATAAGCACTCTGCCTCATTTCATACATGTTGTACTGAAAAGTTCAGCAATGGAGCTCCTTGAATGTTTTCAAAACCTCAATTTCTTTATCAGGCATCAACAAAAGCCAAAGATGCACGTAAACCTGCCTCAAACGTCCCAAAATCACTACACACAGTCCAAAAGCCAACAGAGAATTCATTCATTTCATTTTCTTTTGAAAAATTAAAGCAAAAAATAAGACTACTTAAAGAAATACATGTATGTTATTTACATGAGTGGCCCGTCTGAGGTATAATTGGCCTGAAAAATGGGATCGTCTGCTGGGTTCATATTGGCCCCATGAATTTTTCAGACTCATGTTCGCTTATGCGGGTGGCCCAAGTGGGACCCAGACAAGACACCCATCTTTGACACGTGCCCATTTATCACCCACGCGCCTGAGCGCAGCCATTGCGAGAAGCTCATGTGGGGCCAACTTAAGACCATGTTCAATCCCTCACAGGGATCCGTTTTCAGCCCATTTACATCTCAAATGGGTCCCACATGCAAATGGTAGCCGAGTAACCACGACCCAAAATATCACAGAACGGAGGCTGATGGGCCGGCAAGAAATCAGCAGCAGAAAAGAGGTTACCGGAGGATCTGGTGTCCTCACTTCTAAAATAAACAAGCATCCAAATGGCTCTAAATGCCACATTCTTTGTAAATATTCTTAAATTAAAGCTAAAAATTCTACATTTTGTTCACATTTTTTTTTTATTAAAACTCATTTAATGTGCTTTATTAAGGCAAAATGATTGAAACCCACCATCAAAACTCTACACCCCAAATATTTCACGTCAGTTAAAGGAAACAGCAAGAAAAAAAAATATATTAAACGCAAGAAAAGAAATAGCAGAGCATTTTTTTTTTTTAAAGCAGACAAAAACTGGTTTCACTCTAAACATCGCAAACAGAAACTGAGCAGCGCTGCATGTGCTGTGCAGTGCAGCACTGCCTCTTCTAGAGGGAAAAACAAACAACTGGTTCACAAAGGTCGACCTTCGGCCTGACGCTTTTGAGGACAGTGAAGTGCTCAGTTTGGACAGAGACGACCGCTGTTCTGACAAACAAGTGAAAAAAACGCATGTTAAACCAAAGACGTGTCCTCACATTTCAAAAACACAACCTTGAACGTCTTCTCCAAGTAGCTTCACATTCATTCACACCTTTGGAGATCAGCTTCCTTCTTCTCACGTTTTGTTTTTCCTTTTTGGATTAGACTGATCTGGATGAGTAAGAAGAAATCAGCAAAAAAAAACACTATAACCCCCTTGAATGAGAGGGTTTTGTGAATTTATCAGCAAGGATATTTGGATATTGTTCAGAAAAGAATGAAAGCACAAAATTATTTTCGACACTGAAAGAGCGCGTGAACAAGGAAAATATTCAGACAGAGGAAAACTCAAATTCCTGACAGTCAAATATGACTTAAACCAAACAAGGACTGAATCCTTAAAGACACACTACTCCCGAGAAGGTGTTGGACCACATCAAAAGCAGCAGTCAAATATAAAAGCATTAAACCAGCTTAAATAAATAAATAAATAAATAAATAAATAAATAAATAAACTCCTTAAAGGGCCGTTTCAGAACTGTGGTGGGACCAAACAGCAGGAATCAAACCAACTCCTTTATTAAACATAAAGCTGTGCCTGTAATGCAGAGAAAAACAAAAACAAGCAAACTAACTAACTAACTAACTAACTAACTAACAAACTAACTAACTAACTAACTAAAACCTAACCAACACAGGCAAACCGCATCACAGGTACATGTGTTGCATAACAGAGAAACTAGCAGAGAAAAATATAAAAATATATACTCATGCGGGTTGATGACACACAGGTGGGAACAATCAGGAACGCCGGCAGCAACTGGGAACATTGGAAGTCCAACCAGAACCAACCCGAACAAAACCCACACGCAAAAAAAAAAAAAAAGATTTTCAAACTAAAACAGGAAGTTCAGCAACCGGTCAAGAAAAAAAAAAAGACAAGAATGCTGGATGAAATATATTGGATACGTGAATTTTTAAGACCTCTCTACAAACCCCATAATAAATAAATGAAAATAGTTTTATAAAATGAAATAAATGGATAGAAATATATTTGAAGGTACTCAGTCGATTCATGATACAAAAAACTATTATAAAGAAACTTTTAAAGACAAAATTAAGACAGTTTTTGATTATAAACACTTAAAATCAAAGAAATTTGTGTATTATTTCATATATCAGACTTTAAAGGGTTAGCATGAGTAAAATAAGAGAATTAGAAAAAGGATCCAGAAGGTGAACTAAACAAAACACAATCAAGAGGAAAAAAACAGAAAACACTGAAAAACCTAAACCAGCAAAAAGAACAGAAACCAACTTTCCCTTAAATACCAAACTCATCTAAACAGCGTTGTACTTGCAGCCTTTGGGTCAGATTGGGACAGTCGTTTCTGCACAGTAACTCATATTCATGTCCGGCTGAGTCGTACAGTCACTTACAAGTCATTTAAAGTCACAGATGACACATAAATACAAGAACTCCTGCTATGAAAGTTAACAATTGTGAAAGTGCAGCTCATCAAATGCCTCTTGAAGTTTCATTTCAAGAGAAGTGAGGTCGTTATTGGAAGCATTTTTATGTTTCAAGACGTAAAAAAGAAATGTGAGGGTGGTAGTTTAAACACATCTCATGTTACTCGTCGTATATTTGTAAAAGTGACAGAACAATGTTTAGTGTTTGCTAATTATAACACGCTGCTTCAACAGACAGAAAAAGAATCTACTCATTAAACATACTTTTAAAATTGAACTTGTTTCTTTTTTTATTTTATTTTATAAATATATTTAAAGAGCTTTCTAAAGATTCAACTCAGAATGAGTATAAGCTCATAAACTGAGGTAAAAGCACCACATATGACTCGCTGTGTGTTAAGTTTAAGCTTTAAGACCAGTAGGATGTATATTGTCTTTCTTTCTTTTCTTTCTTTTTTTATACAGTTTCAGTCAGAATAAATATTCTTGATTGGAAAAATATGGCATTAACTTGCCCTCATTACTTTATGAAAGCAATGCATATTAAAAATAGGTTTTAACAAATATGTAACTTGATCAAAAATATGTTGTAAATAAATAAATGCAGATAACTTTATGTATATGATTAGAAGGAAGTGACTGTATTTGAAAATGTATGGCATTGTTGTTATTTTATGTTTTATGTTACTTTAAAAGGTTAATGTAACTTATAGACTGTATTTCAGTATTTGTGTGACAGAAAAGAAAACTGTATCGACCACCGTAAAGGTAATGATGTAAGCAGGGCGCCATCTAGTGGTCGTTATTTAACATTACAGTTACAGAACGTAAAACTTTAAATAAAGGCTTTTCATAAAACAGCAAATTTCTTCATTCTTAAATTAACTTCTCTTCTGATTCTTACATGCTTAAATTCACAATCTAATCTATTCTTATTATATTTCAATTTAATGTTTTTCTCACAGACGCATAAAAAAACATTTATGTACCTTGGAAAAATGTCTCTCAGTAGCTGAAAGTTTTAAATGTCTTTTTAAATGATTTTTTTAAAGACATATCTGAAATAACCAGAATAAAGCTGACCTTTAAGAGCCCAGATCTCAGTCCTACTGAGAATCTTTACAGGTTAATGTCCGTGCTTCTTTACAAACAATGAGGGACGAGAGCCAAACATTTTAAACACCTGAGCAGAAGTGACCATCATCTCCGGTACAGATCCATCCACGGGAGTGGCTCTTTTCTGCTCATACACTCAGTGCAGAACAGAGGGAATGACTTAGACGAACTTAAATAGGTTCAGGACTTCCTCGTTTCTATCTAGGATACATGACAGGTGTTCGGGGATAGCTGGAGGAGACCTGAAAAGTGAATCAAAAATGGAAAGGCTCGTTTAAGTAGGCCAGGCGAGTCTTTTGTACTTTTCAAGACACGTCCAAAGTCATTCCTCTGAAGCAGCCGCCACAGGGAGGAGATAAAGAGCCTTTCAACATCTGAAACGAGTGGAAAGGTTGATCACCTGCCCCAGCTCCGATAGTCTCTGTGTACCTAAATTGAAAACTGATTGATTATGAAACATTTCCAAAAGTTTCCTTTAACCAAAGTTGCAGAGTGCATCAAAGCAAATTATATTTAGTAGCTTCTGGCAGTAAACTAAACATTAAAGATAAAGAGGGTAGCAAAAGTTCATGCTTAAAAAAAAAATAAAAAAATAAAAAAACATGAAAAGTTGTGCTCTTTTCATTTTTGGTGTAATTTAGACATTTCTGTTCCCAAACACTAACAAATCATCACTTTTGCTCATATTTTGATATTAACCACAAAAACATAAGGTCACTGCTGGCATGAGGGATGGTTGATGAAAATGATTATCTATACAGCACACCAATTTTTAAAAGAAAACATTCATATGTAAATACCCTCAACAATATGGTAATACTGCTGCCCTGCTTGCTTTTACATTTTATATTTATTTTTTCATAACATCTTTCCATTTTAACTTAAAGGTCTGCTGTTGAAAAACTTGTTGATCCGCGGTGTAATTGGTAATAAGTCACCTTGGTAGTTTGGACTAGTGGCTCTTGGACACTCTTGTGAGTCATTTCAGTAAAGCCACTTCACCCTGCTGCAACCGGTTCGGTACGTTTTGTACCGGTGGAAATGGCTGCAAATAGGAGCGCCACGACTGCCTCAAGAGAACTTAAATGAAGTGAACGGAACGGCTGGTCAGGTAACCAAGCATACACCTCGTCTCCACTCACTTCCGTGCCCTCGTGTCACATGAGTTCATTTCATTCCTTTGGGAACATCTGATCTCTGACAGAGTCTGCATTTCTTTTTAGGGCCTTTTATCTCACGTGAATTAAAAAATGTCTACGTGTGCAGAGAACTGTTGGGTGAAGTCTTACGACAGTACATTTGATTTAGCAGACATCTTCAAAACTTACCGTTAACTCAGTGAGCAGAAAAACACAATACAAGAGGAATTGTATTCATTTAACCCCGACATGCTGTTGGATCTTTACAGTTATTTTCAGGTCCATTTCGACCCACAACAAAAATTTCCAAATAGGGACTTTTTGTATAAAGGTTTGAACTTTTAATCCATTTTGAATGTGTACATAGTATATGTCACACTAATAAATGTATAATTAACCCTAAATTGTTTTAGAAAGTTGGAAGAAGGTTCTTTTTTTAGGATTTACATCACTTGTTTTTTAAGAAAAACATCTACTATCACAAAGTATTATGCCCTCCTTTAAAAAAAACATAAAAGCTATAATTATTAGAATATATTGTACTGCATTTAAAGTTGCGACATTGTGGAGTATTGCGAGAGCAGCCGTTTGTGCCAGTTACTTTGTCAACACTGTCCACTCCTCAAAAAATAGATCTCGTATTTATAAAGTACCACACTGGAACCATCTCTTGTACATAAACACATTTTATTCAGTCCGATATAGGTTACACATGGAAAAAAAAATTTCTAAGAGAACTACTTCCCTTTGTGGAGCTAATGATATGACCGTTTTAAATCAGCTTCAGATACCCATTTGACAGCTTTAACGTCAGCTGTCGTAGGCTGTGAGGAATAACTGTAATCACATGCTGCAACTGACCTGAGGCTTGTTATATAATCTTCTTCTTAAAAAAAAAAAAAAAATAAAAATAATACATAAACAATACATATCCCCTCAGCAGTCATGTCTTTAAACTAAATGATATGGAATGTTTTCTGGAAAATGCAGGTAAGTTGAGGATTCTCTGCAACAGCAGAAACAACATAAGAGACAAATTAAAAGTAAACTGGTTCCCAGACTTCTGTTCCCAGGTTGCTACTATATGCAAGGCATCAGGAAACACTTTCTCTGAATAAAGTGACTTCTACAAAAAAAAAAAAAAAAAAAAAAAAAGAACTCAAATGTGCTGCTGCAATTCAGTGTCATAACCCCCAAACATGGATAAACCAGAACCACAACCTCTATAAACAATCTTACAAAAAAGAAAGAAAAAGGAACTTTATAAATCAACACGGGCAGCAGATCAGCTTTGGAGTCTAATATATCAGAACTGGCAGTCAAAGACAAAGCAAAGGCTGATCAGGGAAAACAAGGGCGCGATCTAAACATTTAACTAGTGTTAGTCTTTTTTTTTTCCTTTTTCTTTTATTTTACCTGGAAATTTCACAAAAGTGCAAATTTTATTTTACGTATATATTACACCATACCCAATTTTAGAAATTGTTCATTTTCTATTATATAACAATGGAAAAATGGTTAATTCCACATATCACCAACAAAAGCCATAACCAACCCCCACCTGCTGCCCCCCCCCCCCATCAAATTCTCACCAACTAACCATCAGAACAGTTTAAAAAACAACCACTAAGTACATGCTGCAATCAACACCCATTTATTACAAACTTAACCCAAGCCTCCTTTTTTTTTGGGACCTTGAATCTCTAACAGTAAACTGGTACTGTCTGCGTTTGCACAGTCTTGCATGCACCGAAGAGCATTTTGGGCAAGCTGTACAAGAAGGAAAGGCGTGTGGACGGACTTGCTTGAGCTGTAGGCTCCTGGTCAGGTCCAGGCACTCTTTCGCCAACTGTAAACGTTTTTGTTGTTTTTTTTTTTCCCCTCATTCGCCCCCCTCCCCCTTACACTCCTCGCAATCTCCTCTTTCCAAAAAATGGTTCTCCAGTGTGTGTGTGTGTGTGTTTCTTTTTTTGGGTTTTTTGTTGGTTTTTTCTTTCTTTTTTTTTTTTTAATGTAGAGTGAGCATTAGTTTGCGGATGGGAATGTTTGCGGCCCTAAACTCAGTTTCACAAAAAAGCCGTGTAGGTCACTGAAGTTTTGTTCCAAGCTTTCGTTGTCTGTTCCTAGGAAAGGAAATAAAAAAAGAAATAGAAATACCTCAGTCACATTTTAAACACCAAAGTTTAAAGTGAATCAATTTGATGAGTCAATTTGCCCGTGACGGTTGTCACTGAGGACGGAGCTAATGTGCTTTATAAGCATCCAAATAACCTGAACACATGAACCACTTTAAGACGTTTCCTCGGTCTGGATGTATACGAACACGGACAGATTTCTGACATGCTTCTAAACTACTGAAACATTGTGTTGATATTGGAGGAGAGAACTGGCAGATTTTTTTATTTGTTTGAGAAGGGTGATCCGAGGGGTTTTCCCACCTATAGGGGGTCCAACACTCCTCAGGCTCTATGGTAAGTCTATGGTATATATTTTTCATGTATGGGTTCTGCCCTGGATTAAAAACTCCTGGAGCAGCTCCACATCACTAGGATCCTGAGGGAAGCATGTGACTTTGCCCAACCAATTCACATGTAGTTTGTGGATTTGGAGACGGCATTTGACCAAGTCCATTGGGATACTTGGCGAAGGCGTCCTTCAAAAGTACGGGGTACCAGATCCTCTGCTATGGGTTAATCAGTTACAAGTTGGAGCAAATGTAACCTGCACATACATACTAATTTTTGTTTAAAAGGAATCCGACACAAGTTACCACAGCAACATAGCACCGTCTCTAGCCTAAAAAGCCCAACTTCAATCAGACCCTGCTTCATAATTCAAGCTGCAGGCCTCAGCAGTGAGTGATGCACCGCAGTGAAATTTCATACCTTGCCTCTGATCTGGTCACTGTATACTCAAACCATAAGATGTTCGGGATCAAGCTTGTGTCTCGCACCAGGAAGTACTCTGAAACGGGCCTATGACGTGTAAAAAGCAGAAAAAGGACAGAAGATTACGGATTGTTTTTTAATCAACTGGCTCAGACTGAGAATGACCAGTTCTTCCCAGTGACATGAGAGGAAACAAAAAAAAATAAATAAATAAATAAAAACGCCACTTACCAAGCTGCTATTTTGGGAAATAACGGTGTCAACACCTCTTGTGTGAAAAAGAACCAGATTATAGCAATGGTACTGCCAGCCACGCCACCGTAGAAAACCTGGCTCCAGGTGTGATACAACAGGTACACCCTGAAAAGAAACAGTCATGTCAGAAGTGCTAAGAACCCTAAACCAAAACCATGTAATGTCATTTTTAGTCCAGTAGTTAAACTAAACTGAAACCGTTAGACAAGCTTTTCATTTAATCCTATAATGGGTGTATCTTTTTGACACAAGTGACCAGTGACCTCTCAAACATGGGGGGGAAAAAAATGTATATAATAAACAAAAATGTCAAAATAAAACAAATGAATGTTTAAAAAAAAAAAAAAAAAAATTTACCCAATGTATTTATAATATTTAAAAAATACATTTAGAAGCCGTTAAGAGACTAAATTGGGGGTGTTCTTACTTTCAGAATATAATACACCTGTCAAATAGACTAAAAAGAAAAATAAAAGGAGTTTGTGCATTATTTCATGCGTCAGCCATTAAAGCACACGTGTCAAACTCGAGGCCTGCGGGCCAGATCCAGCCCGCCATAACCATTTATGTGGCCCTCTAGAGATTCAAAGTCATAATTGTCTAATTAAAGCAGCTGCTCTCCATCATGCAGCAACGTTAAGACTGGCACAACCGGGACTTTGAGGTCATTCGTGATCTCGATGTGGCCTGACATAAAAATGAGTCTGGCACCCCTGCATTAAAGGGTTAATTATAAAAGATAAATTACCCTAGCAATGGTTTAAAAAAGAAAAAAAAAAAAAAAAAAAAAAAAAAAAAAAAAAAAAGTAATTAAGTGGGACAGAAATTATTTAAAAAGCTAAAATTTAAAAGAAAAAAAATTCCAAAAAAAAAAAAAAAAGTTGTTTTTGCAAAAAGTACCATCAATAAGCAATCATCAAGGTCTTAAAAAACATTTAAGATATAAATCCTGCAGCATGAATACAGTCAAATCAAAGCTGATAGTTTGAACACTGAGTGTCATTTGAAAACATTCTGGAAAGAGCTACACTAAAGAAAAATGTTTCAGATTCAAATGTTAAAAGTAGCAGCACATATGAAGTGTGAAAAAGAAAAAAAAGCCCGGTTTCATTTTCTGGCACATGCGGAGGCAAATACTGTGCACAGAGTACAAACTGTGTTTTTAAGCAACACAGAAAAATCTGTAGTCACAGTGCACTTGGAGAGATGACAAATTCATGTCAAACTGACCCGTGTGGACGTGAGCGAATCTGGAAGACAGGATTTTGTATTTTTCCAAAACCACAACAAGGAAACATATCCACAGTACAAGTATCCATTAGATTATGTGATGTAAAAAATTACATTGTGAATCATCATAAAAGTAGCATAAATGTTATCTGACTAAATTAATAGTTTTAACCAGAAACAAAACTACATGAATTACTAATAGAAGCCTACAGCTGCCATTTCAATACTCGGATACATTTTAAAGACACAGCTGGGGGCAGGAAAGCACGGGATCAATCAAAGAAAATGCCTTGTATTCAAAAGTCCCTTTTACAAAACTGCTACCACTATTACTACTACCAACTACTACCACTACTACTAATACAAACGCTACCACTACTACGCTTAGCAGCCTGGAGGAGTCTTCCCCAGCTGAAGACCAGCCACCATCTACCAACCTTTTCCAGCTGTAGTAACATCACAAACTCCATCAGCGATGGAAAAACTAAGGCCTGGACAGCTGTGGCATTTTGTAATTTTTACGTCTGTGCACCGAGTTAAACAGTCAGTGACCACAGATTTTAGAAACTTGGTACCGACTGTGAAACTGTGAAAGTGCACGCCGAACCGTACAGCTGGAGGCAGAATGAAGAGGAGCTACAGACTGATATTTTAGTTACATCTAAATGGGCCATCCTCACTACAACTTCAGGAGAGTCAAGTTCACTTGTGGATATTTTTAGGTTTTTGTTTTTTTTTTTTTTTTTTTCAAATTTTATCTCACAGACAGACAAGAAAAAAAGAAAAAAAAAACCCCAATGAAACTTAAAAATCGAGAAGGACATCTGGGCTTCCTGCTTAGGTTACTGCCCCCACGACCCAACATTGGATATGTGGAAGAAAATGGATGGATGGAAACCTTAACCTCCACAAAAAAAAGGTGCCTCACAGAAACACTCAATACAAAGTATTCTGTGTTTGTGTTGTATTCTCCTCCTTTATTAGTCCCAGATTTAAGGATTATCTTCACAATATACCAAGGTGGGAGGATGAGTTTCGTACCTGCTGTATGACACTGACAACGCCATCCCCAATAAGATAATGGACAGTATGTGTCTCCAGAGCAGGTCCACGCACCGAGCATTGTTCGTTTGATGCATTCTGAAAGAAAGCAGTAGAGTTCACACACCAGAGCACAGAAATATAAAAGTGTACGAATAAGTGAGAGCATTCATCTAACTTGTGTAGCAGTAAAAACAAAAGCCCTGAAATATGAACATCAAAAATTCTATACTTACACAAATAAAAAAAAATCTGAATTACATTAACACTGGACGCGTTTAAAAGGCTAAGTCCGTCGGCAGGCTGGGCAACAACAAAGGCTGTGGGGGCCATGACGTTTTGGGAATTAATGCTTTTTTACTAAAAAGTCAGACCCAGTTTGATGAAAGAATAAGTTTTACCACTTTAACCACAGGAATTACATATTGAACAATGATAGTTTTATTATTAGAGCCTAGTTTGGTGTCAGCTATGGTATGCATGCATATTTTTCAAAATAAAAGCCTCGATAAGAACAGGAGGGTTTCCATCCAAATGTATCAAGGAGGGATTTTGTGCGACAGCTAAACATAATTCCTCCCAACATACTGGACTTCGCCCCCTTGTGTTGAACACAAGAAAGTGCATTTTCTACATAAAAATTCCAGCATCAAAATAGGCTGATATTAGTAGTTTTCCCATCCAGCTTTATAGAACATGGAGTTTATGCAACTTAGGAGACAGACGCATGTTAGGAGGCTGTTCTGCCTGAGTTTTTTGAAAAATAATGTTAAAATGTATAAATCACTTCAGGGGCGTTTCCACTAGCAGGACTACAGGGTAAACACGCCAAACAGGAAACCAACAGGGTTGACCCTCCTCTCACTCTCAGCCAGTGTCTGATTCGTAAAACAATAGTTTAGTAGCTTCATGAAGATACTCAAGCAAGTGTTTGCTTAAGTCTGTTTACCATTTATTTATTCAACTTCCTGGCAGACAATATAACCAGGGCTGGGTGGTATACCAACTTAAAAAAACGCCAATATATTTTAGGAGATACATAGAGGGTACAATAGTGTAATTATGTAAACTAAATGCTGCATTGAAACGTTTTATATTAGAGCCATTTGCTCTCCTTTTTAGAGTCAATAGAAAAAGCTGAAGCTGAGTTTTCTCCGCTCATACTACAAGCTTAACCTCATCCCTTTCTGCAAAACACAGAAAATATCCAACTTTGAGGATAACAAAACCAGCTACTGTACTTCCAACAGTTTCCCCGCTATAACTTAACAAAAAAAAAAAAACAAACATCAAAAAACAAGACAACTCACCTTAAATAAAGAAAAAGAAAGAAGTAAATAACAAAGAACCAGATAAGCTGTGA
The DNA here is from genome assembly GCA_014839995.1 of Xenentodon cancila. NCBI lineage: Eukaryota > Metazoa > Chordata > Actinopteri > Beloniformes > Belonidae > Xenentodon > Xenentodon cancila. The sequence goes on along the minus strand of CM026215.1, from coordinate 6,492,763 downwards.
ATGGTTGGAGGGCATCCCATATTCTGTGTACAGGGTTGTGTGAGCCCCTGGAGAAAGAGACAACAGAACCTCATATAAACAAACGGGTGACGTAAACATGGTCACCTATGTTGACTCTCAAAGGCAAATGGACTTCCTTTTCTTTTGTTGTGGACTTATCACCTTTCACCTGAAGTCTTTGTCAAAAGGACAGTCTGTGTTTTTGAACTCAAAGTTTTCAACAACAGGAAGTCCAGTTGCCTTGTTTCAATCCTTTGAGGGATATAAACACTAATGCTTGATGTGGAGTTTTCAAACATTTTTGAATAAATTAAGAAGCATTTTGGTCAGGATAAACCCCACAGTTAATAAATATGGTCTTATATAACAGCATTGGCTCAAAGTCCAAACCTCAACTTGACTGAAATGCTATGTGATTAAAAACCTCAATGCAACGTTTTAAAAGAAAAGTAGGCCAAATCAATGTTAGAGACTGATTGACGATGTCATATGGAAAATGATTGCTTCAAGTTACTGCTGTTAAAAGTGGTTTTACAGGCTGCTGAAACATGACGTGTGTTTTAGTTTTTCCACATACTACGTATGCGAGTTGTTATTGATTAAAACAATGCAGCAACATCAGATAAGTCCTTAGATAGTTATGCAGATTGCATGCAATCAATATGTAAAAACAGAGTTTTTTTGCCAAACACCAATCATAGGTGAGCTTTTAACATATATGGCAAAGCAAACCTATTCAAAAAAGCAGAACTGATCATTAGACAACTCAATTGTTTGTTTTACAGTTTTAAGAGATTTTACAAAAAGCAAATAAATTATGCTTTCTAATCATAACACAATTACAATGATAATGATGTTCTGCATAATTAAAAACGTTGCAAAAAAAAAAAAAAAAAAAAAAAAAAAAAAAAAAAGATAGTATTGTGACGTTTTCCTGCTAAATTGCTCAACTCTGCCAAAAGCCAACGGCCGGTTCCTCCACTCACCTGCGCAAGGGCGCGGCTCTCTGAAAATGTTCTTCAGCAGCCAGTTCACTCCTTCATTGAGGAGGACTCCACCAAAGAAGGAAATCTGTAAAACCAAACGAAAAACACGCCGTACGTGAGAACACTCACCCGACGAGACGTCCAAGCCTTTTTCACAAACTAACTTTAAACGTGATGCCGTTTCTGACAAACAAAACCACGGGCACATAAACAAGACTCACCGTGTGCAGTTCCCGTTTAAACACTATGAGCGTCACAAAACCCACAAGGATGGCGATGGGCAGGAGACTTATGTAGGCCAGAACTTCTCCCGTCAGATCACCTATAAAACACGAGGCAGTAAAGATGTTAAGATGTTTAAAAACTTGTGAAGTCACTCAGGACTGTTGGTGAGTCCAGAAGGTTCAACACATTTTCACGCTGCGACCGCAGGTAAACAGCTAGTAGAGATGGGTTAACACGTTACCAAACCTAAACACTACATTATTTTAATCTTAAACATGACACAAATTGGAGTAATGCCGTTTATAGTAGTTAAGAAAAAACGGTGTCAGGCCACGAAGCTGTGCGGTTCGTTAGCAACGGAGCTGGATACGAGCTATACGAGCGTTGCATCCAGTATCTAAGGGATAGCTCATATTTACTCGCACTATAAATTGTACCATAGTTGACAGCATATACGTTTTGATGTAAAGTCTCTACAGTTCTTATTCGTTAGTTCCCGGGAGAGTAAAAATTAAATAACGAAGCTCGTATCAACACAGCTAACTAGCTCGCTAGGCTTCATTGTGACCATTACTACAAACTGCGCATGCGGCACTGTCTCACAATTTAGCAGTCCTCTCTGTGCCGCGGATGCACCAGCCGCTCAGTATTTGGCAGGCACTGACTGCCGTGTCCATTCAGTAGCAGCAAAACATGCCCACTGGCCTCAAAAATCAAGAGGCTAAGGACGGTTACCAGAACTTCATGTGTTTAAAGACAATGATTAGTTTACGCACCTTCGGGGAACTCTACGTGTGTCACTGATATGGCCCGCCATCGAGGTGGTGCCGAGCACTGCTCTTCCAACGCCATCTTACCCGGACACAACCGGGGCAGCCTTGGAGGAACGCCCCCTGACAAGCGGTCAGCCAATCACGAATGGAGTTGTGTGTTCAAAACGAGCCCCGGCACCGGAGGAACTGACCAATCACAGACGCTCTCTGCGGAGTGGATCATTTCCCCATAGAGAAGAATTATTGAATGGAGATAAACACGCAAGTCCAACGGTCCGTGTTAAAATTCACTCATTTTAAGAAATACAATAAAATGGTAAAAAAGTAGTCCTAATTAAACTATTAAATTCACTCATCCATATAAATAAAATAAAATAATATTAATAAGAGATATAAATAAATTAGGTTTACTAATTCAAAGAAATCAAATCAAATACCTGTATCTGCTCTCTGGTTAACACATGCTGCACTTCTCTCAAATGTGTTCCTTTTCTATTAATAAGCTAAAATTATGAGGGCATCTTGTATGATACAGTAGCCCCAAATAAATCCTGCAAAAATGACCTGAAACAAGTAAAAGAAAAACCTGAATGTTATAACCTGAACAGAATCCTGCCATCCCAGGGCATCTTACCTGTGTAGTAAATGGTACGCCTGTATTGCAGGCAGTTGCTTTTAATGTTGGGAAAATAATAAAAACTGTTTTCCAGTGATACCAAGTTCATTTTTATAGTGCTTGTTAAATGTCAATCTGTTTCATTTTGGGCTGCAGCACAATGTAGCAGAGCAGAGGCCCCGGGACACACATAAACCAGTGGATACTTATGTTTAATTTGAAGGTTGCACTGAGTAATACACAACAGATAATCACATTACACAGACAATTAACAGGTCATATGAAGCCCAACATTAATAGCAACTCAGTAATATGAGACTAAATATAAAGACGAACCTCTACAGGTAGCTTGCAAACTCATTTTACTGATACACATTTCTCTGTTTTAAAAAGGGTGTCACTCCAGCTGAAGTCATATGTGTGCAAAAAACTAATTACAGTGAGAGCAAAACCTAGATAAGTGTGTCACCTTTACCGAACTCTGTGTGCAGTGCTCTGAAGGTATCAATCATATCAAACATTGAACTAAAATAATCAGTTTATCTGATGTAACAGACACAGTGTCAGCAGAGAGGGATACTCAGAACATTTTCTGAGAAAAGAACAATTTAACTGGCACTCAGTTCAAGGGCACAAAGTAACAAGGCTTAAAATTAAACTTTTGTCACAGTTGTAATGTTTAGAATAGGGATTATTACCAATTTAATCCATTTTACATTTTTGCTTTTTGGTGTGGTTGCAAAGTTAAACTCAAACTAATAAGCTTATAAAAACACCACTATTTCAAAGACATGTTCATTTTTGTATCGCTATTAGGTTGATTAAGTATTTACTCAGTCTTTTATGAAACACTGAACACCTGCGTGATTTATTTTCTCTTTTTTGTGGTTTTGATCCAGTCACATTTGTGACCCAAAAGCTTTTCAACTCAATCAGACATGTTGTTTTTATTTTTAAAATTACATAATTATACAAGCAGTAGAAATGCGTTTCCTCTGCAGGGTCTCCGGCTCTCCCTTAGAGACAGGGTGAGAAGCTCGGTCATCCGGGAGGGCGGAGAATAAAGCCGCTACTCCTCTGCATCAAGAGGAGCCAGATTAGGCTCCTCTTGATGTGGCTCTTTCATCTAAAGAGGTTGCATCCTGCGCGCCTCCCTGGTGAGGTCTCCCGGGCATGTCCTACTGGGAGGAGAGCGCAGGGAAGATGCTGAGGGACTATGTCTCTTGACTGGATTGGATGGATGGGTAGATGTCATCACAGCTTTCAAGGCTGTCAAGGCTGCAGATCAGCAACTTACTCAAGAAAAACTGTGACGGCCTCAGAAGCCAAAACACAATTCAAACAAATGGTTGTGGTGGTTTGGGGACAGTGACACTTCACTGCCACAAATTGCAATCAACCTATGACAGAAAAGCAACGGACACATAAAAAGTAAACTAAAAATGAAACCAAAAGAGAGTGAGAGTGCACACACAAGAATGAATGGCTGAGGGGTTTACTCTATTCAGCCAAATGTTTTCATGTCAGCAATTGTAGTATTTTCAACAAATTATGTTAATCATCATTGAATTCAGTTGCCCCTTCTTTTCTTTTTTTCCACCAAAATTAAGCTGAATTATTTTAATAAGCCTCTGAAGAGATTATGGTGATAGAAAAAAAATATAGAAACCTCCATAATATTTGGAAATATCTGTGTTTCTGTCCTATTGGAGAGACAAAACTCCACCTTTTTCTTTAAGAAAAGACTGAGCCTGACTGCAGAATAAACGCTGCACTTTCAGAGTTTGGGAGCCCAGAGTGATGATTTGTACATTTACTTTCTGTAGCAACACTCGCAATATGGGAAAAAAAAGCAGAAGAAATAAAACATTTTTGCCTCTGTATAACACAGAAGCGTTTCTCACTTCACTGAACGTCATCTTTAAACATCATGAAGCCCATTCACATCAAATTTTCACTTGTTCTTTTGCTCATTTTGCTGATTAAGTTCTCTTTTCAGTTAAAACATTCACTGCAGACACTTCATCATTTTATGCATTTAGAAGTTTGATTCCTAGACTGGAGAAACCTGAAATACCACAAACCATCATTCGTTTGGGAAAAAAAAATACAAAAAGATACTTATTTAATACCAAAAATAACATTTAATATGGGGAATTTTAATTGGTTTACATATGGTGTTGTCATTACAGTATCACAATTAAAAAAGGCATGAGTAGGACACTTATAATGTTCAACGATGATAAAAGACACAAAGGAAAATTAAAAAGTTCACACTTTGGCCATCTGAAATCCTTGACAATAAAACTGATGAATTCATGGCTACATAAAGGCATGCTCAAACTTGGAGTTTTAAATGATATTGTTCTAAATGTTTTTCTTGTTTTTTTTTGTTTTTTTTTTGCTTAGTTCTTATTGGGATGTTTAAAAGATAAAACATGGACTGAGATTACATCTAAAGTTGTCATTGTACTCTGAAGCACATCGGAGGATGTACACAGTGATAATCAATAATCAATCAGTGATAAACGTGACCTCTTTCACATACATACATACATATCCATATTCTAAAATACGACTCAAACAGGTGGGAACGTGTTTTAAAGCAGCTCATCGAGGATCGGACCACACAGTTTAAAAAGGAGAACTGAAATTATTTCAAGTTTGACATTTCAACAAAACCATATGATGGTAAAAACAAACAAGTCCCTTAATATAGATTTCTTAGAAAGATATTTTATCCACTATACAGCATTTATATATTTATACATCAGCAGTCCATCAATTATGTGATGCAATCATTATTAGTTGATAGATCTGAGCTCTTAAAATCTATTTAAAAAAAGGAACTTGTTGGACATTCCTGCATTCTCTTCAGTCTGTTAAAGTGCAAAATGCTTAACAACACAAAGCTGCACATCTGAAAAAAACAACAATTTTTTGTTTTGTAAATGCATTATTTTTAAATGTGCATTTAAAAAAGAAAAAAATATATATCATGCTAGAAATGCATCCAAATGCCTTACTGCTTCTTCCCTAAACCATCAAAACCCTGTGAGATTGAATTTAACAGATCTTCTGCAAGAGCAGCTGAGTTGGATCATCAATGCCACAATATACTTACATCTGCATGGTACATGATTTCACTTTAAACAAGAAGAAAATGACACAACACAAAATGATTTTACCAACATCTTCCCAGATCCATCTATGACTAACACTCAAATGCCAACAATAATAATTTCATCTTTTTATCACGTTAAGTAAAGACAATTTTGTACCTGTCAACCCTCGCTAAACTAAAACTACAGCAAGGATACAACAGACCTGCTTATGAAATAGTGGTACAGTAGTGATCTAAAACTGTTTCTCTTCCCATCGTTGTTTTTCCGTTGAATCACAGTTAAACAGTTTTCATCAGAGCTCAAATATAAATCAGTCTAACTGCACACAAATCCATTCTTTATTACAGGTCTTCACACATTCAGAGAGGTTCTCAGTAGGACTACTAGATGGCACTGTTTCAGCTCTTAAACGTGGCGGGGAGATTAAAACATGCGGAGTAATCGTCTGCTGTGATGAAGGTTCACAGAATTCAGTTAAAACTAGCAGGACACGTTTCCATTTGGAGTCGGCTCACCTAAACATTACTAAACCATAAAGTCCTTCTATTCGCAATTTAACACATAACTTATAACTTGTGTTTAGACTTGTTTTGCAGGGGAGCGTTTGTTTGGGTGTCTTCAGTGGCTGACAACTGACAAACGCCACCCCCGACTTTGTTTGGGGCCACACGGTAATAAAAAAAACATGTCAGGGAGTCAGTGGTTTAGATTACAAGGGTACTGTTACATCATCACAAGGTCCAAGTAGCGTCTTCTAATCTTTTTACCTTTAACTTTAAATCATGCTGCATTTGTTGTACTTAGTTTTTTTTTTTGTTTTTTTTTTGCTTTTAACTAAAAATTGACATCAGCAGTTTTTGTTTTATTTTGTTTTTTTAGTTCACTCAAGAGAGAATTAAGGATTCTTTTTCCTCCCTTGTCAGGTGGTTAAAACTCAGATTCTCATTTATTGAAAGCACACACTAACTACTAAACCACACCGGTCCCTGCTGCAACGAGACAAAAAAACTAAAATGTCTGAAAAGCAGCTGGTGTAGAAACATGTTTATCTTGATATTCAGCTCTAAAAACAGACTAAACAAAAAAGGAATGGACTGGCAGTGAAGCCTGGGTTTTACAAGCATAAATGTGTCAAATGAATTCTGGGATTTTAAGGGAATCGGCCGCCTCTTATGTTCTTAACAACATCAAACCATAAAGACAAAAGTCAATTCAATGCATCGTTTGTGACAACTCCTAAGGATGCGTCAGTACCACCTGTCAGTGGCTGAGCAGAAAATGAGGGGAAATGTGATAAATTAATCAATTCTCCAGCTCCCTTCACATCTGCCCCGCTGCTGCTGCTCTGTCTTGTGCTGTCTTTGTTATTCTATTTGGAGCCAAATCTTCCAAGTGTTTGAAACTGTGGATCTGGTCAGCTGGTCCCTCAACGCATTTGATCATATTATTCCCGATAAGAAGACTGGGCAAAGGATAGCCCACGTGCCTCGACGGGACGTTTGCTGCTGGATACACGACGGACTCCTGGCAGCAGTGGAAGGTTGTGTCGGGTGAAGATGTCCACATAATTGGATTTTTTTATAACAGGATTTCTGCTTTTTGGAGTTAGGTGGGATAGCGACAAATTCGGAAAATGCCGGCAGCTGTTTTGGTTATCGTGAGGCTGCCTGGCCTGGGTGATGGAATATGTCATGCTGTCAACACTCAAACTCAGACGCTGTGTGAGCAAAATCGCCAACTTGATGTTGCAAGCTCGGGTTTGACCACAAATTGACCACAAATCCGGCTGTTTGGAGTCGCCATCTGAGATGTACAACAGACTTTTAAGGCAGATGGAACATTTCTGGAGTCAGCCTGACCCAAAACAAGTGTTGTATCTGAATTGGCTCCCCTGCAGCCGGCCTTGAAAGTCTGGTTATCTCAATTTCTCCTGAATGTTATGCTGACAATGATGCTCGGCCCCCACTGCCCCCCTCCACTCCCCTGAATCAGAGCTCTACCGGGGCTGGCTGATAACACTCCATCGCTTTCAAGGACTATTCTGACTGTGCCTGGGGACTGAACTGGGGCAGAGTTCATAGACTTACTTACTTACACTCACATGGACACATGCACACCCCCCCCCCCCCCATGCTAGTCTCTCAAGTCTTTTGGTATGATGTTGTCTGAGTATCTTGCTTTTTGTGCTGAGGTCTTAATTTTTTTTTTTTGTAATCTCTCACCGTGCCTCTTTCCTTATGTCACCCTTTTCTACCCAATGAAAGGGCAGGGTCGACGTTTTGGCTGCAGGTTCAGGAAAGGTCCTGCAGCATATTAGTATCTGTAAATGCTTAAGTGTATCAAAGTTTCACAGCATTTAATACCACTTTAATGTAGCAGTACCACTTCTGACCACATGGCGGAAGAACATCGTGAGACAGTTCATGAGTCAGCACCCGGCACAAGACACAATAAACTGCACCTCTAGTGGGACAAAGTGGTATTACAAGATGCACCCAACTGTCCCGAGTCATTAGCAGGTCCCGTCAGCAACTCTATTGTCCACACAGCAAACCTATATGCCCCCATGTGGTCAGACGTGGTACTGCTGCATGTAGGATTTATGCTCAATGTTTTACACATTTGGTTTTCTGTTCATATGCACCTCCCCTGCCAGGTGAAAACAAAAACAAAAAAACCCCCACTAAAATCAAAATGCAGCTTTATGTCGTTTGCTTCACAACACTAATTTTGCATAATATTACTTTTTAAATGCATGTCACGTTAGCCCAGCTGATTAAATGAAGGAGGAACCTGGAAATAAAAAATGGATTTAAAGATGAGTGAAGAGACAAACTCTGGTGAATCACGCATTAAAAGTCTCCAGGTAGGCAACGTTTTCTTGAACCATAAAGAATTGCTATTGTTTTGACAAACATCCATTAACTTTTATTATAAAACATTGAAACATATTGATTGAATCTCTTTTATGTAACAATGAAACTAAACACCAATTTCATCCATGACGAACGCAGCTCCATGTATTTATGTCGAAGGCGCAGTCCTCACGTGTTGAAAGACTGTTTGTCAGGTATGTTTATAACAATTATCCGTGTCACCCAACCAAGCAGAGACAAGTCCTCACACGTCTGTGATCATACGATTACAATCGCATCTGGAAATGCAGGAAAGTAACAACACGGGGGGGAAGAAGTGGAATCACGTGATCCCAACGGTCTCCCTCGTTAGCAGAAACGACCTCTGATACCTCAGGTGTAGTGAAACAGAACCATATTACAGAAGTTCTGTTTAATCAGCCCAGATGAATGAGGAATAATGCTGGTTCTCAGTGTCTCACAGGAGCCGGAGTCGGTCCAGTCTTAACATAAGAAGATAATACGTATGAAGCTGCAGTTTCTTGCCGTTCCGCTTGTCAGCCAAATAAGACCTTAAATACCTTAATTGGTCCCACAAGAGCTCTCAGGGGCTCTGGGCAGAGCGCCATTGAGCTCTAGAAGGCTATCAATTCCCAAATATCCCAATAAGATCTCGCTCCTGCGGTGGGAAAGTTTCAGGATGTCCTCAGCCAAGCACTGAGTGGAAGTGAAGCGGACTTTGTCATGATCGAACATATCCTTCAGGTACTGTACTATTTGTTGCTGCAGGTAAAATGAGAGAAATCAAAGAGAGGAGACTATTATTTAACATATTTACTGTAACATGATAAAGGTGTGACACATATTTTATACATAAGACTGCCCATAATAGTTGGCATTAATTTGAATATGAAAACACACTTTTGCATGATGACTTCAGCCACTTTGAAAGACACTTATGTCGAGTCTAAGAAAATATTTAAGACAAGTTTAGAAACTTTAAATATAATACCAGAGAAGCAGCGTCATTACAACCTGGAGACAGGGAGCCTGTTAACAACGACGTAAAACAGGAGCAGCAGGTACCAGGATTTGATTCTGACTACTGTTTTTGTAACGTGTTTTCTTGCAAAGGTGAAATCCAACACTGCTGTTTTGGACCAGAAACAGGTTTAAAAACGAAATCTTTAGTGACATCAGGTGGTGAAGTTAAGGACTGCACTTGGATTATTAACCCTCATCCCGTGCTCCTGTCCAAACGTGATCATCCTGATCATCCTGCCGTAGAGCAGGCATTGGTTTGGGTTTTCCAGACGGATTTTAATCAACGTGCAGTCTTAAAACCACGACGTCTGACTGCAGACAAAAACTGCTCAATCTAAGGAACCAGAAACCCAACATTGTACACAAATAAATACACAGTTATGAATGTTTGCAAATAAACCCTACAACATTAAACTGGAACTTGGAAAGAAACAAATACAAACTAACAGGAGCAAAGGCTGCTACATCTTAACTTGTTCTCTCTGATACGATACACCTATATAATATTAACTTTAACTTATGATACTTTTGATAACTATGACTTACAATCACTTTAAAAGAAGCAGTGTGTAATGTGAAGCTAGTTAAGTTAAGTTCATACGCAATGGGGACGGTACAGCTGAGTGGAGTGGTTCTACACTCGCCTAAGAAACGGGAAGAGTCATTACTCGTCCATTCAATGCCAAATATTTGCGAATCAAAACCCAAAATCTGAGAATCCAAACACAGAATCTATAACCAAGAAATCAAAATCATTGCAATCATTTCTCCCAGTTCCAGTTTTCTTTTCTCATCGTGATTTCTACAACCATCTCTGTCTTTCTCAGTTTTGCTGTTTAAAATCTGAAATGAGTCAAAACAGAACCACCTAACCCAGAAACCCATATGAAGCACACATGAATATAAAGCAGAATCTCAACTGGTTCATCCTATATTAACCGAGTAACTGAATGATATAAATAAATAACACGTAAGCACTCACCTTGAAAATGGTACAAACTTCAGTGAGGTGCTGCCGAGGTCCCAAAAACCCAAAAGCTAAAACTGGGCTTACATGTTCTGATATGGAATAGAAGTGGGAGATAAACCCATCGGGAACCTAAGGAGAACAGTTAGAACAATCATTTGATTCACGCAGCTCATTTTATAAATATAAAGAAATAAATAACACTGACTTTTCTAGCTGGGCTGAACTCACCATAAGAAGACGCCTTTTGGCTTTTAGGACGGACCAGCAAGCAGTTGCCAGAGCCTAACAGAAAACCAGAACTTTGTTATTGCAGACATTGATGATTTATTTGTGTGTGTGTGTGTGTGTGTGTGTGTGTGTGTGTGTGTGTGTGTGTGTGTGTGTGTGTGTGTGTGTGTGTGTGTAAATTAACCGTCTCTTTGAAGCTGTCTGAGAGCCAGCGGTTCCTCAACACGGCTACCACAGAGGACGGAGGGCTCTCAAGGTCTTCAAATGCATCCATCAAGATGAAGTCCAACACTATGTCAAAGAAGTTCATACACACCACCTGCAGAGATCACAGGACCCCGCATGTAAAGTTTACATTTCCTCTAAATCAATATATGCACTGAACTGATGCCGTAGCACAACTGCAGCTTTTTCAAATGTATGTTGTGGAGTTAACATTTTGCGAACCTATTTGGGGCGGGACGCCTACATTTTTCTGTTCATGTGTACCCAATTTTGTGCAGAGCAGTTAACAGTTTTTGTTTTGTTTTGCTTTTTATGATTTTGTGGCTTATGTGGTCTTTTTTTCAAGGGTGGCTGAAGTAAAAGTTCACAGTTGGGGAGTCAAACCTGGGATGGATGAGGACTATAGTTTCTGTCTGCCTATCAACCAATAAGGGGCGCCGATGACAACATTGGCACTTTGCTGAATTTAGTCCCGCAAGGTGCAAAAATATGGTTCGTCTTCATTAATATTTTTTATCAGTTTCCTTCATACTCATAACACTGATGTTAGTCTCTTCTGTTGCCTCTGAATTGTTTGAATCTCTTTTGTCACCACAGAGCTGCATCCTCTCATCTCTTTTATTCATTCCCCATTCCCTGTGCAGACGACACGCCAATGGTGTCATTGCTGAAAGGTGACGATCAGGATCGTGGTCCTGTAGTTTCTGAACGTACGGAGAGATGGTGACTGATTTTAGGAAGAATCCATCATCCATTTCACCTGTGTTAGTCAATGACCATCAAGTAGAGTTTGAACAGGAGTTTTGAGTGACAGGACTACTCACCCCTCGACCCTCCAGCTCCATCTTAGTGATGAGCCACGTTTCCTCTCTCTGAGTATAAAGCAGCATGTCTTCATAGCTCTCTAGGAAGGCTTTGGGACTCTGATTAAAGCCAGAAACAAACACAAAGTGATGTATAAATGTTTCAGCGGATGTAAACTTTTTTTTTCTAAGTTCATTAAATTGTAAACCAGAAAAAGTGGGGATGGATAGTTGAGTGTTTTACCTTGTTTGCCTTTACCATTAACCCTGCGATCATCTGTTTTCCGGTTTCCATGAAAAATGTGCGGTGAGTTTCATCTAACAACAAGACCTGGAGGGAAGAAAAGTACAACACACTAATTATTTCTTTTTATAACAATCTCCTTTTTTCTACAATGTCTAATATTTTACAGCAGTGATTTGTTTCCAAATGTTAATATCAGTTTACTTCAAAAGCACAGTGAAACCCACAGATGACATGATAGTCAGTAAGCCGAGCTGCAATTGTAGCTCCTCATCAAGCCATTTCATTCGTTACTGCCCCTTTGTACAGCACACAAGCATGGAAGAGTAATCGATGTATTGACCAAAGAAACACTCTACAATAACTGCTGATTTCCACCTTGTTCGCATAGCATCTTTTTTTCCCAGTTGAGCTATGATGCCAGAAACCGCAACATCTGGCATCACGTTGAGCAGTAAACCGAGCACTTTTACAGCTCTCCTCAACAGTGGCAGGTTTGTTAAAACGCACTGCACGGCCTCTTTAAAGAGCCTCGTTATTATTACATCTGCTGGATGTGACCTAAGATGACGTCGACGGCGAAAGGAGCAAAGCTGACATGTGCATCATGCAAAATACCTCTAACAGTATTACTCAAAGGTCACTGAAAACAATAAAGACTTTAAATGTAAGAAATAAGACAAAAGGGGTTATCAGAAACACTATCGGTTAGTCATGTGAACTTGAACAGACCTGGAATGCTTGTCTCACACAGTGAAGCTTCGCTAGAAAATCCTGGTCGCCGTAACATTCAAGTAATTCAGTTCTGGTAAAAAAGAAATGCGATGAATTTTTAAAACCTAAAAAAAAAAAAGACTGTTACTCTGGCTACAGCCATTGAAAGGTGTTTTAATATATTATTTTACCACTAGGGGGCAGCATGACATGTTTGTGGTAATAAGGAAAGAAAAAGACACCACCAAGTTCACATTGCAATTATTTAAGTAATTAAATGCAATAAACGTCAGTGTTACCTCAAGGATCTATAGTTTACTTTGTCCTCCCGGACCAGAGACAAGGCTTCTTCATAAAGAGCAGCTGGCTTCATTGGCTGATAAACCTCCTCTAACGTCATGGTATCAAAAAGCTGCACATAGAAACCACACACATACGCACACAGACACGTGTACATATAAACAAATATCTGTGAATCCACTTCCAGGTTTTTAAACAACCATGATTGCCCATGTAATTAATACAGACTACTATACTGGTTCTGTTTTCGGCCAGTGTTTTAGGGAGCAGATGAAAGGAAATCACCTCTGCGGCAGAGAAAAAGGAGTCATCGGAGGTAGCCGTGGTCGCGTCATCATCCTGCAGTCGGTGGAAACTCTCCACTTGAGGCAAGATAAGCGTTCCCTCGCTCTCTGCCAGTGAAAAAAACAACCGTGGGTGCTGATGGAGTCTACAACCCCTGACTTCAGAAATCACTGCAACCTCCTTAAGTTACTGTTGTTACTTGGCAAAGATGAGCTTAGAATCCAGTTTCTTTCCTTTAATATTTAATAATTTTTCAATCCTTTTAGATGACAAATAAGTTCAAGTTGACTCTTACCAAATTCTGCCAGTACACTATCTGACGGGATACTGCTGCCGAAGTCCTCCTGTAGGTGGTACGCCCTGTGAAGCAGCGTCTCCAACTTCTCAGCAAACACTTTATTATGGGCTTCAGACTAAAAGCAAAAGGAGGGTAGTGCAAACGGGCAAAATATTTATCTGATCTTTCCTAACAAACCCCTAAAGCTTAGAGTTGGTGTCGTTATTTTTAGCTGCAATGAGGTGGTACTGCCACATGAACTCAATTAAAAAAACATTTGATTTGTAAGAAACCCAACACAGCACCAGAATTCCAAGCGCAACTCATTGAAAGCGATGGTTTGATGGTTACCATGGGAAAGTCGCCACACGCCGCACCCTGCAGAACGAGGCTGCTGTTACTGGAGGTGGAGTGGGGGTGGTGACGAATATTCAGGGCTTGTTCCCACTTCCGAAGCGCTTCCTCAAACAGCTCCATTCCTGGTTAAAACAGAGAAAAAGAACAGAACAGAAAAGCAATAAGCTTTAAGTCACTGTATTTACAAATGAATTTTAACACAAATACCGGACATTATTTGAATGGTGCAGTTAAAGCGGCAGCCTCTTGCAGTTCCACCATCCTTTCTTTTTATCTTCTTGGGATTTTCACGCAGGCTTTTTTCTATTTAAACTCAGATATTTTTTTTCTTTTATAAACATCTTTCGATGCTGGTTTTGATGCCTTTGTGCCTGGAAGACTTCTACTGGTAATTCTGTCACTTTTCAACTATTTATTATGATGCGTATCCATGACAACAGTGAAGTTTTTGTTTTTTTTTGTTAACAAAGACCCCACATGCAGACGAGCCTTGGGGGGGAGGTCAAGGATGTACAGCAGGAAAACCTAAGTCAAAAAGGAAGAGGTTTTAAGCATTTCTTCCCACTTCGATCACCACGAAGAGTGTGAGATGTGGCTGCAGATGTATGTTCTTGACTCAAGCATCTCAAGCAAGATTTTGGGTGATAAAGGTGGAAAATACTTGAGACAAACTGACAGATGAAGGGTAGGAATGCTTTTAGAGCTCATCAGCAACAGACGGCGTTATCTTGGACATGTTGACTGTGAAGGAGCACCTCTGAGTCCAGATGTTGAACCATGTTTCCATTCTTTCTGTCTTTCTTTGACTTGCTGGTCCTGAACATCACCCGCGATTGTTGCCAGGCGACAAACACAACACTCCAACACATTCTTGACGATCTCTTAAGATTCCAACCACACCTACTATTTAACATTTTTCTGACCTTGTGTTTATAGTATTGCTTGTTTAGTTTTGAGAGTTGTTTTAAGTTGGGGTTTTTTTTTACATTGAATGTATCCCAACATAAGTCATTTTTTTTAAGTCAAGTTTTTCTTGATTTTCAAAACACACTATTGATTGCAGCTCTGTTTGCAGCTCTGCAGGACGCACATTTGTGTCTATTTATGCGGGCTCCTTAAGCTCCTTAAACAAGCAGAGCAGTCTGGACATTTTCAAAAGGTAGAGACGGTAGCTGAAACTAAATGTTTCAGATTCAAAGCCAGGATTCATTTCTTAATTATTTTTTTAATTAAAGGTTAATATTTCTGGAACATTAAAACCAGGCAAACATTTTCTAAAATTATGAGCCAGTATAAAAGCAAAACATGAGCTCTTTACATTTGTTTACTTACTGTCTGCCATATGACGTTAGGCGTCAGGACATGTTAAAAGTCGGGGTTAAGAAGCATGAACTTTGGAGAGGATAAGACTATTGTAGTAGGAAATTAGTGATAGTTGATGTCTTTTGCTCAGAAGAGTCCTACAGATCTCCAAAAACTCCCGGTACAACATCAGTAACCAAAAATGTTTAACTTTATCAAAAATAACATCACGCACTTACGTTTCAGAATTACAAATGCTCTAAACTACTACCAGTTGCTACATCAATAAAGTCAAAATCAACCTCCAATGAGGTGTGAAATGATGAAAGGAAATGTTTGAAAGTTATACGTAGCTTGAAGATTAACGTTGGAGTGAAAATTGTGAAAGAAATGGATGTTTGTCTTTGTAAAACAAGGCGCAATGGTCGCAGGTCTGAAGTCACTGCAAAAGTACGTTATTTCTCCAGGTGCTGCATCAAAACTTGAGGGCCTGAATTCATCTTTCATGCCGTGCATTGACACATTTTCATAAAACGCAT
Organism: Xenentodon cancila; assembly: GCA_014839995.1. Taxonomy (NCBI): domain Eukaryota; kingdom Metazoa; phylum Chordata; class Actinopteri; order Beloniformes; family Belonidae; genus Xenentodon; species Xenentodon cancila. The sequence goes on along the minus strand of CM026215.1, from coordinate 6,476,895 downwards.
ACATAACGGTAAAATCTTACCCATCAAATACAGGTTCTCTGCATTAGCATCCTCAGCCGCCGCCGACTCTTCCATCACAGCTTCTGTCTCCCAGGGTGTCGCCGGATTAGCAGACTGATTTGGGGAGTTTGGGACTCGTGTCTATGCCAAAAACACACAAATGTCAAAGGTAAACTAGGACAGGAGTAAAAGGAAGTAAAACACTTTCAATTCTGAAATAAAAATGAAGAAATGTTTGAGGCTGAAACTAACAGATCCCAGGCTGTGTGATGAGCTCGAGTGTTTGCTGGGAGCTAGGGAGGAAATTCCACTCATGGTGTCATTGCTCCGGGAGCTGGGGCTCATCACCTGTCGCCCAGTAAATGGGCCTGTGACGAGGAAAAGAAAAAAAATGCCAAAGCCTGCGTCAAATCACAACACAGACTTTCTAATTTCAGCAGGTTCAGCATTCGGTTCTCCAGACCTCTTTTCAGTGAGGAAGGTCTTCCCGTCTTCAACAGCGCTTCAGGTATTCCCACAGTCTTCTGGCCCTCCTTCGCTTGTGTCACCTGTTTCCTTTTCCTCCCCCGCCTTTTCAGCTGGTGAGCAGTCAGAGCTAACGCCACGCTGCCGAGCGCTGTGGCAAACAGCACCTTCTTCAGGCTCGGGGAAAGCTTTAGCTGGGAAAATATGGACTGAAAGAAAAAAGACAGCAAGGATGCAATCATTAATCGCAGACAAACTGTTACTGCGGCAGTTTTTCTTGCTTTTTCAATATAACACTTAACTGTGTATTTGCTTGTAAATGATAGGTTTTTACCTGCCCGAACGTGGAATAGAGAAAGACTGGTATCTCTGCTACAGTCATGGCCAAAGCCTGGGCGATGGACATCCCTTCTGCTCGTTTCAGAGACATCTCAACGAGGGAAAAGCCTCCAGAGAACAGCTCTCCAAAAACTCCCTCACGTCAACCTCAAATGACAGTTCCCCTCTGCTCTCAGACCAGCAAACACGGGGCTTGCTGTTGAACCCTCAGAAGTCATCCACGCCTGACCTTGAATTTCTCATCCTACAAGAAAATAAAACGCGTATTAAAAGTAGTAAAAATTATTTCAACATAGCACTACTTATTACAGCTGTTACATTACACGATGCAATTATACAGTCATGGTTTAAAGGGCGCCACAGAGTAGCCACGGCCCTTTTATCCTGTTTTTTATTGTGTGAAAAAACTAAACTCATTGCAGAAGGTCTTGTATCAGAGAAATAGAACCACAGATGAACAGCATCCACGTTTTTTCACTCTCATTGTTTTTCCTATTAAAAAAAAAAATGAAGATTCTCACATCAGTTCGTTCAATACACAGCAATTCAGTAGGGTTGCAGTCTGGAGGTTAATGTCAATTTGCTGGTGTGCTTCAGATTGTCCTATTGCATGACCCAATGAAAAGATGCCTTCACATTTGACTATCTGGTAGACAGAAGACCTCATATTTGACTCAATGACTGAAAACGTTTACCAAACTCGAGAGAATTTCCCTTGGCATTGCTTCCAAACAAGTGTCCAGTCAAGGACTTTAATATTTAACATGCTCAATGACGTCTATTACAGACAGTGTAATGCTCAGTGTAATCCACAGTGGAGCACTGTTGCCTCACAGCAAGAAGACTCCTGGTTCGATTCCCCGGCCTGGCAGGGCAAGTCTTTCTGTGTGGAGTTTGCACATTCTTCCCGTGCTTGCGTGGGTTCCCTCCGGGTACTCCGGCTTCCTCCCACAGACTTAGTTGATTGATAATTCTAAATTGCCCGTAAGTGTGAGTGTGAGTGTGCATTGTTGTTTGTCTTTGTATGTGGCCTGGGACTGGCGACCCATCCAGGGTGTACCCCTGCCTGTCACCTGCAATGAGTCGGGATAGGCTCCGGGAGACCCCCGTGACCCTGCAAAGGATGAAGCGGGTATAAAATGTGGATGGATGAAGTCTATCACATCTCAGATTTAGTTCTTGATTTGTTTATTTCCTCTGAGTACTGCATGATCCAACATTGGAGTAAATTCCCTGGGATGTCCACTCCTGAGAAGATTGGCAACTGACCTCAATGCTTCCCACTTGTGAAGAATGATGAACTCCAAATTTGTGAATGTCTTTGTATTGTCTAAGTACACGTTAAAACACGTGACACATGACACGTTAAAAAAACCCAAACTTTTATCACTTGGAGGGGAATGTTCCTTTGTTATTGCAGTGCTCTGGATGACGTGCAGAGGACAGTATGACTTGCATGCAGCTTGCTAAAGAAGATCACAAAGTCTGATAAGGGAAACGCAACAGATGGGAAACCTATCTTGTAACTTTGCAGCAATCTGTGGGATGCTTGTGATGTGGTACCCGCCTACGTCAAATCATCTCCATCACGGTGAGGAAATGGAGGTCATGGGAGAAATCCACTGACGAATGGATGAATCATAAAGATAATCAACAAATATGTCAACAACAAAAACAGACTTTAATTGCGGCCCTGGTCTGGACACCTTATCAATTCATCAAGAGCTGATGACTGGCAGGACCTGGCTGCAATTTACCATCTTTAATCCCATGGAAACTGTAATGAAGTACTTAGTATTGTCCACACTGTTATTTATTTTCCCTTTTTGACTTAAATTTTAAATAAATTATTGCACAGTGAAAGAAAACGTATAATGTTGTTGCTCATCTAAAGTTTTCTTGTTGTTTTTTTTAAACCAAATACTAAAATAACCACATGTTTTTACCACTTTAGCATAACTTCAACTTACCATACACGATCTTGATTAGTGTTCTGATCTGACTGGCATTTGGTCCTTGTTGTGGCCAAGTGTCTGTCTGGAGTAACGGACCTATCCTACATATTCAGTGCTGCTTCTGATATGATTGTGTAAAGTTTGTAAACAACATGCTCAAATGTGACCAAATAAGTCAAAGGCTCTTTTTTCCTCTACAGGGTATGTCCAACTAATGGGTGGAGAATTATAACAATGGTATTACAATAACCCCAAAGTTTACTTGTTGACTTTTATTTAGTTATTTTGATTACTTCAGTAACTACTTTTCTTTCTTTCTTTTTTTTGACTGTTTTAAATCCTGGAACCACCACATCCCTGAATAATAAAGACTGAATAATATGGACACGGTGACTTATCGCTACTACACAACCATCCTCACTCCAGGGCAAATGCAAAGACACAAACACAGACTATTGCACTGAGCCAACCTGGAAATCGGAAATGAAGCTCGCGTCAACCGTTAAGAAGCAGATCAACCTGAGCTGCAGCCAAGCTCCTTATTTACTTTCTCCGCCGGCTGCACCCAAATAACAAGAGCAGCTTCTGACTGAAACGCCGTCATATTAACAAACGCACTGACATGAGCCTGTGGAGCAATATTACTTTACAGTCGGAGAAGAAAAACGCCAGAGATGAAGAAGCAGTTGGTTAAAAGAGCCTGAAATGAACGTTGAAACTAAACTCCTCCGGGAATCAAATACACAGTATATATATTTTTTAACATTTGCGTACAATCAATAGCAAGAATCAGATCCGTCTGCCTCTCAAACTCATGTTAAACGAGCGTAGAAAAAATAAATAACAATAATAATAATAATCGGCAAAAGCAGCGCTCTCTGCTGCTAACGTTAGCTAGCTCGTTTAGCTTCCCCATCACGATCTTTCACTTCCAAACATCACAACATTATACGGTCAGCTGGTCACTGACAGCAGCTTTGAACTGACACCTCGCAAGGCTTTGGACGCGGCTCTGTGTACACTTCACCTGACACACAACTAATAACATAATCCCCAGCGAGGTACATACCGTGAGCATGCAGGACGTCAAAGAAGGACATTCCTGTGACGCCGTCATTGAACGCGGCACAGCAGGTTTTATCTCAGGGCGGGACTTCGCCAGCGCAGGAATATTGACAGGGCCATTATTCAATCAGAAGAAGAGAGGCCGTGGGTTACTTTTGCCTTGACCAATCGGATGAAAATATAGGCGGCTTGAATGCCTTTGGAATCCAGTCATTTTGTATATATTCATTATTTCACATCCCATACAACATCAGGAGGTAAACGCTATCAGAAAGTTGGGAAGTCAACGCATATATTGAAAAGAAAAATCGAATTCAGAGATCCCAAGTCCCTGAAATGCGTTTGTTTTCAAATATGGGATGTCTGGTAATTACAGAGCAGGACAAAAAAAGTTACTAAGACTAAATCTGACAAGCTATTCAGTCATCATACCAAACAGGCTGTAATTCGGCATTTTTGCTTCTTGTCCAAAGACAAAATTGTTGCTGCACATGACGTTACAAGAAAAGTTTTCTGTTAAACGCAGGGAAACAACTAATGTCTACACAAGTAGATTTCTTTTTCTTTTCAAAAAATTTCAGCAGCAAAGTATGCTTAAAATAAACTTAACGAGATGTATTTGAAAGCAGCATTTAAAGAGGCGAACATTTAGGATTTGTACAGTTATCTTTCAGAATAAAAGCCCAAATATAAATGACCAGCAACAAATATGAAAGCGTTAGTTTATACATTTATGCATACTCTTGCGCTTTCCCTTTCATTTAAAATGAATGGAGATTGGTGTAAATTGGTTTGCTTGCACTTTTTATGTCACTGGCAACCCAGCAAAAACATAAATTGAAATAACATTTCCCTGTAGTTTTCCTAAGGTTAGCTTTCCTAAAGTTAGTTTGACAAAAACCAAGCGTTCAGAGAACATCCTCTCGTGGTTCCTTAGAAACCTGATGTTGACCTAGATGATACAGTTGATAACAATATACCAGTAGGCTTTTTTAAACTATGTTTAGGCCAGCTGATACTCACAAGGCATAGGAGTGCCAGGCTTAACACAAACAGAAAGAGTGTAAATGTTAAAAATCTTTCATCTTAGTCGTGCTGTTATCAAATATGTATTCTATGTTTCAGCTGTTACTTCCCTTACTGGCATTGACATAAAACGTTTATTATCAGAGTTTATGTGTTCATTAAATAATGGCTAAAGAAAGAAACCCCAATTTTCAAATGCAACACAAAGATTAGTAATGGTATATATGATGATTTCATTAGGGTTTTTTTTTTTATTTGTGGTAATTTAAAGGTCATAGGGTTTGTTATTACAACCAAAAGGGTACATTCTGCAATGGCTTTCCAAAGGTTGTCACATAAGTAACATTAGGAGAACATTTGGGAACCAGAACTTGTAACTAAAAGAATTTTAAACGTCAGGAAACTTTTCATAGGAACTTTACAGCAAGCTTTAAAAAAAAAAACACTTCAGGCAACGTTCCAGCAACTAAAAATAACGTTAAAGAACATTCTGAGAACCAGAAATTGTTTGCTGGACATTTAATTTTATTAATGCAATCAATATAGAAGTATGTAACTGATAATATTAGCACATTATAGTGTTTTGTGAAATTGTTGAAGTAATGAATTACCTCCTCCAGTGAAGCTTTGTTATTAATTTCAATTCACTTCTCACTTACTACGAATATTAAACAAAAAAATGAATCCGCACGTGTTTTGCTGTGTTTTTATTGTGAAAAGACATCCCGGAAGCATTTATCTGTACAGAAATTTTACAATCGAGATCGCGGGTGTCGTTACGCTTCTGCGTTAACATTAACGGATCAGGCAGTTAATAGCTGATTAAAATATGCTGGGATAGACATTAATCATTCATATGATGTCTGCGGTGAAAACTAAGGCTTCACAGAAGAGAAACGGATCCTGACTTTGTGAACAGATGTAGAGAAGCTGTAAGAATGACCACAAGTTAAAGAGCCGTTGGGTCCTCCGGAGCGGGACTTCTTCAAAGGCCTTGATATGAAAGCTCCGGTAAGAGCAACTTGAGTATTCAGAAGGGCCAGACGGAACTTCGGATGTGCTCTCTTCAACCCCCGTCATGAATTTTGCCCCTTTTTTCGCACCCTCCGCAGATGCTGCGCCGCTGGATGTGCCTGCTCAGCCTGAGCCTTCTTCTCTTATTTTGGCTTGCTCACGTGATGACACGGGACGGTGCGTTAACGTCCGCACGGAACTCCGACCTCCGGGGCTACACGAGGGTCGGTCCCGGTAGGACTGGCCAGGTGAGAGAGATTAGAGGAGGGGTCAGCGACACGAAAGTGTGAACTGACAGCTTCACAATGCCCATTGAAACGGTTTTGGTTTTAAATTGAAATGAAATGATGCTGGTTTGTATGCAAATAATGCAACTCCCACTTCATTTCAGTTTATTTGCATAGGCCAGTTCACAACAGGTCATATCAGGGCACTTTAAAGAAAAAACAAACAAGCGTAATTCAAGACCAGTTAAGTGCAGGTCAGTTTTTATTTACAACCCCAATTCCCCAAAAGTCGCTGTGTAAAATGTAAATAAAAACTGAATCACTTTGCAAATCGCATACACCCGTATTTTGTTTGCTGAGGATCCTAAAACTTTCTCTTTCTTTTTCGCAGCAGTTTCTGAACATTCACTGCAACCAGTGTGCCTTGGTCTCCAGCTCTGGTCAAATGCTCGGAGCCGGTGCAGGGGAGGAGATCGACAAAATTGGATGTGTTATCCGCATGAACAATGCACCCACAAGAGGATACGAGAAGGACGTTGGGAGCCGCACCAGCGTTCGGGTGGTGTCTCACACCAGTGTTCCCCTCCTTATAAAAAGCGAGCAGTATTATTTCCAGCAGTTGGCAGACACAACATATGTGTTCTGGGGTCCTGAGAGGAACATGAGGCAGGACGGAAAGGGACACATCTACAATGCCCTCTTGAGGATGGCCATAAAATATCCACAAGTTGGAATCTATGTTGTGACGAGAGACAGGATTCAGTACTGTGACAGCGTGTTTCAAAATGAAACTGGAAAAAACAGGTACAGTACTTGTTTAGTGTCTCAGTGATAGTTTTACAGAGCAGCAAAGCAAAGCAACATTTAGGAAATCCTGCATCTTTTTTTTTTTTTTTTTTGCAAATCTCATATTGTCCCAACCTTTTCTGATTTGGGGTCTCAAAATCAATTAAATAAATGACGACTGTTAAACCGAACCCATTTACACCGGAGCTCTTATTTATCCTATTGCAATGTTTATCGTCCGTCTCAGAATGAAGACGGGAGCGTTTCTCAGCACTGGATTCTTCACAATGATTCTGGCTCTGGATATGTGCGACAGCATCAGTGTTTACGGAATGATAGATCCAAACCACTGCAGGTGAGACATTCATAATCTACACTCACGCTCCATCTCTGCAGAGCCGAGTATTCCCGAAAAACATCAACCAACGTCTGGTGCTTTTTTTTCTCCTCAACAGTCGCGCCAACCACAGCGCTGTTCCGTACCATTACTACGAGCAAAAACAGGTGGACGAGTGCCGGATGTACAAATTCCACGAGCGCACGCAGCGTGGAGGACACCGCTTCATCACTGAGAAGGCCATCTATGGCAAATGGGCAACTCGTCACAGGATAGACTTTAAACACCCGTCTTGGAGCCTTTGACGAACGAGATCCTAAAGTCAAGCAGATGTTCCTTTTTTTCTGTATCTGCATAAATTCTGGTAAAGACACAAAGCTAAACATATGTAGATAATGCCAAAGCTTGTAGCTTTTAATTTCTTAGTACCCGTGCCTTGTATTTTGGTCTCATTCTGCACAGTTTCTTTAATTTTAACCTGCCTGTGTAATTTCAGTTTTCAGCGTTATGTAGTGTTACTCTTGGAGACAGCAGCTGTGGTACATGAGCTGCATGGTTGCACTTGTTATGATTATGAACTACATTGAAGAAGATCAGATGTCAAACAGTTTATACTCAAAGTCTTAAAAAGTATCATAGTCTTCTCAGCTTTAGAGTTCTTGCTTAACTTTCTTTAACTGCTATCCCCCCAGGCATAATTTCAACACATTTGCCGTAAAATGTCACGAATGTAGAACTCTCTAGACCTTGTGCCACCAACAAGAAGCCTCCAGCACATCATAATTGGTCAATTTTCATGCTCTAATGTGAAATATATTGAATTTATGACTGCAATGCACCTGCTTCAGTACTTAAAGCTTTGTTCATAGTCTGAAAGAAAGTCTGTATGCAGATGATGTTTCACCAGTGGCCACGCCACTTTTTTTTTTGTTTTCTGTGCCTTTTCTTTAGGAGAAAAGCTCACTGGGCTTTAGTGTCAGTCTCTTTTAATTTGTTACAGTGTGTATAAAAGACATATGTAGGAAAATAAGTTTTCATTTATATTGATGCGTTTCAAGAACCAAACCCATGTGTAACCCGAGATGGTTAGTTATCCTCCTTGTATTGAGTTTTTATTTTATTTTTCTTCCTCCATGCAAAGTATGTAGAAGGTGCGCCAGGATTCGCTTGAAGACTGGAAACCGTGTCTTTACTGGAGGCTCTGAAGCTTCCTCAGCTTCAAACACATCTCTTCAGAAAAGGTGTAGACAAAGGCTGAAAGGCAGAGTATCAGTCTTGTTTTCAATCTGAATGTAATCAGCTCAGTTACGTTATAAAAAAAAGTTTTTATTACTGTTGACCCTCTGTATTTTACTGCCTCTTCACATAGCACTGCCTTCTCAACTGAAAAATGTTTCTGAGCGACTCATTCCAAAGACTGGAATAGTATTTGCACTGTAAGTATAAACTATAAAGTACATTTCAAATGATAACTCTTTCATAGAGGGTCGTTATTTATTGTGTGTTAGTGAGTCTGCTTGTATGTACTGCAAATAAAAAACTTGAATGTAAACATGAACAATGGCCACTGCCAGAGGAACATGTATTAACATGAATAAATGTGCTCTTGATCCTGTTTGTGTGCCAGTGTGACTATGAGACTGAGCATAAATACTCGTCACTCAGAATCCAATTCAAAATGAGTGCAGGCTTACACGAAGTTCCTAGAAGATCCAAATGTACATTTGTAGGACGGGCTTTCTGTTACCAGGAACCTTCACTGTGGAACCAACTTCCAGCTTCGATTAAAGAGGCTGACACCACCTCCACCTTTAAAACCAAACTTACAACGTTTCTGTTTAGTAAAGCATATAGTTGGTGTAAACTTTAGTGTGTCAGGACCAGTAGTCACAGCTGCAGGACCAGCCCAGAGCAGCTGGTCTTCAACACAGCTTCATCCTGGATCTGCTGCTGTAGACCTGCTGCAGGGGGACCCCAACATGATCCACTGACTGGTGTCTCTCATCACTTCACACATCTTTCTTCAGCTCAATCCTCAGTTATTAATTAGAAGTATCTCATACGCATATTTGTGCTCCATTGTTCTTGTAGTTTGTTGTGCTGGTCTGTCCCCTCTTCTTCTCTTCTGTACATGTTTGCAGCCTCAGGAGCTGCATGCTGCCCTGCAGTCCCACCTCTGACCATCCCAGTACTTACCTCCACCTGTCTGTACAGGCGTCTCTGTTGGATACCTGCTGACATCCTGACCTGCAATCCCACCCTCTGACCACCTCAGTGTCTGCTGTCTACACCTGTTTATATAGTCGTCTCTGTCGTCCACCAACGAACCGTGTATCAGTCATATATACATGGAAGTCTTAGTTCTGCTGCTGACAGATAGTTGTACTTCTGTATCTCGTCTTTAGTACCTTTGATGGTGTGTCTGTGTCTCTCCTCTCACTGTTCTTCTCTCTGATCTCCCTTTTCCTGCTCTACCCAGCTGGCCTTCGATAATCCAGGTTCTGTTTGAGGTTTCTTCCCTCTTGAAGGGGAGTTTTTCCTGCCACTGTTTGGCTGAAGGTTTTTCTCCCACTAGGGGAGTTTTACATGCCGTTGTTTATATATTACTTGCTCGGGGGTCATGTTCTGGCTCTCTGGAAAGATCCTAGAGACAACTTGTGTTGTAATAGACGCTATATAAATAAAATTGATTTGAATTGAACTGAATGTCCTTATGTCACACACTTATGTCTAAATGTCTGATATTTGTCGTAAATGTTTTTTAATCCCCAAAGAGAAATGAAATAATCTTTGTCTTGCATGGCTGTTATGAAGTTCTCAGGACAGTGCGACTCACTTCTGTGTTTGCTTGTTTCTGTACATATCAACTTAAGAAAAATTAATCCCTTTGTTCACATCATAAACAGAGATACAATCAGACAGAATAAATCTGTTAAGCCTCTGAAAACCCACATTTTAACTTTTACACTGTTTAGAAATTTCAAGGACTTAAATTTGGATTATGCAAGTTTTGACTGTCTTTTAACTTTTCTTTCTTAATTAACTGGCACATCAATTAACACAATTAATTGCGATCCTGACAGAAGACTAAAGAACAGAGTATGACAAAAGTATACAAACTCAAAACCAACACAACAACCCTACGCCATAACAGGACGTGTTCCAACCAGCTTCTAGTCCTGCTTGGTTGGGAGGTGTGACTGGTCTGCAAAAATGTTTAGGGATGTGCCAAAATAACATTCACACCAAACTAGGTCTTCACAGCACAACACTGCTTTGTAATAAATCAGCGTTCATTCGCGTTACGTGTTAGTGGTTGCAATATTCTGGCTGATGGGTTTATAGTCATGCTGACTGGTGCAAGACTGGTGCATCTTTTAAATATTTAGACACACACAACTAACAGTGTGAAGCCATATAATTCATACCTGAATTTAAGATATACTCTGGTAATTACAAAAAGTGCCTTAAAAGCTGTTTTTTTTTTTTTTTTTACTTTCATCCCAGAAGTCATATTTATTTAGCTTGGTGGTGAATGTTTTAAATTTTTCCAAATTGTTTATTGAAATTGTGGACAAAACAGTAATACTACAGAGAAATCAAAGTTTGACTTGACGAGAGTAAGGCCTGGGGAGATATTGAGGGTTTTGGATATTTAATGTTTGTTAGGGTCGCGTTTTGCAGCTTTAAAAAAAGTCTTTTACCCCGCGACCATGGTCAACAGGACGTCATGACTCAGTCAGGACATGATCACTACAACTACTCAAGATCTGGGAAAGTCGCACAAAAGGATGATTTAATTATTTATTTTTATTTTCTTGTCTCGGTAACATTAACTACCGCTAAACAAATCTGTGAGCTGCCGAGACATTAAATGAAAATCCGCGTATGCAGGATGTTGGCTGCTGCTCAGCTCCCCGCGTGCTGCTTGCAAGGAGGGAGGCAGCGTGACGTCAGCAAGTGGCGCAGGAAAATAGGGGAACCATCAAACGGGCTCACATATATACATATATATGTATTGACAGCGAGACAGAGACAGGGCCATGACTAGTTAAACCCGGTTAACCGACCAGCCCCGGGTTAACCCGCTCCCGCACGTGGACTCCGTAAACACCAGAATCCCGTCGGCGGGGTTTGCGTTTGAACAACTGCGGGTGAAAACGGTCCGGACGTCGGAGGCTGCGCGACATGGTTTCCGTTAAAATGTTTACATCCAGCTCCCCTCGGTGTCCGCGACGTTTGGTACGTTACATTCCCAGCGGCCGCCGCGTCTCCAGCTGCTGAACGTAAACGCAGAAAACAGTGTGTATATGTGCATGAACGCAGATTTATATTGATTTTTCTGTCAGGTATGATGATGGCAGAGTGTCTCGGCCGGTGTGTTCCGACTGATCTGACAGCATGGGGCCCAGGACTAACGGCAAGGTAGGCGACAGATTAAAGCGAGCCCGCCTGTACCTCTTTTACCTCTTTTCCCCCTCATCATCATCATTATCTTCATCATCATCGTCATCATACGTGTGTGTGTGTGTATATATATATATATATATATATATATATATATATATATATACATATATATATATATATATATATATATATATATATATATATACACACACACGTATATACACATATATATATGAATAGTAGTTGTTATACTATTCAATAATCATGGTCAGCTGTAAACATGTGCTATTATGTCTAGTCGAAAGTCTAAAGTGACAAAGACAAAACAGGCAGGCAAAAGACCAGGGAAAATTGGAAAAATTGTTTAAAAACATACGCAGGAACAGAATTGTCTAATACCCTACTGTGAGTATCAGCAAGACAGGGAGGAACAGCACAGCTGAACCTCAGCCCGAGGAAAAAAAACAAAGTAAATAAGTAAGAGTTCTCGGATGAGGAAGACTTGCACGTGGCAGACGGGGGAAGACGAACAAACGGGAGAGGGGGAACGCACATGAAACAACGGGACACGGAAGGGGAAGAAGCATATCTTCATGACATATACTGATTTTATGATATAATATGGAATTCCTGATACACGCAGCAGGACCCGTTTACGGTCTATAATGCCATCCAGCCACAGATTAACTCACTTTTTAAGTGAGTGGGACGAAATCAAATCAGGCCGAATATGAATGTAATGGATTCTTTCAAAATTGAAACAAAGGTTTTATCCAGTTAATCTTTATCCATTAAGTCCCATTTTGGGGATCAGTAAAGTATTTTGAACAGAACTGGTTGATCTTTAAAGGCTTAAAGACAGCACTGATGTAAGTTGTGTTGTTATGGACAGACTATAAAAACTTTGGTCCATCTGTTGTGGACCTGCTCTCGTACAAAAGTAATCTGGAGAAACTGTCTTGATCTGTCGTTATTCACATTTTCTCTCCACTCTCCATATGTACACAATACTTTGTAATAAATAAAACCACATTTTCTGGCTTAAAAAAAAATCATTGCGCTGATTCAAAAACTAAAGCATTACATTTACTGAATTTCCGACAGTAAACACAAAAGAGCTGCTTAAATGTGCAGTAATTGTAAGCTTAGCAAAATATGTAGACGTTACGCCTCCTTTCTAAAAGGCTTCATTGTTTTACAGTTTTAATCTGACGCTCTGGAGCCTGGTCAACAATATCAATTCACTCTGTGAAAGTCTTCTACTGTGAAATGGGTCATATAGCCCTTTTATTTACCGTCAATTCCCCCAGTACAGAATGTACCAAACCAATCACAGGCTTTATGCAGTGATTTGCTCAGGAAACAACCAAGAAACCGTGAAACTGCCAACAAGACCCTGGGTCAACAAGTCTCCTGCGAAGCCATCAAAAGCCATCATTTCTCAGAATGGCTGTATGCCCAGCCAGTGGTTTTCAGACAGTTTCTGTTTACACCACAGGGTCAGAGCCACAGGATGGTGATCTTTGTGGCCATCTTCATCCTGATGACGCTCCTCATCCTCTACGGCTCCAACAATGTCAACGAAATCGTCTACCCTCCCTTCCACGTGATGACAAACCACGCCTTCAAAACTACCGACCTCAAGAAGTGGTCCGGGAAAGACGGTTATACAGCGCTTTATGGGAATAAAGTAGGTTGCAGAACAAACACAAATGCTGCAACTGTAATTTCCACAGACGGTGCAGAAATACACACATCCAAATCATCATGACGCCGTGTAGGCCTGCTTTGATAACACTTTCCATGTAAAATAATATGCTGCTATAAATAACAGTGGAGGTTAAAAGCATGCATCAGGGGACACGTGTTTCTTTCATTGCTGCAGCATGCAAACACTTTAGCACATATGCAGAAATTTAGTTTAAGGCTTTTGACATAATTGGATGTTGATAAACCTTACAAAGTTCAGCAATGTTTACCAAATGGGCATGGTGTAAGATTAGAAATTGCATTTGGATAAAAAAGACTGCAACCTTGGACTTTTGCATCACATCAGCAAGCACTTTCATCTTATGTAAGACTATCTGCATGTATGCACATAAGTTATTCATAACCAGATCGCATAAAAAAAACCCCAGATGGATTGTTGAATTAGTACGGTGTCCATCCAGACGAGCCAACAAGATTCCAATATTCTTCTTCTCACTGTGCTTCTTTCTATAGTATCTGGTTGAGATATAATTACGCAGGCTTTAACTGAACATTAATGACAACTAGTCAGACAACACACAAGCACGGGTACTTAAATAAACTGACCTGGACCATATCTACATTTAATCAGCTCCCTTTACATCTGTAGTGACTGGTGTTGGTGGACCACATTTACTGAGACTACGACACTGTTTCAATGCATTTGCTGAAAAAAGCTCCACGTTGTCTTTTCGTTGCAGAGTATGACTCTACGCTGTCGTAACTGTGCGTTGGTAACGAGCTCCAGCCACATCCTGGGTAGTCGAGCAGGAGACGAGATTGACCAAACGGAGTGTGTGATTCGCATGAACGATGCCCCCACTTTGGGGTACGGGTCTGATGTCGGGAACCGGACCACTCTGAGGGTCGTCGCCCACGCTAGCGTGTTCCGGGTGGTCCAAAGGCCTAACGAGTTCCTACACCAAAAGGACAGCAATTCTACCATCATCTTCTGGGGACCCCCCAATAAGATTGGAAAGGACGCTAAGGGAACATTGTACAGGTTGCTCCAGAGAGTCAGCATGACCTACAGCAACTTGTCTTTTTTCAGTATCACACCCAACAAGATGCACAGATTTGACCATCTGTTTCACACAGAGACGGGACGAGACAGGTGAGTGTTAAGGGAGCTGGTACGATGTTAAATCCTATTGTGCAGAAGCCCGATCTTTGGCTGTAAACTGTCAAGTTTACAAGCGTTTTCTTCTGTTCAGACAAAAATCCCACTCATGGTTAAGCACAGGCTGGTTCACAATGGTCATAGCCATCGAGATATGCGATAATATCAAAGTTTATGGGATGGTTCCTCCCAATCATTGTGGGTGAGTATGGCGATCAGACGCATCTTGCTGGTCTCTTCAAAACACATCAGTCCATTATTACAAACGACAGGGAAAATTACAATCAACCGAACAACTACTAAGATTAAACTCTTTCTTTTTCCCAGAAAGAAACCTGGACTCAAGAAGATGCCGTACCACTACTACAAACCAAGAGGTTCTGATGAATGTGTCATGTACATCCAGAATGAGAGCGGCCGAAGAGGAAACCACCATCGCTTCATTACAGAGAAACATGTTTTTGGACGCTGGGCAAAGCAGTACAACATCACTTTCTCTTACCCGTCGTGGTGAGAGTATTAAAGAAAAGCAGAGATACCGTTCTGGACTCACAAAAGCCTGGACAAACCCCTCTAACCTCCTCTTTTTTTAAAAAAAAAAAAAAAAAAAAAAAAAAAAGCACTTTGAAAACTTGCTAGACCGCATGATTGAAAGGACACACGGGAATGTTTTCTGTTGCAAAAGAGTGGTGATAGTAGAGTTCGGAGTTTTTTGGAATAGTGCATACAGGCCCCCTTGTAGGAGCTGTTTATTGTATATAGAAAACACTTTTAAAAAGTGTTTTTTACATCTTTATATTTTTATTGTGTATGAAATGGAGTTAGTTTCACAAGCTGAAGCGGGATTATATCAGCAAGACCTTTAAACGGATATTAAGTGGCCTATGAAGTTGTTTTTATCAGTTGTACAGCAGTCATATCCTACAAGCCGGAGCCAACAGACCAATAATCCGGCCTGCAGGCAGTTTAGGGCCTTATGAAGCAGTATAGCAGTCTGAATGGTGGGGTTAGGCACAGGAGCTTGGAATACTGAAAACAGTTTGACTATACAGATGCTTTGCTTTAACATCATCCACCTGCCAATTTAAAATCCTAAATTGTCCATTATAATGATTTTATTTAGGAACCAGTCGGTCAACATGCAGTGCTGTGTCATATTTCATACTTTAGTGCTGCAGATGCATTGTTTAAAAATAATTTATAGCAACAAAACCCTTTAGTCAACAGCTAAGACTGCAGGATCATTTCTTTAAGGGGCTTCATTAGTGCAAACATTGGGGGGATTTTCAGACTTCATAAATCATATGGTCGAGCCAAATGATTTAGCCATAATTTTAACTACTTTTTTGTGCCATTTTATGTTTAATATTGAAACCCATGACCTATTTTTTAATTCAGTTTATGAAGGTTGAATCATACGCAGAATGCATCCAGGACACATTATCAGCATTTCAAAAGGGCATGAATTAAAAGTATGAGTTTGGCTAAAGCAGAAGAGATGCATTTCTGATGGTGTTGCATTTTACAACTCATTAACCATCAGACATGATTGCAGAGAACGTCTGTCCACAGGAGGAGCTCCTTATAACTGTATTTAATCATCTTAACTGGCAACCTGGACCACCTATTTTAGTGAAAACGTGTCAGTAACACAAAGGAAGAAAGTTATGGATCATAAAGAGTGCTATTCTATATTACCAGTTAAATCTAGGATGTTGAAGTAACTGTATATAGCAATAAAACTTCTGTTTAATAACACTTCTGAGGAATCTAGATCTGCTGTGTAGACAAGAGTCACCGACAACAGAGGCGGTCCCATGTCTTGTAATACCACTTTGTATCACCAGAGGTGCACTTGGTTGTGTTTTATGCCAGGTGTTGACACATTAACGTTCTTAAGATAATGCTTCCCCCATGTGGACAGAAGTGAAAATGCTACATAGCATGCCTTTAATAGATTATAATGGTAATAATACAAGATTTGCCTCTTGTTTTTGTAATTTCTGTAAAACACTCAACCAAGAGCTGTGTGCAGTATCTGGGACACACAAAATGGGAGCTCAAACTGCACTGTTCAAAATTACACAGCTGATTCAACATGTGCATGACATTACCAGAAAATGACCTCAGAAAAGTAAATATTCAAAGAATACAAACAAACAACGTATTTTGCAAGTTAATGTGTTTGCATTATAAAGACCATATTTTATAAAAAACTAAACAAAAAAAAAACAATAACTTATACTAACAAGGACTACTATCATGTACTAATAGAAAAAACCCCAACCCAGGTGCACTTTACTTTAATTCAGATATGTTTGAAGTATAAAGCTCAGAAACTTAAATCTTGTTTTTCCATGTTGTGTTTTTTTTCAGCTATTCAAAAAACATTCAGTGCAATTTTATTTAAATAAAAAACAAAACAAAAAAAAACAATGAATTATGTTAAGTAGAAAGAAAGTTGGTACATGCATGTGCATCTGTTAAAATATGTGAAATTCATGGATCAATTTAGAAAAACAGAAACACTAATAAATATCATCTTGACCAGCATTAAACAGTTAATGGTGGGTATATTTTTTTAAATCAATGCAAACAGCTCCAGTAATGAACAATATAGAGCCTAATAACATGCATGAGTCAGATTATTGATTATACAGCATTTATTTGTTTATGAATTACTGGAAACACCTTGAAAAGCAGCTGCGATCTTTTGTCTCAGTCCTGCCATGGAAATTAGGATTGCCTCCTGTTGTAAACAGAAATAAAATTATTACATCATATATGCCTGGGAGGTTAACAGGCAGGTTTTAAACCATTATCCTCGCATTTGTGGTCTCACCTCGGTTCGAATGGTCCTGCTGCCCTGACCGGGGCACGTATTGAGGTAAAGGTCAAATAAAACACCGGGGTCGGTAACATCCAAGTTTTGGTCAGCATCAACACTGGCTTCCAAACCCTGAACACCTCCGAAAACCACCAAGAGGTGTCTGGAGGGGAGAAAGAGTTCCTAAGTTTTCAGAGGCTGCATTTGAGCAGCTCTTTGGTAATACCGGTTCAATATCTTATTTTAGAATGTGAGAATGCAAACAAAGAGCAGTTTAAAAAAATTACTTAAGCAAAAACAGGAATCCGGACCTAATCCTGACCCTGGCTCTAAACCTACTTGAATGGAGACAGCGTTGCTTGGTCCACGTCGCTGCCTCTTTCCGACGTTCCGATGGTTAGGTCATATCCTTCTTTATATGGACTTTCTGTGAAAACTGCACCTGTGACAACAACATCCAGCACAAGTTAGGATGAGGTGGGCACAGGTGGGATAATGTGAGGTACGAGTATCGAGACCTACTGAGACAAGACGCCAGGCGGACGGTGTAACCCCAGTAAAGACCAGCTCGGGTTCTGGGCACATGAGGAGCTACGACGACACCTTTATATAGTCTGCTTTCTGAAGAGAGTTGGACAGATGGACCGATGTGCTTCAGGATGTGATATAAAACACTGAAAAGTAAATAAAATTAAATAACTGGAAAGTCTGGCGGTGAGAACTACCTGGATTCTGTGTCTTGCTGAGCTGTACCGTGACTCGAAGTCCTGACTGCAGTTGTTTATCGATTCTGACTTCCTGGAGAGGGACATGGGCCAATATTGTATTACAAATACTTTAAAAAAAATAAAAACAATCTGGAAATGCACTTACCTTCCTCATTCCACAGTTGACCAATGAGCCTTTTCCTTGTTTCGGAGGTTTGTTGAGGACTACTCCTTCCCGATATTCAGACTCTTCATCCATCCTCATGTGGTGAGGGCTGTCCAGAGGGTTGAGCAAACCTGCCAGAACGAAACACAACAGATTCATTCATACTATATCAGTATCAACCCAGATAGTATAACAACAATTATAGTAACAGAGTTAAACCACGAGAGTTTGTGATGTGAGAGGTTTTCCCAGCTGTGTGATATTAGTTAGGGGTGGGTGGGGTACATTGGGGTAAAATAAATAAATAATAATGGGATAAATGGCTGAGGTACTGGACATGATAACGAGGGCAGGTGTGTTCAAGTTCTTTAATATCAATAGGACATTTGAGATTTTAGTTTAGCATCATTGCTGAAGGGTTGGACCTGCAACAGTGGATCATTGAAGCATTAAATATGCTTTTATTCAGAGTTATTCAGATATATTCAAAAGGAGGAAAAAAAAACTGAAGTGAAATGTTGATCAGATCAAATCACCTGCGTACTGCAGGTCCTTGTGCATTGGGAAAAAACACTTGCGAAGATACCTGGTGGAAAAGAGAAACTAATGTCACTATAATAAAATTCAGTAATGATATATAGGGTATTGATCAGATTATCTTTCTACGTACTGTGGACATTCAATGTACTGCAGTATCCTGGCAAGCTGAACACAAGCGTGGCCCTTCTTCCCGACGCCTTTGAATTCTCCTTCAACGCTCCTGTGGATCAGAGCCGACAAAAGACATTTTTAAACGTCTTAGTCACTCGGGTGAATTAAAGTCGCATCCCTCGGATAACGTACTTGACATCCTCGCCTTGCTCATCGAACACGACGATCTCATCAACAGAGAAAACGACACAAGCTCGAGCGATCTGTCCCGCCAAGTACGTACGGAGTTCAGGCGACTGAGCGTTGTCCAGGACCGAACCTGGAAGCGCAACGCTTACCGTGTAAGCACGGCCTAAGAACGAAAGATCAATCACTACAGGACTCTTCACGGTTATGAGGAGCATCGTCTGTTCACAGTATGATGATTAAGTTACCTGTTTCGCTCTGGCTTTCTTCAGGTTTTGCGCTCTCCGCAGCCTCTTTCCGTTTCTCCTTTTCCAACTTTTTGATGAGTTTGGCCTTTTTCCATTGCTTCCTGTTCTCCTTTACTGTTAAGGAACAAATCAATTTCTAAGAAATTACACAAAGAGATGAGAGGTGTTGTACATAATTAAATTAGTTTTTCCTTTCAGAATATCGCTCTACATTTTGTTCAACAAACTCCTACAATTTTTTTTAAATCATATGTCCTCATATGTTTGCAATTAACTTGTACATGATTTGGTAAAATAACACATTTTGGTTTTTAATGTGATATAAATTCATCAGTAATGTCTAAGTTTAGCTTAGACTATGTACTGCTTTTGCCTTAGGTAGCAGTAAAGGGAATATTTTGGGTTTTGATATCTAAATGATCGTCACCATTCTTTGATATTTTGGAGAATAATTTAATATTTACAAAAAAAAAAAATGTAGGTCAGTAACTATGGTATACTGGGTAACTTATTTGGGCTACGTAACCCCCAAAAAAGTACTATTATACAGTTTAAAAAAGGGAAGACTTTCCAATTTAGGGTGAAGAAAATCCAACTGCAAAACAGACTCAGGAATTAAAATTCTTCAACATGTAAAACAAATGAAGCCTTTAATAAAAATAACATTGTGGGTTCATCACATCACACAAGCCATTTACAGCCCCGAGGAAACAAAAGCATGACTAATGGTATGTTTCAAACCAGATGAGACTGAGAGCATCTATTAATCCAAACGGCGGTTTGCATAAATTTTATCTCAACAAGGAACCGGATGTATTTGAAAAGGCTCACAATGCAAAGCAGCCATGCTCTTCTGGAAAACCCCGGCTCAGAGGCACCGTCATGAGATGTTTATTCCCACGTCGAGGAAAAGTATTATGTTTATAATTTTCTTTTTTTTTTTTTAATTCAAATGTGGGGCATGGAGAAACTTAAATATGGAGGAATTACACTTTAAAATATAAAAGAACATTAACAAATAAAAAGAAATGAATGTGAGTATATAGAAAAACAGCTATGTTGGAACAAACACCTGCTGTGTTGATTACAGAGACGGTGAGTTTTCTGTGCCGGCGAGTTCCGTCATCACTTCGTGCCACTAGAGGTGACATTCAGCTGAATAACCGGACGTAACTTGGGCCCGTGCGTCACTCTGTTCTGGACTACTGCCTCATACAGTCGTACTCCGACAGCTCGTAGACTGTCCTGGAAAAACCAGGCAAATCTTAGGCAAAGCTGTCCATCGACACCCGATCCTGACAGGGGATGAACTCAGGGGAAAGCTGAAATCGTCTTCACGCAGGAGGACAATCATTTCAACTTTTCAACGAGATGAAACGCACCTGGACACAACTGGTAAGCAGCTACTCTTCCTACATTTTTACTTTTGCAAATGAAGGAAAAACATTTGATGCAAACCGAGAACTGGTAACATTTTCTTCTGGAGTGGTAAACGGACTCGGCTATCGTCGTGATGTTACGTAAGCTCTACTTACACGTCTAGGGCCTGGTTAGCTCAGCGGGTTTAGCGGGCGCCATTTACAGAGGCTGTCGCCCTCGTGGTAGCAGCGCTGCCTCGTGGCCCAACCTGTCGTTCTTTCCTGTCCACATACTTTCAATAAAAGTGTGTTTTTTTCTGCCATTGTGTGTCATCAAAGTCAGCAAACACGTCTAACTTGCAAAGGAATGATCCGAGTGTCGTCCGTTCAATCTTTGACGAAAATGTAGGACTCTTTAACTGTCGCTGAAGTTGATTGAAACGGCTGTTATTCCTCATTTTCAGCCACTAAAAAAGTGCGCTCACTTGACTCTGCCTTGGGCAGAGAACATATGTAGGAAAATACAGCAGTTACTGCTCTTGCTTTGAATGCCCTCAGAAATACAGATAAATGCTTGTCGGGACTTTAAATCAGTACCACTGGGATCAGAGCTCGTTGCTCTGGTTTTACTAAAGCTGAAAAATTAACCACTAAAAACACCGATAGCACACGAGATGTGACCACTTGTTGCGTCAGACTGCCGGAAGCACGGCCAAATGCACCACAGCTCCCGACTTGTGGTCGGCTGGTGCTCCTACATACACCAGCGTCTCTAGTGTTCAAGTGATTATTTTCTTTTTCTAAATAAAAACCATGATTTAAAATGTAAACAAAAGAAAAAGAGAAATGGATTAAATCGATTCAATTTTATTTATATAGCGTCTATTACATCACAAGTCTAGGCACTTTCCAGAGAGCCAGAACATGACCCCCGAGCAAGTATTACCTAAACAACGGCAGGAGAAGACCTTAAACCAAACAGTGGCAAGGAAAACTCCCCTTTAAGAGGGAAGAAACCTGGATCAGGACCTGGTTCATAAGGGGGGACCCTCCTGGTGAAGACCAGCCGGGTAGAGCAGGAAGTAGAGAGAGAATAGAGACACAGACACACCGTCAAAAGGTACAAAAGATAAGATACATTAGTATAATTATCGGTAAATCAGTGGTTAAAATGTAATCAAGTTTTGAAACTTAAGCTTAAAAGTAAAAAAGTGGATTTGTGTCGACTGCAG
Source organism: Xenentodon cancila (assembly GCA_014839995.1). Classification (NCBI taxonomy): domain Eukaryota; kingdom Metazoa; phylum Chordata; class Actinopteri; order Beloniformes; family Belonidae; genus Xenentodon; species Xenentodon cancila. The sequence continues at coordinate 6,455,027 of CM026215.1, read as the reverse complement.
CTGAGAACAGGTGAGTGTTCAGCCTGGATTTAAATATACTGAGTGTTTCAGCTGATCTGAGGCTTTCTGGGAGTTTGTTCCAGACATGTGGAGCAGAGAAGCTGAAGGAAGCTTCTCCAGTTCTGATTTTAAAAAAAACAAAAAAAAAAACATATCCAGATGACCTGAGGGGTCTGGAAGGTTCAAACTGGGTCAGGAGGTCACTGATGTATTTTGGTACTGGACCATTCAGACCTTTATAGACCAGCATCAGAACTTTGAAGTCTCTCCTCTGACAGACAGGCAGCCAGTGTGAAGACCTCAGACCCAATGCACATCCAACTACACACTAATACTCACATACACATTCACCCTATACACTAATTATACTTCACACATCCTGTTCACACACTTCACCTTCAGTGCACCCCGAGAGCACCCAGACCTCCACCCAATCCCACTATGCCACACTCCGACACCAAAACCACCCAAGTCCAGTGCCCCCCCACCAGCCTTCACCCAACACCCCACAATGACAGTGCGAGAGCAGAATCAGGAGGTCACACAACCCAGTTGACCTGCACAAGACACCCACAAGCCAGCCCAAGCACCACCCACCTCCCCCCACCAGCCCCAGAGACCCCCCACTCCACGACAAAAGTACCTCCGCTGGGGCGGGTTGAGGGCGCCCACCAAACCCGCCCCAGCACAGGCGGGCATCGCACACGTCCCAGCAGCAACGAACAGCGACGGGAGGTACTCAAGCCCAACCTCGAGCATCACTTCCAAGCTCCGGACACCCGTAACAGCACGATGCTCCACGCAAACCCCCCTAAAGTCCACAAGGACACCCTGAACCCCGCCACCAAGAGGCACCAAATGTGGACCACTGAGGAAACCCAAACAACCCCAGAGGCAGAACACAACACAGAAGGACCAGGAAAAGCGAAGGAGATCCAACTTCATCCCAAAGCGCTGTGACTTATCCACATACACACCCACACAAGATGAATGCATGGACCAGTTTTTCCAGGTCCCGCTGAGACCTCAGATCTTTTAACCTTGATATGAGCTGATAGTAGGCTGACTTTGTCATTGGCTTATGCGTTTTTCTGGTTGATGACGAGGGTCATGAGTGTATGTAAACCATGAACGTTATGCAGATTTAACTATATTTTAACACAAAAATGCTGCCACAGCGACCAATCTTCCGCGCGCACAATGACTTTGACGCTACACTATGAAACCCCACCAACTTAGAGAAGGTTATATCGCACTTTTTAACAAAAATCGGGCATCTTTCTCGGGACCCGAGTGAGACACGTTAGGTAGCTTAGCTTTCACTCACGTTCTGCTTTCCTCTTCCTCCAGCAAACCTTTTCCTCCGCCTGTAAGCAACACGAAGAGCATTAAATCAGGTAGAAATACACAACTGTACCGACATGCTGAACTCTGTAACCGCACCTGGGAACTTGGACGGTTTGAGTATTTTGCTGAAACGTCGGTCGACATTTTTACAAACTCCAACACGTGACGTTTTGTCCATCCGGTGAAAAACGCACCGAGTCTGACTTCCGGTGGGGTCAGGCTCCGAAAACCCCCACTTTCAAAGGTCGACCTCCACAGCAGAAATGCACATATTTAAAACCTGGTTTTAAAAACGCCTTTTGGCCTCCTTGCCTTGATTTCGCACTTAATGAAGTGCTTTGAACGGTTAGTCCTGCATCATATCGAGGCTGCGCCCCCCAACAACCTCTCCCTGAACGTGGAGAAGACCAAGGAGACACCCAGCATGCTCCTTTGACCATCAACGGTGCTGCTGTGGAAAGGGTGAGCAGCACCAGGTTCCTGGGTGTCCACATCTCAGAGGACCTCTCCTGGACAGAGAAAGCACAGCAGCGCCTCTACTTGCTCCGCAAGCGGAGAAGTGCCAGATCCTCGGCCTCCATCATGTAACCTTCTGCAGGGCAGCATGGAGAGCATCCTCACCAGCTGCATCACCGTGTGGTACGGAGCTGCACCGCATCCTGCCGCAAGTCTCTCCAACACGTAGTGAGAGCAGCTGAGAAGATGGTTGGCGTCTCTCTCCCCTCACTTCAGGGCATTTACAGCAGCCGTCCAAGTGCACAGGAGGAAAAAGAGCCTTAAAAGCCTCTTCAGAAATCTATGGGTCACATGACCTTCGTCCATTGTTTTGTAGAGTCTTTGCGACCTACCTTTATAATTCTATACAGATAAAATAATCAGGAAGAAACGACAGTTGAGGCAGTAAAAAATGTTTATTAATGTAACACTTAAATGTGGAACTGCTCAGAAAAATAATACAAACTGAGGCTTTACGTTCACAAATTGTAACGTACTTTGCACTTTTACTTAAGGTGTCATTCTGGTACGTAAATTAATCGCTTTTTTAATTCATTAAAGCATTCATATGGTTAGCACTGTTGCCTTACAGTAAGAAGGTTCCTGGTTCGACTCCCGGGCCTGGCAGGAGTCTTTGTGTGTGGAGTTTGGATGTTCTCCCCGTCCTTGTGTGGGTTCTCTCCGGGTACTCCAGCTTCCGTGCAAAAACATGCAGGCTGGATTGATTCATCTAAATTCCCCGTAGATGTGAGTGTGAGCATGGTTGTTTGTGTCTGTATGTGTGTGATAGACTGACACCCTGTCCAGGGCGTACCCCTGCCTCTCACCTACAATAAGCTGGGATAGGGTCCAGCAGACCCCCGCGACCCTGCAAGGGATAAAACGGGTATAAAAAAATGGATGGGTGGAGTCATATGGACATCTTGGCTGATGACGCTACAGAACATACAGAAAAGACTTTTTGGCAGTTTATAGGTCTCATAGACCTCATATGGTGGACGGAAGTGTGTTTGTTGGCTTTTGTGGACAAACTTGCAAAAAACACTGAACAATTACGAATAGTTTTCCTGAGAAGTTGGACCAAGCCTCTCTGAGTACCCTGATAAATGCAGATGGGTAACTTTACTCTCTTTGACTCCACTTTCTCAAGATATTTTCTGCTGCATCCAGTGTGGAGTCCTCCTGTTAGAGAAATAATGAGTTTGAGAGGGATTGACGGTGTAGCGTGCATTTGGAACACAATTTTTAATGAATAAAGATCCATTTACCTTTACAAAACAGAAGCGGATGTATTTGTCAAATTCCTTACTGTGCTCTGGACCGAAGAAAGCAGAGACTGGGATTGTTCCTAAGCCCTACAGGGGGAAAAAATGTTAGGATGAAGCGTAAATAACAGCTTCTCAGCAGATCTCTTTTTATAAAAGTTACCTTTTCCTTAATCAGCCATTTGACAAATTTGAAGTCATAAGATTCATCCTTGGTGCCGTGATCATTCAGGTCCACCTCTGTCAAAGGAGAAAAGCAAGAAAGCCCAAGGTAAACATCGATCTCACCGCATGAATCACCAACACGATTGGAAGATGACGCATTTTGAAAACATCCACTTCGAATGTTTGCATGTCACTCACTGACAGAGGAGATGTCTGTGATCATAAAATATCCCCCCTCTGGCATGACCGGCTGCAGACCCACGCTCTGCAGACATGAGGCCAGCTTCTGTCTCTTGTGGTGCAGCATCGCAGGCAGCTGCTGGAAGTAGCTCTCTGGAGTCCCAAACAGCTCGTACTCTCTCTCAAACCCACAAGCTACAGCCTCCTAAGGATGGAAAGAACTGATGAGAGGTTCCGTTTTATCCAAGTCACTGTAGTTTTGTTTCTTTTTTCTACATTTCTTTCATAAGTGGTGGGGTTAGAGGTGGCGGTGTTGGACGGGTGTTGTGGAAAAGCCTATTAACACCTCTGTATAGCATGTTTGAACCCCTGGGTGACATTCTGGACTGAAACTGAGTTCATTAGATTATCGTGAACAAAGACGTGAGAGATGATCAAAGTTTAGTAGATTTAATTCAGCAGTTGGGTGCAAATGGGTCAAACATAGATCAGGCGTCTCGATGCAAAAATGACCATTTGAACACCACAGAATTATGAAGACTATACACTAAATAATTCTCGTAACACATCGTTGCAGGTGTGTGACAGCAGAGAAGGAAAGTCTCAAAGACAAAATATGAGTTCCATCACACGGGGGTTTTAAGGAGAGAGTATCAGGCTTGTTGCTGTCTGCATAGCTGGAATGAGATGTCACCAAATCTGGCAGATTGTACCTTTAGAGATTATGGAAGCAGCTTAGAGGAAGTGTAAAGAGCCATGTTTGGCCATGGAGTCACCTGAGCAGCTGTTGCGCAGTGATAAACAGAGTTCTGATGGATAACGTTCAAGTGTTTGATGATATGTCCAGAACTAATGGCCCAGCCAACCTGAAAAAAGATAGATAATAATATGAAAAAAAAAAAGTAGTAAAAACTATTGAATAAAAATGCATATATTATAATCCGTGTGCTACCTTCCAGCCGGTAGCACTGAAGGTCTTTCCAGCACTGCCAATTGTGATGGTTCGTTCCCACATCCCAGGAAAGCTGGCTGTCAATTACACAACAACTTTTAATTATGCAACTCACTGCTGGATGTGAGCAGATTCTTCTGAACTCTGCCTCCATCTCACCTATCTTTACATGCTTGGCGCCGTCGTAGGTGAGCCACTCATACACCTCATCGCTGAAGCAAAGCAGATCATGTTTGATGCACAAATCAGCAATCATCTGGAGCTCCTCCGTTTTGTAAACCTGCAAAATACACGTCACTCATTATGTTCGATGAAACAAAACACAGGAAAGGACACTTCAGGGACAGAAATGCAGAGTAACGCTGGTTTGGGGTTTTGTTTCTGTACAGTTTCTTTTTTACAAATTCTCTGAACACACCAGAAATCTTACCTTCCCCAGTGGGTTGTTGGGAGTGTTCATAACAATAGCTTTTGTGCGTGGGGTGACTTTACTGGCCAGTTCCTCAGCAGAAAGAACCCAGTCTCCACTCGACAGGACAGTGCTTCCCTCTCTCTGCCATTTACAAACACATACTGTATTTATAAATATCTACATTTCTTAGATTAAAAAAAAAAGAAAAAGAAAAATAGCATGAAAAATATCCAACATTGTCAAAATAAATTCCAAAATGTTCATTATTAAAAAGAAACAACTCACTGGTCTAAGCGGTACATACACTGCCTTCCCTCTAGCCATCAGCACCATCGGCTGGTAGCAGTCGAAAAACGGTTCCACTATGATGACCTAAAAGATCAATTATTGCTCGTCTCATTTAATATATTAATATCTACAGTTCATTTATACTTTTTGAATACATTTACATCTATTTTATGATATAACAATATAACACAGCTGCAGTGTTTTAGTCTGTACCTCATCTCCCTCATCGATCAGAGCCTGGAAAGCACAGAACAGAGCCTGATAAGCTCCAACTGTCACCAAGACATCTTCAAGAGGATTGATCTCATGTCCCACGATGCGACTGAAAAACTTTGCCAGGCTTTTTACAAGACGAGGATGTCCCTGGGAGGATTAAAAAAAAAAAACACAACCAAAACAGAAGGTGACTCTACAAGCGCTTGTCCTTTTAGCACACATGAACTGTGAAATGTGAACTTCTCATAACAGGAAGACAGACATGTGTCCCGGTGTGTGACTTACAAAGGCTCGTGTGTACTGGTGCATTGGAGGTCCTCCTCTAACAGCTTCACAGAAAGCTTCCTGGATGAACTGAGGAGGGGAGAAGTCAGGAAACCCCTGCCCGAGGTTCACAGGTTTATAGTCTGCAGCTAGTTGTGTGAATTCAACCCTGTGTGCACACAAATGATCAGGCAAAGTCAGTACTATTTACATAATTAATCTCTTTAATTAAACCGACATTGATAGAGTGGTGCAAGAGTGAAATGTTGGTTGGGCAATGTTATCAGCTGGACTGCAGGACCTTGCAAGCTCCCACCATAATGGAATTTGTTTTTACCCGCTCCGCTCAGGGACACAGCATCTTTTGATGCTTTTTAATATCTCCTTAAAAAACATCATATAATCATGTCAAGGGCTACAGTGTCCCAGAAAAAAGTAGACGGTGTTGTATAGACGAGACCTTTTCTGAAGTGAATTCAATCCTAGGATTTCTTTGTATCATCTTGTTTTTGCTGCCGTTTCCAGTTGTTTTACTGATTTTATTTATCCACTGCTATGTTAAGCACTTTGCAACATTGTTTAGAAAAGTGCTATATAATTACAGTTTTAATATTATTATAGCATAACAGCTATTAGACACTGGAAAGTAGAGCATAACCCAAAAGGAGATGCACTGCTCATGGAGGACTGTGGATTATTCATTGTTTATTTTCTCATTTCAGGGTAAAACATCTGCAATTAAAGGAGGAGCAACACCTACTGGTGCACTTGGCAAGGTAAAGTGGCCCGAGTGTCTGCAGAACACAACAGCATTGGATGCTCACTGGAACCTTATTCATAAAGAAAAGGAAAACCCACCAAAAATGAAGGTAAAATTCACTATAGAGAGAAGATTTCATAATCAGTTGCGAGGCGAGATTAGAGCTCTCTCTCACACTCACACGCACAAATATATTATTCAAACGAGTCACAAGTGTGTATTGATGACATGCTACAAGGGGGAGTAGCCAGATGAAATCTGAAGGGTATATATAGTCATATACTCTCTGGTTATCAATCACATGGACCAGCAGTTTTTCAGGCCACCTCACAGTCCAGAACGGCAATGAACCACAAGACACCACAGGGAGATTTTGGAAGTTAAGGAAGTGGAATATTATGAAAAATTCAACTCAATCACATGATGCCAAGTTGATTGAGCTGCAGTTCACTGACTGAAGACAAAACTAAAAACAGAAGTAATCAAAGGCATCAAATAAAGAGCTTAAAAAGTGTCAAAAAAAGGTAAAACTAATTACCCATTCTGGCCCCCAACCAACATCTGCATAGATATTAACATAAAAATGTGGTCCTATGTGGGATTATCTGCTGGTTCCACGTTGGCCTCGTGTGAACAGCCCACCTGAATGCACATATATGGTTGGCCACGGTGAGATCCAGATAGGACACCAAGTTTGGACCCCACTCCCATTCATTTTACGTTTTAGAATGAAAACCTCCAAACCTGAGACCATACCTGGAAGAGGTGGGATGAGGTGATGCCTCAGGGTTTTATTCTTTACGAGTGAGGGAAGAAAGGAGTGGAAGATTAACAAGTACTCTGAACCAGTCTGTTAGTGAGATGGTAGCTGAGCCAAAAGGAGAGAATCTTTGTTGAAGTATTGATCTATTTTCCTGCCCTCATCTGTGGTCATCCAAGCCGTTGAAATTAGTTTCCTCCATAAGCTGAGAAAGTTTAGTCATCCGGGAAGAACTCTGAATAGAGCCACTGCTCTTCCACATTGGTGGAGGCAGTTTGATGTGTGGTTAGGATCCCTTCTGGATGGGGGCGTTTCATCCATCTCCAACCGGGTGGAGGCCTCAGGGCAGACCCAGGACATGCCTAAGAAATTACATCTCTCTCTGGTTTGGAAACAGCTGTGTATTCCACTGGAAGAGCTGGAGGAGGTGGTCCTTCTTAGAGGGTTCATTAAACATGTAAAATGAGTAACTGAAACGGCAAAACGCGCAGATGTATGAAATGTCTTGGTCCCTTAAACTGGTACTGGCCCACAAACTCCTGCTAAGAATTAGGTTTGTTTTCTTGCTGCTGTGGTGGTGGAATTCATTTCACACTCAGGTGAACATCTTCTAGTATTACCACTTTAATGACAGATCATTTCAGGGACTTTGGTCCCAGAAGAAGTTCCTCCTCCCGGCTCCACCAGTCACACTGGGACTTTTAACTCATCGCCATGTCAAATATTAAACCTTTCTTGAGACATATTACCTTAGAAGGAGTTTGAATGATACATTCATTATTTTCCTGAGGTCAATCCTTATTTTATAAATTTATTTTAACTAAATTTACCTACCAGTATAGCTTAGATGCCTGAACATATGAAATACACAATATATCCAAATGTTTTATTTTATGTTTTTAATAGAAGTTAACATTTAAAAAACAGTTTTGTTGTTAACAGAATCAATCATTGTAATAATTCTTTATTTTTTTAAATAATTTAATAAATACTTCTTTAATAAAACTTAGTTTATGGGAGTTGTACAGCGGTCTCTTAAATACCGTTATCATCTTTGGTTCTCTGACGTTTCTATGAACATTAAAGATCTCTTACCAAACGTTTTTATCGACACCGACTGTCCTTCCCGCATGAAGTCTTCTAGACATGGTTATCTGTCAATGACAGCATACTGTTAAGTAAACTAAAACATACAATGAAGTTGTAGGATTGCATTCGTTTGAGTCCAGTAGATTTTACTCACTTTGTTGCGGCTCCTAAGTAACGTCTGACGGATTATTGTTGCCAGATTCCGGATTATTTCCATCAATCGATTCGCATTATTCCAGATAGGACCAACTTCAAGCTCAAAGCATCAGGCTGTCTAGCGGCCTGAAACCTGAAACAGTCATTTATTTGGCAGTAAATCGGGGGGCAGCGGCCACAGCTGAGCGAAGTCCGATCAGCTGCTCTTCGACCTTTGTTTACGTTTTCACTTCAACTTCCGGTCTGGGGATTGCGACACATTAAACACGTCGCTCAATAACGAAACCGTGCGACAGAATTTACGCTTCTCAAAGACAGGATGTGGCTGTCGTACACAAATAAATAAACCGTTATGGTGTCGTTGCCGTCGTAAACGGACTATAAATCAATAAACGACGCGTTAGACCGAAGAACGGTTTATTCGCCTCCAACAACCACGAGACGGACTTCAATCACTGCGCCTAACAAGCAAATAGTCCCCCATAAAACCAGTCGAATCCGTTTTTACAGATTTACGCGACCACAAAAAAATCATTAACCCCTAATATACTAATAAAAATGTAGATCGATAATTAATAGCGCTTTGATAATGCATTTATGTGTTGAATCTACACCCCAATATCCTGTTTAGGTAAATGTTTGCTTTTACAGTGGAATTGCAAGTGTTCCAAATGCAGGAAAAAAAGATTAATGGCATTCCTGTAATTCCATGTTTTTGGTCCCAAGCAGGAAGCAAACCAAGAAATTCTTCGTTACCCATCTAGTAGGGTAGATCTCTCTGCCCTTTTACCCATTTTGCACGAGTCCTCACATCAATGTCAGTAAAAACAAAACATGTTTTCCATCTCAAACTTCACTAGTTTCCATGGAAGGACAGTTCCCTATTTTGACCACTGAATTTAGCAGACAGTTAAGAAATTGAAACGGTGACAACAGTATATATAATATACAATATATTCAAACTCAACTGTTTTTAGTAAACGTAAACAAATCTGAGGAGACATGCTTTTATTACTCATAACACATGGTATATGAAAGCTGCACAGGAAAAATAAAAATGGGCACGAGTAGATCACTTTCACCAACACGTGAAAAATGTCTTTCCCCACAGAATGAGACGGACATGAGTTACTTTTATCTCCTCTAGACGGCAGCTTTCTTTAAGTCCTCGGGCAGCACTCTGCCCTTCTTCCGCGCTTTGTTCTTCTTCTTCTCCGTTTTGATCTCCTTGCGCTTCTGGATGTTCTTTTTCCTCTTGTCCTGCCTTTGCTGCATCTTTTCTATGACGTTCTTGCTTCGTTCCTCCCACCTCTTCTTCCTCTGCACACGTTTCTTCTCCTTCTTCTTCAAAGAGGCACGCAGCATCTCCTCATCATCTTTAATTTTGATGCCCTCTGCTTTATAGAGCAGGTTGGTCCACTTCATCTTCTTTTCCATCTCCTGGGCCTTCGCCTCATCTTTCTCTTTGAGCTGCTCCAGCTTTGCTTTGCGAGCCTCTACACGGCTGAGCAGCTGCTTGTAGTTCCTCCCCGTCAGAGGTGTCAACTGGCCCTTCACACTCTGTTTCTTTTTCTTCTTTTTCAGCATTTTATCAACATATTCCTCTTCCACTGTTTCCACCTTGTTAAAGATAATAGCAGTCTCAGCTCTTTTGTTTGCGGCGGGAAGCTGCTGTTCTTCCTTTTTTATCTCTGCTGGTGGCACTTGGCCACTTTTCTCAGCCAGCTTCTTCATCAAAAGTTCTTTCTTCTTCCTCTTCTTGCGCTCCCGCTCAAGTTTTCGCTTTGCACGCTTTGCCTGGACTGCCTCTGATGATGCATCTTTTGGGGCTCCCTAAAAAAAAAAAAAAAAAGATGAATGCATTTTTAAATTTAAAGTTTGGGTGAAAGACGCCAACATCTGAATACAACTTACCTGCCCTCTGGACTCCTCAATCTTCTCATGCAACCTCTTGCGCAACACATCTACTGTGGAGAAAGTGGACACGAGATCCAGTCCTTTCACAGAAAAAGAAAAAAACCCAACATAAAATAAGAGTGATATAAAAGAGTGTATCAAGTGATGTGAAGGAGATACTGAAAACAGATCATTAGTGACTTGCATCCACTCACTACACCTTTAGGCATGAGCGTTGTGGCTCCATTTGTAGTCTCAGTCTTGGACTTGCTTGGTTTTGCTGCAGCTGGACTTTTCTGAGCTTGTGGAAACGGTGATGGCTTTTGCTGAGGTTTGGGCAAGTTTTCATTTGTGGCGTTATTTTTAAATTCCTTCTTTTTTTTCCTCTTGTTCTTCTTTTTTGAGGGATCAGTGCCAGTTTTACCCTGGAAGTGAACTGAACACAGAAAAACTGGATAAACTATACGTGTTCATCGGAGCAGAATTAAATGTTGTTGCCAGGTTACAGTCTCTTTAATGCTTAGGTAACGGGGAACCTATTATTGGAAAACAACTCAGTACAGACCTGAAACAAAAAAACCTGCCTCCTCATTCTCCACAAGACAAAAGCAACAGGTGACGATGTTTTCATAGTAAATGCGTTGGATTAAATGATGCCGCCTGATAACGCTGAGTGCGTTTGTGTCATTGGAAATCAGTTCACCCGAACAATATCTAATGAAATATTTCACCTGCCTTCACTGAAATAAACATTGGTCCATGAATCAACATGCAGAAATTCATTCATTTGTGAGATTTTCAGCTTATAAACATTTCTTTCTGAGAGAAAACATGCAAAAGGCTCCACATCTGTCCAACCAAAGATTAGATACAAAAATCAACACAAAAACACAACGAATTGTGCAAAAACAAAATATTATTGTTGTGCATCTCTCCAGTCCTGTTCCATAGAGATGTTTTGCACAATTTTGGCACTTTGGGGTTATTTCACACTGCTGGGCTTTTTGGTGCTTTTCTCATTCACTATCTCATTTTTTTTTAGGTTTTTCATCAAATGAACGTCATAATGACAAAACAGAAAAGGAAACTGTCTATTAGAAGTAGCGCCTCCTCTGGTAAAAGACGGTAATACACCTGACACACGACAATATTATTATTATTATTATTATTATAACATTTGTACGCTATTTCCGCCCGCTGACACATAAACTCCTATATGTCACAGTGTCGTCTCGACTGAAAACCCATACCATCGGTTGTAAATCCAAAAAAAATAAGCCCATAAACACTTACCAAACGGCCTATTCTTTGGCTCATTTTCTCGCTGGGAAAACACTCTACTTGCAAGTTTTTGAATGTATGCGTCCTTCGCCGCCAGATCCATTTTTACAAGTATACGTCCACGTTAAACTAGGGAAAATAAACTAACACGGGCATGCTTTTACGAATTAAAACAATCTAAAAGTTGGACACATGTGAGTTTTGGTTGGGAACGAGGGTTGAGGTAAAAACTGGACGGCGTGCGGCTCGGCACACCGGAAGCAAATGACACCGAAATGTGTCCGGGTAGAAACATGTCGGTTATGTAGCTGTTTTCTAGGTGATATTTTACATCGTTTTCATCAAATTGTTCATTTGTCATGTCTTCTCTGAAGTCAACGCTGGCTCACTCCAGCAGGCTTCTTCAGATATTCAAGAAACAGGTAGGTTGTTTAGTAGCAGAGTTCGCGCGTGAGATTTTAAAGAAACGTGTTTTTGACTGTTTTGACCTGCATTTCTTACGTCTTCGTCTTTTATTCCTTTACAGACTCACGTTTTCATCAAAAGGTCTCTGTTCGTGCCAAGACTCTTTAAACGTGGAGACGGTACTTGAAATTACTGCTATGATTCAAAAGAACTGCGTTCATTCTGGTGCTCGGTTTGTTTTTCTGAACAATTGTGTCAATGTTGAACAGAAAATTAGAAAGCGATGATCTATCCGAGTTTTTAGGTCGTATTCAGAAACCTGGGCTTCGATATCGAGTACAGATCAGACACCAGCATTATTGTATTTTTTTATTTTTAAATGACAGATTAAACATATTGTTAAAATTAACATTGAATAAAAAATGTATATCAAATATGCAGTTCCAGGAATTAAAAGTGCAACCATGTATATGCTACTTAAAAATCCATTTAAATTTTAATATTTGGACATATTGGAGGTGCAAACATCTGTCATAAAGCTGACTATGTGCACCTCTTTTTACCTAATCTTAAAAACTAGCAGGCTCATTTAATTTGGAGAAAGTTTCAGAGAAAGTTTGTATGTCCGATTTGGGACATGTACCACATATCCAGACTTTCATTTGCGCCGTTCAGTTCACCGATTGGTGAACCCCGGTGGGATTTTCTAAAATAACACCACATTGCAATTGGCAGCTAAGACAACAACTGGCACGCTGCTGCTTCTCCACCTGCAACTCAAAACAGGAAGTTAGGAGGCAGTATTATGTTACTTCCTGTGCTGCCTTTAAGAGCAACAAAGAAAAATTGGGATTCCGTTTGTACATGTTATATGGCATCGGATGGCGCATAGACGTAAATACTATACTATCAGGCAATATCCATTATTAATATTGATTTGTGCATCCCTGTGTACACATATTACATATGAATAACATTTGTATTACCCTGATCATATTTATGAGAAACATTTATACAATATTCCTTCTGTTAATGTTGTTTCTTATTGTGTCAAAATTACAGTTGCACCTGTACATTTTCAGGCAAGTTTATCAACTTGGGGCGGCTGTCCAGGTCCGCAGCAGCCGAAGCAGAGAAGAGCGAAGACTCCTTCCTCAAATGGTTCCTGCTTCTCATCCCTGCCACCACGTTTGGCCTTGGCACTTGGCAGGTACAACCTATGGAGTTTTTTGGCGTCTTCTTTTCTAATGCTTTTGTATTTTTAGGTCTATTGTTTTTTTGTTTTTATTTACTCAAATGACGACATATCTTGAAGGTGAAAAGGCGTCAGTGGAAAATGGGGTTAATTGATGAGCTGCAACGGCTAACTACCGTAGAGCCCATCCCTCTCCCTCTAGAGTAAGTACATTTATTGGCATGCATATAAATCCCTTTGCGCTCATCGAGGAAGACCAACTAAAATGACAAATTTATTCAAAGCAGGACACTGAATAGGCTGTTGTTGTAGGTTCACAGCAGCAGATTTGAAATGCAAAACGTGGATAAAATCCAGATCATTATAAGGACAGCTGAACTGTACCCTATGTATTCCTGCAGATTCGAGATTCTAAATAGATATTTCCACAATTCTTCATTTTAACTTCTCATGGAAAGTTTCTGGAAATATTCTGGTAATTTCCCTGGTAATTGTGACTAATACCATCAAACTGATACTGATATGTTTTGCAATAACAAAAGAAAAAATATATATTGTGTGAGTGCCCAAATGTATTAACCTTAATGTAATAAGTACTATAATATGTAAATACAGTATTTATTTATACCTATATTATGTTCATTTGCCATTTTTTTTTCTCCCTCATCGTAGTCCTCATGAGTTGAATGATCTGGAGTACAGAAGGGTGAAAGTACGTGGACGCTACGACCACTCACAGGAGCTCTACATAATGCCCCGCTCACCTGTCGACCCGGAGAAAGAGGCCAGAGAAGCAGGAAGGCTGTCCTCCAGCGGAGAAACCGGCGCCAATGTCGTCACCCCTTTCCACTGCACTGACCTCGGGTAAGGAGCCAGACAACACATCAGAGACCCAACAGTGACATCACGCAACATCCAACGTTGCTCCTTGGTATGTGTGTCGCTGCAGCATTACAATCCTGGTGAACAGAGGGTACGTCCCAAGGAAGAAAATAAGACCAGAGACCAGGATGAAGGGGCAGGTTAGTATAAAAGACTTCACTTATCTGTAATGTCAAACTAAAGCATCGCAGACACAACTCAAAAATAGAAGGTTATTGTTTTGGAAGTCTAGAAATGAAGTCTGACCCAGGGTGGTGTCTCTGCTGCAACAGACACCACCATTCATTGCCTCCAGCAGTTACTTTGCAGCATTTTTTTTTACATTTCCATACTGAATGACCCTTTATTTCTTATCCAGGTTGAGGATGAAGTGGAAGTGGTAGGAGTTGTCAGGCTCACAGAGACTCGTAAACCATTTGTACCGGACAATGACGTAGCGAGAAACCGCTGGCATTTCCGTGACCTGGAGGCCATGTGCCACGTTACTGGAGCTGCACCCATGTTCATCGACGCCGACTTCGGTAATGAGTCCGGATCATCATCATCAATGTTCTTTCACCAAACATCATAATGATCACATCTCTGGCTCCTTTACATATCAGTTACAGGTTTGCTCCAGCGATGTCAGACAGAAGAGGGTTTGCATCTTTCACATGAACATGATGAAGTGTTTTGTGTCATGCAGGAAGCACCATTCCTGGTGGACCAGTCGGTGGACAGACCAGAATCACTCTGAGGAATGAACACATGCAGTATATAATAACGTGGTAGGTGGGGATGTGACCGTTTTCCTGTAAAAGTAGTAGTTATTAGTGTATTATTAATAATTCCCCCTCTTTTTAGGTATGGCTTGTGCACAGCTACCTCCTACATGTGGTATTCGAAGTTCATCAGGAAGATTAAACTGTAATTTAATTTTGAGATTACACAAGAATACCTGGAAATTACGGGAAGCAATTACCTTCATGTAACTGTACTACATACATATACTGTATTTACTGTTAATTACATATGTAAATAGTGACTAAAGTGAGAGAATAAAGAACTTGGAGCTTCTTCAGTCTGTTTGCAGTCTTGAGCTGGTGGAAACAATGAATCTATATTACGAAAAATCCCTGCATTTCATTAAAATATTTTAAATTTTGTGTAGCATTCCACAATCAGAAGTTTTTTTTGGGTTTTTTTTAATAAATCTAGAGAAATGTCAGGAATCTGAAATAGGAAATGTATTGCCTTTCTGGGCAGCTTACATTCCCAGAAAACTTGAGTATTTGGAATAATTATATCCTCTACAAAGTATCACAAACTTCCCGTTGGACCATGCTCAACTATCTCCATCATCCTCCTAGAATCTGATCAATCATTTATAACTCCAGATTGAGACTGACTTCTTTATTTACAGGTTAATTTCCAACTTTGTTTCATTGTGATACACGAGACTTAACTTCACAGCCTCCACAAAAGTGACCAAGACATCCAACATACCTAGTAAAAGTTAAACCCAGTAAATGTTTCCCCTTCGCAGTGGCGCAGTCTGTTGTGCCGGTCACTAATCCTCAGCTTCAATTCAAGAGAGATGGACTTTTTACTTCCCATTTTTAAAGCTTCATCCACTTCATACTAAACCTTATGACTTTCATTTTATCCCCCCCAATTACTTCTGCATTTAGCATAATCCAGGTTTAACATTAATATAAAATGTAAATTGTTAAATAAAAGACAGAAAAAATAGGAGCTCACACACATTAAGATATCGATTTTTTTATTTCAAACATTTTAACCAAGCTTGGTTGCCAGTTCCTTTGCTTTAGCCTTCTCCAGCTTTGTGATGCGGGCTGTGGATTTAGGACCCATGATGTTACCTCCCCAGTGACGACGGATCTGAAAAGACAGGTTCGGAGATTTTGAAGACTTAACATTTGTTTTCTGATGCAAATATTTGCAAACTATAGAAAGCACACGTTAACCGACACTCACCTCCTCATATCTGTCATTGTAGTTGGTCTTGATAGCTTCAACAAGCTTAGCAAGTGCACCTTTATCCTCACTAGGAAAGGAGGGGAAACAAAAAAAAAAAAGTTTATTATACCGACATGACACAAACCTTTTAGAGCACTCTGAACCAATACATCAAAATGTTATATAAAAGCATCACAGATCAGCTTTCTGGTCACACTTACGGGTTAGTCTGTGTGAAGGCAACTGAAGTGCATGTCTTTCTGTGCACCAGTTTGCCCAGTCTGGCCTTGCCCTTGATGATACAGTATGGGACGCCCATCTTCCGGCACAGAGCTGGCAGGAACACAACGAGCTGGGCAAAAAAAAAAAAAAAAAGTAGGGAGCACAAAATTAAGTAGGTGTATGTTATGGATCATGCTGCACCAACAACAAAACTTTAACGTGACCGTTTTAGTGGTCAGATGTGAACAAGAAACTGTTAATTTGTGGTCTCTGCTCAGGGTTAAAAAGCTCGTATATTTTGATCCACATGGACAATTCAGGTGAAGAAATTCAGACATCATTGCTAGTGACCACTTTCTAGGTTAAATTCAAATCTAAAACATTTGAGCAGTTCTACCTCAATTGGATCCACATCGTGGGCGATGATGACCAGCTGGGCCTTCTTGCTCTCCACCAGGGAGGTGACGGTGTTCACACCTGTAGCAAAGAAGAACTTCAAATGAACTCATGATCTGACAACATGCAGAACATAAAGATATCACTACAAATTCTGGCCAATTATGCTCAGGGTTAAAAAGCTCAAAAGCATCAAGGCAAGTTTCAGGTGAAGAAATTCAAGTCATCACTGCATTCAGGCCAAGTTAAATAAAGCTGCACCAACAATATCATGAACTGTTTGTCCAGCTTCATACACATCAGTAACCATCCATGGTTTGACCACCTGCCACGACTCAACACCTCACCTGCACGAAGAACGGGAGGCCTCTTGGTGGGAGTGTCTCCCTTTCCGGCAGCCTTCTGCTCAGCGCGAGCCAGCAGCCTCTGCCTCTTCTCCTGCTTTGTCTCTGGCCTGTACTTGTGGGCCAGCTTGAACAGCTGGGTGGCTGAAGAGGAACATCACACATTACAAACTCCACCATCAACACATGGAGAAATGCAATATTTCAAGCAACTGCATCAGTGATCTTGGTGGAAATGGTCAGCACTACTCATCAGATAGCAAATATTCTTTCACATCATTTGCAAAGTGGAAATAATATCATGGAGGACCCACAATCCAGCCTGGAAACACTTCACCACTCCGACGATGGGTAGCTTACCAGTCTGGCGATCCAGGGCCTGGGTGAACTGGTTGATTGCAGGGGGAACCTTCAGACGCTTGTAGAGGATGGAGCGTTGCCTTTGCAGGCGAATATAACGAGGCCATTTCACAAAGCGTGTCAAATCACGCTTAGGCTGAATATCCTGGCCTGTGGAAGACAAATAAAAATGGTTTTATTTGCAATATTAATCATACGGTACATTCTTCCCTCTTCATTTAAAGTGCATCAGCGATCTTGGTGGACAATTGTCTGCATTATTATTAAGATAGCAAATATTCACTTTCATCATCTGCACCATTACAATCCAAGATCAAAAACTGGCATCACTCACCGATGCCAAAGTTCTTGGGCTTCTTCTCAAAGAGGGGGTTGACGACCTTCTTGGCCTCGTGCTTCTTGGCCACAGAAGGGGCAGGTGCCACCTTCTTCCCCTTAGCCTTCTTTCCCTTAGGCTGCCAAATTGGGGAAAAAAAAGAAGGAGGGAGGAATAAATACAAAGCATTGCAAATTTACAACACCGACTTCAAGCGTGAGCAGGTAGTCTTTTGAGGGGGTATTTGTACCGGTAAAACCTCTTCACACGTCTAGGTTTTAGAAAAACTTTGTTCAAAATCCACGTCCCGTTTCTAAACGAGCTACTGCGTCCAAACAGCTCCAAGTGGGCCAACGGACATCCCCATGCCAGCACACTGGTGCTCTTAGTGTCCAGTAAAACGGGACCCGAACCCCGACCCGACTGCAGCCGCGTGTTCGCGTTTAATTATTTAATAAGACGAAACTTAGATTAAAGTCATTAGCAACGTTAGCAGCGCGGCCGATGCTAAGGCCCATCCTCACAACACGACCCGGTAAAACAACAAAACTGTTCCCGTAACCTACGTGGCTCGCTCAAGATTACCTCAATTTAACCCAAAGATGCGCCACCAGCACGAAAATTACTGTAACGTCCACAAAAACAAAAAACAAAAACGTGCCAACGAGCTTTCTCGAGGCACTTCTCGTACCGGCTACACTTTGGACACATCGACCTAGTTTTTCTTACTTAATATACCCAATCGAGCCGCAATATCAATATAGAATCAAAGGACAGACTTAGGTGGTCTCATAGGTACGTTCCTGGCGTTAGGGATGACAATCCGAGGCAGATGGAAACAGATGTAACAGCAATAATGTTCCCACGAAAGAAGCAGCTATGTACCCACCATGTCGGTTCAGGCAGAAAGGAAGACCGGTGCATCCTGGGTAACCTAAATGCCGCGAGATTTGTGCGTAGCCCTAACGCGCACGTGCAGGAGAACCGATCTGGGGTCAGATTGATCGGATTTACCCCGTTTATCAACTTCTGCACACATCAATGAGTGCAACGTTAAACTAGTAGTTCAATATGGTAAAAAGGCAAGATTATTCGTAAAGCACATTTTCCTTGTGGCACATTCACTCATTGACTTGCTCCATTCATCTACTCAACGCTTGTATGAGCTCAATGTCACCTGGTGACGTTGTAATGTAAAGTTGTGTGTCATCTGCATAGTTATGGTAACTTATCTTGTTGTTTATTGTTATCTGAGCTAGCTGAGAATGTAGATATTAAATAGGAGGGTTCCTAGGATAGGACCTTGGGGAACTCCATGTGTAACTTTTGTTAATTCCGATGTAAAGTTATCTGTTGAAACAAAGCAGTCCCTGCCATTTAAGTAACACTCAAACCTGTCAAGTACTGTGCTGGGAAGTCCAACTTAATTCTCCAATCGCTCTAGCAATATACCATTGTCAAGTGTGTCAAATGCTCCACTGAGGTCTAATCATGCCAGGACTGTGGTACCTCCACAGTCTGTATTTATGTAGATGCCATTGAACATCTTGACAAGGGCAGTCTCAGTGCTGTGGTGAGCATGAAAACATGACTACAATATGTCAAATTAGTTGGTCAGACTTAAAATATGATATTGATGAACTGACTGCTGTTATAATCTTCTGGATTTTTTCAGTAAAAAAGTTATTAAATTAATTGCAGGCGTTAGTAGAGTGGAGTGGATCCAGCTGACACAGAGGGTTTGTCTGGTTCTGTCTGGGGTGTTTCTGATTATTTCTGGGGTGGTTCTGCTTCTGTTGGGATGGCTCTGGTTGTGTTTGAGGTGGTTTTGCTTTTGTGTGGGCTTGATCTGGTTGTGTTGGGGGTGGTTCTGCTTCTGTCTACGATGTTTCTGGTTGTCTTCAGGGTGGTTCCGGTTTTGTTTGGGGCAGTTCTGAGTCTGTCTGGGGTGGTTTCGGTTGTCATCCCTCACTTAAGTATTGAGCTTTCAAGGGCAAAGTTTTTCAAGGGTGTCAGAACGCTCCACAATTGAAAACCATTTTACATGCTGAATTTATAATAACACTTAAAAGTGCAATAGTTCAAAAATTAGAAAGCATTTTAAAAAGCTGAAACAATTGGAAAGAGTTTTGTGACTAGTTTAAAGTTTGAATGGTGTCTTTAGCTGAAAGAATGCTGGAGTAATAAGATCTGAAAGAGGTGGCAGGGATTTAAATATTTGCCCATTATAATTCCAGTGGGCCTTGGAAATCCTGGAATATCTTAAAAAGTTTAAGGATTTGAAATCAAATGAATTTATATGAAACAATACATCTTATGTAGAATATGATGCTGGGAGCCACAGTTCGCTATGACTGTCATCAGGTGGGCGTGTCCCAGCTGGCTTCCAAGGCATCTCTGTTCCATCCATTTGTGACATGGCGGTGAAGTGTGAGGCTTCAAGACTGCTCTTCAGGAAACCTGTGGGTGACGTCCCAGATGATATGTCCAGTAATGTTTACAGTCTGTGAGTCCTGTATAAAAGGAAAAATCACAATAATGTCACTCATGTAAAATAACTGTTAATAATTTGTATTATTCTGTAATACTAGTGTTAATCAGTAATTCAAATGCAAAAAGAACAAAAAATCAATTTTAAAAAATTTCTAAAATGTGTCTGTTTTGTTTTTTAAAATGAGTCACGCTGATCTGAATCCACTTTATCAACTAGAAGCAAACTGCACTGACTTGGAAAAAGCTCAGTTTAATTGATTAACAGCATACTGTATTCTTCCTTGAAAAAACATATACCGCTGCTTTTATGAAAAATAATGAAAAGGTTTTGATCCATGCTTCTTCCTCCTCATCTGAAGATGGAGACAGTGAAAGAAACCTCTCGGATGAGTCAGGGACAGTATGAAAATACAACTACAACAGCAGACGGGTTTTAGCTGTTGTATCATGTATCACATTGAGTCACATTGAGTTAAGATTACCTATCTGAAATCATCTCCCTTCTGCACATCAACAGCTTTCTTTATGGGAATATGTGTCAGAAAGGCATCAAAACTATTGTTCTGCCATATTCCTGCATAAGGAAAAAAATAATTTACACTTATTTAATGTTAGTGCTTTGTTCTATTCTACATTATAATATAATAATCATATACATACATAATATACATAATACACAATATCAATATATATATAGACATGGAGAAGCTGCCTTCAGCTTCTATGCTCCACATATCTGGAACAAACTCCAAAAAAAGCCTCAGATCAGCTGAAACACTCAACTTATTTAAATCCAGGTAGAAGTCATACCTGTTCTCAGCTGCATTTGAATGAAGTTCTACTATGTGATGTTTCAATGTCTCTGTAAAGCACTTTGAATCACCTTTGAATTGTGCTATACAAATAAACTTGCCTTGCCTTGGTTACTTCTCTCACTGGGTACAAAGACTGCACCACACTTTGAACTCCTAGAGATGATACCCACCCAGACACACTGAACCAGTTGTCTGCTCGCTTTGACCAACGGAGCAGCAACTGAGAAACCAGTCTGCAGCCTATGCTGGCAGAAGAGGACACCCCCATCGAGGTGCACCAGAACCAGGTCAGAACTCTAGATGGTGTCACAAAGAAAATCATCGGCATCATACCACTGCCTCAGGGACTTTTACTCCAGCCGACTCCAGACGAAGGCCACTGCCATTGCAAAAGACCCCACACACCCTGGACACTCCCAGTCCTCTCCTCTCCCACCTGGCAAAGGATACTGACTATAAAAAACAAGAACTAACAAACTGAAGCACAGCTTCTTTCCACAGGCCGTGAAAGCCTTCACCCCCTAACCCAAATCCCAGTTTAAATACTGTTTTTTAACAATGTTTCCTCAGCGATAATAAAAAGCTATTTTTTATCATCCAATAGGCGGGGCTTACGAGCTGACGCCCCCCGCCCCTTTCTCCTCCTCCCGCCTGCGTCGTGCCGCGCTTCGCCCGGCGGCTCTGCGGATGGGGGTGGAGGTCTGTTGGAGGATGTTGGGTCGGGGTATTATTACGTCGCTCGGCTTTTCTTGCTAACGTAGTGTCACCTGCTCACTTTTATCATGGGCTGTTTACAAGAAGACGAGAAGTAATCGCCATGGTTTCGCGGGCTGCTTTTCTTCTGTGGTAAATACGAGTCGTTGGTAGCAGCTGTCATATCGCCGCAGACGGCAGACTGTTGTGAGCCGTCGCGGGTAAACACGGGGCCCCCCAAGCCTCCTAACATACACTTGGGGGTGTCACTTTAGTACAAAGGTAGCGTAAACAGTCATGTGGATGTATCACGTATGTTTTTAAGGTGTCAGTCAGAGGGAACGTGTGGTTTCTGCGCGCGCAGATGGCGCTTGCTGTTGAGATGACGAAGCTAACTGTAGCCTCTCTAATGAAACAACAGATCTTCTGATGCTGAGCTGAAGACGGTGAGCTGCGATGGCAGAGCAAGACGTCTGTCCTCACCTGGACTCGATAGGCGAGGTGACAAAGGAGGATCTCCTCCAGAAGTCCAAGGTGGGTGAACGTGTTGATGTGTCACTGCAAGTCATTGGCTGTTTGTCCCACGTTTAACGCATACACCCGATCGTAACGGTTGTTAAGCAACCAGGTGAGATATGCTACAAAAACAGTTTTTCTATGATGATCCCAACTATTTCTGCATGCACTTCTAAGTTTATGCTGTTTTCTTCGTTTGCAGGGAACTTGCCAGTCCTGTGGAGCTGGGGGCCCAAACCTGTGGGCCTGTCTCCAGGTAGGGTCGGGACTCAGACGAGCTTTTAAGATTTCTTCAAGTGATCTTTATCTCTTAATGTTGGCTGGTTACTGCAACAGCAGCTCCTGCTGCACTAACCATGCATCATCTGATAGCAGGAGGCAGGTGACTGCTTAATAATTAATGATAGTGTGGTGGATAAACTTAACTGGAAATGCAGCAAATATCAAACTTGCAAGCCAGAAAGTTAAATTAGTCTTATCTTTTGACTGACGCCATCTTCGGATCAGGCAGATCCTGTCTCACACAGTTTGTCTGTTCTCTAGAGTGACTGTCCTTACGTCGGTTGTGGAGAGTCATACTCTGATCACAGCACGCTGCATGCACAGGTAAAACCCTCTTAGGATAAATAAGTCCCCCCCCCCCACACTTCCTCCAGCAATTCACCTCCTTGACTGCTTGAACATCTAATCAATCAAAAGTAATGGCTGTTTGTGGGCTTCTTTTAGGCTAAGAAGCACAATCTGACAGTGAACCTGACAACCTTCAGGATCTGGTGCTATGTGTGCGAGCGGGAGGTGTTTCTGGATCAACGGCCGGCCCTGGTGCCGGTGCCAGCTGCAGCCCATCACTGCAAAGCCACAGAGCAGGTGCAATATAAACCCAGTGCACGTCATTCATCTCCGACTCTGGCTGAAGTGAATGTACACAACTTATATAATGTATTTATCATTTATACAGGATTCAATCCCCTCAGCTGCAGGTCACCCACTCAAAGCAGTACCGATCGCTGTGGCAGAAGAAGAAGGTTCAGAATCGGAGGAGGACGAGCTTAAACCCAGAGGTACCAAAGTTTAAACATATCAACAGTTTTTAAGGATCCAAAAACAAGCAGAAATAAGTTGTCATGCAGCACACAATGTTTTATAAAAAAAAACTTACAAGCCCCTCTTCTTTTAATACAGACTTGCAAACCTTGTTTCTCTAGGCAGCTTGACTTATTTTTTCTTTTTCACCTGAGGAGTTTTGAGCTCATAAAATGTTAAAGTCATATGCAAATCCCTGGCCGTGGGTGGGTCAGTGATGTGCATAGCAAACAGGATTTGCGTGTTACTTTCAAAGCCTCTGAGAGTTACATTGAGTGTGATGATGGCGAGTTCACACCGGCGCATCCCCCCACCCCACTTCCCTTCTTCTACACCTGAGTTCATTATTACATTATATAAGAGCTTTGTGCATGTTGTTCTTGTTGCTTGTAGGCTTGACGGGAATGAAAAATATTGGAAATTCCTGCTACATGAATGCTGCTCTTCAAGCTCTGTCCAACTGGTGGGTCTGCTTACTAACTCTACAAGTGTCAGGGATGTGACTCTCTTTTTTTCTGTATTTTTAATTAATTAATTTTTCTCTAATGGGACCTCCTTCTAAAGCCGTTGCAGTGAACGTCTTATCCGTTTCTTCTCCAGCCCGCCTCTCACTCAGTTCTTCCTGGACTGCAGTGGACTGGTCCGGACCGATAAGAAGCCGGCTCTGTGTAAGAGCTACCAGAAACTCATCTCAGAACTCTGGCATAAGAAACGGTAAGAGAGCACATGCTTAGGACCAGTTTCTGGGCGGAAGCTTTACAGTTATTTCATGGATTGAAACATTTTTCCTTTCTTTTTTTCTGCCTCCTCAGGCCCAGCTACGTTGTACCAACCAGCTTATCCCATGGGATCAAACTGGTAAACCCCATGTTTCGCGGTTATGCACAGCAGGTAAGAGCCTCTTTGTCTTCATACTTTCAACCCCTGTTCATATATTTTTCATATCCATTTATTTTTGCTGTTGGAACACTTTCTGTTTGCACCGGTGTTATCTTTGGCCTGGGTTATCGTGATGTTGTTTACATGCTTGCACGGCCGAGCGCAGACTCGGCAAGTCTCTAAAGTTAATCACAAGCTTATTATCCGTACACGGTATTGCACGTGCGATGATTGGGTGGTGTGGATAGACTCAAACCTAAGCACATTCTCATCTATAAAGCTATTGTTGGTCTCCTGTCAGATTATTCGCAACTAAAAAAACACCCCCTTTAGAAATATGCCTAATATTCCATAAATCTAGTCAAAATTGTTGTATTTGAAGCAAAAATATCTTTGCTGATAGACTAAGAGAGGTCAAGTAGAATTTAATAGTGTAATTTTTCTTCTTTTTTTTTTACTTACTTAGAAATGAATTTTTGCGGTGCAGACACAAACATCCTTTTGTGTCACAGTATTTTAATAATATGGTAAAGCAGCGTATGCCCCCGCGACCTGGTTCTGGATAAGCGGATGAATATGGATGGATGGATGGATGGTAAAACAGCATGTATAAGAAAAAGACGTGATCAAGGAAAAGTCTTTTGGTGGGGAGGTGTTGTGGGTAGAGTCAGCTGTCCTCCAACCACAAAGTTACTGGATCAACATGGCAAAGTGTCCCTGGGAAAGACCATGAGCCCCCACGTGCCGCCCCTCCCTGTTAACTTTTAATGATGCTACTTTATTCAGTAAACCTTATTACTTTTTGAATTGTTACGTTATGCCATATCCTCAAAAAGCACATAAAAACATTTATACAATGCATCTTTAACTTTGAGTCTCACAGAGTTTGGATGAGACCTGAACTGTCACTTAAAAAACACAAGCCGCTCTAGTCAGACCATTGAAATCGTTGCATTTCCTGATACTTTGATTTGCATTGTAATCCATTTTTAAAGTTTATTTATATTTGGATCTGATTTGATTTGACAGTTGCCAGACCAACCTTTTTCTCACAAATTTTTCCTATATATGCAATTATTTGTTGCCACAAGAAAAGATTTGCGTATATTAACTTGTGAAATACTTAGGGCATTACATGTTTTAATTAGATTGTTCAGAATTCAATCTTTCAATCATTAAGTTACAGCCAAGAATCTTCATTTTCCTTGTTTCTTTTTTGGTCCAGGACACCCAGGAGTTCCTGCGCTGTCTGATGGACCAGCTACACGAGGAGCTGAAGGAGCCTCTGACAGAGTGCAACATGAGCGGGGACGGAAGTGACGTTGAGGAGAGAAGAGACGGGGATCGCTCCCCGTCCGAGGATGAATTCCTGTCCTGTGACTCCGGTTCCAGCAGTGACCGGGGGGAGGGAGGAGGGGTGGGTGACGGCGAGCTGCTCCTGCAGGACGAGTGCGACGGGGTGAGGTCGCCCGCTGCAGGGATGGGGGGTCTCGGTTCGCCGGCGGTGATTTCAGAGAAAGAGAGGCTGAAGGAAAAGAGGGTGTCCGGCTCCCCCCTCCGCGGAGGCTCGCAAGAGATGGATGAGGATGCGGATGTGGACACAGCAGCTGAGGAGGGTCTTCCTGAGAGTTGGGGGGATGAGTCGATGGCACCAGGACCAAACACTGAGGTCCACAGCCAAGACAACAACCAGACATCCAACGCAGGTCAAGGGCAGGCACAGAGCATCAACACAGCAGGTACAAGGACATGAGTAATATCAAAGTGACTCTCTTAAAGTCTTTTTATGATCATCTTTTAAATTGTAAATTTTGTGCCTCCAACTTTATTTTTCATTTAGAGCCAGACAACGAAGCGTCAATGAGCCAGCCGCAGTCCACTCCCTGCAGTCCTGTCCGAACCCTTCAGGACCTGCACCCCAAACTGTCCTCAAGTCCACCACGCTCCAGCCCCCTCCGCTCTGCAGGACCTGCATACTCCTTCAAAAAAGGTGGGCGACTGTCTCCGCCTTACTGCTAAAGATGTTTCGCTGCTTTTGCAGGACATTGAATCTGTTGTGGGACTCGTTTTTTAAATTTCCACTCGTGGACACACATTTGCACCACCAATTACAGTTTATTGTGGATAAAGCAGCCAAAAGAGATTTGAAGTGGCATGTGTTGTCACTCGGTTTCAAACATTTACGCTTTGCATTGACATCAAACTGCAGTTGACTCTTAAAAGTTTAATCTCAAGAGTGCAAGTAGAAGGCAGCTGTCTTCTTTTTGCTGTTTTTTGAAGACAATTTCCCTCTCCCTGTGAATCACGTGACCACGTGGCTGTCTTCAAAAAAATTCAAAGGATTTTAATTCCAAGTTTGAAAAGATCTCTATCCATATTACACCCATAAGCGCACATCACACAGCTGTCCGTGCTCACCTGGCGTGTGTTTTAAAAAAAAAAAGATTACTGGAAAAAAACTTGTTCTTAAAATGGGTTTTCCAATGCATGTAAGGAGTTTTAGAAAATGCAGGATGTGGCTGCATGACGGCTGACACCAGAGACAACAAAGTTAGCAGCACCTGCTACGTTATCGTTCACGCTAAAGTGCCTGTGTGTGTTATTTTCTTGTCATATGATACAGGCTCGGTGAATCAGGGACGGAAACGTAGCGACCCAGAAGAGCAAATCATGAAGCGATTTGGTGCAAGAGGTTTGATTTCACCCGAGTAGCCTAGATGCCGGGCGTAACTGTCACAGAAGTGTTACGCTGGGACGTGTAAACATGTTAACGTGGACGAAGCCTGAAACGTCCCTCCAGTCACTTAAGAGACGAGAGTGTGACGTTATTTGTCCCTTTACTTTTCTTTCACTGCAGTGGTTCTCAAACTTTTTACAAGGAGTACCACCTTTAGACAATGGTCGACTTTTAAAGTACCAAAGTTGCAACCAGAGTTACACCAAAGTAATGCAAGAGTTTACACAGTGTAGTATAACGATGTTGCTAATATGGATATTATTTAATATCCACCTGTTTTATTTAAGTGAAGTTGACTGCAGACAAAACTGCAGTCAAACAATCATGAATAAGGTCAAATATAGATTAAAACAATGTACGTTCAGCATGAGTATGATGAGAACATGCAGGCATAGGGACAAAAAAACAGATAAACCTTTGTTTTCCAAGTGTACGTCTGTAACATTTTATTTCAGGGCTTACTGTTTATATGTGTGTGATATGTCATAATATCATATATACTTTTAACGACTGTGTCATCTTTATTTAAGAAAAAAAAAAAAAAAAATCTTAGACATGGCAAACCACTAGAGGGAGCTCGCGTACCACAGTTTGAGAACGACTGTTTTAAGTGAACTAATCGGTGACATTTGTGCTTTCGATTAAAATGTTATCAGCAGCGGTTATTTTCTTAGTTTGACAACTTTATGTTAAATTTAGACCCATCTACAGGTTCAAAATCTAGTTTTTCTAAATAACATGATGATGTAACACACATAACTTGGTGTTTTCTGCTTGGTTAGTAGACGTTTGGAGTGGAGTTTTGGTTTCAGTCAGCACAGAGCATTCGAGCCTTGTAGTGAAGACAAACATCTTCAAACCAGGGCTTCGTCGCATCACATCACGCTATTGTTGAGCAGAGTTTTTGTTTCACCTGCAAACAGATCTCTCCAGCAAGTGAGGCTCACTAGCCGTTTCTGCTCAGAGATCGAGACTAGACATAAGCGGGAAGGTTGACCAGCTTGAGACATTTCGCAGCATCCCATTTCTCCTTTTGCATAGAATAAAAAGATTTAAAAAAAAAAAAGGTGAATCATCAGAGATGCAAAGTAGAAAACAAGGTTAACACGAGCTAAATCTTAACATATAACAAAAACTTTCCCAGCTTTAAAAGGAACAGCTGTAGTCCTTGGAAACAGATCCATGTGACACTGAGCGTGTTTTGTTTAAAATGAGATTCTGGGTGTTGCAGCACAAGGACAGTGACACGCCGTTTGTTTCTTTCTTCTTCACTGAATCGCAGCGCCAAGGGCAGCTGTGTTTAATTTGCTCTGTCAGCCGAGTCTGTCCTCTAAAATCGCTCCTGCCATCTCTGCATTTTCCAGCTCAGCTGTTGCTGAGTTCCAGGAAGAAGAAGCAGTCTCACTATCGCAGCGTGATCTCTGATATCTTTGATGGCTCCATCCTCAGTCTGGTCCAGTGTCTAACTTGTGACAGGGTAAGATGCACATCTCATGTTTAAACACCAGGTGAGGCTGCTCACATATGCGGTCGCAAACAATATAATTATTGTTTGGATAGAAATAGATGTGTCTACTTCATCTCAGCTCTGTTAAAAAAAATGTAACTGAAAATTCTGTAAAAATGGACTAATTAACCACCATTTAAAAGGGATTATTTGTTCTTACTGCAACCCCAGATACAGAAAAAAAATGGGAAACTGTGTAAAAAGTACATTAAAAACAGAATGCAAAGACCTCCAAATTGCAAAAACCCATATTTTATGCAGAATAAAACTTAGAAAGCATACCAGATGTATCTGTGCCGCTCCTCTCTCTGTTCTTGATCTTCTCTTTCCTGTCTCCCTTTTCCTGCTCTACCCAGCTGCCCTTCGGCAGGAGGGTCCCCCCTTATGATCCAGGTCCTGAGAATCAGGACCATCCGGCTTGTTATCAGCACTCAGTTCAAATGCATTTCTGATGGTATAAGGGTACATTGGTGAATGGTTAATACATGTTTTAGAGCCACATATACTCACATCCACAGTCATTTTTTTAGGGAAGGTCTTGCATTTTTCAGCAAGACGATGCTAAACTGCATATTGCATCTATTTGAAAAAAAAAAAAGGATGGATTTGTACTGGAAGTTTACATGTGCTGAACTGGCTTGCTTGCAGTCAAGGCCTTTGACCAGTAAAAAAAAACAACAAATATTTAGCAAATCATGAAACAACAAATATGATAAATAAGACCAAGAACTGTTGAACAGATCAAAGCTTATATAAAACGAAAATGGGACATTAATCTCCCAAAAACTACCCCCCCTCCCCCAAAAGAAAAAAATCAAATTCAAAACAAATTCCTAAAAACTTTTGATTATAAAAAAAAATAAAATAAAAATAAGTAACATTTATTCAAAGAGCACCTATCCAGATACCAGTCACAAAGTGCTTTACAATATAAATATTATACCAATAGATTAAAAAAAAATGCCAGTGCCACCACATCAAAAGCCCGATCATCATCATCATTATCACGTGTTTTAAAATGAGAATGAGGCACCAGCATCATCCTCCTCACAGAAGATCTCAGAGACTTGACCACAAGAGTACGGGCACAAGAGCTCAGAGATATACTGGGGTGCCTTACCATTAAGATCTTTGAATGTTAAAACAAGAATTTTAAAATTGATCCTCAAACTGAATGTAAAAAATGTAATGTTTTTTTTTTAAGTCGGAGTAATGTGGTTCCTGGAGTTGGACAAAAGGCATGCAGCTGCATTTTCAACTGACTGCAGCTGATTCAGGGATATTTTGTTCAGACAAGTAAAAAGACAATTACAGTAATCCAGCTGTGAATAGATGAAGAATCATTCCCATAGCTGGCTTTGAAATGTTAATTTTGCAGCGTTTCTTAGATGGGGGGGAAAAAGCAGAGCAAGTCAGCTGCTGAACATGGAGACAGAGTGTCCAGAAACTGTCCAGAATGATCCTGAGGTTCCACAAACTAGATTTTACAAACTCTCCAGCCGACCCACACCTCAGTTTTATTGCTGAGATGTAACTGTCAGGAACAAAAATATTGGTGTCAGTTTTACTTGAGTTTAATTGTAGACAGTTTGTGGCTAAGCAGGACTTGGTGACAGTTAAACAATCATTCAACTCAACGCGACTAAATGGGTCATTTGGATGGAAAGAACAAAGAAGCTGGTTATTGTCAGCATAAAGATGATAGGAAAAGTTGCTGAAATTTGTAATAAAATGACTAAGATTCAAAATGTACAAAGTAAACTAAATGGGTCCAAGAACAGATCCTTGAGGAACACCACAGGAAAGAGGATCTTTTGCTGGTGCAAAGTCTTTGATAAAACCAGAAAAGCTCCTGTCAGTGAGGCAGGAACCAGTCTAGGGTTTCACCCACAGACAATCACCAAGAAAATACTGTCGTTAACAGGGTCAAACGATGAGCTTAGGGCCGAAAGAACAAGCACAGAATAAAAACCAGAATCATCTGTCATTAAAACGTCATTCAGAGCCCTGAGTAGAACAGTTAAAGCTGGATTACGTTTACCAAAGCTTGACTGAAATATGTCAAAGATGTTATGCTTTTCTAGAAAAGCTACAAGTTACACAGTGACAACCTTTTCTAAACTCTTTGATAACAAGCAGACGGAACAAAACCGGTCAAAAGAGACAGGTTAATCACATCAACAAGTTTTAAAACTTTTAAAAACGGTGACATCAGCAGGGCTTGATGAAGCTTTAATTTTGGATAGTACAGCACTAATGCTGTCCTGTGTAACTGCTGAGAAGTACTCCAGCTTTGCAGGAAAAGTGAAATCACCAACACGGAGAGGAGATGAAGGTGTAGTGCTTAAAGGACATTTTTTAACCTTCACTACAAAGTCGTTACGGTCACTGTCAGAAGAAACTGGCAGATCTGCTGAGAAATATATATTTGAGATTTGCAAATCATTGCATTTTGTTTTTATAAACATTTTACAACATCTTTGAAGTTATGTTTATGATTACTATCTCAATGGCAACTGTTTCTAATTTTCATCGCTAAAAAACATTTAATTAATAACGATTAAAGCTCTTTTCTCTCTGCTAGAAACACACATTGTAATTCAGCTCTCTGAATGTGTGACAGGTTTCCACCACGGTAGAAACCTTCCAGGATTTATCCCTCCCTATTCCCGGTAAAGAGGACTTGGCCAAGCTCCATTCATCCATCCATCAGAACCTTCCCGTCAAGACTGGCGTGTGTCCTGACACTTACGGCTCGCAGGGCTGGATCTCTTACATCGTGGACTCCATACGTCGGTCAGTGACTCACGCATGACCCACTCAGAGTTAAGAAGAAGCGAGGACACATGCATTTAACCAGCTGAATTCAATAGAATCTGATTACCTTTGCAGTTATTTATTTGGATATGCTTTAATCAGAAGTGTGAAGGCTTTCATATTGACCTCATCTTCAGATGCTGGCAGAGATTTGAGACATTAGGGAAAAGTTTTCCCAGAGAAAGCTGGCGTGTAAAATCTTGAGCTGTCATGCTCGGTTTCTTGCTTGTGAAATTCCATCTTTTCGTTCTGAAAGTCAGCCACACCTCCATTTCTAGGAAGATGAAAAGGAAACGGAAGTTTGGCTGCTGTAGTTGCAGCGGCGTAGTCAAGAGAAGGTGATGCAGGTGAGGACATGCAGCTCTGTCACTTGACCAAGTGTGTTGTACCCTGATCCTCATTGTCGCATGGAAGGATATTGCTTGAAATTTCAGCTGTGTTGATGTTGGGGATTGTGATTCATACTATGGTTTTGTGCGTAACAGGAAACATAGAGACAAAGCTGATTAGTCACCGTCTCTGGATAAACAGTAAGACTTCAGATTTCTGCCTCCATTGAGGAGAATCCTGTATTTATAGAATATAATGCCGTATGGTTCACTGAGCAGTAATCTGGACTCTGTACCCGTCTGTTGTGATGAAGAGAGATGAGTCAAAAGGGAACGCTTTCTGTTTACCCACAGTCCAACTCTCACCTATGGTAGTGACTGAAAGAATGACAGTAGACACTGTGTGATTCTGTGTGACTCTTATAAGATAAATGCAAGCCACACTGTACGAGTTTGATCTGCTTAATCTTGGGTAAGACGTCAAGAACGGTGTGCACAGACAGTGATGCCCTCGTGTGTTGTAGGCGCGACCTGATGCGGCAGGATGTAGGTTGCATCATCAGCATGCCGGGCGGGTAGAAAACAAAAGATGAACATGAACCACTGACGTAGCGTTAATGTGTGCTGAAAGTACTTTAAAAATATAGTTTAAAATAGTGAGGTGGTTCAGACTTCTGGTTAGGATGCTTCCTTGACGCTCCCCCTCTGGAGTTGTTTCGGGTATATCCAACCGGGTGGAGGCCTTAGGGCAGACCCAGGACATGCTGGAGAGATGTGTGTCTTGGCTGGTTTGGGAGTCCTGCAGTATTCCTCTAGAACTAAACGTGGGAGAACCCCAACCACCCCGGCCGAAAACCTAAAGACACCTAAGAAAAGAGGTCTGAGCCTCTTGCTTAGGTAAGTGGAAGTTGTTAAATAGATTTATGTGTCACTGAGCTGCCAACAGGAGGAATGATTTACAGCTCTATGGGTTAAGTAGGTACCATATGTGTGTGAAATAAGCAATGCCATACTCTTCTTTTTACGAGATTCTTGCGATAGGAAAGTGCTGCAGACATGTTGTTAGACATAAAAGACTCACTTCCTCCACATGTGAATGTGTTCACACCTGGATCAGACGGTCGAGATGCACATGCAGGCTCTAACTTGATATCGTTCAGTGGATCCAGCTGTGTCATCATTACTGCTCGTCGTTCTCCAGCTCTGTAACCGTCTACGTTTTTTTTTTTTTTATGTGCCAATTTCAAAAAGTGCATGGACTAGTTTGAGTCATTGATTTTGTATTAAACAGTGAATCTGATGACCATGTGCATATAAATGAAGTTACTTTTGAATCATCAGCATGACGTTTGATGGTGAATTTAGAGAATCATCATCTTTTTCCTTTTCTGTTAGTTCTGTATGGTTTTGTAGGGTCTTGCCTTCATTGGCGAGTTTCTGATGAACCCTCTTTGGAGTATCCGCCCAAAAAAGCAGAGTTGAATCACAAGTTTTATTGCATCTTTAAACTTTTGTTTGCCAAACTTCACTTTGCTTAGCAGTAACACATGATCAACACTAGTTTAATAATAATAAAAAAAGTTTTCTTTTTCTTTATCAACAAAGTTGTTGCACAGTTAGAAAAAAACAAAAAGAAAAAGCATATTCCCTTCAGGATTTGGTGCAGACCAAAATGTGGTGAAAAGTAGAGGTTCCTGCTTGGAAATGTGGACTGATCCTACTAAGATCCCTCAGCCTGGTAGGAGATTGTCCGCGGGGCACATTGCAGTAATCAAACCTGACATTGTTGTGCCTTTGAACAGGTTTGTAGTGTCATGTATCCCGAGCTGGTTTTGGGGTCCCATGGTGACGCTAGAAGACTGCCTCGCTGCCTTTTTTGCTGCAGATGAACTCAAAGGTACGCATATCCTGAAATATGCTCCTTTGCATTGATGGTATTGTGTTACATTGTTATTTTTATTTTTGTGTCCTTGTTTTCTAGGAGACAACATGTACAGCTGTGAGAGATGTAAAAAGTGAGTGTTTGCAGTAGATCTATGAACCGATAGTCTTCATCCTTCACATGCATTTGTTTACTCCTTTTGTTTTCTGCAGGTTGAGAAATGGCATTAAGTACTGCAAAGTTCTTAAGCTTCCAGAGGTACTTTTGTTTTTTTTTCCTGCCCAATCATCTGATCTCTATCTTGCTTGAGATGAAGAGTTTGATTTTGGTTGTGATCTGCTGCTTAACTACGTCTCTGTTCCAGATTCTGTGCATACACCTGAAGCGTTTCAGGCACGAGGTGATGTATTCGTTCAAGATAAGCAGCCACGTTTCCTTCCCTTTGGAGGGCCTGGACATGCGGCCTTTCCTGGCTAAAGAGAGCCCATCCCAAGTCACCACTTACGATCTTCTGTCTGTCATCTGCCACCACGGCACAGCAGGAAGTAGGGAACACTTTCGTTTTTCCGAGACGACATCAGTGCCCCGTCTCCGTGTTTGATAACGTTTCTTCTTTAATTTTTTTTTGTCAATGCAGGTGGACACTACATAGCTTACTGTCAGAACGTGATCAACGGCCAGTGGTACGAGTTTGACGACCAGTATGTGACAGAAGTCCATGAGACGGTGGTACAGAACGCAGAAGCATATGTGCTGTTCTACAGGTGAGCATCAGAGGACCTCATTTACCCAGAATCAGCACAGCTCACTGGGCTCACTGGGTTTTGTCACGGACTGATGCAGGAAAAGTAGCGAGGAATCGGTCAGAGAGAGACAGAAGGTGGTGGCTTTGGCCAACATGAAGGAGCCCAGCCTGCTGCAGTTTTACATCTCCAGAGAATGGCTGAACAAGTTCAACACCTTCGCCGAACCAGGCCCCATCAGCAATCACACCTTTCTATGTCAGCATGGAGGTAATGACGTGGTAATTGTGTCGGAATCCCTTCGAGATCAGAATCAGACGTTTATCTGCTTTCTCCACCCTTAAAGTTAAAAAAAAGGAACTCACCTGGTTGAGCAGGCGGTAAATTACTAGTAATAAAGGTTACGAGACCCAACAATCTTCACCAAAGGGACTCATTTAGCCCCTTGATTGTGGAAACAATGACTTAAATCTGACTGATGGAGCACTGCCACGTTTGCAGTTTAAATAATAACTTGGAGGTTTTTATTTAAAAAAATGGGGTGACTGACAAACTATACAATGCTGAAAATCTCATTTAATGACATAAAATATCTAACAAAAGTTATAACGCCCACATTGCCCCAAAATAAATAAAAAAGTAAATAAATGAATAAATAAAAATGACGGACACAGTGCAAGGATTTGCAGATGATTTGAAACCCATTTTTAAATGAAGGTTGTCCAATATTACATACAATACAATACAATGCTTTCCCAGTTTCAGCACTGGATATGTTGCACCATTAAAAAAAAAATTGATAAAGGACTGATCAACCGTCGCCTCTCACGTTACAT
The DNA here is from genome assembly GCA_014839995.1 of Xenentodon cancila. Lineage (NCBI taxonomy): Eukaryota > Metazoa > Chordata > Actinopteri > Beloniformes > Belonidae > Xenentodon > Xenentodon cancila. The sequence goes on along the minus strand of CM026215.1, from coordinate 6,420,092 downwards.
AGTATTCATGTGCAGTGTAGTTTTTCGAATTCGATTGATTCATGTGAATGTTTTGATTAGGAAAAACCCGGCCATGCTGCTTTTAAGTTGCAGATTTCAACGCGCATGTGGGCAGCAACAACAAGCATGTCAACGGAGAACAATTGTGGATTTCTTATTCTTAATCTTTCAGGTTGCTTTATTAACGCTTTTTCTGCACAGGGATCCCTCCTAATAAGTACCACTACATCGACGATCTGGTCGTGATCGTTCCTCAGAACGTGTGGGAATACCTTTACAACAGGTAAATGTACACAGTGCTACCATATTAACTCATAACCCAGTTTGTTGAACTATTGTTTTGGGTTTTTGTTGACTAAAATGTAGAGGTTTGATGTAGTAGTAGTAGAGTAAACTCTTTAGGACTGGTTCCAGCTAAACACACTGCTGGGTTTAAAGACCTATTTATATACTTGTTGCATTAAGTCTACTGAGCTTGAAAGATTTTTCTTTGCCTTTATTTGACGCTGTTCTCCTTCATGCATTTGTGCATTCACCTGTAACTGAATATTGTGTGATATTGAGTATTGTGTGGTATTTTAAGTACCTTTTGATTAAATATTGTGTCTCTGCTTTTAGTTTTGGAGGCGGCCCAGCCGTCAACCACCTGTACATTTGCACTATCTGTCAGGTGGAGATTGAAACTCTGGCGAAACGCAGGAAAACAGAAATCGACACCTTCATCAAGGTAAACGCCTGCATTTCAATGGGGTTCACATGTGTGTAAGTCTATCTTTATGCTTTGTGTTTAGTGTTTGAATGAGAGTTTTTCCGTCATTTGTAGTTGAACAAAGAGTTTCAGGCTGAAGAGGCTCCGACTGTGATCCTCTGTATCAGCATGCAGTGGTTCAGGGAGTGGGAGAGCTTTGTGAAGGGCAAAGACAACGGTATGACCCAGCAGCATAAAAGTACAGGTGGTTATTTGAGTTCTCCATCTTTGTCTCTTTACAAAGCTCCTTTTTTTCCCACCTCAGAGCCACCAGGCCCCATCGACAACAGTAAGATTGGTATTATGAAAGGAGGACACATACAGCTGAAGCAAGGTAAACCTCAGCACTGATGGAGGAAGATGGAGCAAATGATGTAACTGGATGGTAAAGTATTTTTTTTTTCTTCTGTTTTCCACCTCAGGTGCAGACTACGGTCAGATCTCAGAGGAGACGTGGCAGTACTTGCTGGGCATTTACGGTGGAGGCCCTGAGATCGCAGTGAGACAGACGGTGGCCTCGGCTGACCCAGAGAGCCTTCATGGAGAGAGGAAGATTGAAGCCGAAACGAGAGCACTTTGAGAGGAATGGAGGTGTGAGTATTTACTAATGCTAGTTCTTGTTGAATTAAATTGAACAGTGTCCTATTAACAAGGGCAATTACATCGTTGGATTTCAGTTTTCAGGGTTATTGCTTCTTTACAGAAGAACATAATCCGAGATTATAGCATCTGTTGTCAAACACTTTAATCCTGACTCTTTCGCTCTTGCCTCTCCTTTACCTGTATTGTCTGAAGAGACTGGCATCTGTCTCACTGAAACATGACTGCATTCTCAATATTCACGATTTTTTTTGTTGTTGTTTTTTTTTTTACATGACATCAGATTTGTCCATATTCTTTGCCAGTGATCTTGACTTTTTCCAATAACGACCATAGTAGCAAATAGTTGAAATCTCCTCTTTTCTCCCTGTTTTTCTGTTGTCAAACATCCGTGTCTCGTATCTTCTCTTCAGCTTGGATAGATTTGGGGTCTTTTTTTGGGGCTTTTAGAAACTCAATCAGCTTCTCTCACATACAAAAACAGCTTTCCAGTTGTCATGGTTACTCATAGATGTTAAAATAGGCCTGAACCTTCACCAGAAGCCCCTTAAGGAGCACAGCATCCAAACCAGTGTAGAAAAATCTTGTATACAGACATGGCATTTCTCTAAATATACTTTGGATTGCATGAAGCTGAAGTCTTGGAGCGTGAGACGATCCCATCAACGTTGCTTGCGTCAACAGCAGCGGCTCATAAATTCCTTCTGGCCGGCAGATCTGCAAATGTGGCCAGGAACAACAGAGAGCAGTCGACAGCTGGAAAACCTAACTTGGGGAGTTGGAGATGAGTGTCCTTTGGTTCTCGAACAGTTTCTCATTTTTATGTTTTATTTTACTCTCCCCAGGTCTTCCACGTTCCACTTCTGTCTTCACAAGAAGCTGAGGAATTTGCACCTCGATGAAGACGCCCCTTTGTAAATGTAGCGCTGTATTATTTTGATGCAGCGCCACAAAGAGGAGGGAACGGTACTTCGGTAGTGCATAAGTCAATCACTGGATAACCCAGATCTTCAGTGTTAAGGCGTTTAAAAACAAATAAGATGTGCTACATCTCAGTAACTGTGGTGTCTCAGTGGCTGCTGTAGTTGACTAGGTCTCATGTACTGCTTCAACTGGTGGCGGCAGGTTGGCAGCTGCCGGTGTCACAAACCAAAATGCTGCAGAGAGCATAACTTTATAGGTTTAGTGCAAAGACTTTTTCTGTTTCACTGGTAGCAACGACCAAGATGCATTAACACGCTTTCTGTTGTATGCCTGTTTACTAGTTACATAGCAACAACTGCAGTGAAGACGTGAAAGGTATCAAATAAAATCAACTCCTGCACCTCCAATCTCAACAGCACCGTGGAGTGAGTCCTCAGGAATCAGTTATTTTTATTTATTTATTTTTTTTGTTCAATTATGCCTGTTAAAATGCCCATAGCAGGCTTATTTATGACTACAAAACATGCATGTTTGGGTTATAACAGATCATTTTTGGGGCTCAAAATGCATGCACCTGGAAGAGAGAGGCATTTTACTGACAGGATGAGGCTCTTTTTTCTTTTCTGCTCAGATAATTATCTGTTGATGTGCTCGAAATTATCTAAACATTGAGTTGCTTCCGTTTGGTTTATGCAAACGCAACCATCAAATAGGCATAAGGGCATGTGTAAAGTTGACTGATGAGATTTTATGAGTCATACAGGAAGAGCTTAGCAGGAGAGAGAAATGTGCATCTAAAGGGTGATAATAGATCTTGTTCAATGAAAATATGACTTTTTCTTGTAAAAACTTAGTTTTTTTGCAATTCTCCTGCAACATTAGTTTAAATTTACTTGTATCAGCTGCTATTTGAGCTTCCTGTGATTCAAAGTAATGTAACGGTTGTTTATTAAATAAAGCACTTTTTCCACCATGTAACAGTTAAGAGCGAGCTAGTGTGGTAGAATCACTAAGAATCAGCACAGCATGTAAACATTCAAACCCGTCGTAGCAGAAAGGTCCTTTCTGTTTGCGTTTGAATGCATTTAAGCTTTTTCCTCTTTGCTATATTTTTGTCATTTAGTTATCATCAAGTACGAGAGTAAGGCACATTTTACACAGGTATTTGCTTGTTAAACAAAAAATATGTGTGCATATGTATATATCTTAAATTTACAGTCCATTTTAAAAGTTTATAAATGATACACATCACTTAGTAAAACACTCAAGTTACAGTCCGTTTGTAAAGATTGGGCTTTTCCACCTGAGGAGACGGATCTGATGGTCTCCTAAAAAGTGCTCTGTGATTGTACTTCAGCCATCAGGTTCCAGTTGTCTTCTATCCGCTAATTAAAGTCACCTGTTAGTAACTGCTCTAAGGTTATATCTTATTTTATATTTTTTTTAATTTTCTGTATGTGTTACAGCTGTTTGCTGGAATTAAGAATATTGGAAGAAAGAACAAGCTTTACATTTTAAGATGGATAGCTATGTTTTTAGTTTAGATTTACTTTCTGATTATATTGAAATCCACTTTACAAAAGAGCATAATGGATGAATACTGCTGCTGTAGAGGCGTCGATGTTTAAATCCAGAAATACTGTTTAAAACCTGGAATTTTCAATAACAAATGACCTAAAATGAAAAGGAAGGCAGGATCTATTTCAGTCAGGATCTACTGAGCTGTTTTCTCCTTTTCCCTCTAAAATAATAGATTTAGCAGTTGTGGATTATGTAATGATGAATGAGAGTTTATGTTAAGTTCATCTCTATAGCAGATTGGTGGGTTTGTTGAGCCATGTAACGAGACTTGTGTAGGGGAACATGAATCCAAACGTTCACAGTTCACTAATTAAAGCTTAAAGTGCAGTTGATTTATTAGCTCTTTCTAATCTTCAGAAGTTTGGTTGATGGTGACAGAGTTCTCGCCAAGGTGCATCATGGGGCTCGTAGTTAAGTAACCCTCTAATGTAGCGGACACAGCTGCACTTTGACCCAGCTTTTAATCGTTTTACTGACGATCGACCGGGGAGAGTTTGTAGAAGGGCAATGATTAAAGTCACATTTACCACAGTTAAATATAATAAAAAGACTAAAGTTTAAGACAGTTGGCCTTATCATCATAAGTCAACCACAAAGTTGAAGTTAAAAGAAAGACATTTTACACATCTCTTCGAATTAAATGAGTGCGAATTGACAACACATCCCAGGTCTTTGACTGGTGATGGGTAGAAGCAGACTTTGATTAGGGAAAAAACAACAAAAAACATGTTTCAAAAGTCCAAACAAACACAAGTTCAGACAAGAACAGTAAATACTGCACTGCATTGCCATGCGTACTGTAAATACCGTGCAGTATACAGCATCTACTGCAGACAGCGGCTGAAACTATTATGTAGTACGTCACCATAAACATGCTCAGACGTAACCAGACGTTGACCACTATTAAAGGGAGACCGGTTGGTTGCATGCTGGACATTTTTCTGGAACTAGTGCACCATCCAGACATGTCCTGCACTCTGTAGAGGTTTCACTTCAAATACCGCATATTTTTGGTGAAAGTTTTGCATCAGAACAATGTTGATGGATATTATAGAGTAAACATACGTGGTTGCTTTTAGGTGGGTCTTGAAAGGTTCATAATGAGATATGCGTTGCACTTTCGATTACCAGTGCTTTCCATTTGCGGGCAAGTTGTAATTTGCGTTCCCAGGCAGAGGTCTAAATGTCTTCAAAATTCTATTTTCATCCAGTTTCAGTGATTTCTTCCAGAAAGGGTTCATTTTGGTTAGACTATTGAATCTGAAACATGAGTAACCAGGAAACTTGGAATTCTGGGAGATGCTGTGTGTGCACTGCAGTTACAGGCACTCCGGCTGGCACATGGACGCCGCTGAGCTGATCTCCCTTTGAAAGGGGGCGTGTCCATCCGCAGCAGCGGGGGACCAAACGATTCAAAGCCAACTGCAAGACGGCTATTAGGAAGGTCATCCATTTCACCTGTGACATGTCAAAATGTTTGCCGTGGTTAGTGAATGTATTGTTGGACTCTGGCTCAGAAGAATCCGCCTGTACCTGTTTTGATTTTTAAACCCTTCATCAGCTCTTAGCAAGGCCACTGATGTATCGCATTTGTTTTATGGTGTAAGTTTCTCTTTTCACGTGTTCCCCAACTTTAATGACAAGAGATGATAATCATACTGTGGCAATATATATCCTGTGTTTTGATACTTTTGATGGGAAATAAGTGCAATGAAAAAAAAATCTTTGTGCAATTTGAGTTCTATCATCAGAGAAATACTGGAAATCTGTTAAACTATAATAGTTTGAACAGCCGAGGTAGTTCAGGGGTAGCGCAGTGTTAGGACATCTTGAGTGGTAATTACTTAATTATTCCCACAAATTGAGTATGTTTGCTCATGTTAGAGCACGTAGTTATGCGTGTGAGCTTTTCATTTTATTGGAATAATGCAAACATTGCTGTGTTTCCGTGGTTAACCACAGATATCCCGGCACAAAGCAGCATTTCCGTCACTCATGTTTTCCCTGAATTTTGCAGCATTTGGCTGCAGTGGTCCTGACTGGTTGGCCACAACTCAGTGGGATGTCTTAATGTCTGTATAACTGATGTAATGATTAAAGTTTTCTGGTCCTGAATTTAATCTTGTTTGGTGTTTTTATGTGTTGAGTCAGATGGCACTTAAAAATGTCATGAAACAGACAAAATCTTATGAATTTGGAGATATCGGTTAGAGCCTTGACGTCACGGTGACGGCTGCTCATCCTGTATAATCTGATTTAATCCTCAATGTTATGAATTGTGGTTTTGCCTTTTGTTCTTACACAAAAGATGTTGTACAATACAACGCGCCATTACGAAACTAAAGTTAATGAATCTGTCGTGCATCAAAACTATTAATCATTAATCTGAACACATTTTACATAATACTGTGACATTTGGAAATATCCACATTTGGCATTTCATTAAAGGTAGGGTAGTCAATTCTACACAACTTTTTGCTGTTGTTTGTTTTTACATGACATTGTGTCGTGTCTTTTTTTGTGTGTTTATTTTTTGCTATGTTTTGCACATTAGGAAACATGACTTGGGTATCTTTACACTACTCTTCATACTACAAAACAGAAAAGCTGGGATGCTTCTTTTTTTTTCTTTTAAACTATTGCTTATGTTTTTACTGAGTCTAATCCCGAATCCCCCTCTTACATTTGTCAGGTAAATATAATAAAATGGAGTAAACATTGTGGTTTCTCTGCTTAAATGGTAAAGCCTCCCAACAAGAGCATTAGTTTTATTTTGAGTTTGTACAGAAATCGGAGGCCAAAGCCTTGTTGCCTTTGTTATATGAAGCCAAGGTAAATGGATGCAGCTCTGTGTTTAATGCAACGTAGCCTGCGTGCATATGAACTCAACCCCCTCATGTCAGGCTAGTCAGAGGAATTTCCTCAAACCAGTTCCTGACGAACAAAAAAAAACTTACATATTAACTAAAAACTCGACATGATTGAGGGTCTTAGTCGAAGTTTGTGGCAGCCAAGTACTTGAAGCTTTAAAACAACTGTGCTCAAAAAGGGATGACATCATAGTTGCAACATCCACTTGTCAGTTGATTAACAATCAAGGCCTCAAGGGTCCTCCTCCAATGCCATTTTAATATTCTTGTACGGAAATGCGTCAAATGTGTTGTTCAAAATCTCTGAAATCTTCCTTTAAATGCAATGCACAGCACAATCCCAGTTGATTATTTTCTCTCTTTTTTATTGTTTTGCCATCTGCTGCGAATTTGTATGAAGTCTGAAAGACAAAAGAAAGGTTTGACTTGTTTAAATCTTAAAAAGATGGCAGCTCTTAAGTCAGGAGCTGTGATGTCATCTCAAGCCTCATGTGCATGCTGAGCTGTAAAGAAGCCAGGTGGAGACATCGGTCGACCGAGAAGGAGAATATAGTGGACTGCTGAGACGACGTGATGCACATAAAAGAGCGTGCATGTAGACGAGATGACCAGCGCACTGCCTTCAGGTAAGGTACAGAAAGAAAAACCAGGCATGTCACAGTATTTGTTACTCTTGCATGTTTTCTGCAGTGTGTGTTGTCTCAGCATGAATGCACACACACACACACACACACACACACACACACACACACATTGCTTTGACACTTAAATATTTCTGATAAGATAATTACATTAAAGACGTGTAATGAAGCGGTGCATGATGCATTTCATGAATCACCAGATATATTAATGAATTATTAAATAACTAACGGTGAAAACAAAAACAAGAAGTGGCATTTGAGGACAGCAGAGGAGCTGCTCGTGCTGCGTCCATGCACTGAGATGGGTTGGGTGTGGCATGAATCAGCAGCCTGCTCGTCCTCCCTGTCCTCACCAGACTCATTTTCACTGCCTGTGGCTCTCTGTGCACCAAATAGCTTTTAGATCGAGAAGGCAGGTAGTGTAGATCTGAGAGGGAAAGCTGACTTTGATACTCATACGTGGAAATTTCTCCACCGTGATGATGCTCAGTTGCTGAAACCTGCCTGCTCGTTCATTTTGAGAAAGAAGACAGTTAGAAAAAAAGACGGACAACTTCTCTGTTAAAGTTTTTCTTATTGGAGATTCAAAGTAAGCGTATACACGGACCTTTCTGTTCAGCTGACAACCTCCCAGAAAAGATCAAATGTCAATATTGGCTAAACTGATGGAGGGAACCGTGGTTTAGTCGCAGCCCTGCCTTCATTGGAGCCTTGATTGGTCGCAACCACTCGGCTCTTTTTGTCTTCTTTCGCTCCCTAAGTGCGTTTTTAGCCCTTTCTAATTGTTTTAGTTCCCTGTACCTCCTGCAAAGGCTAAAACACATTCCCAACAATTAGAGGAGTCAATCCTAATCTGCACACAGATCCAGTTTCACCACTGTAACTACTCTGAAAGTGTTCATAGGCATGAGGCACTGAAGACTTGAGTTTCCACAGACTCGTCTTTTGTCTCTATTTAAAAAAATCGGTCCTGTGGAAGAGATCTTTTTGTTGCTGCAGCTTTTGGAACAAACCTGCTTCACATGTACATTTTTTTATTTTTTATGTTTCTCTTTATGAACACATGAGTGGTTGCCCCATTTATTTGTCTTGTCTTTCCTTTTTGGTTGTACTTTTTGCCAGTACTATATCTGAGTCAGAAATGAGTTATAAGTGACTTTGGATGTCATTTCTCTTTAAATGTTTAAATCTTTGCATCCTTTGAGCTGTGCTGTGCATCGTCTTTCACCAGCTTGGATACTTTACATGTTTACTGTGTTTACCTTCCCTTGGGTCGTCTGGTGTGAACCGCTATTCCATGTTCCTTGAAGACACCAGGCCTTAAAACTTTAAAGCTTCCTTTTTTAGTACATTTTTGTATGGCTCTGACTGGCTTAGTGGAGTAAAGAAGAGAGGAACCCTGCAGCTTGTTATCGCCCTGCAGTTCACAAGCCACCATCTGCTATGGCGTACACAAATGCATCAGGGTTTATTTGTGTCCATGGCACGGTTCAGTAAGGCTCACCGATATTCTAGGGGTTTTGAACCTCAAGATACTCTGCCAACCAGACAATATGTCTTACAAGGATGGCATTTCTTATATCAGCATGATGAAGAGAAACCACATCCAGCATGGCTCTTAAAACCAACACATCAAATCTGTCTGAACTGAAACAAAAATCCAAAACAAATGCCATGGTGGACTAGTGGAGCTGTGCTGGGAGCCGTGAGCTGCGGTCAATTGGCCCGCTGCTCACGGGTCAAGGCGATCCGCCTCATGAGTTCGGACGACACTCCTTTGAGCGGCGGACTGAGCAACCGCAAGTCTCAGCGGATTTGTGATCTGGTTAGTCAACTTGGAAAGGTTCTGAAATGGTCCACTTGACTAGAGGACCGAGCCGTTGTAAGAGATCGAACCCCGTAAACCTTCACTAGCAGCGTTCCCAAGAGGGGCCAGAGCGGCATCAGGCTGCTCTGCTAAACTTCATCCCTAAACATTCCCAGGCCAACCCTGCACCAGCCGCAGCGGTCTCTTAGTACCCTTAACAGTCCATAAAGCCAAATCATCTTTAACATTTGTGACTACTATATTATGTCTTTATTCACGGTAAAAAAAAAAATATCACAATGTTAAGTTACCAAAGTCAGCCAGCAATCAATAAAAAGGCCCCACCCCTAACTATGCATATGTTTGCAGAAAATCGGAAAAACGATATCAGACAAGAACAATTGAACATTAAAAAAACACAGTGCAGATTGCTTATTGGCTGTCATAATAAAGTAGTGGAAGAAAATATTAAACATGCCCTGTCCAATCTTAATTCAATGAATTACTGACATTGAAATCAAAATGGATAAATTATTATAGTTTAAAGAGATTTACCTCAATTTAAACATGTTACATAACTATATACGATTATTCCATTGACGTGTCTTTTGATGTTGATTTAATAATTAACTATTTTACGTTCTAAGCACTTTTGCTTTAAGACAGATACAGTTTGATCGCATAGAGTTATCGACCCTTAAACTTGCCTAAAGAGTGAAAGTGTACTTATCAGCCTCTCTTCTATTTTCTGTCCTCAGGCATCTTTTAAATCTCTGATAACAACTGTGCTCCATCAAGCTGAAGAGAAGATGCCCAACATGACATGGGATATAATTCATATGCATATTCTGCAGTAGGACCAGATTCTGCAGTGATTGTAAAGCCAAGACCGGTGGTGTAAGAAGAGGAAGGCACTTCTTAAAGCAGACCTGCTGGACGGACTGGAACTGCCTGAATGAACTCATCTCACAGAGGTTTTTGTCTCCTTTCTGCAAAAGCAGCCTGTGTAAATATTTGCATGCCATCCCTGACAGCTATGAGAGATGAAGGACAACTGAAAACAGACCTGCTGTGATAACTCTTTTTTCATTAACCCCTTGGTTACCCTTTGATTGTGTAGCTGTTATATATTTTTTGATAACTCAGAACAGAGTTCAAAGTACGGATCTGTTCCTTGTTTTGAGCAACATTGTGATGCGCCACGGTTTCCCTTCCATTACCGCAGCGCAGCTTCTAAGGAAAAGCTTTTGATAGACATATACGACTTTGCTCTGTATATCATTTAGATCATTCTTTTTTTTTAATTTAGGAGACATTTATTTAACATGTATGCAACTGAACGCAATGATTTAAAAACATGATATTCAATTTGTCCCACATTATATTGACAAAGCGCTGGATTTTAATACACTTGAATGTTTTTTTTTTTAAATCATAGCATTTCTTGCTTCTATTTGTTTCTGTTCCTTCCTGAGTAAGGACGTACCGATCCCAGTGCTGGTGTGTACAGTGTCTGTGCGTACCTGTATGATCTGTGTGTACACACCATGGGCTGTGTGATGTGTTCCCAGTTGGTTGACATGTGGACAGTGAGGGCGAGGGGGACGGGCCGCCGGGCCGTGGAGCTCACCACCTACCCACAGATGCTCCAGGGTGGCTACCACAGAGTGACGGGCCTCCACTACATGTCCTCCTTCTCTGATGCTGAGGACTGCTGTGACGACACCAGCTCAGGCAGTTCAACAACGCTGGACTGGCTGACGCAAGGCACTGACGGGTGACGTTTGACCACGAGGTGTTATGGTACAAATATGGACGGAAACGTGGCTGCATTCACACTGCTGGCTCAAATCGGATTTTTTTTTTGCATAACTAGATTGCATCTGGAAAGGTTTCTGGAAAGGTTTCTCAACTGCCACAAACTCTTGTTTTACTGTGCCAAATAGGATTCAAAGCCACATATGGAGGTGGTTTTCAAATGCGGTTCCAATCGGATTTACTCAGATATGTCTCAATCTGGACAGTCCGGTTGCTAAAAAAGGATTTAATTTGCAGTGCAGGACTATGTCTGTCAGAACTGTTGTGTCCATTAGGTGACAGCCGGGACCAGGCACCCCACTGTGCTGACACTGCGGAGACAACCACCTGAAATAAAGCTGTACAGAGAAAAATCCTCCGTTTCTGGCACTTTCTTATGACAACCAGTAGCAAAACTAGTTCACCATATTTTGATTTTTATCTATTTATCTTAATCATGGCAACCATCCAGATTAAGAAATCCTAGCAATCTGATCTGACCACTTGCCAAACTGAAATGTGATTCCACCACGTTGCATTGAAGCACTGCTCCAGTAGGAATGGGAGAAAAATTCCCTTATATCACTGTTGGCATTCTGTGTTATTTTGCTTTTACTTTGAAGTGTTTGTGTAATTTATTTTGTAAGCGTTTAATTTAAGGGTTTCATTTCAAGTTGAATTTTTCATCACTTCTATTACTTAGTGATTTAAACGTTTTATCTAAATTGAAAGTAATAAATAAAGTGATTTTCATATTTTCTATTTAAAAACTTTACAGCTTGCCATTTTAAATTCAAAGATTTCAATCTTTTTCCCCTGAGATGTGGTGGGGTAATAGTATTCTTTTTTTTAATTTTTTTTATTCATGCCATTACATTTCCATTTAAGTAAAACTTCTTTTTGTGTTTGAGTATGGTATTCAGCTGCATGTAAGAAATTGTTTGCATCCTGTCATCATGCAGTGATGACTGGATGGCGTTGGGCAATGTAGCAGGGGATAACCGCTTCAAGAAAAATCTGGTTGCTGTGGAAATTTCCTTGTTTTGCAACCTACCACGTCCCTTCTTTTGCCAGCAGGCTGATATGAAATCATTTTCCTAGTATGTTCACTGCTGGAGAGTGCCCCGTTGGCCCTGACAGTCAAACTTGCCACAATGAGCAATGAGGTGAGTGCGTGTTTTTCCAGATGTGTTACACAAACCTATTAGTGAATAATTCAGCCAGTACGGTAAGTAGACGTCAACTGTCCAAATTTGGGTGGTTAAGACATTTTTGTGATGTGAAAATTTGTAAAATGAGTAATAACATGAGTCTTAAATCTGAAATCAAGTCATAGCACTTTTATTTGTCTTAAACCCGAGCTGTCAGAAACAGACCGCATTATGTAACATACTTATATAATTATTAAGTGATCCATTCATTTTCTATATCAATAAATACCCATCCATCCATTATTTATACCCACTTCATCCTATTTAGAGTCTATGTCAGCTGTCGCTGAACGTAAAGTGGGCAAACCTCGAACAGGTTGACACTCCATCGCAGACTTGTATAATGACTAAAACCCAAGTTGAAAGAACTAAGTGTATTATTCAAATATCAATTATAATAGCTGAAGGCCTCAATAGCCACTTCAGTGGACAGATGATGTAAAAAAAAGTGGATCACTGGTCCAAGGCGAAATCCCCTTGAAGGCAACACAGCGACGTCTGATGTAATTTTGTAGTTTTTAGGTTTCGCAGTGGTTAGAGAGCGTCTTGCTCTTGTTTTTTTTTTCTTTTACGTGTCTTTTTGGTTATTTGGACCTTTCATGGTGGTCTTGTGTCTCTTTGTGGTTGATTTTCTGTCTCTTAAATCATTTTGCTTCTTTTTAAAGTTATTTTATGACCCACTGATGGACGAATGAAGAATGGACTGATGAAGGTCACTTTTGGGTCATTTAAAAAAAAAATCTTAGTCATTTATATTACTCTGTTTTTTCTCATATCTGTTAACATGTTTTTATGTTCCATTCAATTTATTTAATCTCAAAGAAAATCTTACAGAAATGTTGTCCAACTGTTCCTTCCCAGCCAGAAAGTCCCTGTGAGCAAAATGGACATGTGGCATGGATCTCATGTGATTTTAAAATTATGGGGACAAGAGGCTTCCTGTAAAGCCATATTGGGCCCCTACCTATATTATCCCCATGGGAACCAGCAGACAAACCCACATTGGAGATTTTTTAGGTTCTTATTCATGTCATAGCAGTAGTGTAAAGGCCTCAGGGGAGGGATTTTCTCCTTTCAGTCTGAATGAATGAAACATTTCCGTCTGGTCCAACCAGACTGTCATCGTGGTGGGAGGAGGAATCGTCGCGGGTACAAAAAAGCCCCCTTCCTCCTGGGCCACTCACACAGCTGAAACTGAAGCGGCTCCAACTTTCACCACGGCTCTTTGTGAAGGTCCAAAGTATCAGTCATGATCAGAAACGAGGTTTTCTCCTGTTTCGTCTTCTACGGAGTTCTTCTTGTCACTAAAATGTACGTTATAGCCATCATAACGGGACAAGTCAGGCTGCGTAAAAAGGTGCGTTTGGATGACTTGACTGAGGTTTTTCCAATCTTCGAGAGAATTTATTTAAACTTCAATCAGCCCTGAATTAATTAGCTTTTACAAATGCGTTGTTTTGTTTTCTTTCTCGTCTTAAAGGCTTTTGCCAACCCCGAGGACGCCATGAGACACGGAGGTTTACAGTTTCACCGAGAAGATCCTTATGTGGAGAGATGCCGGAGGTAAGAGCGCAAAAACAGTCTAAAATACTTATTTGAACTTTAATCAAACAAACATGTGTCCTATATCTAAACGACAGCATGGAAAATTGGTCACCAGTATTTAAAGTATGCAGATTTCTTAAAACTGTAAGACAGAAGCAAACATTTCTGCAGATGTCCCTAAAGTAGTGTAAAATAAATATGTATATTATGTAGTACTAGAGTCTATACACTATCAGAATGAACCTATAATACCTTCCCTAAAGGTATCTTTATTATTTCCTCTCTGTTTTTTAATTGTATTGGAGTTTTCCCGGTGTTTTCTGTGCATTTCACATATACATCATCAGGTTGTTGCTGCAGTGATTCCCAGTTTGTTTCTGGTACAATTTTGCCATTCATTTGCCATTCTTTTACATACTTTAATGTAGTTTTCCCCCTCTGATTTTCAGTAGAGTTGGCAGCCTAATTATGCAGGATGCTAAGTTTTGACTTGTCTGAGAGTGTTGTGTCACCAAAAAAAAAAAGGGAGAGCTTGTAAAGGATTCGCTTCTCTTTTTCTTGCGTGCATGTCCCGAACTGTCCATGAACTTTGCAGAAAAATGACTTAGCAGTGCAAGACAGTTGCATATCCTTCTGCTTTTATAACTCTACCTTGCAGATTCACTTTTTTTCACGTGCAGTCTCTAGAAAACTGACTGCATGGCATGTTTCCTAGAATAATAGTTTTGAAAATATTGCTCTCACGGCCTAAGGAAGTAAGCAGGAAGGTAGTCTGATTGTGGTCTGAGTGGGCTCCCACAGTGAGAAAGTTACTTCCCAGATTCCGCCTGTGAAATAAACTTGACTGAATCAAACTGATGCAGGGAAAAAAAGCAGTAACGTAAAGAAGGAAGTCTCTCTTTCGATCCTAAATGATTTCTAAAGAGATCAGACTCCAAAATGCGAATGAGTCACAGAGATTAAGAAATACTATATGATCCCCAGCCTGCTGAAATCAGAGCGTGCCCTCAGGAAGTCTGCCTTATGTTGCTGAGCTGCTGTTCAGACGTGAAAGTTTTCGTGACAGTGAACCAGAACGTTTCCAACTAGCTTTATCTTCCAGCTTATTTTACACTGTATTAATATGAAAATACAACTTCATTTCTGCAGAAAACATCACAAAATCCTCTAATAACAGTTTTATTTGATAAGCTGTTGGCTGTATCTGCAGGTAGCGTAGGTTGTCCTCCAACCAGAAGGCTGGTGGTTCATTCTGCATCTGCAAAAATAAGGGTTACTAAAACAAAGAGTGAACTGAAACCCAGCTGCACCATGGTCCAGTTAAACACAGAAACAACAATGGAGTGAAACCCTCTTGGAGCTGCCAGTGATGGTTTATGTTCTCCAGAAAACCAGTGGGACCAGACGCGTTCTCAGGTTACTCCCAGAAACCCACCTTTGTAACACCTGAGCATTGCTCTACTTGCTTTAGCCACTTCCAGGTGTTTCTCTCTTATCTAATATCATCATACTTCCAGTACGTAATCACTTTACAACCATAAAGAAAAACACACAATCAGATCCAGAATCAGATCCAGCTTCAGCTCTCCAGCAGACCGCTGGCGCCTTGAGACTGGTGCAAGTTAGCTGGATTTATGACACACGGGGTCCATGAAGTCAGTCGGCGGTGTGCTGCAAAGCTGGAAAAATGTTCACGACTGGAACATTTTTCTTGTACCCACTTAACCAAATATTCATAGCCACATCGTACTTTCTCTGGGTTTGTGACATCATGACGCATCGCCGGAAGCCGTTCTTCTCATGAACGTGCTCTGCACCGTAGAATCTGACCACTCGAGGCAATCTCAACTTTATGACATCGTTAGTTCACGTCCTGAAATAAAGCAGTGACTTCACACTTCACATTGAAATACAGCAACACTTTGTACATCTTTCATTTATATATAAATTTAGAGCTTGCAATGACTTCTAAGGTAAGAAGTCATCGTTGCCAGATTTAATATAAATCAGAAAACAGGGACAAGCACGCCATAGCCACTCAAACACACCACCGACTCACTACATGGGTCCTGTACTAGAAAACGACTTAAATGAAGCAGATAAGGACCTTAGTTCACAGTAAAATATGTTTTTTTAGCTGCAGTGATAACAAGGGGGCTTCAGACTGAGGCCCCTGTGAGAAAACTGAGTACAGTTTTACAGTATTATATCACTCTTCAGCATCGATGAAGCTTTCTCACAGAGCTTCATTGGACTTCTTGGCAGAGACGGAGTCCCGAGAGTAATTACAAAAGAGAAAATGAGAGAACGATCAGGCAAGAGACCAAACCAAAGTAACCCAAAGAGCCAAAGCTGCAAAGGTTCCTTTGTGCTGCTTTAATTAAAGGCCAAATATGTATTCATTTATAATAATAATAATAATATAAAAAAATCCTGGACCTTCACATTTTTGTAAAGTGACTCAAAGCACATGCAAACCATGAGGGAGAAGCCTTTTAAGTGAAGCCATAAATGAAAGCAAGTTATTAAAATAAAGTCCTTCAGTGTTCAGAGTTGGTGACATTTGTCAAGCAGGACAGTTACAGCATCATTCATATTCTGGATTTTTCTCTCCTCTCTTTTAGGGCTCATTTAAACGACTTGGAAAACATCCTCCCTTTCCTCTTCCTGGGCGCCATCTACTCCCTGACGGGGCCTTCGTTGTCCATGGCCCGCGTCCACTTCCTCATCTTCTTCCTAAGCCGGCTGCTGCACAGCTTCGCCTACCTGTTCGCTTTGCCGGCGCCCACCCGCTCCATTGCCTACTCAGTTGCACAGATACCATGCGTTTCCATGGCTGTGCAGATCCTTATATCGGTCGTAGCATATGCCTGAAACATCTGAGGGATGAGAGACTGAACACGAGGTGTCAATTCTGTGATGGCTACAGACCCGGGTCAGAGAAATCAGCCGAAGGTGTTCTAACCCAGCCGGAGTGCATTACATGAAGCGTACAGTTGCCACAGTTCTAGATTTCTGAGAGATTTTGACAGTATTTTTATGCAAATATATTTTTCAAAATGTGACAGTAACTTAAAAGATATTTGAAGTGTGATATTTGATATCGGACATTGTCGTCTTGTGTATTTAAGATGCAAATATGAAGGTTGATACTCGTTTTCACTAAATTCCAGCATAATCACACCACTGATATTTGTAGACCTGCAGCCTCTTTGGAATATTTTCCAGCCAAGCTGCACTGTATGCGGATCCCTAACATCTCTTAGGTTTACACAAAACACAGTCTGTCATCAGTGTGGCTTCACATCCTTGTCGTGGCTTCATCCATTTCCTGTGTGGGTATCCCGTCTGTTGTTTTATCATTTACACGTACGCTTCGCTCGACAAAAAGGTTTTAATAGATCTTGATGTGCTGACTGATGAGGTGTTGCAGGATTTAACACCCCTCTTTCTGAAGCGCATTCTTTGTGAACAAAAGTGGTTCTCAGACGATTTTAAAAAAGTAAGACAGGACATAGGCGTGAATGTCTCTACCGCATACAGGTTCTCTCACGTGGAGTATTTCGTTTGTTTTGTGAAAACATATTTTAAGGCTATTTGAAAGATTTTGTAATGTTAATTTATTATTTGTTTTATGTATGCAGTCATGTTTATGACTCCACTGTAACATTGGGGGGGGGGGGGGTCAATAAAATATTTCATAAGCAAGCTTGTCAAATCGTTGATATCTACATTTAATTATGGTTGCTGAGTTTGTGGAATCCTGCAGGCTGGTTTTTCGGGGGATGGGGCCCCGCTTTGTGTGCGAGAGTGGGAAGATCCAGGAGTTCGAGGCAAAGTTCCAGCATTCCTGCACCTATTACGTAAGACTTTGGGCTGTGTTGTGTTCACTGTCAGACCCTGAGGGCCTGGAAGGGGGTAATTAAAACCATATACATACATGCAGGCACCAGAGCTCTCAGTCATGTGTCCAGACCAAATACAAATAAAACGTGTGGCCGTTCTTAAATCTTTTCTTTTATCTTTTATTATCTGTCTTTGACTTGATTGTTTCTCACTCCAGTGGAACTGGGAGCAGCAATTTTCCACCTCTATAGTCATGTGATCCTACTAATGCAACTTTGGGCAAATTTCCAACCAGTGAAGCCTAAACCTACAGAGATGGAATCTTTTGTGATCAAAGCTTTAACAATGAAAAGCCTGGAAAATGGGAGGACTGGAAAAATCCTTCGCATTGAATGAATTAGGTTTAATAATACACACAATCTAAGAGAGAAATAAAGCTGGGGCATGTCTGTAGTCGGAGCGTGCAACAACTAAGTGGTTGCTTTAATTAGTTGTAGCCCTCGGGATAGAGAAAATAAGGTTTTTGAACTGGCTCCTACAGTATTTCTTACATTCTTAACTTTTCACCAATCAAACTGAAAATGCACATTCAGTTTTTAATGTTTAGGTGCCAGATCAGGTGCCATCTCTTGCAAAAAGCTTTGTTTTTATTGGATGGCTGTTCACCGTCAGGAGATGGGTTTATACTGGACTAGACAGTCTATTATTCGGAGGCTGAAAGCTGTGAAAAAAGGTACAAGGCAGTGCTTCCTTTAAATTACAAGATACTGGGGAAAAAGCTTTGTTTTGATAGTTTTATCTCATGGCAGCGACATCAATATTTACCCCCACCTTGTGGCGACACACAGACTGCACACAGAGAAGCCTGGAGTTTCGGATTTCAGCTCTATGGGAGAACAAATCGTGATGGCTTCCTGCATAATCACGCCAGATGTGCATGGCAGAACAGTCAGTACTCACTGGGTCTGAATGTCAAGTAGTTATTTGTATAATAATAAGAAGGAACCACAGGGGCAGCCAGAGTTCAATCTTGCCTTTAGTCTGGATTTTTCTTTGCTTGTTTGTTTTTAGAATAATTATGCCAGTATTGTTTGGACACCTTTAAGGCACTGGGAGAGAATTTGTCTTTTTGCATTTCATCATGATGTTTTTGTTTTATTTTGCATTGTTTTTTGTTTTTTTTTATGCCCAATGAGTAATAAAAACATTGCATGTTGTTCCTATTGCCAGTTTTGGTCCCAGGATTGGGTCGCCAAGGCACCTCGCCAATAACCGCGACCCAAACCACATTGCACCGGCCCCTCATGAATCTTCCTGTGGGTGGTGAGCCTACTGGAAGGCGGGCCCACGTTGCCATTTCAGGCTGAGCCCGGCCGGATCCCATGGGCAAAGACCCGGCTACTAGGCACTTGGCTTTGAGCCCCAGGCCTGGCTCCAGGTTGGGGCCCCGGTGACATAAGTCTGGGCGACATACGGGCCTTGCTTTTGATTGATTTATGAATGGTTTGTGAACCACTCTTAGTCTGGCCCGTCACCTAAGACCTGTTTGCCATGGGAGACCCTACCAGAAGCGTAATGCCACCAGGCAACATATCTACTAGGATCCTTTGGGTACACAAACCCTCCACCACGATAAGGTTCGGTTCACGGAGGAGTCTACTGGGGGACAACGCTCATGTGGGCAATGACAGTAAACCTGGAGGGGCGTGACTGGGAGGAACGGCACCTGAGGGGGGTGGGGAGGGGGCTCTCTTTTTAGACTTCTGTGCTGGTTACAGTCTGTCCATAATGAACACCATGTTTGAGCATAAGGGTGTCCATGGCACCAGAACACCCTAGGCTGGAGGTCAATGAGGGTAGAGGGTTATGGGAATATGCCCAACCCGTCCACATGCGCTTTGTGGATCTGGAGAAATCGGAATAAGATGGATGGTTGGATGGATGGATAAAAACACCTTGTTAAGAGTTGTAATCATTCATGCATGAAAGGTTTGCAGAAAGATATTTTCTAATAGCACCTAAAACAACACCTTGTTATTCAAAATTGAGACTCGTTTGAAGTGGCTTAAAGCCACAAATGAGTCCCAACGAAATCAAAAAGTGTAATTAAGCTAAGTTCACATGCAGACAGCAACATGCGAATTGTAGATTTCCAGCACAACTTTGGCTTTAAGTAACAAACAAAAGTACTGATGACACATTAAAAATAGATATTGTAGCTGTAAAACTGCGCTAATAGTCATTGTTTATCATGCTTTTGCGCAGATATAAATTTTCTCTGCAGCTTCCTGTGCGAAACAAAAGAGCAGGTTTTCCACAAAAATACCCAAACAATCCACAAACTTCAAATCCATAAATATTTATTACATATCAATGAACATAATCAACTACTTTCACAGCAGTGGTCTACAGCACTTGTTTAAAATAACTGCTCAAATAATAATAATATTAATAATAATAATAATATAGTTTAGTTTCATTTGAGGCAACATTTGATACACAAACATTTACAAGTATTACTTGGCATTAAAAACGATGGCGATACAATATTTTAAGACACTTGGTGTTTTTGTTTTTTTTTGTAAATTTTCTTTCATTCTGATATCACAGAGAGGTTCAGCGACAATCTTAAACAGGAAATATAGATTCATATACAAAAACAAAACAAACATAAACCCCAATAGTGATGTAAAAGTTCCAAGGAGAGGTAGAAATCAAGAGTACTCAACAGAAACTGGACCGACACAAGCGAGAGAAGCAGTGTTCCTCCAATCACCCACCCTTGTTAAGATTGATGAACATTTAAGGATAGTATCTTTGCATTAAAAAAAGAAGAAATAAAATCTACTTCATGTTCCATCTTTATCCCTTTCTTAAGTTGTGTTACAGTGTTAGAGGAATTCATGCTGTGGCAGGCAGGGGAATAGAGGAAAGGTGTGATGGGAAAAAGGAGGAAGCTCATGCAAGTATCTAACAGCTGTTGTGTTGTGAAACCACCACACGATGGCGCTCTTCTGCAAACCTCAACTTAAAATCACAACTCCCAGTTTGCTACGTCCATCAGATTTTTGCTTTGAGTTTTTTTTATTTTCAGGTTTGAGTCAAATGCAAAAGGACCGAACTCAGTTCATTAGTTTTGAAAGAAAACATTCATAATTCTAATGTGAAGGCAGTTTGTGTAGAAACTTGTCATGGCTTGTGTTTCAGAGCTGCTGCTTTCTCATCAGGACAGCCTACTGCAAACGTATTTTTATTATTATTCTACCAGAGGGATAATTAGAGGAGATTGCTTCCACCTGTTTCAGAGCTGATGACAATCATCAGCTCTGAGTTGGAGTCTCTTAAAAAAAAAAAAAAAAAAAAGGAAGATTAATTTAGTGTACATTTCTAGAAATTTAACAATCTGAATGGGCATTCCATTAGTTTTACAAATGAAGTAAAATTTTTACACAAACAAAATGTGTGGTTCAAGTAGATCTGACAAAATAACTGATTAAAGTGAAGTTTAATTCTGCAGTGGAGGCAGGATCCAGCTGGAAGTGATTAATGACCGAGGAAGGAACAGCTGCTACTATTTCTTATCTCTAAAAAAATTAAAATAATAAAAAAAACATCACCTGTCAAAGTAATGCAGGTTTATTCTGTCTTCTGTCAATAATGAGATGACACTTGCCACAAAAAGAAAAAAAAAAAATGCTGGTTCATGCAAACCCTGGAAAGCATTTTTACACGCACATCATATGAGATGGATGGTGGAATAATAAAAAAAAAATCCTAAATTTATGATTTCAGATGGTTCTTTGATTAGCTGATGATCAAGTAGTGTGTATTCACACTATAACGCCACGTAAATTAAAGTCCCTGCTGATGATTGTGAATGTCAGTCTTCGGATGGTGCCTGTTTGGCTTTTACAAACTTCTCTAGTAGGAAAAAGTCTTTGGGATAATGAAAATCCCCAGCTGGAGTTGCAACTTTGAAGTTGATGCAACACTGTCAAACAAATAATGGCAAATCAAGCTGGGAATTACAGTAACTGTGATGTGACATGAATGCAGCTTAGGACTTGGAATAGTTTGTTCTGTAATCTGAATATTAGATGTTTAAAAAAAATAAAAGTTTACTAAAACAAGCAGCAATAAAATTTCTCAGAGCCTGGATGCAGGCAAACCAATTAAAAGTTCAGCAATGACTGGCAAAATAAAAAAAAAAAAAAAAAAGAATAACAATATTTAATTGAGGAAATTAACATTTGTGTTCGTGTTTGGCGTTTTAAGATGTACTATGGGATAAAATACAGAGAAAAAAATATTAATGAGTAATAATTGAATCATCATTGTCTTTGTGTACTTAGTTGTCATGCCAGCGTATTTTACACACAATAAAATCCTGATTTTATCCTTTAGGCTAATGTTTTCCCCTCCACGTTTTAGATGGCTCCCTGCTCACACACCTGGGTCAAATCAGTGGGTCAAAGACATCAGTGGTGATCCAATTAGGTGTGTTTGAGCAAAGCATCTAAACCAAGACCTGAACTGAACTGAACCGATTTAGGCTATTTTCCCCCTATTTTGTTGTGGACCTCATTGCTTCCAAAGAAGCTATTATGTGGCACAGAAAACCTCCCGCAAACAAACAAAAACAAAAACAAAAACACTTGCAGTAGCAGAAGTG
The DNA here is from genome assembly GCA_014839995.1 of Xenentodon cancila. Classification (NCBI taxonomy): domain Eukaryota; kingdom Metazoa; phylum Chordata; class Actinopteri; order Beloniformes; family Belonidae; genus Xenentodon; species Xenentodon cancila. Next base: position 6,397,850 of record CM026215.1, on the reverse strand, counting down.
GCTGATGTAGATTTAAAGTCGCTTTGTCTTACAGGGTCAAATGTTTACTGCAGGAATGAATTCCAACTGATTTGAGTTGTGGATTATCACTGTGATCCAGCATGGACTGAAGTGGTGGCCGTTGCTGTCAGATACCGGAATATGGTGGATGTCTGGGGAGTAATTCAGTGGAAGTGGGAAACGGCACTTGTGGGAGACTTGTGCCTCCAGCCCTGTCAACCTGCAAAGTGTGAATAAGGAGAGGCAATTTGGACTGAAATCTACAGAGAGGATAAAACATCATACTTTCACTAAGCGTGAGAATATATATATATATATATATATATATATATATATATATATATATATATATATATATATATGAAGATATCTATAAATATGCATCACAGGCTGGACTGGCATATATGCCTGCCGCTGTATGTAGTTTCATGTATAAACAGATGCACACATACATACATATTCATATCATACATTTGGAAGTGGACTGGAAATAAACACGTAATATACAACACATATTTAACAAATTCAGAGAAAATTGTTAATGCACAGATTTTAGTTGTACCGTGGTGTGCACATTCACATTCAGTTTGTGGTTTGGGGGTCAAATAATTCTCTGAGTTGCTGCAGTTGGTGTCCCAACACACCACAACATACTCAGCTCACTTACTCTTTGGGTTATTTGCCACGGGGGCAACGCAAACACTCGACTCGCGGTGGGTAAGTGACTAACACGCACAATATCACGTCTCCTAGCTCCCTCTGCACCCATTCTGTGTGATGAACGGGGAGAGGAGGGATATTGGGATGTTGGGGGTGGGGAGAGGGCCAACAACCAAATTCAAAGCAAGATATATATAAAAAAACAAACCAAACAATAACACGACAGTGACAGTAAAGGAGTGGGTGAGCAGAGAAGTGCACAATGGGATTGTCTTCATTTTAAATCCAGGACATCTTCTTCAAAGGACGTTGAGAGCGTGAACGTGCTTGTGAGGGGGGGACTCTCTGTCTGCAGCATCACCTTCTCTGGCTCGGCCTCCAAACCGGACGAGCAGTGCAGCTGGACGTCCAGGTCTGCTTCAGAGGACTCTGAGGTTATCCTGTTCGGTGCAGAGAGACACGTCTCAAACTTTCAGCTCACAACATTAAACCCAGTCTGCTAAAAGTGTCTCTGGAGTTGAACGCGTCACCTGTCACTGTTGGTTGACGTTAATGCCCGCACTTTCGACTCCTCGTCAGTGTTCTTCTTGCTCATCTTTCTCTGTTTGACTGATCCACTGTCTGACTTCCCACTTGGTTCTTCTGTCAGGCCTTTTTTGTATGAGGTAACAGAAGAAGCACATGAGTACACTTATCCCGCATGGCCCCACAGTCATGCAAAATAATACAAATAAAAAATATGTTTATAGTCCCCCTTTTTTTTTTAAATTGCATATTTTGTTTGTGTGTGTGAAATGAATAATCTGATTGCAGTGGATCTTCAGCATCAGCAGGTGTAACATCTGACATTTCTTTTCAGTTTGCTGGCCTGGAGTTTTCTGCCATGTTTTGACACAATGCCAAGAAGGAAAGACATAAGTAGTGGTCTGTCACAGAAGCAGAAGCAATTGTTGTATTACATTACATTTTACATCTAGCAGACACTTTTATCCAGAGTGACTTACATCAGAGGAATACAATGTCAAGCCACAGTAACATAGTATAGAAATCTGGAAAGGGCTATTAAAAACGTTTCAAGCAGTTTTGAGCACATTGTTCCAAAATGAGACAGATTATTTAAGGAAAAAAAGCCTCTTCTGTCTAAAACGAACATGGAAGCCCAACTGAGATTCACAAAACTGCTCCTGAACAAACCTCATGACTTCATGGTAAATATGAAGTCATAGGGACAGATGAGAACAAGGTGGAGTTATATGGCTTTAATGCCCCGCACCGCATCTGGTGAAAACCAAACACAGACATTTCAGCAGAAACACCTGATTCTCACTGTCAAGCATGGCGGTGGAGGGTTAATGATTTGGGTTTGTTTTGCAGCCACAAAACTCCTCTCAACAACCGCCTCTGCACATGGTGCCTGTTCGACCCACTGAGCTGACCCGGGCCCGTTTCTTTTTCCCTTTGAAGCTTTACATTTTTAAAAGCCACAGCAACCAGATGATTTTTTTTTTCAAATCATGCTTTTATACACACACACACAAACAAAAGCATTGGATTAAAAAAAAAAAAAAAAAAGGGCTACTAACTTTTGCACATTAATAATACACATCTTATTTAGTTTATAACCATTGCTTAACGCACCGAGAAGCTCCTTCCGTGTGCGGCTGGCGATCTCTTTGATCTCCATTCGGGACAAGGACAGCGAATGTGTGGCAGAGATGAGAGGAGTCGGCGGCACCATGGCGGGGGCCTGGCTTGTCAGGACCTTGTTGACCAGAGGGGACTTCAGGGGCCTCTCAATGCTGCGGCCCACCAAGTTACACAGAGGGATCTTGAAAATGTGTTTGCTTGTTGCTTCGCCTGCTAGGAAGAAATCCCACGGAGGAGAGATGGGAGAGAAAACAAGAGCAAAGAATCAGGCAACTGATATAACACAAGAAGAGAGTTTGTGAAATATAAGAGACAAAAAGAGAAAAGACGGGACCAGAATGTTATAAAAGAGAGATAATGATAAAATAATGTATGGGAATTAATAGAAAAATAAAAAATTCTGGGTTTGAAGCACTATTTGCTTATTTGTTGTTTAGTCGGTTTTAGCAGAGTAGTAAAATTAAAATAGTAAAACTAAAGTATATGTTGTACACATTATAAAGGGTAACTTTATGGTTAGTCTAAAAGCGTAAAAACTTTAAACTTATTGTTCTCATTTACACACAGATGAGAACACCCAACAGAGTAAAACTTTCATATTTAAATAAAGCAAATCTAAAGTGATTAATAGTCCAATTTAAGGAAACAGCATGCGACCGTAGAATTAATCATCCTTTCATCAGAAAGCTAATGTAATAAAACTGTTCAGTAGCTATTTATACCAGACCATCTATTATTCTGAAGAGACAACAGGAGTTAAAGACCGCTGGGATCTAATTTAGTGGATGTTTAGAGTTTTTCAAAATGACACGATCTGCCCACAAAGATGCAGGGTGCCAGCCTGCAGTTCCTCATTCTACCACAAGGGGTCAATATTGGTGCTCAGCAGAGACGCGCTTATCCATTGATCCAGGCGCTGATGAGAATGGATCAAAGTGGATGTTAGGCAGCACAAAAAGGACCGTCTCATCTGAAATGTCAGTGGGTGAGAGGGGAGTAAAGAGCCATGGAGAAAAATAGAGGGTCTCTGCTCACGGCTGAGAGATACATTGTGTAAGTTCTGTTAGAGATCTGTACCCGTCCAGTCGAAGAGCAACAAGAAAAAACAAAAAAGAAGCCAAGATGTACAAAAAAAATAGCATGCTGTTGTTTGGAATATATAAATCACACACAGATCAATATATCCCACATGCGCTTGTTTCTAAACCAGGGGAAGCGCCACTCTCCACCACACTGGCAAAAGAATAACACAAGCTTTGGGAATACTGTCACGGTTTTTTGAATCCATTATTGTCCACACCTGTTTTAGCTGCAGGTCTTTGGTGTGCGTATAAGCCAGTGGAGGTAGATGGTGGCCTCCAAAGTAACAACAGATGGGATTTTTGTCAGCGGCCCTTCAACCTTTCTCCCCTTTATTCAGTTCCCCCCAACAGCCACACACCATCAGACTGTGGCACCGCTGTTTGGACTCGCAGTTTGGATGGATCGAAGAGAGGGCTGACAAAAGTCTCCATGGCGACAGTGCAATCTGTAAATCATGCTGCGGCAGAAGTGTCTTCTTCCCTCTTTGCCTCTTTTCTCCCATCCTCCTGCGTGTATACAACCCCTCCCTCTCCCCTCTCATACCTTGTTCTGCATCCCTTCCCTTCCCTCTCCTCTGCCTCTAATTATTAAACCCAGTGCCTTGATTGACACTATCAACTCTGTCTCACTTTTCACTTTGCGCTCTGTCACCTTTTCCCTTCCCCTCGTTCTGTCCTCACGCTAATGCTTTAATTAGTCAAAACAGAAGGGGTGGCGGAGGATGGGGTGGTGGGAGACATGACGTTCACTTAACATTCAACCAGCGTCCAAGTCAACATGCCGCCTTGGAGCAGACAGGGTGTTAGACTCTGGGAGCGTGCGCATGTTAGTGTGGCAGCTTTATGAGTGTTTTTTATGAGCTGAGGATGAATTGTGGTTGAATCCTGCAGTACCTTCGGCATCCTTAGACATGTACAGGGAAAGCTTGGTACCATAGGGGATCCGTATAGAATCTGAACCAGGGATGAAGAAGAGGATTACACAGACTGAACACACACAGTAACACACATTTAGGTGAGCAAACACACACCAACACAGTAGGTTTCTCATCTCTCCAGGTGACGGAGAAATTATACACAAAACCAGCTAAAAAAAAAAAATCCCTTTGAGGGAACTTATTACCCGAGGCAGCCAGAGAGCATAAATCCACTCCCTGTCTAATTGCACCTGCAACGTCTAAACCTTCCTCCCTGTTAACCTTAATGGGACCCGTAAAGAGCCGCTTCCCTCTGCTCGATGCCGTAGCCGCAGGTACGCTGCAAATTTAATAATTGTGCCGTTCGGAGCCTGTGCTTCATCTTCGTCACCAGAATTAACTGGATGCATTTGTGTTACATTTACGGCTGGAAGGTCTAATGGACAAAGAAAAGGTGACATCTCCCTCATCCATCAGTCTGTTGGCTCGCTATGATTGACAGAGCCGCGTTGTAACGGCATTAACAACGGCTGTATCAATCTGGAGGAGGTCAGGAGCGGGGGAGGGAAGGCGGAATTATCAAATATACGATGAAAGATGAAGGAGACAGAGGGAAAGTGGGCTTGAAGGGGAGAGAGGCTCATATTGATCCTCAATCATCTTTAAAAGCTTTCTGTTGCTCTGATGTGTTCTGCAATGGTGGTGGAAGGAAATCTGAGGACAATACATTTGGAACTTCTTAACTAATTTGTTGTTTTATCATTGAGGATCAAATAACATTAATCTAACTTCCACCGAATGTCCATATAACTGATATCAGATCGAATTTTCACCATTATTGCTCCTGCAGGTCTCAGTTCATTTAATTATTTGATCACACAGCACGTCATTTGCATCGCTGCGTTTAACTTCGATTATGTTAGTCAGCTGTTTTATAAGCTGATGTGCTTAAGGATCCTCAAAATCCTCTGGCCCTTCGATATTGAGAGCTAACTGTCAGAGATAAATCCTTTAAAGGAAACTTGAAATGAGTTATTGTATTCTTGTTAAAATAAACACTGCAGAAAATTATACAGTAATTGTTGCTACTGATTTTTTTCCATTCATGAATGAACGTCTGCTTGTCCAGGTAGTAAAATACTGAAATAAAACAAAACAATTAATTCAGTACCGGTACCAGTTTGAGTCCAACTCAAACATTTGGACACCTCAAGAACATTTCTAGGTGGCCTCTATAAAAAACGATGCATTTCGAGAAGGTGTCACCACTGATAGACATGCCCGTCTGTTGCTATAGTTACTTCAACGGCGAGACAGCAGTGGCTTGTCGTGTGTTTTATTTTTCCAGATGTGGAGCGGTTTCTTGAGAAGAAATACAGAAAACAAAAGTGTCTCTATTGCGAGGAGCTAAATACAAACAACAAGCAGCTGTATTTTGAGAGAAAGCTTGAGATCAGTGACGGTGATCTATTCAACCTGTCCATGCGGAACAGAAGTCAAACAAAATCTGCTAAACCTGACGACGACGGCCCTCGTCCAGGTGAACCTTTCAAGATGTTGGCGGCAGATAAGTGACGTGAACGTCTTATTCTCTGTATAAAGATGTCTTCATCAGATTTTTTTGTTTTGTTTGTGTCTCTGCAGAGACATACACCACAACACCCTGCTAGATCATACAACCGCAAATCAGAAAATGTAAAAAAAAACCTCCAGTTATTCTTAATCAGTTTAATTGTTGAAAGTAGTTCGAACTTGAGATATTTACTCTTTTGTTTTCCACTCAGCTTCATTTCATTTATATGCCTCTATTTCTGCACTTCAGGTTCTAAACATTTAAAAAAAATAGGAAAGAGGGAATTTAGTGTTACAACAAATGATTATTATGACAGATTGGTACAAGCGTAGTATCCATGAAGAGCTGAGTCTTTGAAGAGGAATTATAGGCAGAGGTTCTGCACTTTGTCAACATAACTTCACTGAAAAACAGAATCGTCCTTAAAGAAACATTAGGGGGTTTTGCATTATTTCTCCTCCTACAGTGCACAACAATAAATGCTTCAAGGACTATTGAGTAATGTCAGTCCATAAAAGGCAAGGTACAAGCCTAATACAGACCCCTGTGAAAACCCGTCCTCCACATGTCATTTCATCAAGAACTGCTCTTCATCAGTGGCTGATGAAGACACAATTTCCAGGGATTCCTTTGGGAAACCTTTGTCAAGCATCCGGGTATGGAGATAAATTAACAAAATTAACCTGTGTTGTGCAACGTTATTGGGCTCAGAGGCATGGGATGGACCATCATGCAGCAGAAACCGGTATAGTGGTTAGATTAGATGTTTTTTTTTACCAAATGGGGCATCGTTATCATTAACCAGCCCAAAAGCCAGACTCTAAGATCCTACGTGGTTGTATCAGTGCCCTTGGGAAAGGTAAATTTAAACATTTACAGTGATTTTAGAGGAACATGTGCTGCTTTGAAGATGACATCTTTTCCAGCGATGTCCATACAAAACCTGGTTCTGCGCAGATTACAAAGGCATGGTTGAGGAACTAAAGGGTGCAGTCCTGCCCTGGCCCCAGTAGAGAACATGTGCAGAAATTTAAAACAAAAATATACTTCTGCATGACTTAAGACAATTTTGAAGTGAGAATGGGGCAAAATAACGACATTAACACTCTTCTTGGTATCGTCAAAGTCAGCAGCCTTTTACGTGTTTTTAGAAAATATGGCAACACAGTGAAATTATCTCTTTTTTTTCTCCCACCCAAATTTTTTGAGAATCTGTTGCAGATCTTGAATACAAAAATGGATTTACATGACCAAATGTAATGAAGTGATAAGAAAAAACTCAAAAATCTTGGTTTCATATTGTCTGCAAACAAACAGAAGTCAAAGTAAATGCAAGCATCACTGTTTTTTTGTTTTCTTTTTAATTTGTAGTTTCTATTCTTCATAGCCCATGTCCTTGTTTTTTTCTGATCTGAGGTTGTATCACATGGTTGAGATCAAAGTCTGGATTAGGAGAGCTTGTAAAGTCAAACAGATCTACGAGTAACACTGACTCATGAAAAGGATTAATACCAACACCCCGCAGCTGTGCTGCTGTGGAAGACTTTACCGTCACTGAGCGGCGAAGGAAACACGGGCATCTCATAGCCGGTGGGAGTCTGCGGTGAACTTTGAGAACTGGTGTCTCTGGAACTGCAGTTGGAGGCTGAGCTCACCGGAGCCGATGAGACGAAATAGATGTCTGACTGGGTGGATCAACAGGAGCACACAGAAAGGGAATGAAATTAAAACAGAGATGGTGGGCATGTTAAGGAGCAGTGAAATATTACAGAGACCACGGAGGTAAGTTGTGAAATGCAGAAAGACGAGAACTAAAGATACACATTTGATACCAGATGCTCCGTTTTCTGTTTTCAATTATCTGCGTGTATAAATTATTACTGAATTATAGCTTTGTAGCCATGGAGATTGTCAGGCATATTTCCCACTGGGGTAATAAAGATTGATTGAATTGAGAGAGATGAAACGGCCACTTCAACTATGCAGAGTGAGGCCTGAAAATGGACGACAGCAAACACTGACTTGTGTAATGAATTTTGCTGTAGCGGAAGTAAAATTGCTGAAGGTACGTACATCATAAACGGCGGATTTCATAGAGTAAAGTCACGCAACATAGATAGAGTTCCTGACTGGGGAACACCGTGACTCTGATAGTATGTCATCGATCACACTGACCCGTGAAGCAGCCAGCTGCAGTTCTGGCACCACTGCCGTGTACACGAGGTTTCCATTCACCACCAGCCGGATCTCAATGGAGTCCGTGGTGAAGGCCAAGATGTAAGGGAAAGCGCAAACTGCAAAGAACACAAACATGAAGTCAGCGAATCTCCTTGACATGAAATGTGCAACCAGGCAAAAAGTTAAGAGGTAGGACAAGAGGTTCTCCACGATGTCTAATAATCCAGAACACTGTTTCTCACATCCACTAGCTTCCACCTCACGCTGGGGGGTGGGGTTGGGGGTTGCTAATGTACCTTTAAGACGTGGACTGTGTGCAACCAGAGTGAGCCAAACAAATAAATAAATATTAAGAGTTAAATGGGTACAGTGCAATGATATAAAATACTTCCATGTACTTTATAATACTCTTGTCATGAGTAAATTAAAAACAGTGTGAAACATTAACAAACAGTACTTTATTAAGTGTTTGCATAAATCTAAGTTATTTTCACTCTGTTTTATCTTCTGCTCTGAATTCAGAGGGATTTCGCAGCAAAATACTCAACTACTTTGACTGTTTGAAACAGCAAAGGAGTTAAAAAATTAAATGAGCTTACACCACAGTCATATTAGATTATTAAAATATACAAGCAACTTATGGTCTTTTAGATTTGTTTTGATCGAGTAAGCAAAAAGAAACAAAAACATATATACTTTGAAACAGTTTCTTCATATAAAGGTGACTTGTCTGAACAGAAATAACAATTACCTTTGTCAATTTTTCATTCACAAAAACCTCAGCACCTTCTGGTAAAAGTGACTAACGAAATAACACCACAAGTAAAGTCATAGAAAAGTAATTGGTTAGTAAAAGGAACTAACTCTTAAATTGTATTACATAAAAACATTTGCCTGAATGGTCACTATCAGATTAACGGTCTTACAGGTGCTCAGCCTGACTGTCCACCTGTCTCCAACACCGGCCCTGCAGGTTTTGTCACTCATTTCTTCAGCTGCATGATATTGAAAGGTTCATTTACACACACACACACTTCATTTCAAACTTTTAAAGGGATTCAATTCTGCATTTTGATGGAGACTTTTTACGTATTTCATTGCTGACCTATTGGTAGTCCCACTGTTTTAAAAGGTCAACCCCCAGTTCAAGCACACTTTGATGTGATGTTGAATTTGTACCTAAATATGGCAGCAAACTTCCCAGTCCATGAGAAAGTGAAGAAACCCCAAACCATAACACTTCCGTCACCATGCGTCAGAGCTGCTATCAGGTTCTTTTGACCTAGTCAGTGTACGCTTAGGTAAACTGCTCCAATATTTCTTACCATGTCTACAATGCAAAACTATGCTATGACTAAAGATGCAGTCCTGAAACCAATATCTAAAAAAACCTGAAAAACTACTTAATGTTGCATTAAATCATCTGCTCTTGGACAGGATTTCATAAGAAACAGTCGTGCAGTAAATGATAGTCAGTTGAGAGCTACATCAATCAAATGATCAATTAAATTACTTTTTTAAATAGTAGAACAACTAAAAAATACTTAGAGATCTTGTACAATCTCTGGCCAAAAGGCTTTTTCCAACTATTCACTTTTTCTGCGGCCTTGTAGATCTGGATAGTTCAAAAGCAGAGAGACGACAGATCCTGGATTTAGGTTTCACTTTTTAATACATTAGATATGTTAATCATTTGTGTATAATCTGGAACTCTCAATGTGCATTAATTATGAAAATAACATCAAATTGTATGTTTCATGTTTGTTCTTCTTTCACTTGGATTAACACATCATATGAAACACCCAAGAGTGTTTTTCATAATATCTGTCATCTGACATGCTTCTTTTCTCTTGATAAGTGTTTGTACATGAAAGAAGGGAAACATAATAGACGCCTAACAAAAAGGGGCAGAATTTTGTTATAAACTGGGTCAAGATAAACATATTCTGCTCATCATCTCTGTAATAATAATAATAAGAATAACAACACGCACAGTCAAAGACACACATAATCACACAGGCCAGCTGGATGCTTGTGGTCACATATGGTGTTTCCATGGCTACAGCAAGCTCTGGCCAGGCCCGCAGCATGGGCAGGGTGGGGCCCATGCACTGTTGCCATAGTAACCTACCAATAGCGTTGGGCATCTGGTTCCAGCTGAAGTGGAAATCAGAGGTGTTGGACTGGATCATCGGTGTGGAGCCATTAAATGGACAAACTTTCTTATAGTAACAAATATCTGAAAAAGAAATGATAATAAATAAAAAACAGGTTAAAAAGTGTAATTACAGGCTTTGCTTTTCCCGTTTACTGTTTGTTGTCTTTGTCTGAATATGAACAGTATTTTATTGTAGCTAAGAGAAGTCAGACGCCTGACTTTTTTCTCTTATAGTGATATAAAAAGCTGGAGAAAGCTAAAAAAAGTAAAAAAAAAAACATCTCTGAATTTTAACATTCTGATGTAGTCTGCGCAGGGACTCCACTGGCAGAGGAAAAAAAACATTAAGGATAAGCTTTGACACCGGAGACAGAAGCCTGAGTAAAATCTGAAATGTTAAGAGTCAAAGGGACACTCACAGTTGTAACACAAGAGCAGACCTGCCTCGCCGTCTTCATAAACATCAACGGCTGCTACAAAGTTTACCTGCAGGCAAAGACAAGTCGCTTTAAAGAAATCACTTCAGCATGATGCTAAAAGTCAGAGCACAGTCCCTTAAGGTAAGATCAAAGAAATCATAATTTCTTTAGGTCAAAGTGAATGTTTATCAGAAGAGATGATCGTGCTCTGCTCTGCTCCTCCTTTTCTCCTGTCTCTTCCTCCTAAGTGGCGTCTATGAATGACAATGTCTTGACTCACCTGGGCACCCAGATGATCAGCAGCTAAACAAAGTGACTTACGGGCCAGCTGCAGGCCTCAATTATTACCCAGATTTAATGACCATATCATGAGAAGAGTGTCTGCGTGAGCGTTATGTGTGCCTCACCCTGTTGGCGTCTACATGATGTAGCCGATAGGCATCCCCGGTGCTCTCATTGATAAGGTCAAACTGATGTTTGTAGGCTACACAAATCATGTTGTCATTTTCCCCTGTTGGACCGTCCACCAGCGCCATCACCACCGGCGGGTCACACAGACAGATTTCCTGGGGGGCAAATGATACACATTTATATTACTACTCTTAATACTTGCTTTTGCAAGGAATTATACAATAAAGCTTAACATTAAGCTTTGATAATGTGATCGAGTGTACCGTGGTTTTTTTTAGCCTTCACAAAATTGTCAGTCTGGCTGAATGCGAAACGAGGCATGTTTTTGTACAAGGAACACAATAATCTGACACAACTTGAGGTGCTTCAAAACCTCATTATTTACCTCCATGAGTGCCCTGCTTTGGGATGAATGAGGATGCTGACTTGCTGTCATCTTCATTCAAGCATTTATTTTTCAATTTAAAATGAAATCACTCTTCTTTTTATTCATGTCGAGTGTGCCGTACCCGTATGTACTGAAACTCCTCCACTGGAGAGTCTGCCCCTGTGGCGACAGCGCTGAAACGTGGATGTTTCCTGGTTATGAGGAGGAGTTTGGTCCTGATGGCTGCAACTATTCTCAGCTCGGAGCTGTGGTGGGTGTTGATAGAGTACAAATGACAACCTGGGCCAAAGAGGGGGAGCAGAGGAGATTGAAAGTGAGGTACATTAGATGTGCTGTGCTGCAGATGCAGCTCCCTGGTATCATCCAGTGGATCAGTGCACCCACCTCAGAGAGATGACTGATAACGCTGGTGTGTGTCAATCTAAGGGTGCTCTTGGACCGGAACAAGGACATTTACTGCATCACACTCCAGCGTGATCAGATCTTTGTTTTTTTTTTTCCAAATGATTAAACATTATTAACACGGTCAGTTCTTAACTGATTGTGATTAATCTGTCTTCAAAAGAAAAGACAGAATCAATCAAAATTTTTTTTTGTTGTGTGTGTGTGTGTGTGTGTGGGGGGGGGGGTCTTAAAAAGAAAGGGTTTGCTAGTCTTGATGTCAGTATTGGCTAGAGCTGGCTAGACTTTGATATTTTATTTTAAATTGAACAAAATATTAGGAAGCAGCCACGGCGCCGGCTTAGAGGGAAGGTAGCTGTTTAATAGCAAAACAGTCAGCAAATCAGTTTTTCTACATTTTACACAGTGTCCCAACGACATCATGTACATTTATATAAAGCATTACATTCACGATTAGGGGTGTTGACTTCTGATTGGCTGCCGGTTTAGCCAATGGCCAGCCATCATCCTCATGAGTCATCAGCAGACTACAAAGCGTAGCTAAGTCAGTCTCATTAAACACAGTGGTCATTGCTTCATTTGCCACCAAAATGACTTTTAAAACTAAATATTCCGCTGCTAGGTTTTCGTATCTCCTTCAGCTGATCCAAAATAGAGGAGCTGCAGGGTTACCGCAGAATATTTAGTTTCCATGGTCAACTTTGACTGACATAAGGTGAACGCGTTCAAGCCGGCTTCCCGGGCTCGTTCATCAACACGGCACGGAGCAGTGCAAGGAAAAAAACTGCTAAGTGATGGAGAGATAAATTCCCTCTGAAGAGTGAAGCTAACTCAATCTAAAATCAAAAATTCAAAACTTTAGCCTGATAATCACACAAAAAATAGCAACTGCTGACAATCATTTCTCCCTAACTTTGAACATTTTAGCCTGAGTTTAGTTTTCTATCTATAAACAGAGAGGATGTGGAACATTCATTGATTTTAGAAACCAAACCCGACTCAAGGATGCCACACTGAAATAATAATTAGGAGGTCCTTTGAGCTTTTCCAAGTTTTCCAAACAATAATTGAGCTTTTTTCCCCTCCCCTTTTGTTCTGGTGGCGTAATCCATCTAATTCCGACCACCACCACTGACACAATTAGTCATGTTGGCATTTAATCATAAAAAAAACAATTTTGGCATCATTAACTTGTGGGCATGATGGTTTGGGGGTAGAGGGTGGTCCTTTATGTGTTTTACGGCTTCTTATTGAAAAATAAATAACAATTTGAAACCTTTTTTCTCAATTTATCCAAAGGTTGCTACAATACCCCAGTTTCATTATAAATTATGGCATAACATATATCACTTATCACTGACAATTCTGGCAAAAAAAGCAAAAAAAAAAATTTAAAAAAATGGTGAATTAACTCACTTCACTTGTTGATCAAAAACATAAAAAAATATTTCTTTCATTTAAAAAAAGGGTGATTATAACTGACGATTGGGAGAGTAATTGTGAATGAAGACGCAAAATCTGTCTGACTGTAAACATGATAGCCTCCAAGGTTTTACGGCCTGCAGATATTTTTCTTGCTTGTTGCAGACGTCATACTCTTGCATGCGTTGTGCTGTACCTTTAGTTTTCTCCAGTTTGTTCTCCCGGCAGTCACATTTGCCTCTGACGAGCTGCCTTTCCTCCAGGCCTCTCTTGATCGCGCTGAGTCTGAACACATAGAGCCGAGCGTCCTTCCCTGGAAACGGAACACAAGCCACTTCTGTTGTGCACGATGGTTACTCTTAATTTGCCATCCCAATCATCCTCCTGCGACCAAGACAGTGGTATGTCTTTGTGGGAGGATTACTAGGAGGCTGATTGAAGCCCACGCACAGTTGTGACAAATGTTTGTGCTTCCGTAACATAATCACTGCCAAACCCAATTCAGCCCCGTTTGTCAATATTAGGAATAGCTAATCATCTGGATGGTAATTAATTATATGCTCTTCCAGTTGACGCAAACATGGGACAAATCCTACATTTTTACATTCTCATGTGGTCCTGCAACACAGACAGGCATATACAAGCCACACAGGGGATACAGGTCAGCTACTATGGATCAATGCAAGAGATCAATGTGTTCACTGGACCACTGGAGGTGGAGAGGGCAAGTGTGTATTTAACAACACAGCAGTGACAGAGATAAATACAGAGAGGATAATGAGAACAATAAACTGTTGTAAATACAGTTCAGATTCCGTGGTGAGGGTTGCAGAAGATAGCACAGTCTCCGATGGCAGGAAAGGTTAACAGGTGTCTCCCTCGTGGTCCAAGCCTACCTTTGTCAGCTCGGGTGATCAACAAGTCCTGAGGCTCAAGGATGTGCATTTGCTTCACTGCCATTGTTTTGTCAAACACCTGTACTGGAGGAAGAGTCTGCGACTCTGAAAAACAAATCACATCGTAAAATGTGAAGTAATATCTGAATCCCCTGTGTAAGACGTGTGATTATTAACTTGGTTTCACTCACCACCAGTCGACAGAGCTGGATCAGGACCTGAAACATGGACATCATCATGTACGCTATGTTTATTACCAGATAAATATAGATTTTTTTAAAGCTCAGAATATATGATTAAAAGAATAAAAAAAAAAAAGAATTTAATCAAAAGAAATACATAGTGAATAGGATGATCGTACCCTCCAACAGCATGACCCCTGCTGTGTCCGTGGCAACCAGCAGAGACTGACCCCATGAGTCAGCACATACAATCTCATATGGGAATGTACTGGAGAATGACTGGGACTCCCACGGCTGAAGCAAACACACGAGGCATATTCAGGGATGCATTTGAGAAAACAAAACATGTTTAGTGTACATGAAACAAGTGTCCGTGTTCCTGACCAGCCGCCGTTTGTGGAAAGAAGATACACTGCACTGACGCTTAAAATAAAAGCTTGACTAACAACGGCAATATTTAAGCAACTTTTAACTTATTCTGAATATATTTGTGTACTATGGGAGGCAATAAATATCGTCTGATTGAAGAATAATCTTTGATCAAATTGAGGAAACAATTATTAAACTGTTTTATAATTAATTTCTATCAAGTATCTTCATTTAAGAAAAAGGAAATGTTGCCTCTGTAGATAGCTATTGGATTTTTAAATTTACGAATAAACACACACAAAACTTCCAGTATCAGTAATCCAGTATTGTCTATTTAGGGGTCACATGAAGGTTTTGCTTGGGTGTCTGGGCCATCACCTCTTTTCTGCACAGGCCTGTGGTGACGAGGCTCGTTGGTGCATCTCCTCTCACGATGGTCTTCAGCTTCAAGGCCTGTAGAGCAAATGACATCAGATGTAACACACAAAAAGGGGAATTTGACATGCTTTAATTTACAATAGAGAAAGCATGAATTCAATAGTAGGACCTAAATGACTTTTTGTTACTATTTGTATTTGTACTAATTCTTATACTGATGCGATAATGTGTGATCGACTTTATTTGGCTGATTTGAAGGAACTATATTTACTTTGTGCATATTTGTGTGTGTGTGTTTTTTCTTGTACCCCAAAAATAATTTTTTGGTTTTTCAAGACTCATTTCAGGTGGCAAGAATGTGATAAACCGATGAAAAGCAGAACGACTACAGGAAACTAGTGCCATTTTAAATTAAAGCAAAATTCGAATGTAAAAAAAAAAAAAGAACAAAAAAACATAAATCGTCAAGTAGCAGCTATCTGATCCAAATATTGACTGCCCCACTCCGAGCTGCACAGTCAGCTGCTACCATTTACATTTCAGCATAAACAGTCAAGCTGGAGATCATAATCAATGCCAACCAACTGTGCAATGGCTTAGCAGTGCAGAGCAGTGCGCCACCATTTAGAAAACAGCCATAAAAACATTTGCAGACATGCAGGAGAACATAAAATCATTGCGCTTTATGTGTGTGTTTATGTAAGTGTGTGAGTGAACATGCAGATAGTTGGTTTAGTTGAGAACAAATTGGATTGTCAATGACTGAAGGTGTCTGCCTTTATTGTTTTCAGGCTTTACAGCACGACCTGTCGATACCTCAGCGCTTTGTGTTTATGAGCGGAGAGCAAAGGGAACAAAGTGGAAGACAAAGAGCAACACACACAGATCTGCTCAGAAAACCAGACAACACATAAGCAAATCAGGGATCAGAATCACTGCGAGTCTTTATCTGCACAGATTTTCTTTTGGGTTTCTGATTGTAATTTGGGATTCTTTTTTTCTTTTAAGCGAATGACGTCATGCGCTCGTTAGGTAATGGCTTGCATCGGGTAAGGCAACAAGTCCAAAATTGCCCATAATCTCTCAGCTATCCTGAAACTAATTATTTCCAAAATGCCAGAGGTCGTCTTAGTTCAGCATCACAGTCAGAGCACAAGTTGTTATTCCATCCACATCCTCCCGCATGCAGGTCTTGACGTTACTCAGCTAATCTGTCAAATGTCACAGCTTTTGAGAGACTTCTACTTTGCTCAAAGAAGGCAGAAGCCCCGTTTTTAAAAAAGTGTGATTCATTTCACTGTGGTACCTTTGAAGGAATATTCCTATACACTTCCCAATTACAACTCTAAGTCTGAAAAATTTTAAACATTAAACAAAAAGAAGAAAATTGAAAATTCTCATAAGATGCTTTTCTTTAATAAAATAATATATTCCTACATTTCTACTTGACAAATTATATATTTGTGTATATATATATATAAATATATATTAATAAAAACTAACATTAAGAGTCTTAGGAAACCAGTATCAACAAACACATGCAGAACAGAAGCAAGAATGGTTTCAAGTCTGGCACGTTTTATCCATGTTTTATCCATGTTTTATCCATGTTTTATCCACACCTCCACCGGTGCGGCTAATGAAGCAAAGAACCACCCCCACACACTATGGCTATGCTCACCTAGACTGGCTTTAAGTTTATTAAAAAAGGTCAACAAAGATTATTCTGGTTAAAAATCAACAAACTCTTGTGGCAGTTATGTAGGCCACTAAACATAGTTGGTAGAGGAGAGCTGTCTTGAAGAGGCACGATGAAGCCTACGTCTTACTTCAAGAAGGTATTTTGGTGGTCGGTGCTTCGGGCATAAGCAACATAGATGCTTGGAGGCAGGTAGTTAGTGGCCAGGTGCATCTCCTCATCCCCGGCTTAAACAAGTCGTACTTATTAAGACTCTTTGGAGGAGGGGTGTCCAATGTCAAAACTTTGATAGTGATAAATGACATTCGAAACTAAACTGACTCATTTTCAGACTAAACTCCCACACATCAAGACTTCAAAAACCTTCTTAATGATAAAACCCTCGAGTTTTGGTGTCTAGGCTTCTGATCTAATCAATCACCACTTATTAGGCACACAGAGACATGGGAGGTCATTACCATGACAACCATCCTCCACGGAGTCGGAGGCTACAGGTGGAAACTTGAGAGGAGCAACAGCAAGCTCGGTGGACGAGAGATGTGAAAGACTTGTATCTCTTAGAGCCTACATAGATTTATGCAGTAGAATAAACCATTGGGAGACCATAAAAAAATGACCAGAGATGTCTGAACAAGCTCCAAGAGGTCACCTCATTTAAAGACAAGGTTAATGATGAAATGTTACCATCAAGAGGTGAAGGTGCTGAAATTACTCCTACAAAAATTAATAGTCTGTGTTTATGTGTGTGCACAAAGTTTCTTTTTTATCTGGGAACATGCATGTTTCTTGCTGCTTCCTTCCGAGCTCTTGCAGATGCTGTTTATGTATCTGCGTGTGCGCTTGTGTAGATTTACCTGCCCTATCCTGACAAATTCAGCCTGGCGCGCCTCCTCCTTCTTGCGTGCCGACTTCGGAGACTCAGGCAGCACATCACTAAAGGACCTCCGGTTTAACATGTTCTGGGGAGAAAAAGGAACCTAAACACACCAAATGTGGCAACCGCGCACACACACACACACACACACACACACACACACACACACACACACACACACACACACACACACACACACACACACACACACACACAGAAACAGAGAAAGAGAGAGCAGGGTCTTAGAGACTGACCTTGGCAGGGGGGGTGAAAGCAACAGCAGTGAAACACAACTTAAATGGAGTTGTGTTGGGAGCAACAGTAAAAAGAGGAAACTAGAAAAAAAAAAACCAAAGAGGAAAATAAGAATAAAAATGATGAGAGGAGAGAGGGAGCCCTGCTGAGAAAGTCAGCACTGCAGTGGTGTCCTGTCGGTGTGGTGCAGTATGCAGAGGAAAACTGCAGCGAAACACAGCAGAACCAAACTCAGCACGGTGACATTTGCTGCTAGTGTGACAATCATCATCGGGAAGGGACGACACGGATGCCCAAAAGTGATGCCCGTCCAAGTCTCTGCGCAACAGCAGAGGTAAAAAAAAAAAAAAAAAAATGTTTGGGTACCTTGTGCAGGTCTGGCATAAGGTCTTGGTAGAGCGAACGGATCAACATGTCAAGAGTTCGCTGACGCTTCTGGGCAAAAGTTGGCGTCTCCAGTGTGGCTTTCTCTCCATTGATTACTGAAGGGGATAAAGTAAGATCACAAGGTCACAAAAGACACACACGGTGCATATTTATCAACCAACACAACCAACTCATTTTTAACATTTCTTACATTTGACTAATAAAAAGTCCCTGAATTCTTGGTGATCAGTAAAAACAGGCGGAGACGGTAGAGGTGGTCCAAACAGCGGAACACTCTCCTCTGAGAAAATCTTCAACCTGTGGCAGATAGCAGGTCTGTAAGACGTTTCTCGAACTAATGAGATCAAGTTAATACAGCTTCTCTCATGTTTACATTTAGTAGCTGGAAATAAAGAAACTCAAATCTCACCTGTAACTGTCGTTCTGGCTATTATACCTGACTAATGCAAAAATATCTGCGGGCAGAGGTATAGGAATCACATGTCAAAATGTTCTCATTCCCATTTTTTAGTCTCGTGATTGTTGCGTCGCAAAAGCAGAAGCTCTGGTAAACGTTGCAGTCGTGGTTGATGTAAAGGATACGGGTGAAGTGCGATCGGATCATGGATGGTTTGAAGGATGACGACGCATCGTCTCCTTCCTGGAATACTATGGTGACAATGTCATTTCCAATGTGCCTCTTTCTCTCCACCTGCCAGAGGAGACAAAACACAAAGACAGAAAAAAAAAACAAAACATCAACATCATCTTCAGCTCAGAACTAAAGTCTTCAGAACAAAACCATTTGGTCCTTACCAGGTATAATTCAAACGAGGTAAATAGGCAACAATACATGACATATTTGACCATATTTTACTTTAGAAAATGCAGAAGCAATGTTTGAAATACAAATATACCATCACTGCTTTCATTGGAACGAAGTGAGGATGTTTCAGCCTAATCAAATGTACTTTATTTATTGATCTTCACCAAGCGTGGGCACCTCTATAAAAGCATACGTCTCTGCAATTTGCTGGTCTAGACCTATCGGATGTCTGTGCACATTACCAAGAAGGAAAGACGTTAGAAATTATTACATTTCACTGCCCATCAAACCTGGGAGGGTTACGAGACCATTTCCAAACACTTTGGGCTCCTTTGTTCAACACGAGAAAGATTTTTTTTTCTCGTAAAAAAAAAAGAAAAAAGTAAGACAGGTGCTAATCTTCCCAGGAGTGAAAAATCCAGCAAGTTCACTCAAAGGTCAGACCACACCATGTTCGGAAAAATCACAAACAGCTTAAAAGCTACATCCCAGACTCGACGGACGCTCAGTTAATATACTAAATGTTAAAGTTCATGACATTAAATTTATAAAAGGTCTGCACGAGTACAGCTTTTATGGGGAGGTTGCCAGATTTGTTCAGCTGCAAAGTTAAACTTTCAGAACAATGTTGTTTGAACAGACAAGAATAAATAAGAAATGTTTTGCCAAATGCAGAGGTAATGGCCTATCAGACGCATATCAGAGGAAACACCTCGTACCCACTGTCAAGCTCGGTGGTGGGAGGGTGAGGATTTACAAACCAGCCATCGAGTCATCTGTGAACTCCTCTGTACATAAAAGTGTTTTAAAGCCAAATGTGAAGCCACAAGTCTGACAGCCAAAACGAATAAAATCATAAAATAGGACGATCTAAACAACACCAGAAAATAAACAACAGAATGGCGGAAAATAGAAAAAAGTCAAAAGGGTTTAAGAGGTCTGTACATAAACGATTACCCACAAACCTAAATGAACTGCAGCAACACAGCAAAGATGAGTCAGCAAAACGCCTCGACAACAACGTGAAAGACTGATAACGTCATATAGAAGTGCTCTCATCAGGTTAAAGCAGTTTTAAAAGATGTTAAATCATGGCTTTTCAGAAACCGCTTCCGCATTTTGGCTTCGTTTTTGTGGAGATTTTTTAAAATTTCTTTTTTTATGTACTGATAAATAAAACCGCAATGGTGTAATTTCTCTATTACATCACTATTAAGTAGTCTCAATGAGATGCAAAATGACCAAAAAATCCTGCAAAACAACCACATTAAGACATAAGAAGTGACACAAATGACAGCAAAATGTTGAAAATGAGACAAACACTAGACTCAGGTTCTCAGCCCATCACAGACTGACAAGCCCTTCATGCAAAGTCCCTCTCAGTCCTATGATCAATTTAGAATCAGCAGTCAACCTAACATGGACGTTTCTGGACCGCAGGAGGAGGCCAGACTCCGTTGCAAAATCATGGTCTACATACAGACTCTTTATTAAGTGCTGGCCAGCACATCACATGTTACACTGTCCAACAGTCAGGTGTGATATTCAGCGTAACTACTAACTCTTATTATTCAGGTGGAGGAGAATCGTGCAACACTGCAGCTGCCACATGCAGCATGAGCACACACTGTTCCTGTTATTGACCGCCAGAGTGTCTGTTCTTTAGAAGAAATCCAATTATGTGTCAGATCTGCGAAGCACCGACCCTTTTAGATCATACTCAGTAATATTGGCATTACAGAAAAGAGCAATAATGTCATTTTTCTTCTCTTTGTCTTCCCAAAGTGACTGCATTTAGTGTCTTCCATTATCTTTCCTTCCTGCCAGCTTACTGATTATGTGGCATCTTTTCCTTTTAAAAAATAGAGGAACATTCCAGAGTAAAAACAACCCTCCGTCTATTACTGGATGGAGTATAAACCTTTGTTAAGGACCAAAATGACGTGAATAAAAGCAGTTTTGAGTTTGAATGGAATACAAAAAATAAAATGACGATAAATGTTAAGCACAGGGGGCAAATAAATAGCGATTCTAAGCCTCTGACAAGATTCAAAAACGTAATTTCACTTGTGACAGTATGGCTAGGGTTCCTATGTACAAACGTTGGAAATTTTAAGTTTGTATGTGTGTAAAAAGGATTGTTTGTGCAGGTTATGGCCTATGCTTCCATTGAACTGGTTCGGTACCTATATATTTATGACAAAAAAGCAAGTATTAGAAGCAGAGGCCATGAAGTGAATCTGGACTTCACTCCCTCCGGACATCCGCAACGTCGACTCTCTCCCTCTGTTCAAATCCAGACAACAGAGTCACATGTTCAAGATGTCATTCTCTCTGTAATTACATTCTCCTATTTTATTCTATTACTTTTATCTCATCTGTTGTTTTATTCATTCATTTTTAAAAATCTCTGTTTAATGTCCTCGAGTGTTTTGAAAGGTGCTTATGACAAAATTGCATTATTATTATTTGTACTGTCACGAATGCTCCTCCTTTTGTGTCTATTATCAATAGTTTGGACATTATCAATAGTCAGTTTGCACAGACCTAAAACAATGTGGCTACCGGTAAGTGATAATTACCTCGGTTTGTCTGTCCACACACTCACTTCATTGGAATGACATTTTTGAGTTTAGTCAGAGGTTTAAAACAGATATTTATTTTGACATTGCTCTGTGTTCCAATATTAAGGGACATTTTGCTGCAATTATAATTCTGTTCTACCTTAAAACTGCTTTGGTTCATGTCGATTTGGTCCCAAGCGAACAGTTACATTCCTTACCATCTAATCATTGAGCTAAAGTTGATTTAACTCCTGAATCTTTATCAAGAACAATTTTGAACCACAGTTTAAAACAAATGTAAGGAGGAGCATAACCTGCTAAAAGAAAAGAAAAGGAACAACAAAGACGTAGAAATGATCTCGTTGTTATGACGTTATCAATTACAATTAATTACAACTTCCAGAAAACTGCAGAAATGCTGAAACCCTCAGATCCTTTAAATCAAGGTTAAAACTCATTTGTTTGCAGCTGCATTTGACTAAATTATTTAAACTATTCTGAATTTAGATTTAAACAATGTTAATGTCAGTAGTAAAATGTAACTCTAGCTTAAGTCTAACTTCTCTTTATTCTGCTACTGCACTATAACTCGTTAATTTTTTTTCTCATCTTTACTTTTCATATTTTTATTATGTAAAGCACCTTGAATTGTCTTGTTGCTAAAATGTGCAATATAAATAAACCTGCCTTCCCTTGCAATGAAAACATGAACCCTTTAATGCCTGACATGTGAAATATCACAAAGAAATTCAAAATGTATTTTTAATTGCAGTGTTAACTATATATTTGGATCAAAAACACTTCAAATTTTTTATTTTGTATCATTATGAATACATTTGGTTAATTTACTTTTTTTTTAATTTTGTTGTTTTATTTTTCTAAATAGGGCGGCACGGTGGCTTAGTGGTTAGCACTGTTGCCTCACAGCAAGAAGGTTCCCGGTTCAATTCCCGGCCCGGTGGGTCTTTCTGTGTGGAGTTTGCATGTTCTTCCCGTGCTTGCGTGGGTTCCCTCCGGGTACTCCGGCTTCCTCCCACAGTCCAAAAACATGCAGGTAGGTTAATTGAACATTCTAAAAATTCTCCCTAGGTGTGCATGTGAGTGTGATTGGTTGTTTGTATGTGGCCCTGGATAGACTGGCGACCTGTCCAGGGTGTACCCCTGCCTTTCGCCTGATATGCGTCGGGATAGGCTCCGACAGACCCCCGTGACCCGGAAACGGATACAGCGGGTATAGATAATGGATGGATGGATGGATTTTTCTAAATAATTTTTTGGTTTGTAGGAACGTTTTCTTTTCCTTTTTTGATTAAGGGTATGCTACAAAGGTCTCAGAATTTAAAGTACCAACTATGATACGTTTGGTGTTATACGGTTAACGTGCGTCACTCAAAGCCAATGTCATGACGGCGTTCCAGGTGAAGTCAGGTGACCACAAAGGACATTAGGATACATCCTCTGTACATAATAGATTATCTTTAAAAAATGTGCATGTAAATCACTCAAAATCAATAAGGGTATTTAGTTTTTCTAAATACAAGAGCTTCTAAAGCGCAAGAGCCACCTGACAGTCGTCCCTAAAACTGCAGAACTGCAGAGACACAAATAAGGAAACGCACCTGCTGTTTGTTCTCTTTAGAGTAGGGTAACATGGTGGACACGTGGAACATGAGCTCATGGCCTTGGTACACCGTGTAGATGGATTTAATTCCTGTAGTGTCATCTGCAAACATGATAAAGACAACGCTGGTACATGTGAAGCTGAGTATGGTAGCGTGACGAGGGCGTGGCATCACGGGAGGTCTTACTCTTGGTGTCTAGCCCTCCGCGGTAACCTGCCCATCCCTGCAGTGTGACGGTGTCACCAAGCAGATTGAGAAACTTGTCAAAGTTCTCACTGCCGGTCTCTAGAACCAAACAAAGCACACAACTTTTCAAAACAGTTTCAAGTTTTCTCTCCAGGAATTAGCAGATCACGTGGCTAAAATCCACCTAAAGAGGTCAAAAAGGTCTCAGGAACATCAGGAATTTTGTATCCATGAATTTCTTTCAACTGTCTTTCATTTCTTTGGGAAAAAGCCATGAATAAACTTTCGCAAACTGTCATAGTCTTTTTAAAAATGTTGTCAAAAGTAAGCACAAAGGGATTTACCATTGCTAAACATCTCGTCATCTGTGAGCTGTCCATCTTTGGCATACAGCACACCAAATTTAAAGTTGACAGAACCCTACAGAATCATAGTTACGTTAAAGCAGCAAAGCGGCCAATAAGAAATGCATGTCGTTATATACAGAAATGCACATAAAATATGTCAAACATGACCAAACATGGCCTACCTCCTGCTCCTCCAGCACAAGCAGATCCTAAGGACAAAGAACATGAAAACAATCATTTACACTGACCACCAGCTCAGGTACGGATATCACAGCCTGAAGACATTATAAGGCTTATATGTTGCTTATCAGACTTTGCACAAAATGGGTCGGTGCTATATTTCAGTACAAGTGGGCTCCATTGTCACTCTCACCTTCTGAATCTCTGGGTTGAGGATCTCCCTGGGGCCTCGTTCAAACCTATCCATGTTCATTGCACTGTAAGAGGAGCAGGAGAGGTGGGAAAATGGGGTGTTGGAAGCAGCAAGAAAAAAAAAGAACTGGGTCATTAAGTTTGAAGTTGAAAAGATGAACTCGATACAGGGGGGTTTCTTCTTCCTCCTGTACGGTTGGTGCTCATTCAGAGTGGGAGCAGTGATGCTACTTGACCTGAGGAATTTATGATCTCCAGTTTTGTGTCATGCATCTTTTCATATCCTGTTACAAGCTGTTCACAAGATGCTGTTTTTTGTGCTTTTTAGAAGATAAAGCTAGGATGAAACTTTTATTTATTTATTTTTTTTATTTCAATTTTACAGGTATGGCATATAACGCAACCCCATCCTGACACAGTGAAGACATGATCAAACACATGAGAAAAAATGTTTTTTTTGGCTTATTTTAGTGAAATGACCCAATAATAACAATAAATGGTCAAAGTATATGTATGTAATTTGCAGTATCTATTGTGACCTAAACCTTCCCAGTAAGTGATCAGTCCTGCAAGAACAGCATCAATTCTGGGATGTTGGTGGGTTTCTTCAAATTAGGAACTTCACCCAGGTTCTTCTACTTTGACTTTCCTTTTAGTTTTTTTATTCTTCATTGACCGCAACTATTCTTTGGTAGAAAAACTTTTATGCATTGCGTTGTTTTTTTGTGTCTTTCTTCCTCTTGTGATTTGGTTCACAGACAGTTGTTTTAACATTTTTCTTTCTCCAAACATGAAACATCTATTTGAAACTATGAAGTTCTATTTTGGTCTTGCACGTCCATAAACTAACTGAGCTCAGGACTACTGCATATGTTCAACAATCTTTGAGAGAATAGGTTTCCTTCTTGCAGTCCTTCAGGGCACACCACGGATTTCTGCTACGAGTTCTCCTGATGGTGAACTCCTGAACATTAATATTTGCCAACGTGAGAAAAGCAAGTAGCTGTTTGAAATGCTCCTTTGAGACTTTGGTGATCATCCTAACCCCTCCTCTTGGAAGGACTTTTGTTGGACACTCTTGAGGACTGCAAAAATTGTTTTGAATTTCCTCCATTGATGCAAAATCTGGATCGGCGGAGTCCTTACTATTTAAAAATGTTCTTGCCCGAGAGCACCAAGAACCAACATCCTCAATAACCCCTTTCATTTCTTCTACGATACACTTCCCCTCACATGCTCTGAAGATCAGTCTCTCATAGGTTATTTTTAAACTATTAAATGCCACTGGCATGTAAAGACAATATGTGCTAGTAGAGTAGAGTTGATAGATTTGCACATTTGCACAAAATATGCTGCAGTTTAAGCTCCCCAAACGAGAGGATTTCAAGTTTAAACATCCCAATGTTGACCATATATTGTGATTTTAGTGTTAAAGTCATCCC
Organism: Xenentodon cancila; assembly: GCA_014839995.1. Taxonomy (NCBI): domain Eukaryota; kingdom Metazoa; phylum Chordata; class Actinopteri; order Beloniformes; family Belonidae; genus Xenentodon; species Xenentodon cancila. The sequence continues at coordinate 6,372,215 of CM026215.1, read as the reverse complement.
TAACAGGCGCGATGGCTGAGAGGAGCGTGGGGGAAGTCATCCATGACTGCGGCTCTCCCTCCCAGGTTACACCGGGGATCACCTGCATATTCTCAAAGGCAGCGAAATGTCCATACGACAGCATTTGGTAACTATTTTAACCATGTTGGCCTACAAATGAGGACAGTCTGGGCTGAGATGGCCAGGGAACGTTGTCTTGTTTCTCTCAGAGGAAAGAAGTGATTGAGAAAGAGGATGAACTTGAGTAACTGTATACGGACAGCTCTGGTAGACTGCTCAGTCACTCTACAAGTACACAACAGTGAAGGAGTCACATCTCCCTGTCTCCTTTTCCAACTGATTAAACATCAGGCACATTCTGGAACATCTATCCTGAGGAGAAGACTATGCTGCACCTCTGGCTTTGCTTCACCTTCAGGGCTTCTCTCACACAGTAGAGCTGTCTCAGGCGGAGTGGAGTAAAAACTTAAAACAGGACTACAAGTGGTTCTTCTGCTAGAGGAAGTACGAGCCCTGTTTTAAAATTTGGGTGACAGTAGATGGCCATGAATGTAGCCAAAGTGATGGGTAGTTCTCGGTATTGGCTTCAGTAGTTGCCTTTTGAGCATAGGTGCTACAATGACCTTTCTGAATGCAGTAAGAGGTTTACGGCTGGCGGCCGTGAAGGTAAATTGAGTCATAATTTCAAGGTGGAGGATAATTTTCTGAGTGCTGGTGGGGGTGCTGATCTTATAATTATTATAAGCAGATTTGGCAGAGCTGACACTGGATGTGAAGGAGGACTGGAACGATTGATAGCCCATGAGATCACGCCGTTATCTCCGATTCATATGCAGGTTTTGGAGAGCATCAGTCAGCCATGGGTGAAGCAGGTTAGAGTGAGCGGGTTTTGTTGATAGATGACACAGATTATCCGGACATGAGCTCAGAGTGGAGCGAAAAGACTGTGTGGCATCATTAACCTCTTGTGAGAAAAATAAATGAGCTAAGAGGAAGTAGAGCGGAATCAACTGCAGCGGAAAAAAGTCACTTCAGAGGTTACAGCGGAACGAAAGGTGGCCATCAGCGGTAAATACAGAAGACGATACAGAAGCGGTAACAGACCTGAAGAGACACAACCAGAATGATTTACAGGTGAACTTAATGACAAACATTTACTCGAAACCTTAATGTGACCAACAAAACAAATGGACCTTTGTGGTTCTTGCAACGTCTGCTGTGATAAATGTGTTAATTGAAGCTGAAATATGTGTGATTATCTAAAATCCTATTGTGGAGGTCATGTTCATTATTTCAGTTATAAAACAAGATACCACTGAATTTCCTTCTTGCACTTGCATGACCAAGTGATTTGTTGATGCACACATATTTGGTGGTGTGTGCATCTTATCTTAAAAAATACACAGACGGGTGAGTCCCTGAGATGAATCAGTTGTCTTAGTAGCCACGTGATTCAACAACATCATTTATTCTCATTCACATTTTGCAACAGATAATGATAGTCCTGCTTGAAGCTCCAGACCGGCTTCTCACCTTAGGATGGACTTGACTGATAGTGTTTTGGTCGGGCTGTAGGGGAGGCTGATCTTCAAAGTGCCCTGAGCGAAAAAAAGACCAACACAAATCAGGTATTAAGAAACTTGCAACGTCGGCATCGTTTCCCTTTTCCTTTGAGAAATCACTTCTTTAAAACTCATTTTTGGTCTTCCCATAACTGTTTTTTTGGTGCCAAAGAAGGAGGATCTCACAGCGCTAAATAAAATTCAGACCATACAGGTTTTCTTACATTAGTTTGAATAGTTGCAAACTTTTTTTCGGTTACACAACAACTACAATAACTACATGAACATTCTGTACCAGTTAGAGTCTGACAGAAACAAGACAAATCAATGGTATCACAGCGGAGGTGCACCACCCTAATCAGGTTCCAGACGAGGCTGCAGGACAAAATAAGATCTGAGCTATCTTGGTCATGTAACTGAATCACTAAACAGCAAACACACGTTAATGAACACGGATTTCACACAGCGACGCGCACGGTGACACAGAAGCAGAGCAGCAAAGTCTCTCAAGATAGCCGTTTGTGGTTTTTCTGCGTTAAAAAAAAAAAAAAAAAAATTCATTATCAGGACCACTTTGTGCACTTGCATGCTGACGTTGAGTAACGTTGAGTTAAACTCACCGACTTCCTCCAGAGGATGGCTCTGTACTGAGGAACCCGCTGGTTGTTCTGGTCTGAGAGGACCACTGACAGGTAGAAAGGGTTCTTCTCTGCATCTGTGCCTACATAATTCTGGTGGACTGAGGACAGACACAAAAAAAAACAAAAAAAAAAACCCCCCAAACAATTTAATTCATGCTCACCCAATATTATAGCTGCGATTGGTGAGTTTATTTACTGTTATATTTACTGAAATTAACACTATTTTCTGATAATATTACAGGGAATAAACAAATTGCGAAACAATTTCTCTCCTTTGACACCACCTGCAGCTCGCAATGCAGTTTACAAGTTTCCACTGCTCCCGTTGCAGCTCTTCCAATCACAGCCAGGGGGCGTGTTTGCCAAACGTCAATCACAGAGTTGCACAGGCTGGAGACAACCCCCCCACCTTCTTCCCCTCCAGCTTTGTGCTTGACGTAACATTCGCATGCCACTACTTGAGGAAAACTAGAGATGAAGCGGTCGTAAGCGCTTTCTTGAAAGGGAGGACAGACAAATACTGCGTGAAAAGTTGCAGATTTCTTGGCAGTTACGCAGAAGAAGACTGCTACAGTATTGGAGTCCAGTAACATCCTTTCATTCGTATCTTCTTTAAAGTCTTTTCAACTGACTGGGTAAATCTCCAGAAACAAAGCAAAGCTGACATCTAAAGCCGATTACACACTGCCTCTGTTTTCGGCCTTATTTGAAGGTCTTCTTTTTCATCTAATGTGTATTTATTCTACAATTACTTTGTAAAGTTGTTCTACTTTACAGTTTTCTCTGTTACAGACAAAGGCACACTGAGTGTCTGTAGTCAATCACAGGGAAATTGAAATTTGGAGGGATTGTGTTACTAGAGGTGCTTCATCACACAGGAAGTGGCCTCCGGTTCATTATGTGCTGTGCAATGCAGTCATTTCTGCTCAGGCTGTGAGACACAGATGGCTCAGCGGCGGTCCAAACAGGTCGAGCCAACTTTCTTGAGACATAGCTCATATTAAACTGCCCATGCCATGGCATCATTAGAACCTGGATGGAGGTTGCCTCATACCTGACTCTTTTTTCTATATCTTCCATCACAAACGCCTCCGTCTCTCCCTTTCAACTGATTGTGTTCCTTCGGACCAAAGTCCCAGTAAAGCCGTACAGACTATGATCTCTTGTGGTTTCACCTGCATTGCCACCTGCGCTGGAACTCTGAGAACCGGCGTGTTGTTAATGAGGATGACGAAATGATGAGGTTCAGGAAGGTGCAGGAAGAGGCGACAAATTCACAAGTACTCTTTAACAATCTCCTCTTCTGCTCCTGTGCGGCTTTATTTTTCAGCCATTCGGAATTAGATTCACTGGTGTTTTTTTGGATTGTTCCTGTTGCATGATCCGGTTTTGACCAAGCTTCAGCCAGAATATTCTGTTACACAGCGGAGTTCATGGTCGACTGAATGACTGCAAGGTGCCCAGGTCTTGTGGCTACACAGTAACCCCAAACGATAACCCCTCCGCCGTAGGACTTCCATGGTGCAGGTTGTTTTTTCTGAAATGACGTGTTGTTTGACAAACATGCCGCCGAGCATTAAGACCCAATAACTCCACTTTGGTGTCATTGCTCCACAGCAACTGAATCTTCCGCATTGTACAATGTTCAACTTTAGATTGTTTGTAAATGGATTTATTACCCCTTTCATGTGCTGCAAGATCATTACTCATGTTCTTCCCTCTTGGCATAACTGAATGATCCAGATCAGAAAACTGCAAAATCATCTGCTTTTAGAGAAAGGTGATGATTTAGTTACATACTGTCTTAAGTCCTATGGAAGAAGGGGTACTTAGTATTGCCCATAATGTCTTTTTCACACTGTTTTCTAAATGAAAAAAGCTATAAATAGTTGTTTGTTTGAAGTTGTGTTTGTCTGATACTAAAACCCACTAGAATCAGATTATGTTTTTAGTGTTTTTGCAAGAGAGGGTTCCAACTTTTGACTGCATGTCCTGACTTCACAGGCTTCTTTTTTAGTAGTGCGAGAGAGAGAGATGAGGACATAGATGAGGCTCTCAGCGGGAAAATGGATGGATGCTAAGAAGTTTTGGTCTTCAGTGAAGAGCAGTGCAGCACGTAAACGAGACTGATGTTGTAGGACATGAAGCATTCTGAGGATGTTTTATTTCTGCAACTTCTCCATGCTGGCCCATAACCTCTGTCTCCCCTTCATCCATTTGACTTTTTCAGTTTATCAAAAACCACCTCTGAGTAAGTGTGTACTTTTAAAACAGAGCGGCACTGACCTTTTCCCAAGAAGTATTTAAAAAACCATCTGGTGTGGTACTCTGGATTCTCCAGATGGACATCCGTTCTCCTCCAGGTTCCTGGAGCGTAGTCCGAAGCCTGTTTGTCACACACACACACACACACACACACACACACACACACACACACACACACACACACACACACACACACACACACACACACACACACACACCAGACTGCATCATGACTGTACCGTCGCAGCTTGAGTCACAGCAGTTATCTGTGTGTAAAACTGTTGCAACTGCAGATTCAGTGAGCTGACTGTTGATTACTATTAAAACCACTGTCCTGATGTAAATTACTGGAGTCCAACTCTGGACTGTACAAGACTTTTTGTTTTTCTAATAGAAACATGACATACTAAGGGCTCACAACGATGACACCCCATGGTTGCATTGAAACAACAAACATTACTGAAGAACAACAAATATGAGCTTGATTTACAGATTTATTGGCCGTTTCTTTTCCCCTCTCCACTGCCGCCTCCTGCTTGTTCAGGATGACGGATTGCACTGAAGTGGACATTCAATGCAGCCTGTTTGGCTCCAGCTAAGCTGTTGTCATGAACTGGTATTATATCAACTTTATATGTGGAATCAGTGGAAATGACTTGGATTAAGTGGATTACAGTGAGCGGGATTGAACTGGAGTATAACAGAACTGAACTAGACCGTCTTTGACCGTATTAGACTTTTCTTCTGCGTAAAGTCCCTTTAGATAACTTTTATTGTTTAATGGTCCCATATAACTAAAAATGAATTTAATTGAATCTATTTATTTGGGATAAGAAGTATATACATGTAAAAGAAGCAGGAGACCTGACTCTTACACCAACAAGGACTGTATTGGCATTATTTTTGACTATTTTTCTCATTTAAAATGGTTTTGGTCCCCTTTTTGCAGCGTCAACAGCGTCCGCTATTCTGGAAAGGATTTCCACAACCTTTAGGATGGTTGCTGTGGGAATTTCTTTCCATTTATAGAGCATTTATGATGTTGGCTGAAAAGACCTGCCTCCCGATCTCCATTCCAGTTCATCCTGAAGGTGCTAGAATGGGGTTGAGCTCAGGGATCTGTTTAAGCCAGTCAAGTTCTTCCACTCTGAACCCTTCTGCAGGCAGTGCAGGTTTGAATCCCAGCCTGTCGCTCTTTCCTGCATGTCTTCCCCCTCTTTCCTCTATACCCATTTCCTGTCCACCTACTTTGAATAAAGGCCACTAATGCCAAACAATCTTAAAAAAAAAAAGAAAAAAGGCATGAATGCATTTGCACACAAAAGTGTACAATCTGTACCTCATCTGACGAGCCATTCTCAACCCTGAAGCGTCCTGCCCTCTGTATGGCCCCATCTGCATCACTGGAAATCAGCTGACAGGGAGACAGAGAGACATGTTTAAAATTAGACATCGGATCAGCCGTGGCTTATGGCAGACAGTAAGAAGAAGGTCATAAATACATTAGAGCTGGCTACGCTCGCGGCCAAAAGAGGAACAACGGCAGACGCGTAAATTCCAAGTGACAACAACAATACGCCTCCTGCTGCAAACATGTGAGCAGCCTCATCGTTTGAACGGATGACCAACATATAAGCACTACTTTAATCTTCAATAATTACTGGAGTCTCATGATGAGATTTACTTGCCTTTGCTGTAAAACTCTCAACTTATCGCCCCAATTATCTGTCTCTTGCTGACTCACCTCCTCTACTACAGCGCTGGAGAGGGGACTGGATGAGAGCGAAATGGGGCAATTAATGGTAGTGTGAGGACTGAGCAAAACAAGAGAGGGCAGAGGACGAGAACATAATGTATCCCAGTTAGATACACACAACCCGCAGAAAAGGGTTTCAGTATAATTGAATGCTTATTCACTTTCTTGCTGAGTGTAAAATGAGATTTAGGTGATTGCTTGCACCGTCTGTAACCTTGGCGCTCTGTGAGTTCAGTGACACAGTTGAGAGGATTTAAGCCTTTCCAGCAGTGGCGGCGGTTGGCAGCTGGTCCACCACAGACTGAGGGACTGGTTTGCCATTAAGCTGCAAAGAGAGTCCAGATAAAGCCTAGCGTTTACTTACATTTTCATTCAATGCCATCATTAGGTAAATGTTTCGACTTGCGCAGTTTGTCAGGCCACAGATGTTTCTTTGGCATTTAGCGCTGATTAGAAAGCAAGAGTGAAATGTTTGGCATCATTGTGCATGTTGCCATGCACACACGCCTTCAGTGCTTCACAGCTGATACACAGCTGATATGGCACCAGCGTGTTGCCATGCCTTTAGTGATGATCTTAGCGATACCATCTGTCACGCCGGAAAGATGGAATATTTAGTCTGGGGAAATAAGTCTGAAATTGAATATCTCCAGCGACAAAGTGGAATTAACCTTGTTGCACTAAAGGTTGCAGCAATGCGGCAACAATCTTTGTAAATATGGATTTTAAATACTACTGTTATTATTATTATATACCAATATTTTATGCTTCTGGTGACAAAGGTAAACGTCTGTCTAATTGCAGAAAAAAAAAAACTTCTGGCAGACTAAAAGGAAAGTGTTTTACTTTTTCCATTTGACCAAATTAAGACATATTGATATTTAGACATATTCGATATTTAGAGTCTTCATTTTAAGCTCAGCCACTGGTTTCGTAACTGCACATTCGTCTTTAGTGGACAGGCGTGAGACTGGAACTGATTTCTTCATCTAACTCTGCTGCTAACGCTGGTTCTGCCTTGTGTTAAATGTCCTGTGCTAAAATAAAAACATGCACATTTAAGTACAATATCTCAGAAAACAGATGAACACATGTATTTTTGCTGCTTTGATACTAAGAAAGATGGTAAGTATAAACACTGTGGTCGTAATACAAACATATACATTGACAGATTAACGTATGTCATCAGTTTTGTTGCCATTTACCATCTTCTTCTTGAGAACATCTGCATAACCTGCTAAATCTGTTCATTTTCTGATCCATGTTTCCTTTTTGCCCCCAACCCTATCTCACCGATTGATGCTGTGTTGCCAGGCAACACTCTCTCTCCTCCTTTTGCAGCTCCTCCTTTTCCTCCTGCCCGTCTTTTTGCCCTTCGCCTCTTGACCCTCTTGACTGTCAAGCTCTATTTGGTCCCTTCCCCAGTAAACATTTGCACTTTGCCATTGTGTAAAAGAATAAATTAATTAAAAAGAAGAAAAAAAAATCTTCCTGGGTGTGAATCCCTGGAGTATGGCATATCGAGATGGCCTGAGAAGCTCTAAAGAAGCTGACAGTGGCAAAGAAATAATCCAGGAATGAACACTGAAGTAGCTCATAACATAACAGACTGTCAAGAGGTTTGACCTCCTACCAAAACACCAAAAGGATGTGAAATGTATCCTACAATAATCATGAACCAGTTTTCTTCAATGTTTGCACCGTGTCCAGAATATGGTCAAAATCACAGAAAAGCCTCAAAGCAAAGATTTTCCCTTTATGAAGGGTTATACAAACAATATTCTGAGTACCTGCAAAAGCCTGCACAAAACTCAGCCAACCATAGTGTTCATCAGTGTGGAGAGTGGGTGGTGCACCCCTCTTCAACAGCTCATTAGATTGTGTCAGACAGTGCACTGACCAGGAAAAGTGATGAGAGGGCACTTATCAGCACACAAAGACACAGAGGATAAACTGCATTTGAAACATTCTTGTGGGTTAGTGAGGATAAAGGTGAGACCTATACATCCTGAACAAGATCATTAATAATCGCCATTCTGACTTGATTAGTTACTATAAATTAAATCTGCTCTGCAAGACTACAGTAGGCTGATTACAAAAGACCCGAAAGGACATTTCCCATTTTTGCCTCACTGCAGGGACCCAAAGAAACAAAAAAAAAAAGTGAAACTAAATAGCAGCTCGAGCATAACTCCAAGAAGTGGGAAAAACCCACTGGGTGAAAGATAAGGCCACATCCCTATCAGGTAAACTTCTGTCAATGTCAATAAAATAACTAAAACTATACTGTTCACACTTCTAGGGTTATGGACATCAGTATCATTAAAATATACCTCCCATATGCTGTAACACCAACTTCCCCCCAGCTGGAATATACACATAAGACAAGCTCTACCTGCTGTCACTCCCTGAGGTATATGCTGGAAATAATGAGACAATAAAATCCAGCAGATTGAGAGGGGAGCATGTTGACTGCAGGTGCAAGGCTCTGATAAACAACAGAGGGGTGTCTGTGCAGTAATTAGCTGTGTCGTTGGAACACAGACAGAAAATACTGCGCTCTCTCTCATGTCAGTTGCATATTAATAGGTATGAAAGGGAATATATATCCTGGTCTGGTGGTATGTGTCTGCATTTGCCAGTGTTTACGGATCCAAGACTGAGCCTTGCTATTAAGAGCTGCCTCTGTGTGTGTGCAGAAAAATGGAAAGTAACTGTCGAGGCTGTGGGCCTCCATCTCCCTCGCCTCCTGCAACATTAACTGTCCATAATAGAGGGGAAGCCATTGCAGCATTCAGACAAAGCAGACAAAGCATTTCGCTGCCTCCCCAGTGTACATGTGTAGCTGCACGTGAGAGGAAAGCATTTCCTATCAAAAACGTACGTTTCTGCAGGTGTTTGCGCTGCTGTCTGTGAATAGGCTCTCTGCTGTTTATGGGGGTGAAAGAATGAAAAATGTCAGGTGAAAAGAGAGATTAGGGACTCCGGGGAGTGTCTGCGCAGGTGTTTATGCACGCGCACGCCACAACGCAGTCACAGCGTCTAATTTGTGTAACACAAGAGCTGCTAAGAAGTGAAAGCTGGACTCCCACGAGTTCCCTCTGGGCCAGGAATGAAATCGTGAGGCAGCAGGGTAAAAAGAAGAACCCTTCAATATGCCTCTACATTTTAAAAGCATCCTTTAAAACATCCTGTAAACAAAATTAGAAGAATGGGGCAGAAAAAAGGAAAACAAATTCTTTGAGGGCTGATTATGGGCTGCAAATTTCCTTCTCAAATCCTATGGAAGCAGTAAGAGGGCACTTAGTATTACCCACATTTTTTTCTTCTTATATTATTTCCAAAAATATAGACTTCAAACGGGAGGTACTAACTATCACACGTGTTTATGAAGCGGTGACATTTGAATAGACGACAAGTTCATTGTAGTAGAGAGGAAAAAAAGAAATGGAAGTGTCAAAAAAAAAAGAAAAACTTACAAGTAAAGACTAATATCTCTTTTCAGAATGTGTCACCCATTGGGGCAAAAAAGAGAGATGTTTCCTCTTTTTAATTATTCACATTCACACATTTTAACAAACACGATCACCTCCCGACAGGCTCGTAGAACCTCTGTTTTCAGCACGTCCTCAGCAGTGTGACAGCACATGCGTGTGTCTGAATATCAAATCAATACTTTTGCGAGTGCTGATGGATAATTGATCTCATCATCGGGCCTGCACATGCACACTCACAATTCTTCAGGAAGAGCAGACGGCACGGAGGCAGCAGAGCAGGAGAGGAAGTGGAAGAGGATGAAGAGAGCCCAGAAACGAGAAGAAAACAGGCAGATGCAGAAGAATTAACTGGGAATTCAAAGAGGAAGAAAAGAATTTAAAAAAGAAAAAAGGTAAAAAAAAGGGAATGATTGAATGCAATTTTTTATTAAAAAAACTGAAATGCAAGACATCTAAGCAGATTAATCTCCTTTATGCCTTCCTCTTAGTCTCCTTTTTTAAACGTCATTGTTGAATTGTAGATTTATTCAGATGCAATCCAGATGAGGAAGTGGGACGAGCTACTTTTAAATGCCTCTGGCTCTGAAATGAAAAGAACCATTTATTTTTTTTACCATAAAAGAAAGTTATGTAATTCACAGCTTTCTTTGACTCCTTGTATAATCATGTGTAGAAAAGTGAACAAAAATTCAATTCAATTCAATTCAACATATACTTTATTAGACCCCATGAAAGGAAACTGATTTTCCAGTACAACCCGTCCTGGAGAACAAAAAAACCCCAAACAGCATAAGACATGGGTAGGCAGGTGCCTGAGGTCGCAGCCAAGTGGTCACCGCAGCCCTTTCATTAGGTACGAAAGGGTGACACAGGAAAGAGGAGTGGGAAAAAGCATCTCCCACACTACACAACCATGCATGTTCAGACCTGCATTCAGTTTAAAAATCAACAGTTGACCTAACATGCATGTTTTTTGATTTTGAAAGGGAGCCGCTTTCATATCAGGACATGATAAAAATCACCTCAAATAGTACCTTTGTACCTTTGTGTGTAAAAAAAGACAAGATACATAAGTACAACTATCCGTCAGCAGCAGAACTAAGACTTTCATGTATATGTATCCGTATCCATCCATCCATCCATCCATCCATCCATCCATCCATCCATCCATCCATCCATCCATCCATCCATCCATCCATCCATCCATCCATCCATCCATCCATCCATCCATCCATCCATCCACGGCTGCTTTTTATCCAGACTGGAGCTGGGGGATAACATTTTGAAGAGAGATCTCCAGACCTCCCTCTCCCCAGCTGCTGCATCTAGTTTTTCCAGAGGGACACCGAGGTGTTACCAGAGCAGAGGAGTTTTACATCCTCTCCACTGACGTGGTCTGGCCCGAGGCCTACTCCTGATGGAACTTTTCTTAAACGCCTCCACTGTAGCCATCCCAATCAGATTCCCAAACCACCTGAAGTGGCTCCTTTTGAAACTGAGGAGAGACTTTACTCTGAAAGCCAATCCAGATTAACGACCTCTGCAACATATCTTAACGGCTGAGTCCAGCCAACCTTCAGAGGAAGCTTATTTTGTCTACTAGAATTCATAAAATTTGGAAAAAGACATATGATTTTACACACAACTTACAGGCTGCTGTAATGAAGCAAGTTTCATAAAATAATGTAAAGCTGCTTTTCTGTAAAGAGTTGTCCTACTTTTTATGTAGACGCAGTGGTAAAACATTTAACGGTTAAAAACTCAGCAAAGTCAGACAGAAATCGAATATATTTGTCTCTATCTGTTTAAGGCCAGACAGTGAGAGGGTGGAACATGAATTCAGGAGAACACGGACATAAATATCTCAGTGTCACACAGACCATCCAATGACTCAGAATAAAATAAAAATACTAACATGCTGCATTTAGGGAAGGAAGAAAAAATATGGTGAATCCAATCAATGAGTGTAGAAACCAAATACAGAGAAGAACTTCAGCTTTATTGTGTGCTTTCCTTGTTTTATTCGTGCTTGTGTTTTCATTTATCCACCTTTTGTGGTTGTTTAATTTACAAGCAGTCAATGACTTTTTAGCAGAGAAATATCACAGTTTTTCTTAATAATTTAACAATATGAAAGCAATCCCAAAAAAAAACCCCAAAACAAAATAAAACAAAAGCCTAATGATGATAATTCATGTTACACACAATTATTTGTGAATCCATTGAGTTAAAGCTAAGAAGTCAGTGTATGTTAAGATGAAATTTTAACAAGGGTCCACATCCAGCACGCTAACTAACACCATCGAAGAAATACTGAGATATGCAGTTTCTTTAAAGACCACTAGAGGGTTTTCTCCAACTGAGCTCCATATTAAAATGTCCAACTTTACAGCCTGGTACAACAACAGTTTTGGGGTCCACGTCTAGACTATAAATCCATGACAGCTATACGTGGGGGGGGGGGGGGGGGGGTGTTATGCATCTCATTAGGTAAAACTGTATGAAGTCAGGTTCGGAAGTTGGAAGTGTGACTTGTTGACTTGACATAAAACCTAAGATAACGCTTATTTTAAAGATGTCGTTGTTAACTGTACACAAACACACAATTGTGACCTGCTCTGAGTTGGCTTCAAAGAGTCCGGGCTGCCAGTGGCTCGTGGCTCCCAGCTCTTGGGCCTTTGGGAAAGCTTAGCTGACCAGCCAGAAGCAGCCTGTCGTTTGTTGCCTGTTGCAGCAGCCACATCCTTTCCCCCCAGACCATTTCACGATTCCTCCAGACTGACCAAATGGAGCACTGGTCAACAGCTGATTGACCAGTGGTCCAATTTATATGTGCATTGCTAAGTCACTTGTGTTGTTAGGCTCAGTTTACTTGAGCTTTCAGTGATTGAGCTAGATATTTTAGCTTTCAGGCCTCCTCATTCACCCAGTTATAGATTAACTATAGTTGAGTAAAGTCAACTCTGACTAAAATGGCCCAAAATCAAAAACCACTGGATGACGTTGCAGAGATTTTGTCCAGTTCTTCTTATGCAGTCTAGGATCATGTCACACTGGACATGTTGCATCAGTTACTATTACAAACCATCTCACATCTACCCTTTCCAAAATGTCAATGAATGTTTTAAACTTCTTCTAATACGTATTGACTGTGCAGTTAAAGCCTTTTTAATCTATGCTACGATCTATCATAGTTTCCCACATTCTGCCTCCCTGTTTGGTTTTTTTTAACAACAATGAAGCTCATTAGTACTCAGGATTAAAAAAAAAAAAAAAAACGGGTTCAGGTACACTCACTACTCTTGTTAGCCAGATCAGTGCTGATGTGTCTTTTTGTGGATTTTGCTAGCAATAAGAAAACGAGTATACCTCCAGAAATGACTAGTTATCCAGCATGACATATATAACAACATTGCGTCCAGACGACTATGATGAGTCACTGATCACAGTGCAGCATGCATATGAGAAGCTCGCTCATGCTGTGGGACCACCTCCAAGGCAATTAATGATGTCGACATGAAATAACAACCTGTAAAGGGGAAGATTAGAGGTGAACTCAAAGACAATATTGTTTTGTTTGCCATGTAGACACAAACGGGTACATGATTAACACGACCTGCAGCTGAGTCAAATCCAGCCAAGCTGACAGCACCGCATCAGTTTATACGTGCATCTATATAAGAGCAAGAATGACTAATCTACTGACAAGAACAGAGAACGCCAGGATATCGACCTGCCCACCCACCCAGGATTCACCCTGATGGGTGCAGCAGCTTTAAGAGGCCTGAAGAGCATGCAGATGCTGCTGCGAAGTCTTTGGATGGCAGAGCTCAGCGGACGAGTGCCATGTATGATCTGATTAACAGACGATTAGTTATGCATCAAAGAAAATTGGGATGGGTGCAGATGGAAGAACAAGATCCCAAAGGAGATAGATTAATACATTTCAAAAAGGCTGATTTAGAAATTCATCTACGGTGACGTCATCTTCGAAATTACTTTAAGAGAGTGGCAGAGACATATGCTCTTCCTACAAAACAAATCAATTCTTTTCAAGGGGCCCTGAAGGATCTTACAAGCATCATTTTATTTCTGGAGCCTTGTTTAAGGCACGAAAGTAAAGATAAAATGGCCACATCTAAAATAAATGGTAATAGTTATTAAAATAAGAAACACATCTAGGAGGAGCCTTAAAACAAGGTCTAGTCTCAATCAACCTCAATTCCTGCAGATTTATAGAAATAATAAAAAATATATTGAAAATAATATTGAATGTTTTTTGTCTAAATGGGATTAAACCATGTGGGGAAGTGCTTTAAAATGTGATTTTTAGCTGTATTTTCACATAAACGTTTCAATCTGAATCGTCTGGTCACGCTAACAGGATTTAAATAGAGTTTTTGGCATTTCCAACAGAATGGTGGAAGATACAGCTTTTGAGCACAAAGATGACTGTTTCCGTTGCTTTTTTCCTGTGGTTTTGACATGGAGAGTAGTTGACAATACAGCAACAACAGTCCAGAGGTGGACAGACATAGAAGATTTGCACCGCAGCCAAACATAAGTACACGCAACAGCGAAAAAAGACAGTTCTTTACTTTAATTTTGTTTGCATCAAGGGTCCACAACTGCTTTTCTAGGTTGAGTTTGCCACTGAAATAAGAATAACTGCAGTTCCTTCAATGACAACTTGGGGGTGGCTCAAAAAGCAAGTCAGTTTCCTCTGACCACATTTTAAAAAAATCCAACTTTCTGACTGCATAATGGAAAAGTACTACTAAATGGCGATCACTCTATGTAGTGGTAATTTTCCACACAGATCAAAAACTGCTATAGTAAGCGATACAGAAGTAAGCACTGGCAATGAAATTCAAAATAAAACAGAAAATAAAAAAGTGAGTAAGAGCCATCATATGCTGTAAACGAATCTAACTTTGATTTGGCTTTTCAGCAGTAAACCGCGGTGGCTCTAAATATGATTCACGAGAACATATTCAGTCAAAAACTTTCAATATCTCACATTTGATATTTTAAAAAAGTTTTTTTTTTTAAGTAAGTTTGGTTATTGAAACTGTCCGTGCCAACAAATACTTCTTCGCCATCCTTTATATCCCCTACATTTGCAGGCTGTAAATATGTAATACTGTAAAATAGACTACATTTCACGAAATCTAAAGTCTTTCTGACCACAAGGGGGCATATGGCTCTGCTCTGTTGACAAAAACTGACAATAATGTGTCAACGAGGATGGTCCATCTTTCTCCCACAAACCCTTCGCTTCATTGTGGCCTGGGGTTGCGCCCCCACATGGCCAGAAGTGGTATCCCAACAAAGAGCAGCTTTAAGTGAATCTTTCATTAACTGAAAAATAAAATTCCTTGGTAACTTGAAGGGTTCTTGGTCAGTGCCGCGCTCCATTTTACAAATGAAAACCATTTCTATTAGCTTTTGATAGTTAACGTTAGCTAGTCTTAGTAGCTAGATTGCAAAAACTCAAGAATAAAACATGCCATGTTTTAATTTGCTATTTTCTTCTAATAGCAGCTTGTGAGAGTCACTGCTGTCAGCTTAATTTATGCAGCTCCAAAACATACAAACAAAGTCAACCACGGAGCGCGGCTCACGGGAGGCTGGGAATAAATTCAAAGCGGCAAAGCAGTCAAAAGCCTCCGAGGCTTTGACACTAACACTGGTAGGCAGGTGGCCGTGGAGCAGTCTGCTCACCGGTCGCTGTGCAAGACGGGCAGATAACCTCTCGACACAGTGCTTCTCAAACACAAACACACACACCCACACTTGTGCACATGCAAATTCATACAGCAGTGTCAGCTGCGTTCATCACAGCGTCCTGTGGCACATTCATCGGCACAAAGCTGAGACAGATGCACAAGCCTGCACAGAAGCAATCAGCATCACAGCGTGTATCACACGTTTGTACTTCAAATACTTTTTTTGTTCTAGACATCCACGGCCCACCTCACTGTCACCGCCTCCATTACAGAAACATTCAATTCTAGCTGTATAATGAAGCAGCTTTAATTGTTGCCAGCTTCAGATATAACATACAACACAATATGAAGTTTTAGAAGTGGGAGTCGCCGTTGTGATGGTTGTCTCTGCACAAAACGGAGAGCCCGTCACAAGGTGGATTCTGCTCAAAATTTTGAAATGTTAATTTGACTGTGTGCTGAGACAGAGGACAAGGGGGACCTCCCTCATGTGGACAAGAGTGACTGGGGCATGTCACACGAGCCCACGGTCAGTTTGCATGAGAGGGATATTGACCTTGTCTGTTTCCGGGTGTATGGGGTGAATTAAGCTTCCTACTTTGTTTCCTAAATTTGCTCTACTCATTAAAAGTTCCCTCTGATACTTTATACATGAACACACATACACAGTTCAATTAAAAAAAAAAAAATTTAATACATTTTGATGGGCCTTACCGAATCTTAAAGTTAGTAAATACTTCATGATTATTAGCAGCGAGGCGCGCAGGCCATGTCACAGCAAAACAAGCCCAAAGCATCACTACACCACTTCCATGCTTGACAGCTGGTTCCAGGTGAATTTTAAACATTAGCTGATCGTGGTCCTGTACAAGTTCCCGATGCTGTGGCTGGAGTGGAGCTTGGATGATGAAGTAACATCTGATCAACACCGATATGTAAAGTATTTTATTAATGTTACGGTGATGAAATAAAGCATGAATAAGTCTTGTCAACTCCTGTGAAGGGAGGCAGGACTTCACCTTACTGAGGCGTCTTCATTGAAAATAGCTGGTCTTGAACATGCTCAAATTTGAAGTCACAGTCAAAAAAATGACACAGAAATTTCTATTATAGGAAGTCTTTGTGTCTGTCAACCATACTGTCATGTTCTAATAGAAGATACGAGATTTTGACTG
Source organism: Xenentodon cancila (assembly GCA_014839995.1). NCBI lineage: Eukaryota > Metazoa > Chordata > Actinopteri > Beloniformes > Belonidae > Xenentodon > Xenentodon cancila. Next base: position 6,355,590 of record CM026215.1, on the reverse strand, counting down.
GGTAACCCTTCCAAATATATCATACTTGTTATTTTCTTCTTGTAGTGTATATTGTTTAAAGTTTTCCATGATAACTGAGGCCTGTAGTCTCAGATCTAGATTTCAGGGGCGTCTGCAGTTTTCTAGAGCATTGCTTGGCTTGACATAAGAATAATCCTGTGGAGACATTCACTCCTAAGATCATCTTGAATGTTTTTGTAAATAATCATTCTCACTGAAAACGGCTAGATCTCAAATTGTTCAGAAGTTGTCTTAAAACCCTGACTAGACTGAGGGAAAGCCACAGTTGGATCCCTGAGATAAATGTCTTTCCTCTTTGACTCTGTGTTAACACACACCTAGGTGATCAGCTATTCAAATGCATTTGACTTGGTTACTCCAAATTTTCTAGACACTAAAGGTTTTGCTATACTTTGCTCTTGACATAATTGTACAGCAATTATGCACCATTGTAAGTTATGTTTCAAATGTGTTTCTTTTTGACAGTTTTAATGGGCCAGGTTTATCCTCGAGCGGACAGAGTTTTGCATCTACATTGAAGTTGGTGTTTGTGGAGTAGAGGAACTCATATCACCACCATGGTTGATGTGCATGCTTATAGTGACAACTGCTACCACTGCTACCAAAAATAAAACGGACAGGATGAGTCATGGCTCTGTTTATGCCGGTTCGGCTTATTAGGGACAACATGCTGTGAATCAGTATCTACCAGTTATGTTGAGATATTTTAAAACACGTGGAATAAAATGTTATTGAAGTCACGTATTAACAGTATAACCCAAAAGTTAAGTCTTGTAATTGTCACATTAACAGGTCCATATTGATAACACACTTGTGATTTGGGCAGTTTTACCTTTAATGTTAGTTACTTTTAATGAGGAAAACTGCACAACCATTGCTGACATCTAGTGGTCAAGTCTGAGAACGCAACCAACTTAACAGCGTCAGCCAACTAACTAGCAGCTTAAATTACCCATCAAACAAAAAACAAGGATGTTTGGAATCACTTTAAAGACGTACTGTATCGTCTTCATCAGTGGTTTTCATCTGGATAAAGTTTCTGCATCAAAATCAATTAAATTTAGTTTTTTTTTTGTTTTATTCTTGCACTATAGCCTGTTCTTGGCTTACATCAAAAATATAATCCTCTATTTCTCACGTGTAACTCAAACATTATCTTTGTCTTTGTCACACACTATACGACAATCTTCTTCTTCAAGGATTTTATGATGCTTGTAATCAGTTTTATACCTGTAAAACGCCCCACAGCGCAAATGGCTTGGCAAGCCGCAGAAATTCACAAGTTGCCCCTGCAATTTATAGCCATTTCCACTGGTACAGAATGAACCGAGCCAGTTGCAAAAGGGTAGGGGTGGGTTTTATGCAGTAATTCAGTGAGGGAGTTACTGAATTGCTATTAACACCTTAGATTAACAGGCGTTAAAAGCAAAAGCCGACAACAGTCATTCCCACTCCAACACTTGCCATTTTGGATGTCTTTTGTTCATAGTCCTCTGGTTGTGTCTCTGCTGATGTCACATGCTTTTCTTCTCTGATTGGTGGTGTGGCCCATCCAATGTTGTCTTAATGTCGAATACAGAGCAGCCAGACTCTATGACATCACAGACAACCATCACAGTGGAATTATCCAGCTTCTCCGTGCTTATCTCCACCTAACTTCACATCATCCTGCATTTGTCGACCCTCGGAAGTAGGTGGCACAAAGCTGTAGCGCTGGTTTTAAAACAGGCACACCCTGAATAAGAGGGGAGTGACGTGGAGTGTCGTTGTTGACCTCCCCGTCTAAAACCAGGTACAATAAACAGAGAAGTAAAGACGTAAATAAAAACGTTTTAATAATGTACTCCTTTGTGATGTTCACATACATTTTATGAAGACCTCAAGCTTTAACAAAACAGAAAAAAGTGCCCCCCCCCCCCCCCCCAGAAGATCCACATTTAACAATATCCTGATAGTCTTTTGACGTTAAACAGTCAGCAATATTTCAGTTTGAAGTACTGTCTTGTATGAATACAAAACTGAACAAGAAGTACAAATAATTCTTTCCAGCATGCGTCTGTTTTGAACACAAGTCATTTCCTGATGGTGTAAGAGGCCATGTGCTGCGTTTTTTAGAGGAGGCGGCGGATAATGAAAAAATAATGATAAGGCTTAATAAGCCCAGGTTGATCATCAAAAATAACCTCAGGGAATTTGTTCACATCTTGCCAAGCTAACATTTTAATTTTCAGTAGTTGTCTCTGCAGTGAAATTAAGTCTTTATTCTTCTGTGGGACAAGAAAAATAATTGTGTGTTTGAACATAAAGCGGTAGTAATTCTGCTGCAATTGGTGCACATACAAAGCTTAAAGCGGTGCAGTAAGTCAAGGGAAAGTATAAAAATAAAAAAGAGTCTATGGAAAATTAAGACTGTGGTGCCTTTTAGCCATGAATCAGTTCCTGTGTTGACGGGATTAAATCTGGTTGTTCACGGTCCATGTATTTTTCAAGAAATAAGCACCTGATGGTTCCTGACAAGAATCATTATTCTTTATTTATTAATTATTATTTAATTGCCATAAAAGTCTCAAAATGACCCGAGCATGTTCCTTCTGCAAACATGATGTTGGTTAAGTGTATGTTTATCTTGGATGGGCTTCGGCTCACCTCCGCCAGACTGTCACTGCAGCGGCGCACTCGCACTCTTTTACGATGACACTTCATCAGTCGCGTCTGTGTTGGTGGTTTTGTTGATGAGAGCAGAGCAGCATCCAGCAGAGATGCTGTGCTCAAAGCTACCAGGACTGCATGCTGTAAATTTATACTGAGTGGTAGTGTTTCCAAGCCTTCAATCACATTTATTTGGCTTGTCAAGGCAAACGATAGAATATTGTCGCTATCCAAATGTGTAACTTCCGTGTGGAAAGCCATATTTAAGTCATATTTGTGTGACTGAAAACACGTTTTATTGATGCAGGAAGAGAAGAAAACTGCAGTTCTTCCACTGACCACTGGGGGCAGGCTCAGAAAGCAAGTCAGTCTCCATCGACCTCTGTGGTAAAATGTTCAACTTTTTTTTTTTTAGAAATAAACATATTTCAGATAGTTTTGGTGCAACATCCATGACAACTCTGTGTGCATGTATGTGAACTTTTATGTAACCTGTCAGTAAAAAATGTATGTATTATGAGGGACATGGTCTTTTGAGCCATGGCTGCTATAGTTAAAGGCTGATCATCACTTTAGCTACTTAACACTTCTATTCAATGCTTGTTGTGACACCTCGGTCTTGTTCACCTCCGAACGCGACTCTGTTTCTGTTAAACCCAAAATACTGTGGTTTAGGTGTTGGTGTCCAACTGGCCCTCTACCTCTATACTTCAAAACAATATGATGTCAATGATTTTATTAGTGATAAGAGTGGTACTTGATTTAACGAGCTCTTTTAAGAGCCTGCTACAGTATTTTATTTGAGGTCTGAACTGTGACGCTGTCATTCTTAAAATAATGTTTCTGCCATTCTGATGTAGATTTGCTGGTGTGTTTTGTATCCTCATCCTTATCCTCATCCTAATATTAGCAACAGTCTGGAATACTTTCCACTTGTAAGTAATCATCGTCACTATAGAATATTGAACTTTAAATTGTTTGAAAATTATTCTATAACCCTTTCCATGCTTTCCAAGGACTATTGCTTATGTCCTTCCCTCTTGGCGTTGTCTTAACACAGCTGAATGTTGCATACCTGCAAAACGCAAAATCCCTTCTTTTATAGAGGTTCTGCACACCTGCAGATAATTAATTAATAAAGGGTTGATCGTTATCTTAAAACCTTTGAAAGTTTGTAAGGGGATACTTTGTATTGCCCCTTTTTATTAAAACTTTGTTATGGTTTCATTTTTTAAAAATAAATAATGACATGGTGAAAAAAGTTATATCTGTATATTGCCCCTATTTATTATAATTTTTGGCTCAATATTTGTTAAATAAATAACGGTATAGTGAAAAAAAAAGTTATATCTTGTTGCCTAGCTATGGTATTTGTCTGATAGTAAGACACACAATAATCACACATACATAAAGCATACTATTTAAACGTTTGCACTTGGGTGTATAATGATTTCTGAAACAATTGTCTTTTGTCTGGGTAAGAAACGATAGATCAGGTAATACTGTCATTCAACATCAATGAGGGAGTGATGAGGAACTTATGTGATGATGATAGAATCTAACATTTAGGGCAGTCGATGGTCATGTTTGTAAAGTAGATATTTGAATTTGTGGTTTTTTCTGGTTCCAATAAAATTTGGTTATACCTGAATCAAGAGTGTGAATGCAAAGTGGACAGGACATGAGTCGTGGGTGGAGAGCATGATCACTTTTGGTAATTTTTTTGACAGTGTACAAGTTGGCCTGTAATTACCTTTATTGTTTGCCCTTGTATCAAGTGATCAATCCTTAAACATTCCAGATTGGACATAAAAACCTTAGGCTCCTACATACAATTAACAAAAGGGATATAAAAAAAAAAAGACCACAACTTTAGGGTGCAGCAGCAAAGTTAGAAATTCCACTTGTCACAGTTGTTTGCCGCATGTTTAATGCAAAATAGGAACTGTTTCATCAGGCTGTTTAAGGTGTCATCCTCCTCATATTTACTGCTCTCTTATATTCTCGCACACACCCCCTCACATCGCAGCGATGAGCGTGGCGTCTGCTGCTGCTGATATGCAACATGTGGTTTCTACTCAGGACTAATCTGTCACACAATGTGCAGCCCCGTGGACAAACCCACAATATGTCTCTGGTAGGAAGTACAGTTGCAGTGCAGGACTTCCTGTCCCTCTGGGCTATCGGGATGCACAGACTCAGCTCACAGTGGAGGGATGTAACCTTACACACACCCAGACACACACACATGACTCAACATCTTAATCATCAACTGCAAAGACACACATGGTAAAGGACTTTCAAATTGTGTGTGTTACAACAAAACAAATGAGCTCTTTCAGGCCAGGCAGTGAGCAGAGTCTTACATCATTGCAAGTGGAGGACCTGCTGTGGTCCTGGCTCTCGAAGCACATAGCTGGACCACACCCAGTACGTCATGATTCATCAGCACTCCCCCCACACACACACACACACACCCTCGTCCATGCCAACAGACAAAAGGGATGGCAGTGAGAGAGAAAGGAGAAAGAGATCGAAAGGGAGGGGGAGACATAAAAGTGGAATCGATGAGGAGATGCTCATGCTGAGGCACAAAGAAAGCGACACACAGGAGAGTGGGGGTAGTGGGTGGGACTCACCAGCTCAACCGAACCATAGTGTTTCCTGCTGAAGTCCCCACGCCTGCAGCCCAAGTCCTCTGAGGCGGAGCTGCAACAGAAACGCACGGTCAGACACTTGGCCTGTTCTACCTGCATCACGAAGTACAGACACAAACTGCGACATCACTCATAAACAAGTCTGATTTTCTTTTCTTTTTGTTTCACTCATCCCACTCTGTCCTCTGGTTTATTGACCCTTCTTCCAGACTCTGTCCGTATTTCTTTTCTCTTTTCTGCCTCCGTCTTTGCTGGCCTGTGGTGGCTGCCAGCGGCACGGTTAATGGCTGGGAGCGGCAGCCCACCCAGGTCTGATTAAGATGTGAGCCCTGATTGAATTAAGCACCAGGGCTAGATGGAGCCTGGCTGAGAGAGCTGACTACTGGTTATGACAGTCAAATACACACATACTGAAGTAACAGACACAAACACAGTTATACGAATAAAAACTACATGTATTTTAGCTGTAAGATTTTGTGTCAGTACATCTTAATAACTAAAACCAGGATAAAGAAACCTCAGACAGACAAAAACACAATATTGCACCATGTTTTTATGTTTAGTTGTTTCAGTTAACAAAAACCAGGAAACCAAGAAAATGCAGGATTAATGACGAACACACTCAGACCAAACTTTAAACAAATAGTTGCGCTATTCACAGGATTTTGCCCAATAGTTTTTTTTTGCAGCATTCAGGAACCGACCATTCAGAAATAAGGCACCAGGGTTACCGCCATAAAAACTCTGCACTTTTACAATGTTTATTTCTGCCATCAACAATGTGCAAGATCAGTTCTTTTACTGCCTTGTAAGAAAAAGAAAATCTTTATTTTTTTTTGTCTGTTTATCTTTTCACCCTTTGGAGACTGTTAGCTCCAGTAATTGACAAATTGCTTTGCTTCAAATTTAAAAGACACATAAATATTACATAAGTTTCATCATATAACTATGAACTGGTAAGTTCTTTCCCTTAAATATTTCAGATAAGTTTGTAAGCAATAAGCGTTCTTGCTTCTTTTTTTTTTATATAGCTAAATTACAGCGGGACTGGTCATTCATTCAAGCCTTGCTGTGCTTATTGCAGCCATATGATACAGTCATGTGTGCTGAAGGAGTATCACATTACAACAGAAGAACCGTAGCAGCACCGAGCCAGTCTCCACTATCACCGAGCAGCCGCTGCATCGCTGCATCTTTTCATTCATGAGGATTGTATTACCACTGATCCTCCTGCCTAGAATCTTAGGAGATGAATGAAACAGGAAGAACAAGCTCGTTATAAGTCTAATACAATGAGTTAATCTGTCTACATGCAGCAGGGGTTGTTCTCAAAGCTCCAGTGTGAAAAAAGTTTTTTTCCTCTGCAATACCAAGAGTAATAAGAAGTAATCTGCTTAAATCATATCAAAAACGAAGGCCTTTGCAAAGCAAAATCATTACAGAGCAGGAGAGGACTAATAGGCTAAAACAGTTTCTCATTCTTCACAGTGGAAGGGTTGAAATGGGAAAATGCAAAGAAAAGGAAGAAAAGCTTCCCTGATTATAATCAAGGGCATCGACGATTGGAGCAAAGACAGAGACCACAGTAGGAACACACAGGTGCAGGTACCGGAGAACGGGAACGCCTCACACATGCAGTCAAGATGCAAAGTTTTCCTACACAAGCACACCAACACGGAGCTCGCAAGCAGGACAAGAAATGACGACGCCACAACAGCTGAACAAATAGCCGTGCAGGGAACCCTTTTGGGGAAAATCCCTACTTTTCCACTATTTCCACTATTTCTGAATCAATAATGGGATTCTTCATCTCCTCTATCAGAAACAGATTGGCTCACTTTACCCCAGGGGAATAAAACCTGCTTTCCAAAAGGAAAAACAAAGAGTTTCTGATCTGCAATCTGACTGTGTTACACAAGCAGGTTAACAGAACGCTGGAGGTCCATCAGCACTGGTGCCAGACGAATATCATCTGCAAAAAGTAAAAGTGTGACCTCAACTGCGATAGATCAGTTCATCCCCATGTCAAAAAGGAGCGTAGACGATGCTGGCCCTCAGCCTACCTCGTACTTCTCTGATTGGTTCAATCGCGTCCAGAAGCAGTTTCTCCCACCTCTAAATCAAAACCACATTCAAGTGCATCAAGAAAAGGCCATGTCGAGCCTGCAACTGTTTCAGCCCTCTCTGTAATGCGCTCTATTGATTACGAGTGCATCACTGATGACAAAGGGGGACAAGACTGTTACATTTAGCATCTTAATGTCAGCCGCGTGAACAGAAATGAGCTTGTGCAAAAATGAAGTAACATTATATTACGCACAGACAAATTACCTTCTTGACACCTCTAAAATATTACCCCCCAACATTTGCCACCAATGGCACTACTAACTATACAGCTCGAGTGATTTGTACTTCTTGCATAGCTTGTGCTTGCATGAATCTGCATCATGGGCGAAGTGCTTTTGCTTCCTCTGATTCGCTTGCCCACACCCCCGCTCCACTTGTATCTCCACCTGACTATTCCCTCTCTGGCGAGGTTTCTCAGAAGGCTGACTGATGCCGTTAATACATAATTCACATAAAAAGGGTTAAAAACACATCCACATGCCTCTACTACAGGATATATCCATCGTCGCTTCCTTACGGATCTCTTATCCCAGCCTTGCCTCTTGTGCACAGAGATGGTCAGAGTGGGGCTCCATTAACGCTCCATGACGGCTTCTACCTCGTTATGCTCCATTTTGTGCTACTCAGCACCAAAGTCACAAACCGAACTCAACTTCATTTTTCTTCCAAAGCTGAAGCAGGTCATGAAAGAGACTGCATCTCTTTTCAAGTGAATCTCCACTGGAAGTTTGATTGGTTCATACTTACGAGGTACTCATGGATAGATGTTTTAAGCGGAGATATTTAATGAGCGAGTATATTTGGCTTTTGTGAACTTGGAAACTCTAGGAAATAAAATTCCCAGATTAGAAGCGTTGTTCTCAGTAGAGAACATATTTTTGTTCACTCTTAATAACGTTAATTGCCCGGCCTTAGGTTTTCCACCTTTAAATGCAGCTATTTGAACAGATATAACAGATGTAGTGCAGTGATCTGAGAGATGCACGTGGCTCCTGTTAGACCAGAGAGGTGATCAAACCATCCTGACTTTTTTTTTTTGAAGAGTTTAAAAAAAAAGGGTTTAAAAAAAATCTCATGAATTAAAGATCAAGACAGTCAAAGCTGCAGTAGCACAAAACATACTCAGATTTCTAGTTAGGTTCTAAGTTATATGATATCATCTTCTATAGTTTGAGCTGGGTGGTCAGAAGTTCTTCATCTACAAGCAAACATTGAACTGAAACTTGTCCCAGTTGTTTGTACGATATTTCTATCTTACATTCGTTTCTTCTTTTATACCGTCTTAAACTCCTGATGTTGGTATCTGTTGGTTAGGTCACCCATTTACCTAAATGTAATGCTGACATTTATGTTTCCCGTTGAATAAACTGTAAAAATCACGATGACAGTGTTGCTTGAAAGTTACAAATATCATCCTTTGTCATTCATCATAATAATCTAACGCATACGTCTATAATTTAAAATGATGTAAACATTTCAATATTTGGTCTGGTGTCCTTGTGAAGCTGTAGCAGTAATTAAACTGCTGTTACAGTGTTTAATAACTGTTTATCTGTCTTGAACATCACCTTGGAGGGAATCCAGCCCTTTCGTCTGCACAAAATCGCTTAACTCTTGGATGCTGTAAAGTTTTCTTCAATGGCCTACTTGTTTTAGGCCCTTCCAAAGCATTACTGTTTGATTTTAAGCTCAGCCTTTGACTTGGTCCTTCCATAACAATAACTTTATTCTATATTTAAACATTCTTTTGGCTTATTTCCTTGGGTTGGATTTCATTTTCCTTTAGAAATCATTCAACTGGGCAGGACCATGATACCACCACCACCACCACGGTTCATAGATACTGTAGGATATGATTCATGTGCTAAGTTACAGTGTTTTCCTTTCTGTAATTAGACCAACATTTTATACTTTGATCTAATTAACAACCTTCTTTTCTTTGTTTTGTTTTGGTGTGCAGTGGCTATCATCTTCCAGTCCCACCATTCACATAACTGTGTTCAACGTTAAAATCAGCCAACTTAAGCAAGATTTTATGTTTGTTTAGTCTTTTATTAGGAATACTACAGCACACTTATCACTTTGAGTGGCCACCTAAATTAGTGGGGTCTAAAATGCTACTGAGATGATTTTCTAAAATCTTCCAGTGCGACGGGCTTCAACAGCTCTTTTCTGAGGTCTCTCATAACTCAAAGATGGACACTGAAGACCAGTGTTTGATAGTCCTTGATTCTTTAATCCCTTAAGACCTGGTGCTGCATTGCAGAGTACCTACATACATAGAGGATACCTCAAATCTTTACGGGGGTTAAATGAAAAAGGGTGCCCAGTATCACCTGATTTATCTCATTGATCGAACATCTATGATTATAATCTCACTTTTAAATTAATTCCAGAGGTTTCACATCCTGTTGCCACTCTAAGATGAGCATTAACGGATCATCTTGTCTTACTGCTGGGACCTGTGTGAAAGTATGTTTAGCAAATTTAGGCACTGGCACCAGGTCATAATTACACAATATTTTTTATACTAGTAAAAATTGGGAGGATTGTTATTTTATTTTTTAAAAGAAAAACTCAAATAAAAAAACTAATACTATATTAATACTTAGCTGTTAATAAACATTGGCATGCAAAGACATAAATGTAATGTTTGTTCATAACTGAGAAAAACTGAAAATGGCACTAATATCAGATGACATCAACTCATCACCCCGTAATCTGAACATACAGACACAATGGTAACATTTCCCCAGAGAGAAGTTCACCAGTGTTTTGTACACTGCAATAAATAAAAATAAGCAACGATTTCCAGTCTACAAAACATCATCAAAATTGTAGGAGATTCAGCTAGTTTATGCAACTTTTATCTTGAAAGGCAACTATCTTGTTTTAACCTGTAGCAATGGGTTTGCAGTGTCTTCAAGTAGAAACAAATGCTTCAAGTTGTTAGCCAACTGTCCCAAAATAAAAACCAAAAGAAGAAAGCGTCACTCCTGCCAGGATCTAGTCGAACGTGTGTGGATCTGTAAAGTCACTGAATGTGACTCATTACGGAAAAAAACAACAAGAAAACTCAGCATGTCAGAAGTTTAAAATGCACTTCTGTCTGCAGGAACCCAGATGTTATCAGCACCAGCCAGGTGCGTACATGCATTCTCCCTGGAACCGAGGCACAAGCACGTGGCGTTTGCAGCTGATGGTACAACTTCTGCTGCGACTCTGCCCATTCCAGGCGTTAAAATTCTTATCACGGATTTTGACATTGTTGAAGAAACTTTGACTTTCCAATGAAAAAAAACCCCCATCTGACTTGTGCGCTCATTCGAGTGGAAATTCCAAACCAGGAACTCCAAAGTTGTGACTTTTCTGTTCAGCATGATTGGCTTGTCAGAGGGGTTTTGTTATCTTTACAGCTGCCAGTTTCGTCATGTCAAACTCCTGACATGCTGCATGACATAAGACGGGTTATTCCAACACACCTGTAAACTTTATCCTCAATTCAAAGTGCTCTTGTGTTTACATCATCACTCTTAAATTTTTGCTCCAGTGTTCAGACTTTTGGTTTTTACCAGCCTAATGGATGTTAACCCAAACAAAAATGACTGTGAGCGCTAAGATCAAAGAGAAATAGTGCAGAAACACAAAGAGGTCAGATTGATATTCATAATAACTCAAATTCTGCCCACCGTAATTCCAGATAGAGAAGAATGTTTGGCCCAAATGTTTGGGCTGTGACTAACTTTTGACTTGACTAAACTTATATATATCCTGCAGATATGGCCCACTTCTTCGTTTTCTTTAGTCCTTTGGGCCACGTCTGGCCTTCACAAAAAAATCTATTGGCCGATTCTTTATTGAGAAATCACACAATATGATGCATTCAATTGCCTTCTAATATACAAGATGTCATGAATGACTTGACAACTGGAAAAAAATAAAATAAAATGTTGGCTGAAGCCTTTCTAGACAAAATATTTGATAAAAGACTAATACACTTTTTGCCTCAACTACATTTCGTGGAAGCTCAAAGCAAGGTTTAATATTGCTCATTTGGATACAATAAACACAGATGCGGTGACGTGCCACAAGCTACATGATGCACCTCCATTCATTCGACAGCCTCTGAACTATTATTAACAAAGGAAAGCATGATTTCCAAAACAATAGATTAACAAATTCTGTCACTAGAACATTTTACTTTATGAATGAACATGTAAGAACTCCAGGCTCCACACAGATGGTGCAGAGCGGAAAGAAGTGGTTCATCTATTGTGAGCTCCTGCTACAAAAGCCTTAATATGCTCTGTGTTTAACTGTCACTGCAGCCTGAAGCTCTCCAGCCTCACTTAAGCTGGTAAAGAGCTGCAGTGGTGGCATTTTCAGGCTCTACAATAAGAAGCAGGAAGTAAGCAGCGAAGCAACCTTGGACGACATCTGAACTAAAGCTGCACAGACCCAGGCAGATGCTTGAATTCAGAGCGGTTGGCACACTTAGTCTGCCACCTCCACTCTGCCTCGACACTGAAAAGCACGACATTAATTATTTATATTTTTCCGTGTACACGCTGCAGCCTCATGTTTGCTCTTAGAGAAAAGGACGGAGCAGTTGACCAACCAACATTTTTGAGAAGATTACAGCCACAAAGCTGCGCATCAACAAGCGCTGGGGGTTTAATTAAAAACCTGTCGTGGCCGACAGTCTGTTGCAGATCATCAATACTTCCAGACTGGAGACTTGTGGATTCAATGTCATCCACTTTTCCAGTAATACACGCATGAATTGGAGAGGAGCGAGTGTAAAACTAAACGTGCTATCCCACCTAACAGCTTAATGATCGCCACTTTGCGCACTAGAAAGCCGGTTTGTATACACAAGAACAGGTGTTTGCTCGTGGCTGCATGAAATGCTGCAGGGACACGACAGAGCCACGACGGAGGGCTGTGCATTCAACAGATGAGCATTTACAAGCATGCACAAAGTGAATGAGCAGGATTTAGGTTTTTACCGCTGATTGAAAGTCAAAAGTTTGTTAGAGGCTGGATCCACACTATTCATGTCCCCATGCGGTGTCAGTCCAGCGGACCAGGCGGAGGCAAATATCAGTCTCCTTTTCTTCTAGGAGCGCAGGAACATCACAACGACGCAATCTCCGACTGCAGCTGATCTCAACCGGGTGCTGGTCCGACTCTTGTTGGCCCTTCTGACAGCGCCAAAGTGTGCAGTCGCTGCGCAATGATGAAGCGGTCCGGCTCTCTATAGGAGCTGTGTGTTCACTGCTCTCTCTCTCTCTCTCTCTCTCTCTCTCTCTCTCTCTCTCTCTCTCTCTCTCTCTCTCTCTCTCTCTCTCTCTCTCTCTCTCTCTCTCTCTCTCTCTCTCTCTCTCTCTCTCTCTCTCTCTCTCTCTCTCTCTCACACACACACACAAACACACACACACACACACACACACAAGCGAACTTCAATGGTGCATTTAAAGTCACCACATTTTCTCTCTCCCCTTTTTTCTTTTTTTTCTTTCTTGTTTTGCTGGATGCGATTCAGAACATAAAGATCTATTAAAACAAGCTTCTTTTTGACTCTTTTCTCCTTTGAGTCGCTGCCGTAGAGCCAATTACGCAGAGGGTTTGTCGGGGTCTAAGGCGCAAAGTGATGTCAGGATGCAGGATTGGGCTGAGATTAATTCTAACAGGGATTTTATTAATTTCTTTGCCTTAAAATTGCTCTCCTGGTTAGTTGTTCACATGACCTCATGGCTCTTTTTATCTCAAATCTCCAGCTTCTTCTTCTGCCAACTGTAAGTCATCTTCAGGGTTGTACTCTACATGTAATTAAGTAATCATTTACAATGCCACTGTTATGTAATTGCACACTGCTTTAAATGTATCCTATTATGTTTATATACTTATAACTACTAAGGTTGTCTTCTTTTCCCAATCTGATTAATGCAATTACTACATAATCCGTCACTCATCTCCAGTCATCTCTAAGTTCAAGATTAAAAGTCATTTATAGGTTGCCTACCTTGTACTTTATCCATGAGTGAAAAGAATAAAATCTGTATAGTAATCTGCAAAACTGGCAATTATTCTTTGGGTTTGGTGCAGAACCAAATCAAAGAATAAATGCTCAATAGCTTTCAAATGAATTTTTGAAACTTGGCAAACAGAAACATTTCTAAATTTTCCATGAAGGATCTCTTTCCTCTGAGACATCAAATAACTGATTAGATGATCACAGAGGGTATGACTATTAGGCAAATACACCCTTAGGTGTACAATAATATATAACTTTATTTCACTGTGTCATTATTTATTAGTGATAATAAACATTTTGGACAATACTAAATACCTTCATGAATCAGGGTCTTGTAGATCCACCTTTAGTAGAAATAACATTGTGAAGTTGTTTTCTACATTACTTTCAATTCTTTCAGGGATTTTTAGAGGAAATTTGTTGCATTCGTGTTTACAACGTTGGCTCAGTTTATCGAGGTTTTGGGGATTCGCTTATGCAAGAATTTCTTAAGGTCCTGCCACAACATTTTTATTGGGCTGCGGTCTGGACTTTATAGGCCACTCCAAAACCTTTATTCTTTTGTTTTTGATCCATTCTGATGTAGATCTGTGCTTCCGATTATGGTCCTGCTGCATCTAAGCTTCAGCTATCACAGAGATGGCCTCACATTTGTCTCTCGAATACTCAGTATAACTCCAAGGTCCAAGACTTTAAGGTGTCCAGGTCTTGTGGCTGCAGAACAACCCCAAATCATCAGCCTTCCACTGCCGTGCTTCACACCAGGCATGATGTGTTTCTGCTGAAATGTAGAGGTCGTTCTTTTACCAATCATTTTGCTGGGGATTAAGGCCACACATCTCCACTTTGCTCTCAGATGTTCAATCGGTTCAAAATTCACTTGTGTGAACGTCAGTCATTCTTCCATGCTCTTCGAAAAACAAACCACATTTCCTTCTGTAAATGGCTGGTAATGGGAATCTAACATTTACATTCACTTTTATTCCTTTGTAGACTTCTGTACTCAAGATGTGTTTTTTCTCGTAAACATTTTTGTATTTCAGAGAGTATCTGTGAAAGACTTGAGGAGCAAAAATACGCTGAGGATTTCCACTTTGTCAACAACTGCATAAACCCCACTGAAATGCTTAAAAACTATGTTACTCAGAGAATTATTGCTAGGAAGTCGTCGCAAATTCCTCCCACTATGGTGCAAATTTGCATTAAATAATGGAACGAATATGAAGGAATTTCAGTTTTTACCAGGTCAAGGCACAAGTCTAAACTGGTCTTAGTCCCACTGATGGAACTGGTTCAAGAACCATCATTCTTCATTAATCGCTAATATGATCAGATGGGAAAAGGATGACTGATGGGAAACCTATGTCAAGAACTACAATGATTTACACTGACTTACGACTTAAACCATGACTGCAAAAGAAAAGCCTTGCGTTAACGTTGTGAAGAGGTGGCATCAACATCTCTGAACTGGGATGAAAATAAGTGTCAGTTTGTGGAATAAAAAGCTGGAGTGCACAAGGAAAGCAAAGCTGAGCGATAAGAGGAAGGACTAAAAAGCAAAGTAGAGCAATGTGTGACACAAGAGGCATCACGATGGGTTCATTCTTCTTCTTATGGTCTTCCTCTTTGTTATGTAAAAATACTCTCAGCAATTCAATTCAATCCAATTTTATTTATATAGCATCTATTACAAACAAGTAGTCTTAAGGCACTTTCCAGAGACCCAGAAAATGACCCCCCAACAATTATTACATAAACCATGGCAGGTAAAAAACTGGGAGAAAAACCTTCAGCCAAACAGTGACAAGAAAAACTCCCCTTTAAGAGGGAAAAAACCTTGAGCAGGAACTGGCTCATAAGGGAGGACCCTCCTGCTGAAGACCAGGATGGTAGAGCAGGAAAAAGGAGATCAGAAAGAGAGAATGAAGAACAAGAGAGGAGAGACACACACCGTCAAAGGTACAAAAGACAAGGTGCATTAGTATAATTATCTGTCAGCAGCAGAACTAAGACTTCCATGTATATATGACTAATACACGGTTAGTTGGTGGACTACAGAGACGACTATATAAACAGGTGTAGACAGCAGACACTGAGGTGGTCAGAGGGTGGGACTACAGGGCTGGATGCAGCTCCTGAGGCTCTGGTCTGGAAACATGTACGGAAGAGAAGAAGAGGGGACAGACCAGCACAACAAACTACAAGAACAATGGAGCGCAGTTATGGTGATGAGATACTTCTAATTAATAACTGAGGATTGAGCTGATGAAGGGTAAGAGAAACAGAGGTGGCAGACACAAATAAAGCAGGTGAAATGTGAGCCGAAGTAAATTTGATACCCTACACAATAGCACAGCCACAACTTGTATGCACACACACACACACACACACACACACACACACACACACACACACACACACACACACACACACACACACACACACACACACACACACACACACACACAACATGAAAGAGTGCAGGAATGACAGCACTCAGCTGCTCATTAAATTTTAATCTGCAGAAACCCCCCTCTGTGGCCTGCCCGACCACAGGAAAGCACCTGAAGCCACGAACACGCAGGACCTTTTCTTTTTTTTCCCTATGAAAGTAACTACTTTTAAAAATAACACAAGCTGAAATGCAGCTGTAGACTGCAACAGCCCCAAGACTCAACAAAGTGATGTCTTTTCAAAAGGACGCCAGAGGAAATAAAAGCTTTTGTTTGAGCCACATCAGCATCAAGTTACAGGCAACCAACCTGAGACACCTGAACACCCCAGACTCCAATTAGAGTCTAGAGGCAGATAATTCACACGCACAAAAAAAAACAAAAAACATTCATGCATCTTACATAAACATAACGTCATCACATACCCTCCCACAATGGCATGATGACACTTGGTCATCAGCTGCCCTTGCTGCCATTTCATAAGGGTGTTTGTAATCACAGAAGTGGAAACAGGAAAGACTTCCTCTGGAAGGATCTAGCTGTAGAGGGGCTGTCGTCCC
Organism: Xenentodon cancila; assembly: GCA_014839995.1. Classification (NCBI taxonomy): domain Eukaryota; kingdom Metazoa; phylum Chordata; class Actinopteri; order Beloniformes; family Belonidae; genus Xenentodon; species Xenentodon cancila. The sequence goes on along the minus strand of CM026215.1, from coordinate 6,339,086 downwards.
ATGTGCATATCGGTGCTGCTATGGACAGAAATAGCTGCTTTAATAAGTCAACAACCTGCTTCTGATGGCAAATAAAATCTCACTGAAGTTACACAAAAACACACAAAATACTGCGTGTTTTGGGTCACTGCTTTGTTGGATGACGCAGCAGTAACCAGACTGGCAGCAGGGTTCGTCACACTGTTCCTCAGAATGTTTTTATTAAACTATTATCAAGGTTCCCCGTGTTCCCTGAAACGGAAAAACAACCCAACAGCACGTTGCTCCCACCACCTCGTTTCACTGTGGGAAGTGTGTTGTTTGGTTGAAACACCACCTCTCTGGACTGATCAATCAAAAGCAGCTTACATGTGCCCACACAACTCAAGTTTGGTCTCATCAAACTATAAGACAAGTCTTCCAAAGCCCACCCCCATGTTTCGGATGTTCACGACTTCAGTCTGGGTTTGATGTGCCGCTGTGTGACCAGCTGGATGATGAGAGGTTACGAGGCGACCTGGGCCCTGCTCATGAACGCCTCTGGTTCAAATTTTGACTTCTTGCTTAGGTGATTTTTGAAGATAACAATCACTTTTACTGGTAATAGTTTTGACCATTTCAATTTTCACAATATTTTGTTTCAATAAAACTTAACATTACATCTGGGATGGGCTCCAGAAGACCACTGTGACGCTGAGGAGGAAGAAGGTGGCGTACAGGATGGGTGGAGTTGCATTCAAAAGTAAATTAACTAAATGCATTAACATTCAGTGATATTTTACTATATACAATTTTATGAATAATGGAATTATTGTTCAGTATTTTGTGGAAATGTCCCATACCTCTTGGAAGCTAATAATTTTGACCTTAACATGTTGGACCAAAGGGCAAGTTGTAACGTACAGATGTGAAATATCACAAAAGTGATGATGCTACGAGAGAAAGTGTGGTGATGTTAGAGGCTGACTTTAACCTCCAAGAGACTCACGTTTGACCCCCATCCACTTTTCTCCAAGACATTTTTACTTTTTTACATCACTGTCAGTTTGGGGTGGGATCAGGAATTAAGAATTAAAACAAAATAAATCCTTAACTTCAATGTTAATAAATACATGGTTGGTTGAGAACTAGTGAAATTGATTAGTAGATTGAAGTGAAAATTGCCTTTTCTCTTTTTTAACAGCAAAAGCAGGAGTTCTGTTAGAAAAACATCCTTCAAATTCAATCCATAATTGTATTTTTGTCATTTTTTTTTATGCAGAAATCCCACTAATAAGACCACATCTACAGTTGTTGGGAAGAATTTAACACCTGCAAGCTTGTAGGGAAACCCCACTTAGTCTGAAACAAAGACAAAAATTCGTGGAATTAGGTAAGAATGTGGGAATGAAGCTGTGAGCAACCGATGTAACAGCACAGCTCACACACAAGCTTGGTGTTTCTAGGATTCCTGCGAGTGAAGGACCTAAAGGAATTCCAGCAACCAAAACCATTATAAAAAAAAATTTTGATTAAAAAAACAAAAAAAAAAACCCCCATAACTTTCCTTAAAAAAACACAAGACTTTTACATAGCACACAAAAGTATATTTTTTTGTTTTCTTTGTTTTAAAGAACAACATAATATTTTTTGTTTTTGAGGAAAGAAAATTGTTTTATATATAAAAAAAGAATAACATTTAAAATGACTTAAGTTGACAAGTTCTATGCATTATTTGTCGTAATTTCAGATACTTCTTTAAGACAAGTGACCCATTCAGCTGTTAAACAACCAGTACCGTTCTTCCTTTGTGCCTATTAAAAGCTGTCAGCATTGATTAGGGGGTCCAAAGTGACCTCTAACTCTCTGTACATGCATGTGAGTTGAGCTCGCAGTGCTGGACTATCCCAGGCTCTCCGGTTCCCAGACGAAGACCGCTTCAAAGGTGCAGATTTAATGGAGGTGTAGGCATTATTGTGTGGGCTTTACGGTCCATGTGTCCATGCCAGCGAGGTTGCAGTGCACTGAAGCTGCGTGGAGCTGCGTTGACGTACAACAGGAGCTCCTGACTCAGTAGTGTGAATCTGTCTGACCTACGACGCTACAAAGCTTTTTCTCTTTGGACAGCTGCCACTCTGGCACTACAGTCCCACAGAGGAAATCGATACGCCGCTCTTTCCCATGCTTACCGTATCTAAAACCCGTCTTACACGTGCATCACATGACACGCATTTGCCAACTTTGAAAGTAAAGCCTGCTAATATGACCTAGAGGGAATGTATGAAAATGAGATAAAATTATGACACTGCACACACTTTTATGCAAAGTGGATGATAAGCTACTACACACTCCAACACAGTGGGGGTTTTATCAGCCGCTTATGTTGCGATGTTACATGCAAATCACAGACCTGCCATGATGTCATCTTTTTTTAATGGGTCATTATTGTTTGTGAGACGTGCAGGAGGAAGCAGGAATACTGCTTGAGATTACTATGAGAATATGTCTTTTATGCATTGATTAACCAGGATAACTCAAGTTTAGTTATTTATTGTTAAAACAAATCAACAATATCCAGAGTTCTGGTATTTACCTTTTTTACTATGAAAATGTTGTTTCAATCAACCATATAAAGAATGCTAAGATAAAGAAATATCCATTTTAATTTAACAGTTTCTTATTCTTACTTTTTTCATTAACTTAAAATCTTTAATAATTTTCTCGTTTTTAGTGTATTTCACTTTTTTTATTGTGTCAAGTCTTTTTGTAAATTAATTTCATGTTAGATTTACGAATTTTAGATTTACTAAAGTTTCTTTTTCAATTGAATGAATGAATACCAGATCTAAACTAAAAAACAAGGTTTGTTGTCTACCCAAACATGCAGCAAGATATTTTTATAATGTAACGAGCACTGCATAAGTTTTGCTTTAAATTTGGATTTTAGCAAGATTTACAGTGTAATAGTTAAAGTCAGTATGGCTTTTTTATATATCAAGTACTGAGGTCCAACATCACTGCAGAAACACACACACACACACACACACACACACACACACACACACACACACACACACACACAAACACACACACACACACACACACACACACACACACACACACACACACACACGGGTCATTTAGATTCTGTTTGTTTCTGCTGCTTCTCAAATGCCAGCAAGTCACCATGTGGCCTCTGTGAAATGTCACTACGTCAGGTTGCAGCGGTTGATAATGGCGATCTCATTAAATGTGATCTGGTGAATTAACCTTTTGTCTATAAACGATCAGGCGGTCTCTGGACGCCACTCTGACCCACTCCTTCTGGCTCCATGTGCATTCACACAGATTTATTTACATGAGTTTGAGTGGAGCGAGGGGGCCGGAGGGGTAGGAAATGTAAAAAAAACAAAAAGAAAACAACATTTCCACTGATTCACAACACAAAGACACAGAGTGGGATTGTTGTCTGCTTCTGAAATAGACCCTCATCTGATCCCACCTGCTCTCCACACAAATGTCACTGCTTCTTGGTGAACACACTCCTCCCGGTGGAAGTCTGGGACTAGTGTAACATCCACAACGCTTTCTAAAGCAGTTACAGAGACGTCAGGATGAATTTGCACTCACTGGCTTGATCATCTTAGGTTCTGCTGCTGAGATAAACAGTCAGATTCTAACCACAACTGATAAGAATCTGTAATTTCATCCTTTTTTCTTGCAACCTCAATCTAACCGCCTTGTCTGTGGTTTTACAGAAACACTCTGCCCTCTAGTGGAAATGATTTTTTATCACAGACGGAAGGAAAAACAAAAAGCCTTTTCTAAGTTTTTCTAAGCGTTTTTTATGATACAACACTCCTTTTGCTTTAAAAGTGCCACAAATAAATAGAGCATTGCTTTAAAACATGATGAAGATGTTAAATAAAAGGATGTTTATCGTCAGCAATAATACACAGATGGGCTATGGAAATCAAATCATGATTTAATGGTATGAAGGAACTCTGAACATGCTGAGGGAACAGTTCCCATCCCGTCTCGTCACACCATCGTTTCTACACGAGTTCCTTCCTCTTTCTCGGTTTAATCTTAGTCCAAGCCTTTTTCTATATATATAGTTCTGCCGTTCACTTTGTTAGTTGCCTCTTTACAATTTACATATATCATACCCACGTGACCCAATAATGTGTCCTTCCTCAACTTTTTCCTCATTCATGCAGGCTATGCACACTCCAGTCTGTCAGACCTTTCTGTTTGTTCTCTCATCAGCGTTTCCATCTCCAGAGCTTCTGTGATGACAGAATACAGGGGAAACCCCCATATTATGGTAATTTTTAACTATCTTATTTTATTTTGGGAATTCTTACATTAGCCTTACCAGACCATACCCATTACCAGTAACAGCCACCGGAACAAAATGTACAGAACCAATTACACTGGGCCTGGCTTTATGCAATGACCCATACAGGAACGTTCAGGAGCCACTTTTTAAAACAACCATTATGGTTAAGAGTATGTGTAGATGTAAAAATCCTCCTATTTACATTGTTGTTTTATACTTTGATGTTCCTTAAATGAGCAGGATAGACAAGCAATGACATGCACAACTGACATTTAACTTTAAACTAAAACGTCAGTTGACCAATGACAAAAAAAACCCAGAGAACTTTATTTTAAATACGTTGATCAACGGGCAGCACGGTGGCTTAGTGGTTAGCACTGTTGCCTCACAGCAAGAAGGTTCCTGGTTCTATTCCTGGCCCGGTGGTCTTTCTGTGTGGAGTTTGCATGTTCTCCCCGTGCTTGCGTGGGTTCCCTCCGGGTACTCCGGCTTCCTCTCACAGTCCAAAAACATGAATGGTAGGTTAATTGATCATAATAAAATGCCCATAGGTGTGAATGTGAGTCTTTCTGTGTGGCCCTGCGATGGAGTGGCGACCTGTCCAGGGTGTACCCCTGCCTTTCGCCTACTATGCGTCGGGATAGGCTCTGACAGACTAAGCCATCTAAGCGGGTATAGATAATGGATGGATGTTGATCAACAAAGCAGAAGATATTCTGCGCTTCAAATTATTTCATTCTTGGCCACCAGGTGTCGCTATTTGTACAACTTGTTAGTTTATCTGCGCAATCTGCAGCAACCTTGACTGTAACAGACACACGCAGTTTGAATTCATGTGCTTTTCACAGTTGTGATCTTTTTGCATCTTCTCAGCCTAAATGGACTGACTTAACCTTCTACTGTCACTCTGTCTCACCCAAAGAGTCTTCTTGCATCCTGGCATATATAGGCATTTTTATTTTAACACTTCCCCTGTGATAGCATATTCTCATGAACCAAATGAGGAACTGAAGTGGGTATTATGTTGTAACTGAGACTGGAACCTCCCTTTCAGTAAGCTGAGCCAGCAACAACAAGACTCAACGCCAGAAAAAGGGTGAAATACTGTAAATATCACTGAGAGACAAGACTGCGTTTGTACAACGGGGCGACTGGCTGTTAAGCTTCACCTTGGCACATTATAAAATCCTCAAAGCTGGCCAAGCTATCATGTTCATGATAATGGTTCAACAAGCAGATTAGGTCTAATGCTCACAAAGTCGCTTTTGTGTGGTTGCATACCTGCTGTACCCATTATAGAAGATCAAAAATTTGGGCATGTTTTCATATCTTCCGTTGAGGATGACACTTGTTAGACAGTAAAGGAGCTGAGGTTGTTAAATAGACAAAAGAAAGGTAGAATGTCCTGATGAAATTTGTGATTCACTATCTTTTGGGATACCTTTATACAATGAAATGATATTTATTAACTGTATTTTATTCATGGAAAAATTAAAAAAACACTTTCTCTGAGTTTAATGTTACAAGTGCATCGCAGATATTACATAACATGACTGTTGCCATTCACTTTTATATAAACAGCTGTGTTTTGCCAGAAATATCATGTCGCCTTCACTATTTCAGGCTTGACCGGTAATCTTTCAAGTAGTCATCCTGTTGTTATCCTCCTCCTGCTGTGGTCTGATGTCACCAACTGTTTAGAGTTAATTTTAATACAACCTCACTGGTGTTCATTCAGCCAAGTCAAGTTAAAGTTTATTTATATAATACATTTAAAAAGTCAACATGTGTTGACCAAAGTACTGTACAAGTTGCACAGACAAAAGTAGCAATATCAATATAAAACACAAAGCTAAGAACGATAAAACCTAGTGCAGTAAAAGAGTCTATATAATGGAAGCACATATGATCAGTCAGTGCCAAAAGGTGAAGTATTTTTGCAGGAGAGTTTTAAAATGATTTAGGGTTTTCTCAGCTCTGATATCAATTTGGAAGTTGTGTCAGTGTGTCATAGAAAGGGAAAACATCCTCCCCAGTCACCACTCCACAGGGGTGACTCAGGGCTCTTTCCAGGAACCCCTTTTCTTTCCAGTACATACCACAGTTCTGGGCTGAATTATTCGCTCACATGGTCTCTCATACCATTGTTATGCTGAAGATACTGTACCCATTATCTTACCAGATGACCCCATGGTCTCCACAGATCGCTGATATTTCCTCATAGATGAAGGGACATAACCTTAGCTAAACGTCTCTAAGACTGAATTCTTGGTCATCCTGGCCAACCACTCTTAACCAACCACCGTAATTTCTGACCTCAACTAGGATGGTGAAGAAGCTGGGCGTCATGATTGATGACCAGCTTTCCTTTTCTGACCATACTGCTCTGATTATGCCAATTTGCATTCTACAACATATGGGAACTCAAGCACCATCTGATTTAATATTCCACTCAGCTGTTGGTACAGGCTATGGCTATCTGTCGCCTTGACTAATGCAGTGATCTCCTTGCTGGCCTAACAGCATGTGTTATAAAAACCTGCTCCGATCTACTTGAATTCGATCAAAATAGTTCATTGTCCCAATCACTGTTTTTCACAGTAACGTCGCCTGGCATTGCCATCCCTTCGAACAAGGTAAGTCCAGTCCAGACACTTCTCACAGGCAGTTCTCCAATGGTGGAATGAGCCACCAAAAGCTATACAGAGCAGGGAACCAAAAGTACACTTCAATGCAGAAGTGGTAAAAAATTGGCAGTTTTCTTGAACAACTATTTCTAGCTGGCTCAAAAAGGGAGTCAGCCTCCACTGACACTTATGTAAAAACGTCCGAGGGCATGCTGCTACCAGCACTCTCTCCCAGTTATAGTGCACGGCATTCTCTTTGCTGCCCCACTTGGTCTGGGGTGGTATCACTACATACACTATAATAGTATAGCTTGAAGAATGCATTGTACAGGAGAAGCCACTTGCAACTCTGATGAATTAAGGTAAAAAGAATATTTCTTTCTAAAGAGTGGATTAGAAGTAATCAGTTTCACAACTTGGCCTCTCTACTTAGTATATTTATCTTAAAGTCACTAGAGATCACATGTAGAGCTCTTTCTTTTTGAAAAACCTCCGTCCAAGGGTGGGTGTTCCTGGATGGTTTCTGCTTTATATAAATCTGCAAACCAAAATGCACATGTACATGGTGAACAGCTAAAAAAATAACCTCACATATGTAATCTATTTAGTATTACAGCAGGAACCATGCAGCAGGAGATATTCCCTTGAAAGTACTGTCGTTTTCTGAAATAACGTATGCCCTTATGTTTCTTCAAGCGCTTTCGAATTGAACGAGGCTTTCATTCTTTCACATCTTGTTCTGTTGCGCACCCCCTAACCAAGGAAAGGTTTTGGCCTGCATCCCGTAAAACTGCAGGATAAAAATGTACAACAGAAACTCTCCATAGGCTCCATTTCCTCCTCCTGGATCACTCTGTACAGGTTATGATGGGGCCAGCGGGTTGATGTGGAGCGCCGTACGGCATACACACATAATGTGAATGTTTTGATAATGTGCAGCAGACTTCCTTTGATGTCTCTTTTTGAATCTGTGGCATTTCAGCACACACACTTTCAGTTTGCATCACTCCTGGGAGTGATGAAAAGGGAGGTTTATTTAACTTTGAAGGAAAAAAAAAAACACATTTTATATTATGAGTCTTAAGTGCATGAGGGTTTGTTTGTGGCCCGACTCAAGGTGGCTGTATCTCAAACGCTACCCAGCTTTAACAGCAACTCACTACCCAAGGTTTATTCCAGTCGACTATAATGGGAAATGTTTTTTCCAGCCTCAGCCTGGTGCAGTAAACAGTGCATTTAATGTGTAGGTATGTCATAATGCCTTAAATGGAAGCAGATGTTTTCAGTCAAAGACTAAAAGTTTACACGGGGTTGTAATCAAGTCAAGGATTTTCCTTTATTTTTTTTCCTTTGTATTTTTTTAATCTAGTAATTTGAGTCTGTTTTTTTGATCTAAATAAGACTGGTGCGCTGCATTGTGCACAGGACCAGTCCATGCCGGCCTGTGCCGAGCTATGCAGCCACATATGGGAGTGATTACAGTCCAGTGTTTACCAGATCTCACTGAGGAACCGACTCTACGGCTGAGCAGAGCACAACCAGCCTCATGGACTCTAGTTCAGTTTTTCCCACCTATAACCTTCGTTTGAAATCAGACAAATTAAAGGCAATTCTGCAAACTATGTAACTATGCTTGCAAGAAACAGCTTTGCAGGAGAAAACAAATTAACTTACTTTCAGACTAACTGAATCGGAAACACTTTTCACAATTGCTTCATGTGTGAAGGATATTTGAAGGGTACATCACATTAAGCTGTGCTTACAGATCTCCTATACATCTATACAGGTTAAAATTAAAAAAATAATGTCAGAGCAGCTAAGATGTATCGTGAGTAAAGTACGTGGTTTTGTCACAGTGAATAAGTAAATAGAGTAAAAGTCTAAATTTGTAAAGGACCCTTTGTGACCTAACACAGCATGTGTATAGGCTTCAAGCCCTCAGTGAGACACAGGTGGCATCAACTACCCAAACAATATTTTAAAAAATGTCAGTCAGTCGTTGTCTATACATGTGTCAATTCATATTTTAGGTTTCTTCTTTTATTTTTTTTGTAACAAAAGTCTAAAACGGGGGGCATAGAACTGGTTAATTGGTAAAAACAATTCCCTGCCAATATTTACCAACCTCTTAATCATTCTTACCAATACTTTGGTAAGAATAACACATAACACTATATCAATTATAACATGTCAATGCCATGCGCCACAAAGGGTTAAAATCCCATTTTCTTAATTAAAGTTCCATCTCTAAAATGTTGTCAGCTTTGTCTTTTTCCTGTTGTTATCAAGAGAGAAAAAAAACCTCGACAGATCAATTTCCACTGATCCATCATCCTTGTGGGTCCTTGATATACATTTGTAAGAGTCTTGCTGTTTTTTGGGTGGGGGTTGTGTTTATAAGAGGACATTTACAACATTTTTAGCGCCATTTCCATCTATTTTGGGGGCCTAGACAAGATTCTGATTAGGGCTCCCCGTTTTGTAAAACTACAAGGTGATGGGATGGTTTAAACCCTTCACGATCATTCACAGTTGAGTCAGTTAAAACTTTAAAAAGAAAACAAGCTAGGTTTGGGAGTCATCAGGCAGAAAACCTTGGCCACAGGCAGCATTGGAACTTTCAACAGAACGTTGAAACTAAAAATAAAGGCAGAGTGGTCAAGAAATGATTACCAGAGAACAATATTTTGGAGTGGCCTAGCCACAGCCCAGACCAAGTTCCCTTCTACAATCTGTAAGAGAGAATTAAAGACCAGAGTGATGCCAAAGACGCCTTCCGACCTCAAAGACTGAGAGAGGAATAGGGGCAGTCCATAATCTGAGAAAAGACATGTAAAGAGGTTGCTGGCAGATGCAAGAACACCTCATTGCTATGTTACCACATATACAATTATTGAGAAAGAGCGTGAATAATTGGGTTTTTCTTTTTGCATGATATTCTTGCATAATATTTTAGGATTGTACCACTTTCTTAGGTTATTTTTAGCCAGAAAAACACTTAATAGTGAAACAATGATTCACTATGAACCAACATTTTTCTTCTTCCTTCAGCTTTTGCCTAGATGAATGGATTAGTATGATCATTTTTGGTTTGACATGTACAACTCATTTAAGGAACAGAGAGATCAAAACAGCAAAGTAAATTATAATCTGTTGGGACAACGTCTTGTGATAACTTGTCATGGACAACAAAAGTCTGGGTTATGAGTAAACAAAAACAGTGGCCTTTAAACGACAAAAATATTCACTCTCTTCCCATTCCCAACCACAATTAACATTGGTTTTGTTGATCCATGCCAACAACAAGAGAAAACAACCTTGGAACTTCCAGTAGGTTTTTTAAGGCAAACCTAACCATGCTGCCATCAACTGTTTAAGAGGTTCAGCCAAATCGTATTATCCTGTTGAAACCTGGCTTCTCTCTCAACTCTTCACAAGCAACCGGTTAGTGGAATAATAATCCTAACGTGTCTTAATCTATTTTTTTTTTTTTTTTAACTTTTGTGTGTATATGTGTTCCAAATAACCTAATTATAACTAGTTTTGGTTCCCACACCAAACCAGTTTCGGTGCCAAATACTAAAGAGAGAGAAACAGGAAAAGCAGGACTTGGACAGAATACAAACCACAGTCTCCACCAGTTAAGCAAAGAAAATTAGTCTAAATTGGACTTGATTTGAATCCCCGCACAAACGTTCTGAGGCTTTCTCCACTGCAGTTTGTCAGCCTTCTAATGTAGATTTTAGCAGTGTCTTCTTCTTGTGTGGGGTAGGAACCATGTAAGATTCCAAAGTTGGAATTCCGACCTCACAGGGTTAGACTTAGAAATCTGAGATTCCAACATCCTGGGTTGAGAATATTGCTATTTGTAAATTCGCTGACCTTATGTTCAATAATTAAAACAATCAGTATATTAAAATAATTTATTTCTAAGTGGCCTTTTGTGAAGTACTTAAGAGTAGATTTCTGTCTGTCTGTCTGCTCTCACTTTGGAGAATCGGCTCGGCTAATGGCTAGACTAGGAGCTTGGTGAGGGCCCCATCTAAAACAACTTAAACCTCCGAAATTTCAGCACACACAGATTGTGAAACTACTGTATTTTTTATATATTAACACCACATCTGCATCACTTTTACTTTAGTTTCTTCACTGTTGAGCATCTCTGTTTTTGAACTTAGCCTAAATTAACAACATGCTGCAAACAGACTGTGTTATGTGAACCTTTTCACAGACACCAACCCCGAGTAGGCGTCTACAAAAAAACACAACACAGTGTTTGCTCCAACCACTACGACATTCTTGAGCCTTGAGATGTTTTAGATAACACTTTCGAAAGGCCTTCTGAGTAGCCATTAGTCAAAGTCAAGTCAAAGTCACATTTATAGTCAATTCTACCACATGTGAGGTAAATACGGACAATCAAAATTACATTACTCTCAAACCCTCGGTGCTACACAATAAATAAATAAATTACGCTCTAAACTAGCCTCACTGTTAGCCGCGCTCGAAATTCCTCCTTGATTCTCCCAACCACTACAACTCTTAAACATTTCACACAACTTGTCATATGCCATGCAAGTAAGAAGTGTTAGTGAATTAAACCGACTTTCTGCTCTGTGCTTTTTGACTTGGCTTTGTAACACAGATGGAAAGCCCGGCAGTCCATGCTATCACTGCTGCTGTCAGCTCTTTGTGTCAGCGAGAACATCAATACAGTCCTTCCATGAATCGAGTGACATCCCGAGATCTATAAACACGTCTGACATTCAAAACATGTTTGTTATTAACATAAAGCTTTAAAGCTTCTGTGAAAGTGTCACCGGGAACCCACGACAGGAAAATCCTTAATAGATTTTCCTGATTTATATATATAATTTTAATCTGCTTGCATCCCCTTTCACTTTCACCTCCAAAGCCCATGGACACAGCACGCTCTCATGACATCTGGATCCAGCCTTGTGCCAAGCTGCAGGCTACAGCATAACCCACGTAAACTGCAGTCCCAAAACATTTGGTTTTGTCAACCAGCAAAGTTAAAGAAGGTTAATGCAGTTGCAGTGCAAATTATTACTACTATTTTTTTTTTTTTGTTAGAAGCTTTATGCTTGAATTGACTGAGTGGACGTCTGTATGGAAAGACACCATGAGATTAGCAAATCAATCTTATATTGTAAAATAAAACTCCTTATCCTGACATATTTGTAAGATGTAAGCTGAAAAAATGACAAAAAAAACCCCAAAACAACAACTAACCATAGTAACAATGTTCTGATCACACACACACTATTGGCTTTTCTTACTTCGTGATCCATTCAAACCTCCCTTTCCCAGCACATGCCTTTCCTTGAATAAACCGCAAATGTTTAGAGAAAGACTGATGCGAACCAAAAGGATTCCATGCAATGAGGTCAGTTTCCACCACATGTGAATTCACCGATGCTGCCGTTTGATTCATTGAAAGCATTCAGATTATTGACACTGGATTCAACATGGGATGTCTTCCTACTGTGGTCAAAATGTGCACGTGTGCTGGATTGTGACCGTTCACACAATTCCCGTCTGTCTCCCTGGCACTGTCCCTTAGAGTTATGTTTGTACAGCCAGTTTGTGGTCAGAGTCAAACCAGTTCTTTCTTGGCTCCTTTGAGTGTCACTATGTAGCCTAATCTCATTTAAACATAATCAGCTGAGAGTTCGGTGACAGGCAGACTCCACCAGCAGACACACTGCAATTGTTATGGAAATGAATGGGAAGAGACTCTAACTAGGTTAGGATTTGTTATTCCTGGAGGATGTCCAGACTTTCCCTCGTCTGTCAAGCTCAAGACGTAAGGTTAAAGATTGTGCTCTGTGTGCTTGCCTTAGCACCAGCTTCGATCAGCTCATATTTCTTTAAGGATTCAGCTGATTTCCACTTAAGTAATGTTGCATGACTCATTGTGGATGAAAAATTAAGCTTTCATTTGGAGCCAATGACAGACACTAAACAAATGCATGTGAAATCCAGTCTTCATGGCCATCAACAAAATAAGTTATAATCTGTTCAATGTAAAGGAACATATTTTAGGCTAAACAGTGATCTTTTCTTGACCGTTATTGTACTCAAATCTATCCAGAGGCGAAACAAGTTTAACCAAGGTTCTCCAAAAGAGCCAGTTTATGATAGCCTGGCCAGCCATGCCTAATGACACATTTAACCCATTTTTTTAAATTACAAAACCAACAACAGTCGTTCACCAGTCTTCCTACTTCACTGCATACCATTTTGGATGTCTGTTGTTCATATTAGTCCGGTTGTTGCTCTGCCTACATCACCGTAGGTGTCCAGTGCTACCAGTTGCTATTGTATGGCGTCAATTCAATGCCAAAACCCAAAACCTAAGAACCAAAACCCAGAATCTGTAACCAACAAATCAAAATCCCTAACCGAGAGTGCGCTCATCTTTCTGGTCTACAATTTTCCCACCATCACTTCTAAAAAACATCTCCATTTTGGAAACGTCTTTTTCATCTTTCAAATCTAGAGGAACCGGACCGATTCTTTCCATCAAAGAGGAAAGGAATTAGGATGACCTGCCTGGCTAGCTTTGGGAAACACCACAGCCACAATTGGGGCTCGTTGGGACTATGTCAGTGATAATCACTTGACGTCGTTAACCTGCTTTCTTTTTAAGGCTCTGTGTATGCTCACATAAAGGGGAAACAGGACATGCATCATTTGATGATCATTCTCCACATACACAGTCAAAATTACCTTGATTTCTCTTTAGGGACCCCGTCAACTGTGGTTTAGGCAGAGTAATATTAGTCTTGTCCGAGGGTTAAAACAACTTATATTTTATATCTATGGGCCAATGTCATTTTTATTGCAAATTAAATTATATTAAAGTTCTAATTCAAAACTGCTTCAATTCATGTCACTTTGGCAACAAATGTTTACCTTGATTTGTTTTTAAGTCCAAATAGTTTCTTTAATCTCATCGAATTTCCAGGATGTTTTTTTTTTCACATAAGTTAACTTTATTCTCAAATGTAGTTTTTTTTTCTTTTACTACTATTCCTCTTTCCTTTGTAATTTTTCCTACAAGTCGCTGTTTCCACCTGGTATTAAAATCCATCCTTACTAACATCTGGACAGATGTTCTTCTGGAGACTCACAGAGCTGCACTCACCTTCTCGTATGTGGTTGTCTTAGTAAACCCAGTAAACACACATTGATGTGAAAGATTGGTAGACTTTCCCTTGACAAATTGGAAGACAATTTGAGGACACAAGAACAACTTTCCCTGAAAGTTGAGGCACATCAGCTAAAAAAAACAAAAAACTTTCAGCCACCAGCATTCCTCAACCAGCACTTTTGGCATTGCAGATGAAAATCACACAATAATTGCTTCCAGCAGTCCAGTAGTCCAAGTTTTCTGCTTTCACCTGCAACTCTGCAGCTACCTGCTGTCAGTGACAATATATGCCAGCTGGCAGTCTGCTGGCTTTGTTAGATAAGGCTTAGTCATGATGAAATGCTGTCCAAAACACAGTTGGAAATAATAATGTGATGTGACGTGTTGATACTAAAACGGATTATCTCCAGGAGATTAGGACAGGTCGTGGCAGCTTTACACTGTAACTTTATATCAACAGAAGGATGTGAAATAATTAAAAGATTGAATTGAAGATTGGCTTTTAACAATTAAAAAAAAAACGAACTGATCATTAGTCACTTTCTCTAAAGAGCTACACTGAGACGACTTGTTGCTTGGTGAATATGCAGAAAAATTTCACTCCATTATAAACCCAGCATCCGAATCAGTCTATTGCGAGAATAATTGAATTGAGTGGTAGAAAAATGCTCAAAGATGCCTCCCTCAGGGAGACTGTAACTAGCCGAGGGGAGGAAATGAGGCCAGATCAATGTCTACATAACCCTCCATCATGACATTCTTCCACAGGTGAACAGGTGTGGAAACACTTCAACCAATGTTTTTGAGCGAGCTTGTTTTTTAATGTGCAGCGGGGATCCTTATGAAGATGTCACAAGGTTGTCAGCGTGTATGTTCATGCATCTCTGCAGCACAGTGAAACATGCACACACCTCTCAGCAGCAGCTCTTAACTTCAGTGTCTTCCACATGCACTCCGTACAGGAGAGAATCTATCTCCCCATTCAGTCGTTCTTCACGCCCAGCTCTGATTGATCGTCTGGTAAACCGCTTCTGCCTGAGAGACAGACTGCCAGGAAGCTTTTCAATGGGACTTCTCAATGTGATGCAGAAATGGAAAGGGCTCTTTCACTGTACCGCGTAGATCAGGCAAATTAGGAGGGACGTGTAATTTGAAATCAAGTGCTCTGCACTGAAGCCGGCCAAATCTCACCCCCGCAAGCACCCTGAATACAGTCGCTGCTTTTATTTGGAAAGTGAGACCTGGCAGCCGGGCTGAAGACATCTCCGGTACACAAGTCTCACCGTCATAATATAACATAACATAACATACTGAAAAAAAGAAAAAAAAAAAAAGGCACCGATAAATTCACACAGGATTCTGTTTGGGACCCCTTACTTTGTAAATCTACAGTACAATGTAGAAGTTCAACCCCTTTAAAGCAACAACTCATAACTCTTTCAGCACTAAATGGTGTTTCATTGGCTTATATGAGGGCGAGTGTGGCCACTGACACTTAGTGCCCAGTCGGCCTGGGTTGTGGTCCGGCCTGGATCACGTTGGTGAGGAGACGTATTATGTTACCGCAAAGTAACGCACGCCAACATGGCTTCGTTAGCCAGAACTAGCCGGCTCACTACTCGCACTATGTGTACCAAACTGTTCGGAAGAAGTGCAGTCTGTACCTAAACTTTTTAGCCAGATTTGTGAATCTAACATTCTAAATTAATCTAAAGTTCAAAATTTCCTGTGGTAGTAGTTTAATATGAATGAAAAAAAAATTCTGATTTAAATTTTTAAGAAAACCCGTTTGGGTCACATCCCAGATAGTGCCGATCTGAGGTGAAGTGTGTGAGCCCCCTAGTGGCTACAGAGGTCCTATGCATCTAAACAGTCTGCACAGGGAGTAGATTAATGAGAAATCTTGCATTTTATGAAGATGGAGCGCGGTCATGAGTGATCTAGCACACACCTGTGTAGATTCATATGGCAGGACTTTGGCCTGAAAGTAACATGGTGGAGACAACCTGCTCACAAATGTGTCAGTCAAAATAAAATTAAGTAGTAAGGCAAAGAAAACATGATATAAAGTCAACAAATGAGGAGCTTTTAAATATACTGAATACTGAGGACAGATTTACTGTTAAAAGCAGCAAGAAAGGTGTTGATTTAAAGATAAATCACTAAAGGCAGCTGTTAGAGAAGAGGAGGCAGTGACTTCAAGTGAGAGTTTACTTTGAAACCTGCAAGATCATGAGACACCACCATCTGATGGATGGCCGAGACCCACAAAGGAGGCGCAGCTTGTGGAGCAGCCTGTGTCATCCTGCTGGAGATGTCCCAGGAGGTTACATATCTCAGAAACACATCCTCACCAGCTGCACATTTTCAGTTCTGTTTGTCAGCCACGACCCCTGTCTTTATGTGTCTGCCCCCCAGCATGTGCGTTTTTCTCCCAGCTGTGCCTGCCCGGTACGGCACTCGCATCAAAATGAGCTCATCCCCCAAATCACAATGCCTTGCTTTGCACGGCCGCAGGCGTTTAAAAACCCGCACATTGTCCACTGCATGGCCGAACCATCAAAAAAGTGACCTGAATTCGTCTGTGAAACGACCTGCCATGAGGCTGCTCCGTCAGTGTTGCAGAGTCAGGTGCAGGCGGGATTTGCCCGTGCGTAACGCATCCCTCCACGGTCCGGTAAGAAATGGGAACGCACGGTCAATTTTAATAAAACCCATCAGTATGTCATTTTAGCCCTGAAAGAAGGAAATCTGGGGCAGTATGCCTAATCTCCTATTGGACAAATATGATTTGGGACATCCCTCTTCTGGCCGTCTATGCGCGCACAGAGTAAATCACCAGCCTACAAGGCGAAAGTCACATTCAAACTCCTTATTATGTACTCTAGTGAAAAGCGCCACTTTGGGGATGGAGAATGCTGCTTCAGAGGATCTAGTCTAGCCATTTTCTTAGCCCCCCTCTTGTCCCAGACAGAAATGAAAACAGAGGACCTACCTGGTAATCTCGAAGCTGCAGCCCTTCCGAAGGAGCTGGGCTCTTTTCCGCATGATGCCTTTGTCTCTGCCAAGGTACACATTTTTATCTGAATTCATGGGTCCTGGACGAGCAGGTAGACTCTGGGAAACGGCAGCGCTTTGGTTAAGGAGGGGGAGACTGGGAGAGGCGGAACAGAGGAGAAGAAAAACAGGCGAGAGGGAAAATGAGAGGAGGAAAAGAAAGGATTCTCTGACGCACGGTTCAGAGTGAGCTTGATGACTTTCCCCCCTTCAGGTTAGACAGAAGACGGCGTGCTGAAGCAGGTAGACGTTTGATGCATGGTGGTACTTCCATGAAGGCTCAGAAGAGCAGGATGTGGGGGGGCTGCTGCATTTGTCACCCTGAAAGGACTGCGCTGCTCTACAAATCCCCAACTGCGAGGAGCTCACACACGGCGCTCCTTCAGCTTCTTCAGCCCGACACTCAGTGGCTGCTGGGCAGTGACTTCATGAGACCGATCATGTAGGAGGAGACAGATGTCAGATTACACTATTCCCAATGTGTGCATGTCTGTTTGCAGTTACACTGCTCACTTTCTGCATGCAGGAGAAGTGAATATTGAAATTCCCTCATCTACAGTGTTCTCGTGTTTTAAAAAAATCTGAAATAAAAAAGGGTGCAATTCCTAACTTTAACGGGGATAATTGTTTGCTGTCTGAAAGATAAGTCGGCCATAGTTTGGAGGAATGTCTGAAGATGAGCCAATAAAAAATAAGAATCTCATCTGTCAGACAGCAACAAAATTAAGGCAAGTCAAACATACTAGTGCAAGGATAAGACACATTTCCGGAGTCCTGAGGTAAAATAACTTTCAACTGCAAAATGATGAAAATTCCAGCTGGACATGTGAAAAACATCAGAAAGTACAGTCCAACTTGGGACACTAATGACACTCTGAGAGTTCACCAGCTGTCAAAATAAAAATAAAATGTAGCACATGCAGACACTTTACATGGAGAGTTACAGATAAGTGTGAGGTGACCAGTGGTTTCCTTCTTTTAATATAATTCAGACACTTTAATCTCAACCTCCTGTCTGTAAAAGCATAATGATGACAAAATGTAGTTGCAGACAAACTGGCAGGTATGCAGCATAAACACATTAAATACTGTCCAATATCTATACAAAATAATATTGATGTTAATGTATAACATTAAACATTTTATAGTATTTACTCAGAGCAACAAGCTGATGGTAAGAGTGAAGCACATCCCTGCTACCGTTCAAGTAACTAATGTTTGCTTTTAGTTTAGTTAAAACGTACCACCCTGAAACTAACAAGCTACCTGGAGATCACGAGAGGCAGGAGATACTGGATTTGAACAAACCTGCATAAGGAGTGCTCTCTGCAGTTGATGCAGAAGATTATAACAAGTTACTAATAGTCAGTGTGTTTTCCATTTGAAGCCAGAATGTACGAGGCTCTTGCCGAAAGTTTCAACTGGAATGGAAATCCAACTTGGAAAGTTGGACGAGCCTCACCTACCCCGACTTCCGAATCCAACAGGGCCCTGCTTGCATAAACAAAGTGAGCTGAGCTACTTTTTACTGTTTATAACAATTCTGTCTTATATTATGTATGGATGGAGGGACGGATGTATGGATGGATGGATGGACGGACGGACGGACGGATGGACGGAGGGACGGACGGACGGACGGATGGACGGACGGATGGACGGACGGAGGGACGGACGGACGGATAGATGGGTGGATGGATGGATGGATGGATAGTAGCTTTTTTAACACGATTACACAGATTCAGCTTGATCAAGGAAAATACATTGGTTTTCAACAAGATGCCACAATTCAAACTGTGCTCAGAGCTACAGAAGAGACCTTCAAGGATTTAAGCGGTGTTCACTCTGCTATAGCAACACTCAACTGCAGGTTCACCTAGCTGTGTTGAGATATGGATTAGCTGATCAGCTCAGATAAATAAATAAATAAAAAAAAGCTCTAAAAATATAACAGCGTGGGCTGTGTGCACATCCTGCTTCATTGGGGTGGGACTTCAAAGTAGGTGATTCATTCTTACTGTCACAGTAAAATTATATTTTCCTTCAATTTAAATCAGTTGCAGCGGAAAAATAAAAATACTTTTATTGTATATGCAAATGACTAAGTAGGGAAGTTTTTGTACCCATTCACATCTGAAAGTGGAAGTGAAGGCTCCTCGATCACTGAAGCCTCAATCACACAGCCGGCGCTTTCCGCCTCTGTGGTATCTTTATTCTGCCATACAGAAGCAGAAAGGCGAGCGAGGCAGGATTCAGCCACCCGCAAAAAATATTCCCAGGACGCCACAATGCGATGGGTTTAGCCAACACAGTTTATTCAGAGTTTATAACCAGACAAGTGAGTGGGTAGCACCCCGGTGTTCCACCCCCAGACTCCGGCTGCCACTGTTGTTGAAGGGTTGTGGTGATTAGCAGAGTGGATGCAGCTGGCCCACTCGGCTGTCAACCCCAGAACCGCCACGCCACAGCAAAATGTTTAGCTCTGCCATCGTTTCATTTTGGGAGGTAGTAACAGAGCCGTGCCAAAGGCGAAATGACCGCTGTGAAATGGGAATGGGCACAACGACCTCTGCTAAGAAGGGGAAACCAAATCATGTGGATGGGGATAGATGGCCCGTAGTCAGAGAACTAGGTCAAAAAGTTTAAAGAGCGTGGCTACAAAAGTCCTCATGACAACCAGGTTAAAGAGTCTCATTTCTGGAGCATATCACCTTCACGGGGACAATGGTTGGACAGACAGTCTTAATACTTACTTACCTCATGTCCCACTGGAACTACCTGGTAGAAACGTTTATTTCTGTCTGTGCTTCAACGTTTATTCAGCTCAATCTGTGACCAGAGACAATACGGATTTGTTGCTGGCCATGATTGGCAAAAGCGAGACAAGGGATAATATTTTTTAAAATTGAGTAAAACCGTAAAGCTTTGTGAGAGCATTTAACAGATCAAAGTTCCACCTCTGTCAGTGCACAGCTGTTGAGTGGAGGCAGGGCAAATGGGATCCCCGATGAATATTTATATCACTAACTGCTTACGTACAGTTGTTGTTCTGGTGGGTACGAGTGTGTTCAAATCCATTGCCTATGTTCTCATCTTTGAAAGGCAAACTTGTATATTTCAAGTCAGAACATTCTTGTTATTGTCAGAAACGAGTAAAATATAGCAACCTGTTTGTATTCAAAGTTACTGTCTGCAGGGCAAACATCGCATTAGGCGTCATGTACTAGAGGAGGCCTAAAAACTAAACGCCTTATGTACCCCAAGCGCTGTTGATCTAGCAGTTAACTGTTGTTTTTTACAACAATAGTGGATGTCACTATCAAACAAAGTCATCCTAAAGGATCAGTTATAGCATAACAATGTCTGATTAAAAAGTGTTAAAGTATTTTGACCAAACAGCTCCCATATTTGACCATAAATCTGCAGACTTGTGTTCAAGCTTCCAGCAGAGTCCTTGAGACTGTCAATAACTTTACTCGTTCAACTTACTCTGGCACAGTCACCTTCAGCAGGCTTCACAACAGAAGCTCATCACAATTCCCTCACCGAAACGAGGAGCAGGTGTGCTCATCAGCAGGAAATATTCAGAATGAAAAGCACCACTTGATCCCATTAGGCTTTTTTTTTTTTTTTTTTTAATATGCCAAGATGCTGTGGATGTGCTTTTGTATCACTTTGAACAAATGATAATTCACTTCAGAATTCTTTCAGACCCGACTTTCTTTCAGAAATGACAGCATCACCTTTTGTTTCTTTGCTGAAACATGTTAAAATCTCACCCACAATAGATTAACAAAAAAGCTCCCACTCCTCCTCGTTAAATCCTCCCTTGCACAATGTAGACTGCTGTCACATTTAATAAGAACTCATGGAGACAGAAAAAAGAAAAAAACCAACAACAAAGCCACTGATTACTTCAGTAGTTCCCACTCCCTTACTTACTGATTAGTAAATAGAGTAGTTGCGCGGTTGCGTGTGTGATGCATGTTTAACCTTTTCCATCCAGCACAATGAAAAGTGAGCTGATTGCTACCACATATGTGCAAACACAAGCGCGTGCACAAAGCGTCCAGTATATCATCTTGTGTTTAGATGAAGAATTCTCTCAACGTGACTCAGACAGACTCGGCCGTGTTTGTGCGTTTGGAAAGCCTTCCCATTTCTTGCTCAAGCCTTCTGACTCACGGTGATTCAACGGTTCTGCAGAAGCGCATCAACCTATGGTAAAAAAAAAAAAAAAAAAAAAAAGCCTTTAAATAGCTGCAATCTCACTAACGGCGCTTTATCAAACGACACTGTTTTATAGTGGGAGCTGCTGGCAGAGCTGAAATACGACT
Organism: Xenentodon cancila; assembly: GCA_014839995.1. Classification (NCBI taxonomy): domain Eukaryota; kingdom Metazoa; phylum Chordata; class Actinopteri; order Beloniformes; family Belonidae; genus Xenentodon; species Xenentodon cancila. The sequence goes on along the minus strand of CM026215.1, from coordinate 6,317,591 downwards.
GAGGTGGTGGAGATTGTGGGACTCTGTGAGCAATGAAAGACTCCTTTGGGTATAATCATCTTACTTTTAGTAAATTATGAAAAAACAAGCCAGGGAATAATGTTTCTGAAAATTCATGATTTCTATGCAATGTAGTGAGCAGTAAAATCATTATAATCCCACAAATCCAAATCCAGACTACTGACTGTTAAGATATCCAACAGATGTGCAGCAACATTTATTTATTTATTTTGTCTCTTATTGGTATCCTGAACTTTTGCCTTCACTTTCATGTTTACCCTGTTTCACTGTCCACCTGGTAGTGGAAAGGAGAGCCAACATATTAAATGAAGTGGAAAATTTAAAGGAGAAAAAAAGGAGAGAATGATGAAAATAGCTCCATCATTGAAGTTTAGATTTTAACCCGATGTTAAACCCCTTAAAAAAAAAGTTGAACCACACTGCAGCGTCATCAGTGGTTTAACCAAGGACTAACAATCTAAGGCTTGGTCTGAAGCCAACCCAAAAATAAGTCGCAGTTCATCGACTGATCACTGGGGGCTTTGCTCTGGAAGAGAGTCGATCGGCATGGGCACCCTGTTAAAACGTCAGCCTGGTTCAGAAAACCCTGTTGGACTCCACAGCTAGTTTTCAAACCCATGATAACTGTGCCATGTACTTCTTTTTGTACCAAGTCGGGTAAACTTGTATAAAAGCAATACATTCATTTCTTAAATGGGGTGTAGACTTTTATCTGGCATTTGGATTAGCTGTTATCACTTACTCATCAGTCTCTCTTATGCGATCAAGCCAAGCAGTTTGAACAAACCCAGCATTTGATAAATGTCGCAGTAATTTCTGATTTTGCCACTGGAAGCTGAATATTCCTCTGCAGAGTCTTTGATGTGAATCGGCTGATGGAGCCACGACTAACTTTGATTGGCGCAAAGTGGGCGTGTTCCATTTGGCATCCTGGGCCTGTTTATTCTGCCCATGGCACCATGCAGTATGAGAAAAAGGAGGCTTGAAGACCACCCTTCAGAAAACCTACGTGTGACATCACAGATAGTCTATCCAGTAATATTTACAGACCATTGGTTTGACCTGCAGCTGAAGATATAAAAAAGTGATTTACAGTTGTCGAAAGGGACGACCACACAGGAGTCCAAAGTTATTCGGTGGTTTAATAAATAAAATAATCAGATATTCCCTCAAATGAAGTTGAACCTGATATTTTATTGTGATGTACTTCTTTGCCAAATATGTAACTTTGTGAAATTAAAGAAACAACAAGGCTTAAAGCTGTTTTTGAATCTCTCAGAAAAGTTCTGACAACCAGCAGATAAATGATAAATGACTGCTATTTCTGTGAATAATATACAAATAAAAACAGCCTCATCCCACCTTAAGCAGTTGTAATGTTTGCTCAGTCTCCACAGGTCAGGACCCTGTGACATCAAATGTTCCATCATAACCTCCACACCTCCACAGATGAAACCCAGGCGCAGCTGTATTATTGGGCGTTCAAGATCATGAAGCCTAAAATGATTCATAAGAAAAATCAAAACTCTTATTATTAAACTCGTATTATGACAGCAAACTGCATTAACAGTTAAAAGAAAGAAAACCGCTTCTTCCATCTGCATCCAGCCGGTGCTGCTAATCTATAACTTCTCCACATCTGTCACAACAATACATTCAAGAAATTCACCAAAAAGGTACGGAAGCTTGATAAAAACATATAAATCAAATCAGCCAAATCCCACATCTTTTTTTTTTTTAACCAGTTTTCATTTCTGAAAACCACAACCATGTATGAAAAGTAGTTTTCTATGTCAAAGGAGCCCAGTCTCTCTGCCGCCGTGAGCCATAGCGATGACTGCTGGGAAATGGACAAGTTAGGAAAATGCTGTTTTTAGTTCCAAAAACGTTTTGTTCCTGCACTCCAAACCCTAACCAGGTGTCTACGTGTGGTGGCTTTGATGCATATGCACAACCAAACGTTTGAAAGGAAGGGGGAAAAAAATGCTTTCCCAGAATTTTTTGGGCTTATGTTCAAAAACCAACATGAAATGACTTCATAACAAATGTGAACAGCACGTAAATGTGGCTTCCTGATAATATAGCATGCCAATACAGGCATGTTTTCCCAGCAGTTGAATAAATGACCACAACAGGCAGCAGCCACATGCTGTCGCTAATTGAAAGCTTCCTCGTGGATTTAGTTTCTCCTGGAGTCTCCTTATGTAGACTCATGCAAAACCCAGCAAAGCAACTTTCTTTAGATTTTCCCCTTCATAGGTGTGACCGCAGCAGATTAGTGTAGTCAAATTGATTTGATGCAGTTTTTTCTTCCTTTTTAACTGTAGGATGCCCTTCCTGACACAGCCGTCTCCATTCATCCAGGCCCAGGAGCAGGAAATTAAAAAAAAAAAAAACTCTTAAAAATTAAAAAATTACCCACAGACACAAAGGAGAACGCAGATGATGTTAGTTCATTAGGCAGTCCCTGAAGCTGTCCCTAAACCATCCCAGGATGCTTTTGTGTTCAGTCCAGGGAGAAAATGTGGACACGAGTGTCCCAAACCACCATAAATGCACCATACTCTGGGTGCATTTATGGTGGTTTGGGACATTTGTGTCCACATTTTCTGGATCCGTCCTGGAATGCATTCAAACCCTAAGTTGGTGTTTTTATTTCCTGGTGGTTTTATTTGATTTTGTTGGATGCATTTTAATCCAAAGTCTGAACAGATGATGCTCTGTTTATCTGGTAAAACCACAATAAAAAAGGCCTGGAATCTTTTACTTCACACATTTTTATTAATTTTTAATGAGCCTAACTCATCGCGGGAGCGTGTCTTGTCAGCCGCTCTGAGCCTCCTACTCAATCAGGCTGACCAGTTGTACATGAGGCTCTTAAGGTCATCCACAGATGTTGTGTCCAGCTTTAATGACCAAAAAGGTGAGAGTGATCTGACATGAGGACAGAAGGCAAAACACTTGGAGAAAGAACCCTCTACTCTGAGAAGCACTGGAGTGGGTGAGATGAGTAAAAAAAAAAAAATAAATAAAAAAAATAAATAAATAAAAAATCACATTTGTGAATCAATGCTTTTGAGTTAAGATTTACGGACTACAAATGTTGTTGTTGACACAATACTACGTTTAAATGTTTCCTGATGCTACATAAAGTTCAGTGTTGCAGTTACTACTTCCCTAGTTTCAAGAAAACGTTGCAGAGTTGCCACATAAGCAAAAAGAGGATTTCACGAGGTTTGATGAAATATCGGTTTGAAACTAATTTACATTTTCAACTGCTTTGTGGGTTTTGTTAGAAGATATGTCCTCAAGCAGGGTTGGGTTTTGCTGAGAGCTTCTCAGTGAAGGGCTGGAGCGGTAGAGAACTCAACAGCAAAGACCGAAAACCCTGATTCAGTCCAAAATTACCAAAAAACACACCTAAAATAAAAATAAATCATGGTTTGGAGATCAGTTACACTCGTTTCACTGAAAGTTGTCAAAAACACAACATTATGCTGTTTTTTAATTTCATGAAAGTGTAAAAACAGGGTCCTACATTTCAACATATTGCATCACCACTTATTTTAACATCTACAAGCATTTGCTGTAGATTTGGAATGTAAATACCTTCTTGCGTTACGTGAGATTATAGCTGCTCAACAGTGCAGGGATGGTTTTTGGTGTCACAATGTGTCAAATGAAACTAATCATTTTAGTTTGATCGACTACACAAAGTCAAATAAGACAAATGAGCAGGCACACTCACAGAGTGCACACACCTATTGTGCCTTAGATGCAGTTTTTGGCTTATGGGAAGAGCCCAAAGTATCTGGATAAAACCCCGTGTAGACACAGGGACAACATGCAAACTCCACACAGAAAGGTCCCGGCCAAGTTCAAACCATGAACCTTCTAGTTCAAGTTTAGTTTAAAACATAGTCTGTAAACTATGTTTACAGACCTGGACGCATCCAGCATCCCCACCTGCTATAAATCTACTGATGTATCTGCATATTGCTGACCTGAGCAATACAGAAAGCACACTTGAGGTGAGTCTATCAATGATGGCAGGTCCTATGCCAGCAGAAAAATAGCATCCAGAATCAAAAATACACTGTTGCAGCATCTAGAGGAGCAATGCCAATATGGACACATCTCTGCAGGTCACAGGGTTTTTAGGGGGTGGAGGGACAAACAAATGGCTGGCAGCGAGGGCACAAGTGTCAGCAGTGTTGTCGTCCCCTCAGGAGGCTCATCCTGCAGCAGCATAAACACGAGGTGAAGGAGACGCCACTTCAGTGACCGTGCTTCAAACGGTGACAGAGAAAAGCTGCTGTCTGAATTTCTAATTTCTGAATTCTGACATGGATTGAAGAAATGTTTTAAAATGTTAAAGATCTGTGGCCCTTTTAATGGAGGCAATGGAGCTCGACATATTTGTGCTGAAACCAGTGAACAATATTTTTTATAGGCCGGAGTATTGCATGTACTTATAGTTTAAATCTTATAAATTATGCTGTTCCTTCAAAAAATGAAAATACCAGATAAACTAGTAACTGAAGCAAAACCTTTATTCCAAAAATGTTGGGAAAAATGTAAAATAACATGCAAACTATAGCAAATGTCACGAACCAATATTTTCACATGTTTTTAAAAGTAATTTTACCATTTAATGAAAAATGTGTTCATTTGAGACATCAAATAAAAAGCCAGGCATCAAAAGATTCAGAGAATCTGGAGGAATCTCTGTGTGCGGGGGACAAGGGAGTAAATCAATACTGGATATCTGATGTTTGGACCCTCAGAACACACGGCACTAAAGCCAGAAATTACTTTGTGATGGAAATCACAACATGGGCTCAAGAACGTTCTGGGATATCACTATCAGAACATAGCTCTCCATGCAATCCATAAATGCTGCTTGAAGCTCCATCATGCAAAGAAAAAGCCACATCACCCAATTTTTTATTTTTTTATGATGGCACATTTCCTCACTTCCGTATTGAGATGTTACCACCCCAGCTCTTAGTTGGCAACAAGGAGAAGACTCCTCAAAACAATTGTTTACCCAATTAACAGTCACTCAAATCAGTCAATAAACTCTAAACCAGCAGCTACCAAAAACCAGAGGGAACCATGTGGTGCAGAAGAGACTGTCCAGAGAAGCAGAAGGAGCTTGATGTTTGTCTGCTTGATGTTTGCTTTTTATACCAGTAGCCACGCCCACGATCCCAGGTGAAGGAAATCATCTGATGATTCACTTTGGCTCCTACTAGGAGGAAATCTTACCAAGCAGGAGACCAAAAGTGGACCATCACAGACATGTTTTCTTTGTCCCATTGTGAATAAAATAGGGGTCTTAGATTTTCAAATGACCAACTTCTGTTTAGAAATAGTATGTGTTTTGTTGTTGATGCAAGAAAATACATCATATTCAATTTTTTCACTGATGATCCCATATACAAACATATGTATTTATTTATTTTCCAGATTGTTCAAAACTCTCCTTCTTGTGTGTGATTCAAACATTACACAGCCAATCAGCATCTTCACATACCGAAATCATTATCACAGGGGGAATATTTTGTCGGAGAGAAAAAGAGCTATTAAGCACTTGTCTCACTCATCAGTAACAAAAGTCCTCAGCATTTATCTGCCTTTGCGCAGCAGCTGATTGCACCAATAAGTATGCAATGGTTGAAACTCTGAGCAATCAGACTGGCACAAAACAGAGTCTGCATACCGATGTCCTGCAGTAATTGACTCTGCACTCATGTCTGAAATAATCATGTCATACTTGTGGAGTCAAAGGCGGGATTATGTAAAATAGAGCTTTTTCAACCATCGCAGCAAACAGTGTGAATGTGGGCTCTCCATTGATCACACAGCTGTCTCAAGGGCACATTTAACAGCTGGCACAGACAAAACCAAACACTTTGAAAATATCTTGCTACCTCTTTTTGCCTAATCAGGGTGATTAGGCATCCCCAAATGAGATTTCAAATAATTCCTGTCATGTAAATGGATTACCTCATATTACACGATTAATCTAAGGACTGTTTCTTCTTGTGAATTGTAATGGCCTCATCCATTGTTTAATCTCAGTTATCTCATGGGAGAACATCTCTGTTATCATTAAGATGCACAATTATTCAGAATCATGGGCTTACAACCACACTCTGCATTCTAATCTGATCTCTCAAGCATCTGCTTAATTGATGGGAATGCTTGAGTTTTCCGTTTTGCCCTGAGTGCTACTTTGCTCTCAGTCCATCAACCTTCGAAAACCAACGAGCATGCATGCATAGAATTTGGGGATCTTGTATCCGTTTCTTGTATATTAAAATGTCAAACCTCAGCGGCAGCAGCAGGAGGAGGAGGATAGACAATAAGATAGAAATTTCAGTCTGGTGGTCTGAGGTCACACATATGCGTGAGTGTACATGCAGCCAATCCCTGCCAAAATAGCTGCCTTGCCTGCTTTGGTAAGCTTTGTAGCATTACAATTACGAATAAGAAAGTGATAGTGGCTGACCATTGGCTGAATCGACTGTCAATCATATATTAGCAATTAATCATACTATTCGCTGCAGCACAGACCGCAACAGGAGTCCACTGACAACCACCGCCCACAGCAATAAACCTATATGAACTGATTTCCAGAACCCAAGCCTGTTGGAATATAATAATTGGAATATAATTCCTTGAAAAACTTCCACCTCTTTCAGACTGTATTACTTTGGCATACTTTCAGCCAGAGACACCACTCAAATTTTAAACAAATTACAAGATTTTAACCTCCAAACATTGTATTCGGTGTAAATATTACCTTTATGGTTATGACAAATTCAGAGTTTATAATGAATTTTTAATTGCGGTGCAGCCCAGGAGTCAGAGAATGTCTGAGATTTACCATCGCTTCACATTTTCACCTGGTTTCAGTCATTTCCCTGTCTGTCTGTCTGTCTACCTCCACATATGACCATCTTATCCATACCCCTGTCAGCTGTGACCTGTTTGTTCTCATTCAGCTTAATCTTCTTCTCTTCAGCTGATCTTTTGCTCAGCCAATCTTCCTCTCTTTTAATGATCTTCTCTTTATCTCATCTTCTTTTCAACTGATCTTCTCATCTTGAGATTGTTCTTCTCAGTATTATCTTCTCTTCCGTAAATCCTGTATTAAGCTCTTATTTTACTCTTCACGTAATCTCTTACTTTTATCATCTTCTTACTGTCTTCAGCTGATTACTCAATATTCAGCTCTCATTCAGCACCTCAACATGCATTTTCAAAGGAAATCTCTTCTAGTTAGAAATAAAGTTTTTGCTCAACATAACCCCCCCCCCCAGACATGCCAAAACTAACATTTAACGTAACAGGGGTTATTAAGCAAAACTGTTTCAAAAGAGGCATTTTGATGCACCAAGAGGATAAATGGCTATAGAGAAGGCTGAAAAAAGTGAAAAAGGCCTCACATCACATGCTGGCAGTTGTGTATGAACAAATTATAGCTGTGTATCATGTGTCTTCCAGCTTTCCCTTTACCTCCATTAACTTGTCAATATCTTCCTGGCTCACTATTTATCTCTGCAGTGATTGTCTACATCAGCTGAAGATCCACGGCACGCTTTCTGTGTTTACATCAACTTTATTACTCCCTTCTTTGGCGATTGTCATCAAAGCAGCAGCTATGTAAATCAACTGTCTCCTTTCTTTCCATCCATCCTCCAATTTAATTTCTTCCTGGAAGGTGGCAGGATCAAGGGAGCAGATGTCAGTTATTTTTGATGTCGCTGTGACACGATGGCTCTAAGAAAATCACATTAAGTTTGTCTGCAATAACAACATCCGTGCAATAACCATGTTTTTCCTTTCAAAATGTCACTCTGACCGTTTGGATGCTGTAATATGAGAAACATCAATTTCGCCTGGCATTTAATGAAGGTGTATCAGATTCAGCAGATGGGAGTGTACGTCTGTTTGTGCATGCAGTGTGTACCTGGGCATGCATACACACCAGAGGGACTGCAGGATGGTTGTCGCCGTGGGAACGTGTGGAGAGCAGGTGCAGTGGCACCATTACAGGGATTCCCTGTCACATGAGCTGTCAATCAACTGAGTTAGGAGAGGAGGGGGTTTCCTTGTCTCCACATACATCATTTATTGTTGGAGAGAGAGAGAGAGAGAGAGAGAGAGAGAGAGAGAGAGAGAGAGAGAGAGAGAGAGAGAGAGAGAGAGAGAGAGAGAGAGACTTTAGTTTTTGCATTAATGTCTTTCTCATATAGATGTGTAAAGTTTTCTACAACCCTACAACTTCTACAGTCTGTCTCCATAGACTTTGAATGGGGTGGTCATCTGTTGCCAAAATGAATTGTGGGTTCCTTGCATTGCATTGACAATGTTAGCCCCGCCAAAGGTTTGGGGATTTTCAACATTTCCAGCTTCAATGCATGTGTCAGCCAATCAAGTTGTGGCTACACAGCTAGAGCCTGGCCAATGAACTCGTACACAAACGCCGGCCAAAAGCTTTGAACACACATCAGAAGACAATGAGGAAAAACTCATCATTGCCATCTATAACTGTGAAATTCACCTCTCTGCCTGTACTTCTGATGAACAGCCGGCAGCCAAACCTCTCATATGTAGAGTTGGATACATCTGAGGGATTTCTGGGAGGTCATAGTCGAGGATTTAGCAGATGACCAGTGGATGAAAAGCCTTAGGATGACTCGTAAGACTTTTCATGTGTTATGTACGGAAATAACCCTACATAATACTAAAAAGAACCAATTTCTGTGAAAAAACCAATGTAACTCTTTGGTATTTCACTTTTTTGTAGATGTGAAAAAGCTTTTTCCATTGCAGTTATGTAAAATATTCCTTTATCAAGTTGCCAGAAAAACCACCTTAAGCAATCATAAAAACTATTTTGTGAGATGTACTGTACACACACACACACACACACACACACACACACACACACACACACACACACACACACACACACACACACACACACACACACACACACACACACACAACTAGTTTCAGTAAAACTGCACAAAAATGCCAAGGGTAATGGAGACACAGCTACTGCCAGTCGTACTCTTCCAGTCAAGGCTCCATGCTTGTCTTCAAATACACAAATCAGACGCTGACAATCAAATTGGTCCCCAAAATCAATGTCAGAGTATTATGGCAGCTCGTTCTGCAGTTCATGAACATAAATGGAGATCCTGTAGGACTTTGCTCTTGAACAGTTACACGCTCATACCCCACACACAGGCACACTGACAGTCCTTATAAAAAAGGTGAATTAGATGCTTTGCAAAGAAATTAAACATTTATTTGAAGGGTATACAAAAACATTCTCACATACCCATGACAAGTGTACATACACACAACATACCAGTCCCTGGTGTTCCTCCCGTTTTGCAAAAAAAAAAAAAAAAAGAAAAAAGCAGGATCAGAGGAAAATGAAAGAAGACTCTCTCATGGGGCATCATTCATCAAATGATGAAAGAATTGAAGTGTTTTCCTCTATTATCCTTTCATCAGACACTCCTCCCCCTGCAGATAAGTAATTGCTCTCCTGTTCTCTGCTAAGGGCTGTACTTTGTGTGTTCATGGGTCCCATCATATTCCTGTTGTGTTTTTTTTTTTTTACGTTCATGAATGTGTTTCTTTCAACAGACAAGCATCCATTGTTCCTGCAATTTGTTATTTTATTTCTTTGTGGGATTCCATTTGTGCCAGTTTTCTATTTCCGCTTCACTCCCAGAAACATGTGATGAAAAATTATTTACACAATGACTAAGATTTGGATGGTATACTTTAATAACATGAAGCCTGCGAACATGAACAAGAAACAGCATAGTAACTGTGTTTCTGGGTTGGTTAAATAATTTATTTATGTTCATATGTTCCTGGTTTGCCTGCTACAAGAATCAGCGCAGGTATCCACTATAACATGTTGTACCTTTGTATTTCCCATTTTGTTAAAAAGAGCTTGGACTTCACCAACATTTTGGGAATTAGCTTTTTTGCTGTCAGCCCCAGAGTTTGATAAGACGGCATAAACACCATTCCCCTCTTAGTGTGTCCAATAATTCAGTCTGACCTCACCAGCCTTGTCGCTGGAGATAGATAATCACAGCTAGGCTATAAAGACAAAATAAAATGTAAAATGATTTAAAAAATGTTCTTATTTACATGCTGTGACCTTTACTATTGCAGTAATCTGAGACTGAGGCAGCAGGAGTTACAAAAGTCCTTTAATTGAACATAAAGTGCTGCATAGACATGAATGCAAAATGAACTAAAAATACCTTCACTACATCAAACCACACACAAGTGAAAGAAACTGAGCCAGGGAGACAGATAGACCGGCCCTGAGGAAGGAAGACACAATATAGGAACAGGGGGGCTGACGAGACACAGGGGACACAGGGCAACAAACTAAACAATAAACCAAACCCAGATCCGAACGGAACGGAACAATAAACCAAACCCAGATCCAGATCCTAACGAAACAATAAACCAAACCCAGATCTGAATGGAACAATAAACCAAACCCAGATCTGATCGGAACAATAAACCAAACCCAGATCCGATCGGAACAATAAACCAAACCCAGATCCGAATGGAACAATAAACCAAACCCAGATCCGAATGGAACAATAAACCAAACCCAGATCTGAACGGAACAATAAACCAAACCCAGATCCGAACGGAACAATAAACCAAACCCAGATCCCAATGAAACATTGAACCAAACCAAGATCTAAATGGAACAATAAACCAAACCCAGATCCAGATCCTAACGTGACAATGAACCAAACCCTGATCCGAACAGAACAATAAACCAAACCCAGATCCGAATGAAACATTGAACCAAACCAAGATCTAAACGGAACAATAAACCAAACCCAGATCCAAACGGAATAATAAACCAAACCCAGATCCTAACTACAAAATAAACCAATTCCAGATCCTAACGTGACAATGAACCAAACCCTGATCCGAACAGAACAATAAACCAAACCCAGATCCGAATGAAACATTGAACCAAACCAAGATCTAAACGGAACAATAAACCAAACCCAGATCCAGATCCTAACGAAACAATAAACCAAACCAAGATCTTAATCAAACAATAAACCAAACCCAGATCCAGATCCTAACGAAACAATAAACCAAACCCAGATCCAGATCTGAACGAAACAATAAACCAATCCCAGTTCCAGATCCTAACGAAACAATAAACTAAACCCAGATCCAGATCTGAACGAAACAATAAACCAAACCCAGATCCAAACGGAACAATAAACCAAACCCAGATCCTAACTACAAAATAAACCAATTCCAGATCCTAACGTGACAATGAACCAAACCCTGATCCGAACAGAACAATAAACCAAACCCAGATCCGAATGAAACATTGAACCAAACCAAGATCTAAACGGAACAATAAACCAAACCCAGATCCAAAAGGAACAATAAACCAAACCCAGATCCAGATCCTAACGAAACAATAAACCAAACCAAGATCTTAATCAAACAATAAACCAAACCCAGATCCAGATCTGAACGAAACAATAAACCAATCCCAGATCCAGATCCTAACGAAACAATAAACCAAACCTAGATCCAGATCCTAACGAAACAATAAACCAAACCTAGATCCAGATCTGAACGAAACAATAAACCAATCCCAGTTCCAGATCCTAACGAAACAATAAACTAAACCCAGATCTGAACGAAACAATAAACCAATCCCAAACCCAGATCCGAACGAAACAATAAACCAAACCCAGATCCAGATCCTAACGAAACAATAAACCAAACCCAGATCCAGATCCTAACGAAACAATAAACCAAACCCAGATCCTAACGAAACAATAAACCAAACCCAGATCCAGATCCTAACGAAACAATAAACAGAACCCAGATCCAGATCTGAACGAAACAATAAACCAATCCCAGATCCAGATCCTAACGAAACAATAAACCAATCCCAGATCCAGATCCTAACGTGACAATGAACCAAACCCTGATCCGAACAGAACAATAAACCAAACCCAGATCCGAATGAAACATTGAACCAAACCAAGATCTAAACGGAACAATAAACCAAACCCAGATCCAAACGGAACAATAAACCAAACCCAGATCCAAACGGAACAATAAACCAAACCCAGATCCTAACTACAAAATAAACCAATTCCAGATCCTAACGTGACAATGAACCAAACCCTGATCCGAACAGAACAATAAACCAAACCCAGATCCGAATGAAACATTGAACCAAACCAAGATCTAAACGGAACAATAAACCAAACCCAGATCCAAAAGGAACAATAAACCAAACCCAGATCCAGATCCTAACGAAACAATAAACCAAACCAAGATCTTAATCAAACAATAAACCAAACCCTGATCCAGATCTGAACGAAACAATAAACCAATCCCAGATCCAGATCCTAACAAAACAATAAACTAAACCCAGATCTGAACAAAACAATAAACCAATCCCAAACCCAGATCCGAACGAAACAATAAACCAAACCCAGATCCAGATCCTAACGAAACAATAAACCAAACCCAGATCCAGATCCTAACGAAACAATAAACCAAACCCAAACCCAGATCCTAACGAAACAATAAACCAAACCCAGATCCTAACGAAACAATAAACCAAACCCAGATCCAGATCCTAACGAAACAATAAACAGAACCCAGATCCAGATCTGAACGAAACAATAAACAGAACCCAGATCCAGATCCTAACGAAACAATAAACCAATCCCAGATCCAGATCCTAACGAAACAATAAACTAAACCCAGATCTGAACGAAACAATAAACCAATCCCAAACCCAGATCCTAACGAAACAATAAACCAAACCCAGATCCAAACAGAAACGCATTGAAGAGGCAAGGTTGAGTTTAAATCCTGACAGGCAGTCGTTTGCACTGACATTGTTCATCAGATCTTATTCAAACATGATCTTGAAGTAATTTGTATAAACAACTGTGGTTGAATGCTGTTAATCGCCATTAAAAGTCAGCTGAATCATGAGCACGAGACCTGCCAGAACCAAAATGTCATGCAATTGGCAGGCCATGGACTGATATGAAAGAAAAAAACAAAACAACTGTAGTCTTTCCATCTTGATTTAATCGAGAAGAACATCCCTGAGAGCTTTACTTGACTAAGAAAAAGTTTTTGTTCTCATCATGCCTGAATTCAGTGAGTGTTTGATGAGCCAACGGGCTCATCCGTCTTGACTGCTGAAGTAACATTAGCTCTGCACTTCTAAGGATCATAAAAAATACATCAGGGTTGATTCAAAGCCAAGCTACACTGTAATTTCCTTAATGAATTAAAAAAAAAAAAGATACGGAAACCAATTGATTGCATCGAAACATTTCCACAATACAATCCCCCTTCCTGAGCAAGCACCTGGTGACTGTGGAAAAGAAAAGCTCCCCTTTCACAGGAACAAAACATTTGCAAAACCAGATTGAGGAAGGGTGGTCATCTACCCTGACAACCTGAGGGTTGAGAGGGTCAGAAAGAGGAGAGAAGACCAACAATGACAACAGATCAAACACCCTGTTGGAAGGAAGGAACACAATATGTGGCATATGGTGGTATCGAGGCATTTGACTTCCCATCTCAGAGTTGAGACCCTAAAACCTGCTGCTGCCACGAACGGCCACGAAACATTGACTGGAAAGGGAGTTTTTGTACTGGATCCCTGTGGTATATTGACCAAAACATGTACAAAATAAAAAAAAAACAACAACAAAATGCCTCTTAAGAATTATACCCCACTCCTGCAGCTCTTCATCACATCTGGTTTTCTCATACAACACAACAGGAAGAGGTATGAGCCAGGTAATGCACAGAACGGTTCATCCACTTAAGGTTTCTAAATTGGAAAAGTTTGCGCAAATACTGTTGGCTACCTTGGAATAGCAAAGTAGCTTTTAAAGAGGCGCTGCGCTTTGGGGGTCGAAAGGTGAGGATTTATTATGAAACATTCATGTTTCCAACACTCATAATTGTTGACACTCTCAATATTTTATTCATCTTTAATTATACTTTACCTCATAACGTAACACTTTCAAAAGAAAAGTATTGCTTTTAGTTGTTATGCTTATTGCGTTGTTTCAATGAATAATCCTCATATACTCAGTACAACTCTTTGTCGATCAGAAATTTTGAGTTCTCCAGGTTAGCAGCCAGTGTGTGGTCATTTTTTCCTCTGAGCTGAGCAGCCAACCATAGATGAGACCCTATCTGCCCATTTCTGCCATGACATTCTCCCCAGCTTGTGTTTCATGGAATAAAAGCTGCTTAAAAATCACAGCAGGTATGACTCTGTCTCTGCATCTCGGGCCAAAGATGAACAAGGAAACTGATAAAACTCCTGCCAAACCCTGTAGTCCTCCAAACATACAGTCTATCTGGGGACAACAAATGAGCCTGTGAATGCAACAGATCTCCCTGCCATCTGTCGGGGTCCAGATGTGTTTTCTGTCTGTTTGTAGTTTTTACTCAGAGCACAATGCTCCACCGCAGGCAAGTCAACCATTTCTCGGTGGGTGGCTTACATGGAAGGACAGCCAGCATCTTTTAGAAGAAATTCTGTCAATCCTGCCAGAGAGGATAGTTGTGACACCTCAATACAGCTGCTCAACAGCTGTTTCTTAGATGTCTGTCTAATGCATCCCTAGATAGGGTGCTGTCAGCAGAAGGAAAGTTAGCAATGATTCTGAGGGCCTTCACACCAAATGGAGTTTGGAGAGATCACTATTATCATGAATTATTTGGTGTGAAAAATGATTGTGTTCTACTCAATAATTTTACCATTATCAGCATCACGATTATCATGATGAAAGAGAAATTGTATCCATCAAATGACTTACACACAAGGGAAGAAAATGGATATTTCAGTATTACTGGCAACATTATGAGGAATTAAAATCATGAGGATGGTTCGTCATCTAAACGTTCCGTCTTATGTAGCAGCACCAGTCTGGAGAAAGTGACATGGTTTAAAAAACAAAACAAACAACAAAATGCATTATTTAAAAAAGAAAAGAAGAAAACAAGACAATATATGCCGGTCATTTTGATCACAAAAATTCTTGGTTTTATACCGTAGAAGGCTACAAATAAAATTAACTTAGTGGTTTTTCATTGCATCAAGTATTCTGTAGTTTTTGTTTATCAAGAACGAAAATAAAACCAGTACAATTTTTGTCCAGATGTGGGGGGGTTGTTGTTTGAGTGACAGCTGGCTATGGTTAACGGTGAAGTTTGTTTGCTGGGTCAGCGCTCTTACAAGGTCCCGCTCAGTCAGCCCAGGGTCGGCTAGTTGAAGGTCCTGGTGGTACCTGACTGGAGCTCTGCCAGTACCTGTTTTAACTGTTGTTTCCATGGCGATATCAGAAATAAGGATGGATGGCCATATTAGGTAATGCTACTGAGCATCAATGGTTGGCATGAGCAAAGCTAAAACAGCCAACTCAAACCTAATTTATCGTAAAGGCTTTAATATAGAGCCGACAGATTGTAGTGGCACATCAACAGAGAACATACTACAGGCATCCCATAAATCAGCTAGAGCAATATTGTCAACAAGCATCAGACAGGAAGTGACGCAATTATGAACTTTTAGGTAGAAGAGAGTTCAAAATATTACTAAATAATGTTTAAATGAGTTTATCTGGTCAAAGTGAGTAATTTAAGGCTTTTCTCATAAATTAGTAAAATAAATAGGTGTCATAAGATTTACTGTAACCTGAGAGCATGAGTATTAATTTCATTTCTCAAACATTTCAGCTTCAAGGCGTATTTAAATTATTTTAATACCACAGAGCACATCAAGTTAATCAAGGGAGAGAAATAATTGCACAGCCAGCCACTAGAAGTATAAACTTTTTATGCCATGTGAGACTAAAGTAGGTTATCCAAGGTAGAAAATGTCAGGTGGGTATATGTGGACATGTGTTCTGGAGACACATGCAGATGAGAGAAAGTAGATAAATATGGAGGAACGTGCAAAAGGAGGTGTAATGAAATGAAATGATTCACTACAGACGAGAGAACAAAGACAAGAAAGAGATATGTGGCAGAAAAAAGTAAGAGGAGAGAAGTAGCAGCCAGAGGCAGGACAAACGGTGACAGAAAGATATGTTTTATAGATGAGAGGAGAGGCACCGTTAAGCTGCTGTCACAGCTTTGAGCCTCTTCCATGCTTCAAGAGAAAATTAACACTTGCCGTTCATGCTTTGATAGTGAATAGAAAGCTGCATGTGGCTGCTGCCTGGCAACATGATCAACTTTCTACAATAAACACCCTTCCCATAAAATAAGAGGATAAATTAAAAGACATAAATCAGAAAGGAATGGATAAATCAATGCTTCTGGGTTCGGGTTTGTATTTGTAGCATAATGTGCGTGTGAATGTGTGTGTGTGTGTGTGTTCCTGTGCGCGTGCACATTTCCCTTCATGACAAGTATGAGATTGAGTGCTGCAAATGGGACAGGATGTCTTTCTGTTATGTGTCTCTCCAGAGAGAGCAGTGCATGCTGCTTCAGCATCACTCCAATCAATCTGTCACTGCACTGAGAATAATCTCACTCGTCTCCATAATGGAAAGATTACATTATAGAAAGATGGGAAATGTGGGGCTTTGCAGACCATCCTATTCTCAAACCCCCAACTTTTTGATGCGGCAAAACTATTTTACAGATATATCTTGGAGTAATTAGAAAAAAAAATCTCATTTCATTTTTTTTTTGGTGGGGGGGGGGGGGGGGGGGGGGGTGGGGGGGTATAGTCATTGACACACCTCTGCAGTTTTTCATGTTTTTGTGAGGCCAGACTGATTTAAAGGCACTGGATGCAGTTTGGTTAAAGTAGTTTTCTTCAAAGATGCCCCTCTCGTCTCTCTTCCACTTGTAATGACACAAATTGAGCGTGAAACACCTCAGATTTGAAGAACACTGCGGCAGCACAGCTGAATACATATTCCTGAGTCAGTGCTCAGTGGCACTGAAACTATCAGCGTTACACACAAACTCACTTAAATTAAAACCACACAGCATGCCAACTGAATGGAAGGGATTTACATACCGGGAATAAGGAAATGAAAATCATCTAGTCCTTTCCAGGTCTAATCAGAAAAACAACACGCAACCTCAGAAGAACTACAACACATGACTTCTTACATGTCACAGACGGTTTACATGTTTTCATTTTTAGCCATCGAAAACTCACCTCTGGTAGCTCCAGAGTAGCTTTGTACGCAGCAAAGTCTGTAATTATTTCTCAATGACAAAAAAAACAAGGATCACTAAGGTGAGTTTTTCTTTTTCCCTGAAAACAAGCAGATTTCTCTTCTCTACTTAAGTAGTGTCAGCTCCTGAGGAGATGGCATCTCCCAGAGGTCCAAAAGGTGGTTTTGAAACAACTCTTCAGAAGTAATTGATGTCACAAAGGTTTTGTTTGGTTCTCTTGATAACATTAGGTAGAGCAGAAAAGATGAGACGCAGGACCTGTTATCACAGTACCCATGTTTCGACTAGAACATGCACACCCTGGTTGCCAATACAACACAGAAAGTTTTAGTTTACAATTTGTGGCTCAGACTTACAAATTTTAACGTTGGGACAACACAAAACTTTAGCTTTAGTCTTTCTGTACATCCAGTGGTGTACTGGTCCTTCTTCATAAAAAAAGGTGATCAGTGAAGTGTTGTTCAGTTTATTCATGGCCCAGAAAAACTAAATGAATCCAGCTTGCCAGCGTTCCCTCACAACCAAAAACTATTTTTCTTTGGAGTCATTTCGGAAAGAAAGGAAAACTGCATAGTTAGACTTTCTAGCAGATCCACCAGGATCTCTGTGCTGTAAACGTCTGCTTTTAAATTGACCATTGAAGTTTTTGCTTTTGTGGATGTGCTCTGCCTGGAGAATATAAGCCATATACAATATAACAAAACTCCACCTTCTGTGACATCCAAGAGAGTTGATGTTAAAAAAAAAAGCTCTCCAGAAAGAACCCATCTCAGCACACTAATTATTTTGTGCATATACTACAACCGTTTTCCTTATTCTATTTAACCTAAGTTGACAATTCATGATAATACTACTGCAGATAGGTTAAAAAATGACATTAGTTGTTGTCTTTTGTGCTCTTCTCTTTAAAGTCTTTAAATGTTTTTATTTGCCTCTGCCTGATTTCAGCTCTCGTTATTATCATTGCCACCTGTGTCTCATTTAGCCTGTCTCACCTGATTGTGCCAACTGTTTGTCCTTTGCTCCAGCTGGTATTTATAATCCTTTATCTTTCCATTCATCTGCCACTTTGTTTGTCATGCTCATCATGTTGGTCACTGCATTGCCCACCTGCCTCCTGCCTCCTGCCTGTTCCTCTCACCTCTGGTGTTTGGTTTTTTTCTCTCCTGCTGTGGCAGCATTTTCCACTAATAAAGAACATTGCTCCCTACTTCTTCCTCCCATCCTTCTGCATTCAAGATTTTCAACAACACCAACCCCTGACATAAGCATATTGACTCGTGTGATCCTGTTTTAATTTCTCAGGAAAGCATGGCGTAGTAATCTGGCGATGTTGTTGCAAACAGAAACCGTAATGACTGCAAGTGAAGCATTTGACTGAGATACAATTTTCATAGCAAAGAGCAGTGAGTGACTCTCTCCTGCTGTCTCTGAGCATAAAGGCTGAGCTAAGCACTTTGTCCAGATGGCAGATTAGAAGCAAGGTCACACATGCAGATAACATGATGAATCTTAATGAAATGATTCTCCACTGCTGGAAAAACCAATAACACCATGCACCTCTGGTGCTCTCTCAGACTCCCACAGTCAAGACCTGAATTTCATGAAACGCATCAACATGGTAAGCATTGACAGGAGGAGTTAATGGGGGCACATTTGTTTCTGAGGTGGGGAGGGAGGCTGTGGATGTCAAATAATTCACACCTCATAAATTTCATAATAGTTCAAGTCAAGGCTGTATTAAGTTATATTTAAATTATGATAAAGGCCTGGTTGGACTGGTTGGTTTTAGCATAAAAGATGAAGCAAAAGAAAATGTTACAAACCTTCATAGAAAATTAATGTCTGCAAAATGTCAGAAACTAGGATGAAGCAAACATTTTTCTGCTTCCAAAAAAACTTCAGTTCCCTTTAGACAGACTAGAGACTAACATTTTACCACTTTAGACTTAACATAAAGTAAAAAAAATAAATAAATGTTGCGCCAATTTTTAACTCTCTGGCCAGTTGCTTTGGTCAGCTTTTTTTTTCTAAGATCAGCTCTCTATGATGTCATAAAGGGCAGATTTTCTTTATATGGTCAAACTCAATTCAAATTTAGTTCATTCAAAAGTACTTTTTAATCCCCAAAGGGAAATTAGTTGTTGCAGTAGTCATGATTTCAGCTTCGTCTTTGTTGTCAGGGTTTATAGCCGTGGGCAGCAAGGATCTCCTGCAGCGGTCTGTGTTGCAGCGGATCTGAAGAAGCCTCTGACTGAAGACACTTCGTTGCTGAATCACTGTGTTGTAAAAAGGACGGTATGGGTCGTCCGTGATCATCTTCATTTAATGAATAATCCTCCCTTGTGAAATCAGCTCCAGAGGCTCCAGAGCAGAAAATAGTAAAGCTGAACCTCAATGCTTTATGTTTACTAGAAGCATGGGAGTCTAAACTGGAAGTTGTAAGTGTAACCCAGGTAGTGTCACCCCCTGGGTTTTCTGTATACCACTTTATGAACTAAGCTACGGTTGTTGGTTCTTTAATTTTGTGTTGTTTCAAGTGGTTTTTAAATGAATTCAATGTATTCTTATCTTCAAATGTTCTTGATTTCCAAACAACATTAACATCTTACTGCTAACCAGGAGTGAGTGCACTCATTTGTTCAATGTTTTTTTTTCCCTTATTTCTTTATTGGCGTGCCAATCTAAGAAATCTTATGTTTTCGTTTTTAATTGATCTTTCGCTGAGATCTCAGTGGGATTATGGTTGAGTGATCAGGTGAATTGGACTTTGGATTGTGATTCTGTCACTGTAATACAGTTTCCCAAACATTGGCACAATTGTCAAATTTCATAGTCCGCTTTTTAACTGTAGCTCAAACATCTATGGAAAGATTTAAGGAATGAAGGTCACTGACAGAAATGCTTCAAACCTAAAAACAGGAAAACCCAGAAACAGGAGGTGTGTTCATTCATGATCCATTAGATCTGTCCACCAACAAGCTTACAGGAAGTCAACCAATCAGGAAACCGTTTAACCAAAGCTGCTCATTTTCAGAATGAAATTTCACAGTTTTTGCTGCTGAGATGTATTTAAAGGCTTTAGAGGTTGTGCTGTGTCCATAGCAACTCTAGAGGTCCCAGAGATTATAATCAGGTGGCTGAAAACAAACACAATGTGGTTCCTTATACAGATTAATATTTAAGTAATAGATTTGTGAAAACATTCTCCTTTTTCTATTAAGGGTTAATGTATTTGTATTTAAAGCATAGCCTGTTAAACACAGATAATAAAACCTATAAGCTGGGCTTATTAAATGGGCTTTGGATTCAATTACATGGTCGTGAAAGCTGCACCCAGGGCCTGGTTGTTATAGAAATGATGTGACCAGAGTTGGCACGAAAACATCTTCAAATAATTCTGCAGGACTTATGGAAGAGAGTACAGAGCGCTGTCAAAGGAATCACATGTTAAAACAGCCCTACCTTATCCATGTGCCAAATTCAGATGTACATAGAAGCTTTCATTTTGCAGACAGAGGCTTTGCTGTGGATAAATGGTTTGTTGAACAGAGGACAGAAAAAGGATGGAAGTTCTCCTCTCAGCATTTCCTACTATCAGAGGAGCAAACATGTGAACAAGAGAGAGGTCCAACAAAGTTCTTTAAATTATCCTTATGTAATAAGAAAAGAAAAGATTCCTGAGATCCCCAGGATGTCATGTCTTTGTGACTGCTTGCATGTTTGAGATGAATGCATGAGCATGAATAGAGAAGAGAAGTGCCGGCTCAGGCTTCACAGCCACCACACTAACAGCATTAGAAGTGGCCGGTGAGGGTTTTAGGATCTGAGATGTGTGTTTTTTTTATTTTTGTATCTCTCTGAGCACTGCACAGTCTGACATTAGGGTAAATTTAGTGGGAATAATGCCAACTGTCTAAAATATGTTCTACTAATAAATCCTCTTTCTCACTGTAGACCATTTAACTCAAATAGTCTGGAAATGTTTTTTTTTTTTATTCTTTCCAGATTGATGTGCAGCAACAATCACTTTTTTGTTGCTTATGTCTTTCCCCTCTGGCATTTGTGATAACACACCTGAAAGCTCCAGACTAGTAAATTATCTAAATGTCTGCAAATCTGCTGATAATTAATTTATTAAGGCATGATGATTAGTAATGTGTGGTCGTTTGTCTCTGTATGTGGCCCTGTGACAGACCGCCGACCTGTCCAGGTGGACTCTTACCTCTCAGAGTCGGGTTAGGCTCCGGCAGACCCCCGTGACCCTGTACAGGATTAAAACGGGTATAGAAAATGGATGGATGAATGAGTGGATGAATGATGATTAGTAGCATCACTTGGTTGAAAATTATTCCTAAACCTTATGAAAACAATGAGGGGGTGGTTAGTTTTCCCACCAAGGTTTTGTTTTTCTCGTCTTCTTTTGTTATATTAAAGGCAGCAAGGTGAAAAACTGTGACAGGGTCTGTCTGAGGTTGTCTTTGACTAATGCTGAGACTCGCTACGATCAGAAGAGGGTACTTAAACTTGAACAGTCAGGTGTCTGTGGTGATTATTGTTTTTCAGTCTGTGACTTACTGAACTGATGGGATTAGCTAAAATCCAAAAGTTTCATCATTATGTACTTCATAAAGTTGTTAAGACACGCCGAATAAGCTCCCTAATTCCCACGCAGAAGCACTTGCTAATGACACTGGCGTTAAATCTCCTCCAGGCTTTTAAATGCTGGTGAAAATATTAAAAACACATTACTCTTGAGCACGACGCCGTACTCACAAAGACCACAGGGCTGCAAAACCTTCAGCACCATTTTGAGCCCTTCCTAACATGCTGGAATCGTCCTCGCTCCTCTGCTCCTCTGCTCGGATGTTCAGGAGGGAGATGTGAGGCTGACGTCGTCCCTGCAGCAGCCAAAGCCGCAGCTCTTCTCAGTCAGAGCTGCCAGAGATAATATTATGCTGGAATTCCATATCCTTTACTTTCTGTGAAAACCATCAATTATTTTATCCCCGAGAGTCTCTGTGGGTATTTTGCTTTCGAAAAAATGTTTACATTGTTATTCACTCAATATTAATTCAGTACAGTTTTTGTCTGCATATTTTTTCTTTCCTAGTATTGAATAAAGACTTACCTGTCTTCTAAATTACTCCTAAATGTTATATTCTGCTTGTCCACACGTTCATGGCCATCGTGTGTTTTTCTGACCATAAATAATTTGAACTGAGTTAAGGGAATTGTTCAGCATTTTGAGATCTATGCGTATTTATGTTTTTCTGAGAGTTTGACAGGAATCTGTCACACCGTATGTGTGATTTGTATCTTTTGCACACAAATGAACACACAGGAAAGTAGTCTCAAGTTCTCAGCAAGAGGTGAGACTACAAATAATCCCCAAAATCTCCACCCCTGACTTTTAGGTTAATAGAGCAGACATGCCTGGAGGGACGTGGCACGCTTCAACTAACCTCTTCTGCTCAGGTTTCTAGGAGCTCAGACCCTCCTGCTGACTTCTTATCATCCAGCTATCTTTGTTTGGAAAACCTTTGCAGGCGGCAAATTTTATATATATATATATATATATATATATATATATATATATATATATATATATATATATATATATATATATATATGAGAGAGAGAGATAAAAAAAAATATATTAAAAAAATTCCCTTTCCAGTCTTAGTCATCACAAGCTGAATTGAGTCTTGCAGAGAAGACCCGAAGGTTTAAAATATCCAGAAATAACACGGTGCTGTTGACCTTCTCTTGTGCTGGTTATTATAGTAGTGGATATGTACAATATTACTTTTTTCTACACTTGACCCAAAGAGGAACGTTTCTGTGGAGAGGAAATAGTTTTCACCTGGGGTTATTGTGTCTGCTCTCGCGTCAGTCTCTGGATAAAACATAAAGCTTTTACTCAGACTTGCCTCGGAGGCTCTTAAGGGAGCACAAAACAACACTTAATTCTAGCCAAACAGAGTTTCTAGAAACTAATAAAAAGAGCAACAACGAGCGATTTTCTAATGATGTGATTTGGAGAGAAAACAGGACATCAACAAATGGGCGGATACCTCACTGAAGAGATCAGCTACATGTTTGTCTAAAAAGCCTCTCAATTTTGCAGCAGTTAGGTTCTTGCATGCTGCTGCTTGTTTCCGTGATTTCCCAACGTGCCTATTTTTAAATTCCTAGATCCATCATTCTGTCTTCACAATAAAAACATGACACAAGGATGGAAGATTGTGGTTGCCTGCACAAACAAACATAATTCCTGGACTTGCTTGAAAACATCTATTTAGAAAGAAATAAAGCCATAACAGCCAATTTCCACTTGCCTGTCAATCCATAAGAAATATGAACCAATCCCCCTTGTGTTCAGGGCATAGAGGTGCAGTTCTCCATAGATAAAATTCTTGAGGAAACTGATTTTATTGCCGAGTAGATTTTCAATATAACTTAGATCACCAAAAAGAAGAATTTGGAGTGCTTTTAACATCATTCTATTAAGCTGGGGTTGGATCCATCCTTTTTTTTCATAATTAAAGAACTAATTTTTGAGCTTCATACAAATTTTACAAGTTTAAGGAAAATGTGTTCATGTTAGGGCAGCACTGTGGCTTAGTGTTTAGCACTGTTGCCTCGCAGCAAGAATAAACTATTAAAACTAAACCTATTAAACTGTTTCTGGGGCTGCCTCGTTGCCATGTAACGAACAGTTGGTCATATACATTCATTAATGTTCTTTTTTTGCAACAATTACATGAAAGGTGGTCCTACAATGATCAATGCCATTGAGACCGTTTGCATTTAAAGATGTATGACTCCGTCGTTCTCCGAGGCCTCTTTTTTGTTAGTCTGAATCATTAATGCAGCTAATCTGATGAAACATTGATGACACTGTACTGCACTGTAGTCTTCGCCCCGTTGCGATGTAGCTGTCACCCTGGCATTCCAGTAAACGTCAATGTTTGAATAATTCAGGAAAATAAGATGAAAGAACATCGGATCTTTTGTTTCATCTTTACTGGCAGCAGGCTAGCAGGATTAGCTCATCCATGCCTTGCACACAAGCTGCAACCACTAATGGACTCACTCCGGTCTACACAAATGGACTTTTCAGCACCATTAATGTGCATATATAGTACAATGTCTGCGTGTCTTCAGCAGCTATATGCAAAACCAGAGAGTGAAGCTCCTCAGAGCTGTTACATTGATCTGAGATCAAATGCAGTCTTGTATTGATCTGGATGTACCTCTCTGCAGAGAGGGGGAGGGGGAGGGGGGCACCGATATCCTGCATAACTGATTATCCCGTTGGGGAATACCTTACTGAAGGCTGGCACAAATAGTAAATTGGCCTCCTGCACTATAAATAAAACTCCACAAACTTCTTTTCTCATGCTTTGCTCTACTGGACACTGAGAATGGCTTAAATGCCTAAGCGCTGAAGGATTTTACAAGTTTGCCTTGTTTCTAATAACTGTATCTGGCGGAGGCTCTAATGGTATAAAGGCCGTCAGTCACAGGTTAATGTCCTGCAGCAGCAGCGCCTGCAGAGGCGACCTTTATACGCTTGTGGACGGCAGTGAAGTAACTGCTCACCTTGGAAAATAAAGCTCGAGGTGGCAAAAAGTCTTAACAGCTCTTGAAAGTGTTATGAGTTGGAGAGTATTTTTTCACGTTTAGAGAAATTATGGGAAATAATTAGCACAGAGGGATGGCAGAACGAAGAGTGGACAGATTGTTTCAAAACTGAAGAGATGAACAGCATTTCTATTTTTAATGGGCCATTGAAGCATTGTTAGACTATGATTAGACTTAACAGTTTCTTCCAGGTTCCTAGTAAAGCATCTGTGAGTAATACACGTCAATGCTTTATTATCCGCAGCCTTGTTGCCTCACAGTGCATTTGACTTCTTGTTTGGATCAAATAATGTTGAATATGCTGCAGATATGACAAATAATACTGAAGATATCAACAAAAATGACATGCTGATTACAATACATGCAAGAACGGTTAGTTTTAGCCGTGGAGTAAGGGTGCACGCCTCTGAACACTTTTGGTTTTGTGTCATCCTGTGTGCAAGGTAACACGAATTAACATCTGACCTTGAACGTCAATGGAAACAAACACAAAAACAAACAAAAAAACAGTGAGATGCTGCGGTTTTTTCAACTATACCTTTTTATTATTTTTCCATCCAGGTGTTACTGCTGTTGAAACCGCACCCCCGCCACCACGAGTAATGCTGGGAAAAGCCAAACTTCTGGGTGTAAAACGCTTTTGTCTGAGCTCATTTTACTCCTGCACCTCACCTCAGCTGCTTCACCTCTCAAATCCGTTTATTTTCTACCACTAATCATCAAAGGTGACACCAGAGCACTTCCTTTAACGTCACAAAAAAAAAAAAGAAATCAGTAGAATCTCTTCAAATAGTAAAATTCAATCTGGAAGATCGACTCTAATAATAATTATCAGTTTATCTCCAAATCCAAAGTCGGATGCAAAACAGTGCAACATATATATATATATATATATATACACATATATATATATACACATATATTTATATATATATATATATATACACATATATATATACACATATATTTATATATATATATATATATATATAAATATATGTGTATATATATATATGTGTATATATATATATATACACATATATATATATACACATATATATATATATATTATATATATATATATATATATATATATATATATGTGTATGTGTGTGTTTAATCTAAAAACAGATCAATTTTCCCCAAATCTTTTAAAACACGCTCGTGTTCAAAACAGTGCAATAAGTGCACTGCAATTGCCGCTGCAGTTTTACACAGATGACAGCGAGTGTAGTTACAGCAATATTCTCATTCTTTTAGTCAAATTAAACACAGATTTCTGTGTTTTGATGGGCATTTGCTGTGTACTTTAAGGATGAAAAAGGGAGAGATGAGAAAATCCATTTGCTCACCTGTCTTTATCCAACGTTTTCTGAAACGGGATTCAGCAGTTAAATTTTGTCTCAGCATTATTTGTATAGAAAAGTCACTTTTAAAGATACAGTCATGTGCAAAGTTAGTTCCCACCTTTAAAACGTTTTTTTTGTGCGTAAAAACATACAACATTTGTTTTAGAGAAAATACAACTTTCCATAGGATTTAGGAGGGTGAGTAGCAGCCAGGTGCTGCAAATCATCAACTTTTGATGACTTGATCATTGCCAGGCATCCAGAGCTCTATAAAAGCGGATGTTTTGAAAGTTTGATGGTCATTCTGGTATGTGTTAACACAATGCCAGGAGGAAAAGACATAAGTAATCATCTTACAAATACATTATTACAAAAACTTGCAATATCATAGTTGAAGGTAGCTAGGTGATATATATGTATAAATGTGTACATAAAGACTTCTATTTGACTGCATGGAGACAATGTCTTTCTGTTTGGCAACTTCCCATATATTCCTGGCTTGCCTCTCTCTCTTCTGTCATGAGAACTCCCCCCAAACTCCAGATACAAAGAAGCATATAAACGGGTTTCTAGATGATTGGTAAAAATATTTCCAGCAAATGTTACTTTTAGGACAGATGGTGAAAAGCTAAAAAACAAAAAAACAACCAAA
Organism: Xenentodon cancila; assembly: GCA_014839995.1. NCBI lineage: Eukaryota > Metazoa > Chordata > Actinopteri > Beloniformes > Belonidae > Xenentodon > Xenentodon cancila. Next base: position 6,290,621 of record CM026215.1, on the reverse strand, counting down.
AGCTACATCCCAGACTGCACAAGCCTCGGTTAGACCTGTGACATTTCAGCAGAAACCCTTCATACCCATTGCCAAACACGGCACTGGAGGGGTATTGCTGCGGGGTTGCTTTGCAGCTGCAGGACCTACAAGTCTTGCGGTCATTGAGTCAACCATGAACTCCTCCTCCACGTTCCAACAGCTGAAGTCAAAACCGGGTCAGAACAGGACAGTTATTTGAGGTGCACCAGATTTACACCAGAATGGCTGAAAAATTAAAGAATCAAGTTTTGGAGTGATCCAGTCAAAGTTCAGACCTAAAACCTTGTTTCTAATAACTGCTGCGAAATGTAAACGTATATGCTGTTGAAGTGTGGGGATACTTTGTATTGCCTGAATACTCTTTTTGGTTTTGGTTTCATTTCTGTTAAATAAATAATAGAATGTTAGGAGAAAAAATGTTTGCCTGAGGTTGTATTTGCTGAAAACCATAACCTACTATGGTCAGATACCATTTGATAACGTTTTTACACACAAAAGAACTAACTGTCGTGTTAGAAGAGGGGCCACTTACATTTGGACATGACTGTAGTTTCCTTCGTCAGTGTTTGAGGCTTTTTCTTTGATCCTTTTCTGTTTGTCACAACTAAAACACATTTTTATCAAAAGCAGAACTCGACTTGTTTTCAAAGTGCATCAACCAGGCAACAAACTGAATCAACAGAGAAAACACTAACTTTACCAGAGCTGTGCTGAGGCCGGCGAGTCTGAAAATACTCCTAACAAAACAAGCAAGAGGTGACACTCTTAAACCCACTCACCTCTGATGGTACGGAAACAAAACACGAGCACAAATGCGTCTGCTCTTTTTTTGTTTTATATCTTCCCTTTGCTCCTTTTATCTGACTTTCTCGTTCTTTCCACACATCACTTCTTCAGGTGCATTGCAGAGAGCAAGGCTTTTCCCAACATCTGCCAGATCCTCCCATATCACTGCGAAAGCTGGAATTTCCACGATAGTTTGGACAACAGTGAAGCCTCACACAAAATGTTTTCATGACTACTGGCAAAAATAAAATGTGTTCCCTCATTAGCGTTGAATCTACAGTAAATTATGTGTGACTTCAACAGTGCATCAATCACTGCATGTACTCTGCTTGGCTCTCTAGTCTCTAAAAAGTAAATTACATCAGTAATCTCATTACAAAAATACTAAATCTGTCTATTGGCTAATAATTTATACAATAGAGTATTTTTAGTAACAGGTGCACTGTATCATAAGTAAATGGAACAATTTAGAGCCCTGAAATGGAGCCCAGTGCAAACATCGGGTGTCAGAGAGTTTAATATTGGATTAAAGCCAATGGAGGAACATGGAGGAAGTCTCCAGAGCCTGCAGCAGCAGCTCGTCTTCAACTGCGATGGGGGACATTAGTGTCTTCCTGGCCGCTCTCCAGCAGCTCATCCTCAGAAAAACTGATGTGAAGGCAGGTATCGTCAAGAGGAGACGGGAACGGCGGCTGGTGGCCGCAGGTATCCGAACGTGAGGTGTCGTCGTCAGCTGGAGATGACTCGGACGACGACAGAACCGCTCCCCCGCTCTCTTCCAGGGGACTTCCGCAGCCGCTGGACGCTGTTAAAAACGTCCCGTGGTCCCCGAACAGTTCTTCGTCGTCGTCATGCAGGGGTGACAGCAGAGACTTGGTCTCGGAGCGGACGCCAGAGTCCTCGCTGGTGGACGAGGAGCTGCTCTCGCCGTTGCTCAGGGAGTGGAAGTCGCCCGATGACAGGGAGCTGGGGGTCATGTCTGGGAACGACAGGCTGCTGCTGCGGCTCGGGGCCGCTTTGTTGGCGATGATGTCCGCGGGTGTGGGCGCAGCTGTGACCTCTGACCCCGGAGAGATCGTCCTACTCGCCCTCTTGCGGTTCGTGGAAGGTGGAGGAGGGTCGAGTTTGGGAATTATCTGTTTACACCTGCCGGGGAAACAGAGTCAAGTTATACACTAGTAAAATTCCTTTAAAAATCAAAATAACAAATTCACAATAGAACCATAGAAACTATTATAATGTCCAATATTTTTTTTTATTAAAGTTTCGCGTAATTTCTCTTACAACAAGCCTCAGGCTGGTTTAGCTCTCCATTAGTCAAATTATAGCCCATTAACCTGAGACGTAAGCTGTTACTACACAAGATATTGGCTCCTCCCCGACTCCCTGTTGTTCTGGTTGTCAAGGACCTTATCTACATCCCACAGCTCCCCTGCCTCTATGACAGAGGAGCCCTGGAAGTAAAGAAAAGAACAGCCAGAGCCTGGTGGACGGGAGTAAGGAAGCGAGGACAGAGCTGCAGGCTTCGCTTTGACATATGCACCAGAAATAGCAACACTGCAGTCACTGATTTCACCACAATAAAGCTGTGAAAGGCACCAGAGCGCACATCCACACACAATTACAGTCATTCTCTTGGAAAATGACTTCTGACAAACACCCGATAACAAGCTCCGCTTCCTCCAGGACTCCTCCCAGCTACATGATACCGGTGGCTGCTAACTTCGTTTCCCCATTAGATCCCGTCTGCTGTTCAATCCTCTTCTCAGAAATGAACTTATTTGACTAAATTAACTCGTTACTGTCTGCTTCTGCAGGATGATGATGTGGACGGCTGCGGTAATGACAGATTTGTAGAGATGGGAAGAACATCTTCAGGAATAATTATGCATCATTTTCTAAACTAATGAATGGAGCAGTGCACAGAGCACAGAAGGGCAAAAGTCAAGCTGAACTCTTTTGACTCTGTTGCCACGGGGATGAGGGGGTCATCATTAGCTGTTAAGTTGTGGCTCTCTTCACTGTAACTGATTTATATTCCTCAAGAGACAAATATCTCAACAAATACTAAATGAATTAGTATAAAAGTTGAGTTAGTATTAGGCAAATACAGCCTCACATAAACAGTATCATAACATTTTAACATTGCACTTTTCAATTTTTCAAAAATGAAGACAAAAAAAGTGGACAAAACGAAGTATCCCCACTGCTTCAACATGATCATTGGGTCATGTGTAGGTAATCACCATGATGAACTGATCGGCAGATGTGAAGACCTCCATAAAAGCTGCAGTTTTCGGCAGTTTGATGGTCTGAAACATTCAGTTGTGCTAACACAATGCCAAGAGGGAATGACATCAGCAATGGTCTTATTGTTACCAACTTTTACTGCACATAAATCTGTTTAGCATTTTTGTTTTCGGCTGTGGTGCCCAAAGGAATGTTGTGTGAAAACCAAACACAGCACTTCAAGAGAAACGCATCATTACCCACTATGAGGCATGGCATTGGAGGGGTAAGGTCTTCAGTTGTTTTGCGGCCACAAAACCCAAAAACCATACGGTCACTGAGTAAGTTTGGATTCCTGTGCATCATGCCACAGTATTGTAGAGAGAAATGTTTGACCACATGTTCAACTGCTAGAGACTGGTAGTAACTGGACCACCCAATGACAATGAGCCCAAAAAACCCAGCAAACCTACATCTGAATATATCAAAAATAAAATAAATCTGTGTTTTGAAGTGTCCTAGTCATTGTTCAGACCTCAAAGCAAACTGAAAAGCTGTAGCAGGACATTTAGAGAGCTGTTTATAAGCAAATACCCCAAAACCTCAATGCGCTGAAACAAATTTAAACAAAGATGGTCCAAAAATTCCTCCACAACAATGTGAGCCTCTGAAGTAATACAGGAAATAACTAGAAGTTCTTTCAGCTAAAAATGTATCCATAAGCACCTGAATCATGCAGGTTTTAAGTATTTAGTATGTTGTGCTTTTCTGTTCTTTTCGGCTTTATTTTAGTTAAATAACTGCACAAGGGGCGTTTTAAGATGTTGTTCATCTGTTTTTGTTTTAAAGCAAAATACTAAGATCCACTATGAATTGTATTACAATTTTAAACACAAAAACATAATGTTAAAAGCAAGAATACCAACATTTGCGCATGACTGTAGAAGAAAGTACAATAATACCTTTTGGATGTTTGCATACTACTATTTTATTTTATATTTTGAGAAATCTAAATAAGCCTAATCAAATATCTGGATGGACCTGCAGCTCTACAGTTGTTCCTCTCGAACACACTTAGACACAAAGTCATGCTAAATGACTTCTTTTGAAAATATCATGGTTCAAAATATGAAAAAAATTATTCAAATATGCATAGGTTCGAGCATGTCTTCTGGTCAACATGCAGCGGCGCAGCCTCAAAGACCAGTGATGCCGTACGTGTAAGAATGACCTCATCACATCTCCATGTGAAAGATGGATGATTTAGCAAATCAAAACGCACATGGCAAAAACATACACTCTAAGATGTGTGAAGTTTCTCTAAGACAGCAAGTGTAGGACAGGTACACGCAGATGTGCCCTCAGCTCTGACTGTTTTACTCTGAAAGCAGAGCCCCCACTGGGAAGGAAAAAAAAACCAAAAAACTTGACAAGACCATCTCTTGTCTTCTGGCTAAAGTGTGGGAGGCAAAGCAAATGTGGAAATCAGACAGTGCTGCAATGCATAAAACATTGTGAATCACTGATTATCCCAATGCTAATGTGGTCCTTAATCTGCAGAACCATGACCGCATGTAAATGGAGGATATTATGCAGTCATTAGCAAAGAAATCACTGGTGAGACCTACTCACGAGCCCTCAGACACCCACAGTATTCATCTACCACATGCCCAGTCCCATGCTTGTGCCACAAACACCGCTTCCACATGCTGGTTCATATGAGTAATACTCACATAGATGAGGAGAAGGGGCAGAGAGAAGGAGAGGAGGAGGAAGAGGAGGAGGAGGAAGAAGAGGAGAGGAAGAAGGCTTAGGAAGTGGCTGAGAGCTCCCCAGGCTCCTAGGGAGAGGTAGGCTGGTGCAGCGAACGATGGCAGGGGCAGGACCATGAAAGCCTGAGCTGTGGGTTTTAGGCAGTGGTAGCTGGTGGGGGGGTTAATATGGGGTTCACTTTGTTTGTTTGAGCTGAGACAGGGTGATGGGATAGTTTAGATGAGGAAGAGGATGAGCAGGAGCGGGTCTTCACACCTGTACCAAAAAGAGTCAAGAGTTAGACCGCAGAGGATCAGGGAGTCCAGCAATGGGAGAAGTGAAATTAAATCCCAGAAGGCCACATAGAGACAATAAATGTATGTAAAGAAAGGACTTAAGAGTTTATTTTGCAAAGACGTTCTATACAGCCTGGATAGATTTGTTTTTACTTCTAAAAATGTACATAAATCATTCCATTTTAGTCCACCTGAACACTGACCAGAGTAAGCAAAGGAGACATCAGACATCAACTATTTATTATTTATCAAGTCAATGGGACTGTATCCAACTTCCTGTGAGGAAATTCAACCTTAGGTTCATCAAAAGGATCGTACCAGTAGTAGACAAAGAGCCAAGGAAAAAACAAACAAACAAAAAAAAAAACTGTAGATATTTAAGCTGCACGTCACTGTTTGATCGCACCATCTGTTGCCTTTTAAACTAACTACAATGGGCTTCGTGAAGGAAGACTCAGGAGGAGTTTACTATTAAAAGAAAAACAGAAACAAGCCAGACTCCAATTTGCTAAAATGCATGCTGGCAAACCAGAACGTTTCTGGGTGAATGTTCTTTGGAGCGATGAGATAAGATAAGTCACATCAAAGCTCTGTGTTCAAAGATCACCTGCTGACAATTACAACAAAACATTAAGTTGAAGGGATTGTTATGTTTGCCCACCTATCATGTAAAAAAAACCAGCTGAATAAAACAATTAAATCAACAAATTAGTCCACAGTCTACTTTTTGCTGCTTTTTTTTGTAAGACAGTTTTTAAAACCTGGCCCTATTTGCAAGACTTAATTCATGAAGTAACTGTGATCAACTACTTTCTTTTTTTTCATTTCAATGGTCATATCCAGGACTGATTACTGGTACACTAATAGAATCAAGAAATTCTTTCAATAGAACCTGTCCCACATGAAGGGGCTAAAAGATCTCACCAAGCAACACATCACATCAAGAAATACTAGAACAGGTGATAGACAAAGTCATTGGCATCCATCAGTCTGGGAAGGGTTACAAAGCCATTTCTACGCCTTTGGGACTCCAGCTAAACACAGTAGAGCTGCTATCCATGCAAGGAGAAGATATGGAATGGTGGTGAACCTTCCCAGAAGTGGCTGCCCTACCTAAATAACTCCAAGATCACATTGACGACTCACCCAGGAGGTCCTAAAAAACCAAGAACAACAACTAAAGCACTGCAGGCCTCACCTGCCTCAGTTATTCATTATTCAACAACAGTAGCAGGCAAAGATGGCATCCATGACAGCAGTGTTCCTGAGCTGTTGTTGCTCTTCTTCCTCTTTCTGTCCTCTCAACCCCCTCAGCCAGTCGAGGCAGATGGCCACCCTTCCTGAATCTGGTTCTGCCAGAGATTTCTTACAGTTAAAGAGGAGTTTTTGCTTTCCACAGTCGCCTGGTGCTTGCTGAACACATGTTTTGATGCAATCTGTTGGTTTCCTCAGCAAAGCAATAATAATTATTATTCCATTGTCTTTGTATTAGTTGGACTAATTTTGGAATGAGTTTAACTGTATTGTTGAAGTGTCTTGAGATGACATTTGTCATGATTCGCTGTACAATTACAAATGCACTGAACTGAATTGGAAGAGTTCCAAAGCGTAAACCACCGGGGACCAAAAACAACACAAACAGTCACATGGCGGTGGTAGTTTGATGGTCTGAGGCGGAACTGCTGCTTCAGGACCTGGACGACTTGTTGTAATTCATGAAACCATGAAATCTGCTTTCTTTTGCAGCAAGAAAATAATCTGATTCATACCAGCTAGTCCACCTCTAATTGGCTAAAAATAAATAAATACATTTAGTTGCTGCTGTCACAGTGGCACAACTGCTCATTAGGTTTAGAGGGCAGATAGTTTTTCACATAGGGCCAGATAAGTTTGGATATCTGTTTTCCCTAAATAAATGAAGTCATCATTCAAAAACTGCATTTGGCATTTACTCAGGTTATCAGTCCGATGATTTAAAACACATAATTGTGACAAGAAAGAAGCAACAGAAGAAATCTGTATGGGGGCACATACCTTTTCATAACACTATATATCAGTATATCAGTGAATTTACAAACTGAGGCACATTAAAGCCATTTTGTGTTGAACATCTTTGGTCTATCTGTGTGGGGGCGGAGCCTAGACCCTCCCGTCACACGATCAATACTATAATTAATTGTAAGAATATTCACATGCTCTCTGGACTGGAGTTGCACTTAGGAGCTCATATTTTATGGAATGTCGACTTTCCAACCGTTTTGACTAACTCTTAACCTCAAGCTAATTGATTTGAACCACTACATCTCATTTCATCTTAATGTGCATATGACAGAAGGGTGGGCCATTGATTTCAACACATTCTGCTCTGTCCAGGAGTCCTTCATTACAGTTGTTCATTACCGTTGTCCTTCATTTGCTTTGCCAGTTATCATTACTGTTTTTGAAACTGCATTAATATGACTCAATAGCTTCCACAAAGCCTAAGAGATTAATCTAAAGTTCTGTTTTGCGGGTCAAAAAATACAACATCACCGCTATGATCATTTCAAATTCCTTTTTTATAACAACAGCAGCTAACTGTGTACTTTTGGACTATTCAAATGTCACAGGAAAGTCAATATAAAGACCAAAGCAAACAAAAAAAAAAAGAAAGATATTGTGGAAGTTGGAATAATTTACTTCAGACATCCTACAGTGTCTGAAGTACAAGTGACTCAAAAGCACAGTGTGTTTCATTGACTTTGTTCAATACATAGGAATAAGGCAGTCAATCAAGAGAATAGTTTGACACTGCAGGAGATTTACAGATCAGCAAGGTCAGACAAGAAAAGCAAATCAGCAAAACAAGTCTCTTTGACTTTGGTCTTTTAGAAGAAGTGGTACATAGTTCTTTTCAGTGATGTCTTTGAAAAAGACAGCAGGAGACACGAAGCAATTGAAAAAAAAACAGTCGCGAGTGGCTTTAGAGGGGCAACAGTGGGTATTTGTAAAAGCATGTTGCTTTTGTAAAGAAATGATCACACTCATCTGAGTGTGTGAGATATCTGTGTGGGATGTTTAAGAACGTAGGAGGGTGAACATGAGTCTCAGCAAAGTGGCTAAAAACTTCAGTCTTACAACTGAACATAAAAGCACAATGTCTGCCTACAAGAGTCCTTGGCAAATATCTTTACAGAGCCACTTCCCAGTTCTGCACTTCATCAGAAGGACCAACATGCAGTCAGACCCTGCTCTGACATTAGTGGTGAGGTCTATGACTTCCTCTTTACGTTACCTGTGCTCTGTTGAGACGGCACCTTCTCCTGCCTCACTGGATATCACCCTCTTCTAGTAAAACGTCTCACAGTTCAACACTTTCAACACTCCATAGCACACAGGATCTTCGTTCTGCCACCGGCTCTCCTCATTTTGTTTAGGTGTTTTTTTTAACACATACTCCTGCTGGCATCTTTCAGGTCTTTTAGCTTAGTTATTCCTCTAGCTGCTTAGTTCCATATTATCCTAACAGACCTCTTCACTCTCAGACGGCAGATTCACTTGTGGTTCCTACAGCTTCCAAATGTAGAATGGAGGGCAGAGTCCTCAGTTATCCCAGCTTTTGTTTATGAAACAGAAAACCTTCGTGAAATTTTGTTTTCTGATAAAGCTGAAACTTTGGGTGGGCCCAGATGACCCTGAGTCACCTCTTTTTGTAGGCTTCGATTGGTAGGTCAGGAGGGAAAACCAAAAAGGAGGAATTGTAACTGATCCGACCTCTTCCTCAGTCCTTCCAGCTGTAGTGTCTCCATTTAAAATTCAGTATGGTTACATGGACATCTAAGTTGAGCTGTTGGCAGTAATCGCGCTAAGGATTTAACTGGAGTTTCCAAGAAGTCCGAGTATACAAGTGCAAGAAGAGAATCAGGCTATAAAGTGAGGTTCGTTGGACTCCAACGCTGCACTCCCTTTCGTGTTGGCATTCTTCCAGTTAGTTAGAACAATTACTAAACAAACGCGGCAGACTTGAAGCAGACGTAGAAGGAGGACGACATCACGCAAAGATCTGGACGCCAACGATGCTGCAGCTCTGTACATTTCGTACTTACTAAGCCTGATCATGTTGCACGTAAGCTGCACACAACTGTGTTGTTGTCATGCCGTGACTGTGGGGGAGTCCCGGGAGAGTCAATAGCTCACTAACTGTGGTTTGTGTATACATGCTGGAATAGCTCGACTTAGAACCGTATCATCTGGTTCTAATAGCTCGACTTACAACCGTATCATCTGGTTCTAATAGCTCGACTTAGAACCGTATCATCTGGTTCTAATAGCTCGACTTAGAACCGTATCATCTGGTTCTAATAGCTCGATTTCAAGAACTCCAGTTCGGTTCGACTACATCCCCGACTAAGGTGTATACATGGGTTTTTTTTTTTTTTTTAAAGTAGGCAATTCAACTTTCTCGTACTGAGTGAGAAACTCAGTAGGATCCACAAACGTAGCAAACTAGCAGTCCATGCCAATTGGTGAAGGTATATTGTTTCCCAACCTCTAAAAAATAAAAAAAAGAGCAATATGGCAAAGATAAAGATTAAAAAAAAAGATAAAAAAGGGAGGAAAAGGCAGCTGGAACAATCAGATGAATATTGAAGGAGCTGAGATGGATGTGGGATTCTGTTTGTATGGACTACGATGGTGGCGATGAATCACAGATGGAACTCATACTTGAAGGGGACTGACAGCTGAATAAGGGTATCTCCTGACTACATGATATCCCATCAGCACTGAGTCAACATCACGCCACCACTCAGCAGTTTTTGGGACCATACTGAAGCACCTAACTCAAGCCAGGAACATATTTCAGGCTCGTTGTGACATTGTTCCTGGTAATGGAGACATGCATAACTACCCCAGATCCCCACTAACAGAAACCTGCCTTTAGTTAGTCAAGAGGAACCGTCCTCCGATGTATTGGAAACTTTCCTCATTCTGTTCCCTTTATTATACATGTATGTTATTAATACAATCATTAACTTTGTGTTTATCGTTTTTGTGACCATCCAGATGGGGCAAATCCTTGTTAAGAACAAGGAAAAAGATAAGAATAGGACTGTATTTTAATTAACTAAATCATAAATTGATTTCAACAATTTGTATTAAGCTGGAACTGGACTCTATTTAATTAAAATGCACTGAGTTTGTTTACTTTGTGCATAAAGTACAACTCCAATTCCAAAAAAGTTGGGACACTGTGTAAAATGTAAACTAAAATTAAAAATGAACTAATATTTTGTATAAAGATGCAAAATCTCTCAGTTTCAACATTCACTATGTTTATGTTGTACTGGGAATAAACTATGGGTTTAAGATATTTGCAAATCATTTCAATGTTTTAAGAATTGGGGTTGTACCACTAGATGATGATGCATTATTTTTGTTGTAAATTAGTGCCACACAAATAAACTGAACTGAATTTAAATGTATATACATCTGAAAGCCTAGCTGATTCCTTCAGGAAATGGTCAAACTGGCATTATCTAGTTCTGAAGAGCAGCATGCAAAAATATGTAAATCTGAGAGCACCGGCGCATCCCAGACGCCAGGAAACATCATCCATTAAAATGACCATCACAAACCCGCAATTTAATTGTCCAACAAGATCTGCTGGTGCAGCCCTGGCACACTGACCATGATTTAATGATGAAGGGAAAGAGTGAAAAAAGGGAAAAAATCCAACAGAGGGGAACCTAACAAAATCCGTACTTGCAACATGTAATGCTATTAGAGAGAAGTGGAAAAGAATGCTGTTTATAATGTTCCAGAGGGAAACGTACTTTCTTTTGCAAGGCAATCATATTTTTCTGATACCATTGCAAAAAACAACAATAATGCATGCACTTTGTTCACTACTGTTGGCAGGCTAACAAATCCCACTGAGTCAGTGGACTCTTAACTTCTATCCAACCGCGCCTGTAATAAGTTCAGAAAATCAGACAGTTGCTCAGTGCTCCTATGCTAGATGCAGAATATGTGCTGCCTCTGTGTCCACTGAGAGAAACGATGACACAATTTTATCCAATCACTCATAAGAACCTGAATGACATCATACACCACCTGAGTTCCACCACTTGCTGCCTTGACACTCTGCCAACAGGGCTTTATAAAAGTATTGCACATTGTATGCCCTCAGAGCTTCTAGACATTGAAAACATGTCTCTGCTTTCAGGTGTCTTTCCTCAGTGCCAATAAGCCACTTTTAAAAGAGAACAGTCTAGACAGGTCATTTATGAACTGCGATAGGCTCATATCAAACCTCCCCTTTTCTTAGTCAAATCATAGAAAAAAACTGTTTTATAAACAGCTGTTTAACCATCTAACACTAAATGACTGTTTTGATGTCTTCCAGTCAGGTTTCCGGCTACATGACAGCACTGAGAAAGCTCTAGTAAAGGTCCTTAATGACTTCTGCTCCAATAAAGATAGTGGCGACATTTCAGGCTTCGTCTTAATGGATCTCAGTGCTGCATTCAACAAGGTCGACCATAACATCTTGATAGATTGGTTGAAGAATTAGGTGGGACTTTCTGGCACAGCACGTGCCTGAATGCAGTCCTCTCTAAAAGACCGGGATTATTTTGTCTTTAGGTATAGTCTGAAAATCGGAGCTAACTAAAATAAAATCTGGTGTTCCTCAAGGTTTAATTCTGGTGCCTCTCTTGATTAACATCTACATGCTCCCACTCGTTAAAATTATGAAAAAAACAACAACAAACAAACAAAACTACGCAGATGACACACAAATCTATATAACCATCTCACCAAGAGACTATAATCTAATTATACGTTACAATTAACATTCATCAAATTAAAGAGTGGATGTGCCAGAGTTTTCTTCATTTAAATGAAGACAAAACAGAAATTATAGTGTTTAGAGCCGAGAAAGAATGAGCGAGAGTGGTTCTGGACTCAGGCCTGAACAACGCTGCTGCCCAGTGCTCACTAAGACCAAGAGAGCAGAATCCAGTTTCACTCCAGTTCTTAGATCTTTACACTCCTACTTCCTGTCTGTCACAGAATAGAAAATCTTGCTGTTTATAAATCTCTGAAAGATCTCATGCCAAAATACACCTCTGATCTCCTGGTCCATTATGACGCAACCAGAACCCTCAGATTATCAGGGCCACGCCTACTTTCTGTACCCAGCGTTTAAGCCTTTATGCCATTCTTTATGCCACTCTGCTAAGCCATTCCCCTCTTCACCTGTGGAACAAACTCCCAGAATGCAACAGGGCTGCTGAAACTGCATTAAGTCAAGGCTGAAAACCTTTTTAATTACTGTTGTGTTTCTGTTATCCACCATGCTGCACTACAACCTTTATTACGTGCATCTCATTTGTTTAATTCTTTATAAATTATGTCTGTCTTTTTATTTTAAAAATCTTTTTTATGTAATGCACTTTGAATTGTCTTGTACATGAGCTGTGCTATAGAAATAAACTTGCCTTGCCTTTTGTGATTATCACAGTGTTTTGGGTTTTCTGCCAGTTGTGTTCACCTTTGCGAACATTCTGCACCGTGATATTTCTAGCTCATGGGATTACAATCTGGCATGGCACCGGGAGTCCGTACTTACTTTGGTTACCATCTCACTCAGTTCAGTTGTTGTGGCCACAAAAAGCAGTTTTATCCTGCTGCAACATCCTGATTTATTATAAATGTGACTTCTGTTTGTTATGTAAAATGTGACTCACTACAAGGTTGGTTGTAGTGGTCAGTGACAGCACACATACCATAGGCAGTCGTCATAACACAACCGGCTTCTAAATAGTTTTGAAGGATGTGCAATTAAAAAAAAAAAAAAGCAAACAAACCATTCACAGTTGTCCAATGACTCATCCACCCATCCCTTCACTTCCTGTACTGCTCTATCCAGTTCAAGGTCACTGGTGCTCTAAAATGTTGGAAATTACTACTATTATTATTATTATCACTATTATTTTTACCTAATTTTGAATTTAGGATAAGAAATATACCGTATATTACTACAAGTTAGTAAAGAGGGGAAATTTATTTTTGAAAAGTTGTGAAAACAGAAGCTGGTGGAACATTTCATAAGTGGTTAACTGGAACAAGTGAGAAACATAATTAAGAATAACCGATTTATTAAATTCTGCACACAAAAGAAAAGTCTGAAAACCAATTATACCCCCAACCTCCAGGGCCTCAGGCAGAACTGCATTAAAAACAGTAAACGGTAGTAGAAAATATCTGATGGATTCAAGAAGACTTCGGAAAATCAATTGTTCTTCTACTATGCAAAGAGTGAAGACTAAAAACACAAATAAGAAATAGTGCTACTTTCTCTTGGCCTAAGTTGATTTCGTGCTATTAAAAATAAAAAGTGGTGCAGTGCAGTTTATTAATGCCCACGCCCCCACTGAAATATTGTTCCCGGTATCAAATTCCTACCATGTAAACATTTTTCACCTTTGACGTGATATAATCTTTTTGTAATATATTTAATCACTCATGTTTTGGGCCTGACCCCAATATCATAGATGGATAATGTCAATAACTGATATTGGCCTGGCTTTATGAGTGGATTTTAAGCAACTTAGAACCTGCATATGGCTCCTGGTGGGACATGATGCATAAATGAGGATAATATTTATTAAAAATGTCAACCAGTTCCACTGCTCTATTTTATGAAGGAGGGAGGTCAGGAGTATCCGTCTGCTGGTTCGCAGAGCATAAAATTTGACCACATAGGCTGTAAACAGTGAAGCACTTGGGGAATCCGGAAAACAAAAGAAAATGGAAGCAATAAAACTCTGCCGTGTGGTGGGGAAGAGGAGGCGCAGGAGTCCAATTGCAGCAAAGTTAATGCAAAGGAGTTTGGCAGGAGGACAAGATAACACACGGGAGACGGTTTTCCGTCCACCGTGGCTTTCCCCTCTTTATTTTTTCTCGCGCTGTAGCTGAGTCACTGCATTACAATACCGATGCAAAAGTTGTTCAGTTGCAAAGCTGCTGCCTAGTTTACTTTTCTTTTCTTTTTTTTGCCCCTCAGTGCAATAATAACTCCCCATTTTATTATTTTTATTAGCTATTTGTATAAGCCTGGTGTTACATTTTATGAGGCAAATGGGAACAAATACACGATGTGGAGGAAATCAGAGGACAGTGACTTTGAGGGAGACCATTAATATTAAAGGATTAAATGTATTTCTTATACGACTGATTGACAGATGGCTCAGCCAATGGGTGGCTGTTATCACTTCCTCATCCGTAATCATCATGTTACCGGTTTTACCGAAGCAATCAGCAGTTTGTACCAAACACAACAGTCATTTTTGATCTCGCCATCAAGTCCACATGTGAAACGGTGTATTCTGCTGTAAACGTCTGCCTGCTATTCCTGCGGGGTTTAGCTGTAGGAGCGGGTAGCCACAGCTAACTTCGACAACGTAAGGTGAGCATGTTTCCAATCAGTTTCCGGGCAACATGGCTGCGGTCAGTATGATGAAGGAAAAAAATCCACTCAGAAACCAGTGGGTCATGTGGTTACCAGCGAACAAACTAGGCCCAAAATTACTGAATCTTTGACGGACAGCAGTGTTTCACAGACTTTGCTTATGCAGCATGGATGCTCTGAACTAAATACAGACATCAGGGTGTAAATTTAAAATTACTGCACGTCCTGAGGTCATTTTGGTCCAGTTCATATGTGGACTACTCAGACATTATAGTAACTTGGTGGTAACTTCAATATTTTTTCCACAACAGCAATGCTCTGCTGAAACTCCAGAACCCATAAAACAGTGCGACTTGTAATAGCTCACCTCCCACAGATCTCACCAACTGCAGATCTTACCGACAGAATAATATAATCTCCGCATAAAGCCGGCATGCCAAGAAACTACAACTACAAGCATCTCCAACGCACCACAATGTTAACGTTGTCAGTGTTGGGTTGTTATTGGCTGGCGAGCCCCGTAGAACAGAACAGAGCGCATATTTGTCTTGTGTCTTCATGGGCTTGGAGTGGTGCCCAACATCATATCCCTTCACAGGACCCAGAATTTCTAGCATTCATTTTAGAGACAATGGAACAGAAGATTGATGAAGCATTAGTAACACGTTTGGCCATTTCAAAGAAAGTGAAAAGAATGTAACAAACAATAGAAAAGTAATAATCAGATGTAAACGTTCTGTCGTCTGCTCAGAAGAGGCGTGAGTTTCAGATTGGTATTTCCTTTAGTTTCTTTTCCTGTGTTTATAGGATAAAAATATCTTCTGACTTATGTAGCTGGATAATATAACCTTGTAAAGCGATGGGAGATGGAATTGGCTGGGAAAAATTACAGTGCTTTAGGAAACAACAGCATGCAAGTCTGGGTGTGCAGCAGCACGCACGCACGCACGCACGCACGCACGCACGCACGCACGCACGCACGCACGCACGCACGCACGCACGCACGCACGCACGCACGCACGCACGCACGCACGCACGAAACTACAGCATGCAACTGTACTCTGCTAAGTCAATCCCGACCCCTTATTTTTCTTTTTGTCTAATTTAAACTTTAACACGCTCCGCGATTAGTTCACTGCAAATTGCTTTCCGAGTGTGAGAATAAGAGCACGGAGGAGGTTTGTCGTGTTCGAGAGCTCTGCTTCATCTCATGCTCCAAATGTTTTTGTTTTGTTTTTTTAAAAGCATCGCTGGTCTTTGTGGCAGCTTGAAAAAGATTAAAACCTCATTAAAAAGCTCATTAAAACATGATTAGCCTTTAAGTTGCGACTCCACAGGTGCACTTAAGGTACAGTAAGAGCTGCTTGTCCGATGCCGGAGAATTCAATGCTGAACTTTTAGTCAGTGGTACAAGAGTAAAAGCACTTGATGGGGTAAAATATGCACAGCTGCAAGAAACAGAACCTCAAAAAATCCCCTGAACAGCAAAACACATTTATTATAAATCACCAACTGCTCTCCTCGCAGAAAAAAGGGCTTTAATGGTTTCTGAGAGTGAGTTATTTTTCTTTGAAAAAGAAACACTGGGACGGGGGTTAAGGCTGATGGCGTTCCCGTGTTTCTCTTAAATCTCATTCTCTCTCACAGGCTTGTCTTGAGCATCATTCGCTCTTTTCTTTTCTTTTTTTGTATAATCCCCTAATTACACTCGTTCTTTCATTAGCTGCAGGCGGTTTCTGCTGAGCTGAGCTGTTCTGCAGCAATAACACTGAGAGCTACGGGATGTGTATGTCGCCGCGTCGCCTGGTTACCTCAAACACAAACTGACTGCTAACACAATTGGACTGCAGACCGTACACACACACACACACACACACACACACACACACACACACACACACACACACACACACACACACACACACACACACACACACACACACACACACACACACACACACACACACACACACACACACACCATTTAGGGTAATAAATACCAAATGAGTTCATCTTTTGTTCCATGTTGCTGTTTTAGGGGCATTATGCAACTTTGTTGGCTGAAAACCTCAGTGAGAAGCACTCTCACTGTTAGAAAAGAGCTATTTGTTGTTTTCTGGATTTAATGTTGAGCGTTTAATAAGTCTTTGGATGTTTTACCAGAGCCAGGCAAGAAGCCCCCGGTTTGTGTTCGTTTTAGACAGAATTTACTGCACAAACACACAAATGCAGAGGATCTTTTAATTCAAATGTTAACAAAACAGAAAACAGTGATTATTTTTTAAACTGTAGAAATTGCCAAGATAGATTTTATATAGAATTTCATTTTAACATCCAACTTTTTCATATTTGATTGGGACCATATATTTCATGGTTCCCACAAGACAAACGTGCTGATTTGCTTTAATTAAAGTTAAGTTATTTTCATAACTGTCTTGAGGTTTACACTACATTAAGACTTTGAGCTCTAGGTAACTGTGACAACATGGTTTTATTGTTTATTTTTTTATACTAACAAATGGAAGATGTAGTTCAGGAGATTAATTAAAACTGTCTTTCTTCTTTATTCTTGAACCAAGCTGTAAAAATGTGTGTTTTTGGACATGGACTGCTTGGATTTGGAGTCGCACATTTAATTCTTTCAAACTCCTAAATCACAGACTTTTGCTTTCAGTCTTTTTTTTTATTGTGCAGTGATAAAACGTGCACAGCCAAGTTTTCCTTCTCTAGAATCACCACTGAGGAGATGATGGGGCCAACTTCAAACTTCACTAGTTGATGCTACAATACTGTTTTCTGTGGGGTTAATAGCAGGAGCAGAGTGGTACAGAAAACTTTAATAATTTTTCTTTAATGATGCTGAGGACTCGAGACTGGACTCTGACTTCACGTTTGATAACTCGACTACAAAACTGCATCACCATGCAGTCCCAGTTAGTTACTGAACCCCAACCGTATGCATAGTTGGAAGCGTCAACAGGGTTGTTGTCCATTTCTACTGATATAGAACAAATCCCAGCCCCAAACTGCTGGTCTTCCTACTCTGCAGAGTCTTTCCGGTTTCTCCAGAAACCAGAAAGATTCTTTGCATCAAAGAGGAAAAGGATTTGGATGTCTGCGCCGGGCAAGCATCCTTTTGCATGTTTTACAACAGCACTGCTCAAAATCAATAAATGTCACAAAAACAACCTCTGAACTGGTTGGATACAGTAACTGCAGCCTTGGAGGATATTTTCAGCTACTTTACAGTAACCACACTAAATAAATCCTTGTAAACTGTTTTGTTTTATAGTGTTTGTTCATTTCAAGAGGGTTACTACAAGACATTCAGACAATATTACTCAGCTGTTTGTAGTAAGAACTTGGAGGAGGTTCTCTGAGAATAATACCAGACGCATGATCTAATAAGTTAAATGCGGCCGAGGATGGAGAGACAGATGAAAAGCTAGAAGTGGCGGACTAGCTGCTTGAAACCAGAGACTTTTAGAAACCGATGCGTGTAAAAGAAGCTGGAACCGAGCCAGTTGTGACTCAGAGTGTTGACACAGGACTATAAGTGTGTGTAATTAAAAAAAAAAAAAAACAAACAAAGAAGGCAGATTCGTACTTTTCATCGATGATGGTTGAGTTCATCGACGCAAACGGGACGATTTCGTTGCTCTCCTTGTTACTGGCGGAGCCGTTGGCCCTGATGAAGGGGTCCAGGTCAGCGAGCGGTTTGGAGCCGTTCTCCAGGTTGAGCAGGTTGATGTACGACTCAATGGAGTCCACCGGGGTCGGGGAGACAGGTGAGGCTCGGAGCGGCCACGTGGGAGCGGAGCTGAAGAGCTGGTCCAGGGTCTGATTGTAGTGATTCTTCAGGTCCAGCGAGAGACATTTAGCTGATGTGGAAACAGACTTGCACTCTGACTGCCGGCCATCTGGAGGAGATGGAGACAAGAACAACGAGCCATCGTTAAAATCAACAGGAAGCGAAACAATAGGAGTCAACTACAGCCTGAAAGTTGCCCTGATCTTTGTTTTAAAGATTATTTTTCCTTGTAGTGATCTCCCTCAGTGCTGAATCTGCAACAACGAGGAGCTGGCACGTTTTCAGCAGCTGAATTCGCTGCAAACCACATCTGAGATTAGCGAGACAAACACTTTTCACCAAAACGTCCGAAACGATTGATGCAAACGTGAAATATGATGTTTCAAATTAAAACATGCACAGTCAAGTCGAGCTGCAATCAATATGTGTACAGATTCATGCAAACAAGCAGCTCTGCAGAGCAGGAACATTTTCCTTTTGCAAGATCAGCCTTTCTTTAAATGCTGTAAACACGAGCGTCCACAAATGTCCTTTGTGTGCATATGTACATGAATAATGGTTTATAATACGGTTATAACTAGCAGTGTTAACAAAGAGTTAAGTATGAAGACGTTATTGACGAAACATGGCATTTTAAGTTAATGCACGGACCCAGACTTTAATCAGTTTAAATTGTTAGACTTTTATAAAAGCCCAACAATCCTCTCAAATACTGTCACGCTGCCAGACGATGAATCATTTTGTCCTTCATTTCATTACATGATGGTGACATCAGACTTGATTGTAGTTTGTGTTTACTGCTGAAAAACAACACTGTTACATTGTGGTATAAAATTGGTGCGGTATTTTAAGTTGACTCACGTTCAACTTTCGTGTCACACGAAACCAACTCAGCGTCCATGATTAGACACAAAGAGGGAATGTGCGCATTTGAGGTTGTTTGTTTGTTTTTTGGTCTGTTCGCTTTCTGAAAATGACGATCAGAGCTGAACCCTGCAGCTCTGAATTAAAAGGCACTGAAGTGCAGGTTAAGATTTCACCAACCTGAACCGCAAATTGACTAAAAATAAAGGAATACTTATAAACACCTGAGCTAATAAACTCATATAAAGCTGTTGTGAAATATGTTATTACAGTTTTCTCCTTCTGTCTGATCTACAATAGATAAGACTAATTACAGCGGCTACACTTTTTCTTTTTCTTTTTGCCAACGCCTGTACTTCTTTTGTCTTCTTTTGCACAGGTAGCACATTGTTGTTAATTTGAGAGGATGTGCAGTTAAAACAGCGTCAGATTGAAATTTGTTCCAGTCTGGTTGGCGTTGACAGATGTGGAAGATGATGCTCCTTTAGAGGAGGTCATGACAGGAAAGGTTTGAGAACCACAGACAGGAGGGTCGTGTACTAAGACGGCCGCTGCAGTCCTGTTCTCGTATCAGCATCTTTACTAAGTTTTATATTTTTATGTTACTTTCAACTAACAGAAAGCACAGTGGATTCTTGTGTCCTGTCCAGAAACTCATCTGGACCCCCAGTGAGGTGGATACTTCTTTTCCAACTACCAAGACAGCCTTGAATTCTGCCCTGGAAGGGCAGGACTCTTTCTTGTTGCACTGACTTTGACTCGCCCTCCTTATCAGTGAGTAAAGTGTCTCCACTGGTGCAGAACTGACAGTGTTGGCGAGCAGGAAAGCAGCATGACTGTCTGCTCCATCCACACGCAAACAAAGCAATGAGGACACCAGCACCTGAGGAAGCCTGCATGGGAAAATAAAACGGTTACTCACCATGGCCGTTGGCTTGTGTGTCCTGCTCCCCCGGCTGTCCCGTTTTTACGGAGTGCGCCTCGAGCTCTTTCAGGTGCTGCACGAGCAGGGCCAGGTGCTGCAGCAGGTCTCTGTTCTGCAGCAGCAGCTGGTGGATGCGGGCCTGAGCTTCCATGCGAGCTGCAGTCTCTGCAGCCATCTGATCCTTCAACAGCTGCACCTGCATTTAGAGAGAAGGTCAAAGAGTTTACCTTAATCCATGCAAATGTATGTTTACCTTCTCTGATCCCATCACTTTTACCTTGATTATGTTTTAACAGCGTTTGAAACTGAAATAATACATGAAATAATAAATATATATTTGAGGCATTTGCATATATTAGCTGAGCATTTATATCTCAATAAAACATTGGTGTAAGCATCACTCTGCAGACACTAACTGTTACTTTAATTGCCGCGTTAGTGCTGCCCCCTAGTGGAGAAAAGGTTGACAGTTATCCTCAAGGAAAGTATGTAATATTTCCACTAAAACGTTGCCAATGACTTATTTCTTTATAAAACTTAAAACAGTAAATAATACTTCAATGTCAAGACCTCTTTTTGATTAATTTTTTAACCCTCCCAGAGTGTTTTTGCTGGCAATTCTTCTTGAAAAGTAAATATCACCATGTCAAGAAGTAAAGAAACCATCCTGGAATTCCTGGAGATGATGGCGGACGCTTCATTTAAAGGCTATGATCTAAATTCATCCAAAATCAAGGTCCTGGAGCAGTGCTCCCAGAGACCAGATCTCAAAGGGAAACCCTGAAGGAAACCACGGAAGGATGAGATAAAAACCGCTGAAGAGACATGAGCTAGTACAATTAGAGATAGTTAGTTGTAGTTGTTAGTTGTAAATCACAAAGTGTCTGAAGGCTAATACATTTTGTTTTACAGTATCAGGGAAATCTCCACATGCACAGCATGAAAACACAAACTCTGATCGTCCACGCAGGCTTCTCACCTGTGCGATGGCCACCTGAGTGTGCTGCTGTTGCTGCTGCAGCTGCTGCTGCAGAAGTTGCAGGTAGTGCTGCGACGCCAGCGGAGTGAGAGATGGAGAGCAAGGGCTGCTGGGAGCGATGCCCTGGGGCGTCACAGTGAAGACTGACCGTCGATCAAAGTTCTGAGTAAAAACAAAACAAGGCACAAAAGCAGCAACTTATCATCAGAGCATCAACCCACTCCTAGTTTTACATCCTAGATAGAAAAACAGCCCCCATTTTTATAAATTAGGCACTAAATGATTGTGGTTAATGAACTTTCTTTCTGAACTGTGACTCTCTCATCTGAAGTCTCACTGGAGCCTGAATATAACTGCTAGACAGAAATGGAATAATCTCTCATTAATGCATCACTCTCCTCCTCCGTTTCCATCCTCCCACCGTTCCCTCTCCCAGATGATTTTCCGCATGATCTGCAGTGACATGAAACCTGAAGAGGTTTGTGTCTTTTGTCTCTGCAGTTCTGCAGGGTGGAAGAGGAGCTGTTTCCTTTCAATAGATAAGTATGATAGTTTGTTTGTATATGCTGCACAAACTCACATGAAATTCTCATCTGTACAATCACACCAATTATTTGTGCTGTCAAGCCAAATGTGTGTCTTTGTTGGAACGCTGCAGGGAATACTGCGATACCCATCTTCTACCTGGAGAGGGCAACGCAGCACAACGCAAATGTGGCATATTCATCTTCTGGATCTCAGTGAATCTTACAGAAAGATCCCTCAAGAACTAGAAATATGAATACATGCGATGACAAAGATTACAATACAGTCTCAACTTTTAGGGATATTTGCGTTCATCTATGACAATAACTCCTGTAAATACATGACTGGTGATACTTAAAATAAGGTTGATAGAAAGAGATTGAGAGCTTGTTTCTGTAATTACCTTCAACTCAAAAACAATGAGCTTTTATATAAAACAAGACAGTGTGGTTGTTTTGCACAAGGAAATTTCATCTTTTGCACAGAAAGATTCAGCAATGTTCTAATTAAAATGTTTCACAGGCTTTTACCAAAAGCTTGGCGAGATTAATTTTATTGATAATTTTAAATGACTTCTTATGAAAAGGTGGTGACTATTTTAAAGTATTAGATTCAATTTCATTTGAAGGAATACTTCAATGCATTTAGGAAGAGTCATCATGTTCTTGTGGTCTTTCACTCTACTTGTTGGCAAAAGCCAATCAAAGTCACTTTTGACACCTTTGGACTTCTGAAAAACAGATTTCTACCCGTTTCTGAGTCCATGCAGTAATTTTCACTACAGATGTTGGGTTTTAAGACAGCGCTGCCTAAATTTTTACCACATCAGCTGCACAAAGACTTCTGCTGAATCCAGTCATGGATGATCTGAGGTCTGCAGGAATCACTCTCCGATCTGTGGCCGTGGTCGTTTGAGCTTTGTAAAAATGTTTGATGCAGTAGTGTTCATTGTGGTTTGAATTGTGGCAAACACGTGAAGCAGGACTTTAAAAGCTTCTTCCATCTATTAACTCACCAGTATCGGAGCACTTTGGATCCCAGTACAACTACATTTCAGGAGAAGTGGACGTCAGGTCACAGCTGAGGTAACGGTTTATTGTCTCCACTGGTGGCAGACACACACTATATTGCCAAAGGTATTGGTTCACCTGCCTTGAGTTCCCGTTCCTAATTCATAGGGTTCAATATGACGTCGGTCCACTCTTTGCAGTTTTAACAGCTTCAACTCTACTATGAAGGCTGTCCACAAGGTTTAGGAGTGTGTTTATAGGAATTTTTGACAGTCTTGACTCAGTCTTCCAGAAGTGCATTTGTGAGGTCACGCTGATGTAGGACCAGAAGACCTGGCTCTCAGTCTCCGCTCTAATTCATCCCAAAGGTGTTCTATCGGGTTGAGGTCAGGACAGTCAAGTTCATCCACACCAGACTCTGTCATCCAGGTCCATATGGAGTCATGCTGGAAGAGGAAGGGGCCAGCTTCAAACTGTTCCCACAAAGTTGGGAACATGGAATTGTCCAAAATGTCTTGATATGCTGAAGCCTTCAGAGTTCCTTTCTCTGGAACTAAGCGGCCAATCCCAGCTCCTGAAAAACATTCCCCACACCATAATCCCCCCTCCACCAAACTTTACACTTGGCTCAATGCAGTCAGACAAGTACCGTTGTCCTGGCAACCACCAAACCCAGACTTGTCCATCAGATCGCCAGATGTAGAAGTGCCATTCCAGAGAACGAGTCTCCACTGCTCTAGAGTCCAGTGGCTGCTTGTTTTACATCACTGCATCCGTCACTTTGCATTGCACTTGGTGATGTATGTTTGGATGCAGCTGCTCGGCCATGGAAACCCATTCATGAAGCTCTCTGTGCACTGTTCTTGAGCTAATCTGAAGGCCACATGGAGTTTGGAGGTCTGTAGCGATTGACTCTGCAGAAAATTGTCGACCTCTTCACACTATGCTCCTTCGCATCTGCTGACCCCGCTCCATCAGTTTACATGTCCTACCAATTTGTGGCTGAATGCTGTCGTTCCCAAATACTTCCATGTTCTTATAATACAGCTGACAGTTGACGGTGGAATATTTAGGGGAAAAGCGATGAAATTTCACCACTGGATTTATTGGTGGCATCCTATCACAGTTCCACGCTGGAATTAACTGAACCTCTGAGAGCGACCCGTTCTTTCATAAATAGTTTTAAAAGAAGCCGAGGTGCTTGATTTTATACACCTGATGCCATGGAAGTGATCGGAACACCTGATTCTGATTATTTGGATGGGCGAGCAAATACTTTTGGCAATATAGTGTACCTTGTCAGTTAAACGTATAAATCACCTCATAAGGAGATGTCAGCTTTTCTTAAGACAGGTGGAAAAAACAGTCACAGTATGTTTGTAGAAACGTGGCAGTACATCGAGCATGGCCACACGTGAAAAATCATCTCACCGATGGAAGAAAACCCTCTGACAATAAGGAGAAGAAATAAAAAGGTATCATATTATACTTTTGTTGTCTGTTGAAAGTGTTTAAATTTTGCTGTTTTGCACTTTAAAATGGCGTCGTTTTGTTTCAGCATTTTCATATTTGACCTGTTGAATGTTGTTCTTTGCTTCAAGCGTTTTTTACTTATAACTAGATTATGGAAAGCAAATTAATACCGGCTTACCTCCTTTTTTCTTTTTCAACCAAGCCAAGAAATGATCTGATCTGTGGCTAAAATAACTATGATTTTATCCAAACTCTGAGGCATTTGATCTATTACACCCCTGCTCGACAGGCCATAAAAGCGGCTCGACAGTTCCTTCATTGAAGAAAATCCCTAAAAACAAACTGCTTTCCCATCCATGTGTACTTCCTCCACACCCCAATACAACCACGTCTATCAAAATCTATTGGCCTTCTTCTCTGTTATCAAAATGTTCTACTATTTCCTTCATCCTTTGGTCCCTCGCTGCTTATCTTCATAGAACAGATGCTCGTGAACCTCTCAGTGGGATTACGGTGGCGTTTCACAGAAATCAAAGAGAGCAGACTGGGTTTTTGGGATTAGGTGTTCCCCTTACACAGCCGGCGAGAGCATTCAGGTTCCCTGCGCCAATCCCTCCGTCTCACTTTCAGCCGTATGACAACAGATCAGTCTATCACTGCAGTGAGAAATCCAAAGAAATCATCATGACACTCCGAAGTCTTTTCATGCTGTCGTTCTTTCTGTAAACACTGTAAAGAAAACTTCCAGTTCAAAACCTTATGAAGATTCTGCTAAATATGTATAATACAGTAGAGAAAGAACCTCTTGAGCTTCTGCAAGAGTAACCAGGTCATTGTGTACCGACAGCCTGCTGCCAAATTGGAGTCGTTATAAGTCAGAGCTGCAGTAAATGATCCGGTCAGGTACTGCAGCTGATGACAAAGCTCTGTACACTGTAGATGCTCAACTCAATGAACCATTTGGCAGCTCTGTACCCTGATAATAGTGTAAAACACCACTAACGCAGAATCAATGAATCAAGAGAACAGAGTTGATGTCCTGTAGCCGCACAGGCAGATGCATTTTGCAGCAGTGAAAGCTGCAACCATTGCAGTGTGGAAGCTGCTGTTGCCTCAGTGATGGAAATAAGCACATCTAACAGCAGCTGTGATGGAAATGAACTGTCATTTACATCACGGAATCTGCACGCTTTATTAAGTAGCTGTTGTTTTCGGCTTGCCTTTATTTACGATTTCACGGTTGTGCAGATGGTTTTTGACCATGCAGTTAACTGGCAACACAATGGCACATCAGCTAAGCATCCACAGCTTTTTTAATACGCGCAGGATTTTGGCTTTTGGTCATACAAGAGGTTGAAAAAAAAACAAGAAAAAACTGTTGCCATAAAAGGTTGAAGAGCATGCCACCTCCGACTAAGCTCATCTGACAAGAGATGGCCATGCAAAGAAGCGAGGAAGTGGCAGCAAACGTGTCAAGACGGATTATTTGGTACAGTTTAGATACTCTTGCTACTTTAGGTCCTGTCCCTGGATAAAAAAAACTAATATGCCAAGGCCAAAAACGAAAATATTGTGTCACCAGAGGACTTTATTTGACATTTACTCAACAGGAAATGAGGGCAGGGAGAGGAAGGACCTGCAGGCCAAGATTCAGACCAGGACCTTAGTACCTGGGGGGCCTGCTCTGCCGGGTGACCTATGCAGCACGCCCCCAAAATGAAAAAAAAAAATCATGATAACCACCTCTGCAGATCTCCAGAACTGTGGATGTGCAGTTGCTCCACTGACCACTAGAGGTCGGCCACAAAAGCAAGTCAAAGTCCCCTCTTCCTTACGTTTAATCGACCAAGTTGAAAGCAGCAATAAACATATTTAGAATAATGTTGAGATTTGCTGAGCATCATGTATGTGCCTCATCAGGTAAAGATGAAATAAATCCACAAATGCATGCATGGGTTATTAAATTGTGAAGCCATTTTTAAGTGAAGCCTTAAAAATGTCTACATGTCTTTGTAACCCACAGATTTGCTTTGTTTCTATACTTACCTTCTATTTTTATGTGGACTTGGGAATTTACTAGTTCTGCTGTGAGTGCTTTTTACATTAGAAGATTAACACTTCAATTGACTTAAAATATTAGTTTTTTTGTTTAAAACAGTCTTTTTATGAATTGGCATGAACTGCTTTGTAATGTCACTTACCCGTACAATTTATGTTTCAGGATACAACAAAACTTTCTGGTTCTATGTCTAATTCCAACATAATTAACACAATTAACATAATGCCAAGGAGGAAAGGCATAAGCAATGATCTGAGAAAAGCAAATGTGCTGCTAATCAAGCTGGGAAGCTTGACGGGCAGCAATTTTTTTTTCTTTTTAGCCACAATGCATATACACATTGTGGCTCAGTAAAGCAAAGAAGGGCATATGTATACAAACACCTCATACCAGCTGTCCAACAGGCCGGTGGACGGGTGATGATTTAGCTTCGTTTGGCACCTGGCAGCACACACGCACTGTGACCATGAATTTCTCTGTACACCAAACCGTTCTGCGCAAGCCCATCTGTCTAACAGCTAAAGCTCAGCTGAAATTGCGCTGTCCAACAGTGCTGTGATCCCAAACACACCAACAAATCTAGCACAGACTGGGTGTCAAAGAAAAGAAGCACGGTGTTGTGAAAGTCCTCAACCTGATTGAAATGCAGTGGCAAGACTGTAAAAGAGCTGGTCATGAATGAACGGCCTCGAACTGCAAGCTGAATATAAGAGTGGGAAGCAAGTCCTCCAAAATAATGTGAGGGTAAAATCATTCAGGAAATGTTTCCTTAAGTGACTTACTATGATAGCCTGTCCAGGCTTAACGACATTCAGTCCGGCCAGACTCTGCAGAATCTCGCCGACTGCTTTTTCACTCAGTGAAGCACCAGCTGAAGAGATTTCTCTAACTTGTCTTCCTCCACGTTTACTATCCTCCTCTTCTTCATCTTCTCCCTGTTCTGCTCCTGTTAGTTTACGCCCTGCAGAGAAAAATGCAAAAGCCACAGCATCCATTAGGATTTTAGTTCAGCTTTGGATTCATTTGTTTGCAGCAATTCATGTGAAAATTTCAATGTATGCAGAGCAACAGCGAATTGATGAACAAGCAACTATTAAACTCTGAATAGTTTGTGTCACTAAACTCTTGCTTTGTTTTTTGAGCACGCAAACTGTTTTACTCTCTCAGTTCTCTGATACCAGGAAAATATTTCATTTCTGTGCAAAATTACAGTCATTAATGGGAACACTGACACTCAGCGGCTTGTGTTGCTCAGCCCACATGAACTGTAGATCTGCAGAAGAACATAAAGAAAACCTGTTCTGTTGCTTTAATCTGTTTACATTCCAGTTTAGCCAGGCTTGAGCTCTGTTTGCCGTTTATTAAGAGGGTATATGATTAAATTTCAACCCTAAAAAAAGAAGTGTGATAAAAATAATGAATGAAATTCTGTTTAGTTTGGCATTTGTTTTGTGTGTCAGCTGGAACCCACTGTCTGAAATAATGCGTGAAATGACTCTCATTAAAACTTATAACAGTGACAATAAGTTGAAATATGTGTAAATGTTTGTTTGTGTTGTATGCATTTTGGAAACAGGCTGATCCAACAGTGTGCCACAGATTCAGGTGTATGTTGTTGGCACAGAAAACCGACTGAGCTTACAAATATATCAAAATATGAGTGAATCAACATTGAAATCTGGTTTGGCAGAAATATCGAATCCATGCTGAAGCCCGACATTTAAATTAAACAGAAAGTGGTCGGTGAGTTACATGTTGAATCATCATAGTATCAGTTTTGGTTGAAAACCTATCAATGTTGATTCAACCATCATCTAAATTTGAATCTACATGCTCATTTTAGTTTATTTTATATTGAATCAATGTTAGGAGTCAATATTGATTCACGTACATTTGACATTAAAATATTAAACTTTTCTAAAGCCATTTACTATGTGAAGCCCAGTTTCTGCTGATTGGTCTACATCATAACATACCATTACAAGTTTCTTCATGTAGTGCTGCTGTTAAACACACAATATTGTTGGCAGACGATGGGTATTAGGTCATTCAAAATTATCTTACATTACCATATTTTGTAACATGTGTGAATATTTTGCATTAATTGCATTAAATTCTGGAGGGACAGTCAGAAGCGGGTTGTAAACAAGCCAGCAGCAAATGAGGATGAAATGCGGAAGGTGTGTGTGTGGTTGGGACATACCACTCCTGTAAATGGGGGTGGGGGTGAGGGGGTGGACCGCTCCACCCCAAACAGAATACGTTGATCCAACATTTATTAGACGTTGGCATTTCAATCATTAAAATTCGACCACAAAACAATATTGATTCAATGACTTCTTTTCAATGTGGGTTAATTGGCTAGAATTAGATGATTGTTTGATGGCTGATCCACCATCAGTCATCGACCTTAACCAAAAATCCACCTTTTTGACCATAATTCAACATTGAATTAACATCTTTTGCTATCTGGGTGATGACTAAATGCCCCTCAGCGGTGCCTGAACAGACCCTCACGTTGCCATGGTGATGGGATGTTAAGAATTCTCCCCAAGACAGACTTGGAAATCACCTACTCTTGGCTCTGCAGTCCTCCTAAACTTCTGTTATTCAGCAAAAATGTCGTCACATCTATAAAATAAATGTGTTTACCTGCACTGTCCGGATATTGTCCAGTATTGACCGGACAAGAAAATACTTAATTAAGTGTTCCTACTTTCCAAAATGTGGAAAATGGAGCAGAGGAACTGATTTTTTTTTTCTTCTGTATTTTTAACAAATAAAACACCAGTATTAGTTTCTGCCACATTTGGATAGTAATCCCGTCATTCCAAGGCTTCTAGACCAGTTAGTTTACACCTGGTGGCTCAGAGCAGTGGTTCCCAACTCTGGTTCTCGAGTACCCCTGCCCTGGATGTTTTAGATGTTCTTTTAATTAATGAAGATCATCAGCATGTGATCAAGGTCTGCACAAGTCTGTTAATGACACAGCCATGTCTATCAGGGTTGCGTTAAAGCAGGGAGACATCTAAAACATGCAGGGCAGGGGGACTGGAGGACTTGAGTTGGGAAACACTGGTTTAGAGAGTTACAATGTGACAGAGAAGAGATTTTATGTTGTCTTTAAAGAAAATAGTGACGGAGATTGAAAAGGATATTTCCCGTTCCACAATCTGAATATACTCCAGGTCTGTTTCAGGGGGGACAGAGTACTCGCCTCTCACATGCCTTTCTAATGTCTCACCTGTCAAGCCTGCTGCTGCTGCTTTGAAAAATCCCACCTCCTCCCCACCCGCGGCAGGATTACGTTTTTTTAGTATCTTTACATACGTCTTAAAAGGTTGGATTTATTACATCGTAGTCCAGCCACCAAACACTCGAGAGCTTCACAGCAAGCCTCGTCTGGTTTAAATTACTTTATTGCAGCCCAGAAAATCACCATGGTCTTGACTGAAACATCACAACAGGGACAGTGACGTGCAGTTTCTCCGGTGTTACTGTTGTGATCATGAGTATCGTCATTAAAACCAGCCAGCCTGTGTGTGTTTTCATCCCGTCCTCACCGTGGGTGCCGGACTCCTCTGTTGACTTATCACTCTCTCTGTCTGCCTGTCCGTCGGCGTCCTGCTCTGCGTGCTGCAGACTGAGCTTGTGGCACACCTCAAACGCCTGACCGATGGTCCGCACGATACGCATGGCCTGCGTCTGACAAGCAGAGAGGAGAGAGATGGGTCAACATAAAAGACAACTGGGTAATCTTCACGGCAGTGGTAGGCAGCCTAATGAAGCGCATCTCTAAATGGCTCTTCCTGTTGCTTTAGAGAAAAGCATGTGAAATGACATACATATATACATATATATATATATATATATACATATATATATATATATATATATATATATATATATATATATATATATATATATATATATATATATATATATATATATATATATATATATATATATAAAAAAGACATTCGGGCCAAAACAGATTTAATTCTAAAAACAGCAGAGCTTCAATGAAAGAGGCTAAATTAAGGAAAGATACAGAGATGCTGTCAGGACTGTCCTTTAGTGCATCTATTCTGCATTCACTGCAGACTGCAAGTCCGTCACATCAGGTAATATTACCTGAGAAACTGGATATTGAATTTAAAACGAAAACCAGAATCAGAAAAATTTCTTGAACAAAATATAAAAATGAACAGAATGAAAACAAGTAAACTTGCTGTATCCTGTGAGGAATTTTAAATCTGGAACCAGGATGGGAGTTTTCCCTCGTTTCCAGTCTTTAAATGGAGACGAGCTAATCCTCTGCAGCCCGTGGTTTAAAATTCAGTCAACAGGCTGGCCGGGTGGCATCGATTTTTCTCATCCAACGCTCACGAAGTGCACAAACATTTGTCTTCTCAGTCATCAACTGTGCATTTGGAAGCTTAGGCAGCATACAGACTGAACCAAACTGCACCTTTTTCTTTGATTTGAAGACGTTGCATCTGAAGGAGTTACTGGAGCCATCTCTGGCAATGTAGCTGAAGATCTTCAAGTCCTGGGAATCATGGGATACGTAGAAAATCCTGAAAAACATGACAGCAAATTGAAATAGAAACCCGAGGATACGGAAGGTGATCCACCAGTATCATTGACCTATTTGTCGCCATTATTTATTAATAACACCTTGGATTGGCAAGTTTTCACTTCAAGCCCGACAACATTCATCCAGAAGTGTTCCTACTCCACTGCACGTCTTTTGTTAATACCAGCCTGGTTGATTAGTTGCATGGCTTCGCTTTGACATCCACAGGCAGTACACCTCCAGCTTCTGCTGGTACTGCCCCTTGGAAGTGAGCTGAATCCAGAAGAACCAGACTAATTCTTTCTATTGAAGAGGAAAAGTATATTTATAGTGCTGATCATTCGTCTGGCGTGCTGGACATCAAACTTTGGGCCAAATCCTGACTGATGGAGATCTATTCTCTCTCTTCACGTGTCCAGAATTGATTACAACCTGTAATTTTCTGCTTGTCCACCTGCGTTTTGAGGATTAACCACAAAGAGGACCTTTTTGATACCATTCTTTATTCGTGCCAGTGTTTGTATCCCTATCAGTCCTTTCAACCTACATGATTTTAGGCCAGAGCCAAAATGCAGCCAGGTTTGTTTGTGCGTGTTTAATTTTGTTTATGCCAACAAAGCTCTTTTTAATGTATATCAGTTGCCTTTATACAATAATCTAGAAATAATATGAATCTCCACCACAAAGACTGAAGTAGTTTAACAAATCATTTGTATTGCTGTCAAAACTTGTTGCCATGAGTGTAAAGCTTTTTAAACAATGCTGCTCCCTGTGTAGTTATGTCCTTGCCAGAAACCATAAGCTGCCTCTTTGTACTAAACTGTCAAAATAAAAGCCTGAGAGCTACACTCCCATCTGTAGGTCCAATGCACCAAACTGTCCCCACTGGGATCCAGACAACTGACTTATCTTCCACAAAGACACACACTCATATATGCACAAACGTGCAAGGATAATTACATTTACCACACACAGTTCCTTGTGGAAGTGCAGCTTTGCCAAATGCCAGCTATCTATTATTTACAAACGCACACATTTCTGAGAGCACGCGATGCTGGCTGCTGAGTAGTTATGCCAGGATCTGACAGATACTATCTTGATATATTTTAACTAAAGTGTGGTGAGGTGCTCCACAACACCTTCTCATGTCCACAGACGCCTGCTTCAGAGGCCCCACAATCTCCAAACAGAGGAGGAGAAAACATGC
Source organism: Xenentodon cancila (assembly GCA_014839995.1). Lineage (NCBI taxonomy): Eukaryota > Metazoa > Chordata > Actinopteri > Beloniformes > Belonidae > Xenentodon > Xenentodon cancila. The sequence continues at coordinate 6,258,651 of CM026215.1, read as the reverse complement.
ATCGGCTTGGTTGGAGCTGGTTGTTCTGCTGCTGACAGGGTAAGCCGTCATAGAGCTAGAAGCCACCTCCTGCATCACTAAGCTTCATCTTTGGATCCTTGTGAGGCCAACTCACCACCGGTTGCAGTGGTTTGTGTCAGACCAGCAAGCGTTTTGTCTCTTATAACTCATTTTCCCTTGACTTGTTGTTTACTACACACTCCCGTAGCAACCTACATGGCCACCGCATCCCACGAGACAATGAGTGCTCCCGAGTCTTACCTGATTAGACTGAATATCAGACAACTGTAAAGGTTGTGTGAGCGATAGAAGTAACATCGGTAGTGAGTTTTAATACAGCATTCATTTTGTATTCATTTGTCAACTAACCTGTATATTGGATCATGCATGATCAACATCTTGCTCTCATCCCACGTCCATTCTTTTCTCTGCATGACACAAAAGACCATCACTTAGGACAGATGCAGGAAATATACTTTCATTCAGTAAAATATCCATTTAAAATCATTTCACCTGAGAGTTTACCATCAGCAGCTTACCTTCTGTTTCTTCCTCAGCATCACCTTGACTCCATCAACAGACACCACAATGCTGGCCTTCTTCTTCTTGATGTTTTTGGCCTTGAATTCATACTAGGAAAGTAAGATAAAAAGAACAATGCGTACATTAAAAACACAACTATAAAGCATCTTCTCTTTTATGGGTAAAATTAAGTCACAAAGTATGATCTTTAAATGACTTTTCATTCTTCATCTAAAGAAACAACCGAAGTTACTACTTGTTTCACTTTCACACGGAGGTATTTGCTCTGAGATGCACACTGCAAACACTTAATCTTCACCTCAGCACTCTTGCTCTTCACTGCACCAACTAATATCTTACTTTCCCAACTATATGCATTAAGGGCAAAGAATGTAAGTAATAAAACATGATCTGCAGCTCTCTTCCATATATCAGATCTTCAATTAGCTGGCAGTTCATAAATATTCATATCCATGCCAACTTAAAAAAAAAAAAAAAAGAGACGAGTGATATTTGATGCCACAGAACGCACAGCAGGAAAGTTGCATAACAAAAGCAAATAAGCCTGCCTAAATATAAACTATATGCATTTAATGTCATACAAAAATCAACAATATTATCCAGGACGTGTATGACTCTATAGTGCTTGATTCATGAAACACAGAAGCTGTGTGGAGGCTGAGTGACTAACACATTCCCCTATTGTCAGCTGGCGTTTTTGCTATGGAACTTGGCCAGTCGGGCCTGTCGGCTCAAATCAGTGTCCCTTTTAAAAACGAAGCGCACTTTTCTGCTATTAAAACCTTCAGTAGGACTATCAGGACACATCCATCCATCATGTCATAAATAGCAAGGCTAGGATGGATGAAAATCAGCTGCAATGGAAGATGGTTTCCTTGGAGACTCAACTGATTGAAAAACAAAAAAAAACAAAAAAAAAGCTGTTCCAAGCAGGCAAAGTTGGTAAATACACAAAACGTATATAATAGCTTTTTTTGTTGAGTTTTTTTGTTGTCATTTTTTTCTAAGTGTGAGTTATTGTAAAACTCGTAAGCCAACAGTGACTTTATCACACATGAAACAGTGAGCAATAAAATCATCCATTTACTTTTGTTTTGAGGTGTGTAAGTCGACAAATGCTTGTAACCTTGCAGCTGCTAAACCTCATTAGGTTCATTGCTATTTTTTTTTTTTTTTTAAAACCAGTTCTTGAGGAAAAGAATTGCAACCAAAAGCAGACTTAATGAATCAAATATAGGAGGATGTTATATCATTTTAATTAAAAAGAAATATGGTTAATGTATCAAAAATGCAAGTCACAAGATGCCTGTGAAGAAAACACAAAATCAGAGTGAGAGAGAAGAGGCAGGGCCAGAGTAGTTGAATGTAACTTACGAATGTAAGTGCATTAAAACTCAAGTTTAGGCTACATGACTTCAATATTTTATTCATTTCTAGATGTTACAAAGAAACACTTTCAGCTGCTTCATATGTGACGACGTGGTTTGCACCAGGTTTAATATGTGCCAGGAAATGTTTGTTAACCAGACCAGCTGCTAACATTTAAACTAAAGTAGGATATTGCAAACTTGTAAACAAACAGTTGCGTCGTTATATAGAAATATTATCATTCATTTAGAAGGATAGTTACTAGACAAAACTAAATGAAAGCATATAAAGTTGCTTGTGTACACTTGGAATTGAAGCATAGACATAATTTCATTCACGAGCCCGAGTTTGTGTCCTATTAATTAAGTTATCTGTTGTACTGCCTCCACTTTTAGCTCAGCTGTTTGTCTCCAAAACTCCCAAGACAACAAACAATGTTTTGCAACTTAATACCTCATTATGCTCATCCACTAGAGCTTAATTGTGCTTTGGCTGATGCAACGAATAGGTGGTAATGCTTTTTAAAAGAGATTTGTTTGTCTATGAAAATAGAAATAATTGCATTTAATTGTGTTATAAAATCAATTAAACCAAAACAGATTAAACCAGGCAGCTAAACAACAAGCTCTCGTTTTTTTACAGCGCTCTCAGAAACTGGGAGTTGCAGATTTTAATTGAAAAACCCTTTCAACAGTATCATATTGTTTTCATATTCCATATTGGAGAAGCTGTGATGTAATTATGTTCCATACGCGGAATGAAAACTGAACGATCACTGGTCAATGTCGGTTAAAATGTTGTTTGTTTTTGTCCTCAAATGTGTAGCAGGCAAAGCAGGTGGCACTTCCCACTGGGACCGGCCGTTATCCAGAAAACAATAAGCGTCCATTCATTTACTTCTGCCTGCCAAATACGAAAAAGGTGGGAAATAGAGGAGAGAAGGGAATGTTAATGGGCAAAATAAATGCCAGTACAAGACAACTAAGAGTAAAGAAAATCGAAGCAAGGATGAGAGAAACTGACAAAAAGAGACAGAAGACGAGGCGGTGGAGAAACGGCTATTTTTATGTACGGACCTCCTGGAAGTTGTGACCTTTTTATCCAGCGACAAAAGGCTGCCATGCAACAATTAGGTAAACATTATGTCAGGACCTGTCAGATCAGATTATAAGGTAGTCTGGGTTTTATTTGTTGTCTGTGAAGCTTGTATGTGTCCACACTGTCTGTGATGTCTACAAAGAAATGGTTCAAATAAATGTTGTGACTTAATTAAAAAGACTGTTAAGTGTATAAAACTCTCTTTCATTATAATTTTCATCTGGTGTTTATAAGAGATGCCCGAATCTCTCTGCCCTGAATCCATGGTGATTAAAGTTTCAGTCTCTAATTATACAAAAGTGAGTCCTAAGGGAGCTGATTAAAGAGAGAATAGCTTCAGAGACGAGGAAAAGGAAACATGCCGCAGAAACACAGATACGCCGATGGGACTTAAAAGGGACCTAAAGAGGAGGGAAAACTAAGATGTTGCACGGTGATTCAGAGACGTTTTCCAAAATACAGCCGTCAATATTCCAGAACATGCAAAAATATAAAGGATGCAAATCTTGCTGCACAGTTGCACGCTGCACAGAACTGCACAGTTACACCTAAAAACAAACCATTCACATTTGTTCCTCAGAATTAATTTATGAGAGTAATTAGTATATTATTTTAAAAAGAATAAAGACACCACACACTCAAAAACATGACTGAAACGCATGAAAACCCCCAGCAACACATCACCTTCCTAATCTAGACCCTCAGGAGCAGATAAACTGCCGAAGAGGCCCGCAGACCCCCTAAAGGGGAGGTAAAGCATAAACGTTAACAGTTACAAAGCTAGACACAGGCTGTTTAACACACTAAAAACCAACTAAATGTAGTAAAAAACGCCAACACTGTATGTGAGGGCGAAGACACACCATCAGACAGGAAACAAACTACCTTTACTCACAGCTCGGCGTCAGAACATGACAGCTCTTTCATAATTTAAAGTTTATCTCAGCATTCTGGTGAAGCAAAATGGAATTTTACAAGTTCATTTGAAGTATTAAATTTTTATACTTACTTTGCCTAAGTGCAAGGTGTTTTGAAATATTTAGGCTTTTAATGCACTTTGCATTATGTTTTTTTTTTTTTTTCCTTGGATCAAAAGGCAGAACAAACAATTAACAACTCTTGACACACGCTCCACTTTGACTCCTGAAGTGTCGGGTTCACGAACCTTCAGAAAAACATAAAAATATTCCAAGGAAGAGCTCGAGTCTGCTGTGACATATATTGAAACTTTTGTTGTTGACATACAGGGCAGTTGGGTTTTGCATTTCATAAATCATAAAACCATAAACTATCCCTACAACACCAACTGTGACTGTTGCAGTGATACAGGAATGTCCAAGCTTGATGGAAGCAGACGGCAAACATTTATTTCATATCTTGGTTGTCTGCATTTAAGCTGTCAGACTCATCCGTCTTCCCAGACAGCGTAACAAATTTCCATCAGCTGTCGTCTGTAATCTAAAATGAAAGTGTCAGACAGAATAGTGATGAGTGTTGTTGTGTGCACAAATGGAGGAAGGGAGGCCGTGTCACTGCGATATTTGAGCCAAGACTTATGAAGATGAGTTGGCTACTTTAAAGCAAAGACAAAAATGAAATCTTTACAAAAAAAAAAACAAAAAAACAATCCATGCAGCTTTTAAGTCTCACCGTCAAAAGTAAAATTGTCCTTCCAGCTTACATTTTAAAAAGGTGCACAACTGATTGGATGAGCACTAAATAAAAGTTTTGAGATTTTTTTTAAAATTATTATTATTGTTCTGAAAAAAATGACTTTCTGCTCATACGGAGATTATTTGCATCTGCAGATTGGACCTCTAAAGTTCAACAACTTTGGTCGCCATTATACTGTACCAGGATTATTTCACATATTTAAAGTCTGTATTGACTACTACAAAAACAAACTAAGTGTCTGTTTTATTTTTTTTTAATTAATGAAACATGAAAGTTCTTCTTCTGGGACTCCTCAACTATGGACGTATATTAAGCAGCTGGTTTTTCTCCTGCACAACTCAAAGTTATAGAGGTGGTTGCTCACAGGGATCCATAGTGAAATCAGAATATTGAGATCAAAGTCTACTGATACAAATCCTCCTTATGATCACATGTGTTCAGGTGTCAACATAAAGAAAAGGTCCAATACTGGATATAAGACTAAAAACAGACGCCACTGGGCCCAGATGGTGGCTGCCAGCAACTTCTTCATATAAGAGTTATGACGACCACAATTAATGTTCTGCGAGTGAGTGTGAAAGTCCTGCCTCCGAACAAATTCAATATTTCAAAACCAGAAAAGAGCATGTTTTTTTTAGATCTTGTTAATGGATATTTTTAGAATGAAGGGATGAATGGATGAGGGGGGATTTAGAAAGAGCAAGACAAAATGTGGAATAGGAAATCGGGTGCAGCCCACAGGCCCATCCGACAGTCTTGAAAAGCAGAGGAATGTGAGTGCATTGTGGGTCACTGAAGCTCCCTGTTGTACTACTGAATCCATATAGGAGTCCCAAATAGGCCCTATAGATCGTAACCTAGCAACCCCTTCATTATAATACCAGAGTTTTTGAGAGTTACTTGGAATTTAGCAGCTTTTCTCCTGTCTCTTTGATATACAGAGAAATGACTGGAGTAGAACTGAGCTGAGAAACACGACGGCTGCTCAACTTTAAATATTTACAAGAGAAAAAAGGAAACACTGAAAATGAGCATTTGAAACAAAGTTAGCAGTTTTAATGTACATTTTTACATGCACTGCAAGTGTCCTTTGTCTTTTTTCTTCAGAAGAAAATCCCTCAAGCTGCTGCATTTTACAAAGTCCCAGTAGTTAAAAAAAAAAAAGACAGTTTTTAATCCCAGATGCACAGCAAGTCTCACTCTCCGCAAGCAACTTTTTTTTTATTTTTTTTATTCCTTTTTCTTCCCTGAGAATCCTCTCAGCCTTGGGCCCAGATGTGAAGGACAGAGTGACTCCCATGAAGGTAGAGACACCAAAACCTCCAGAGTGAACTGGCACATCTCGTCATTAGTCAGCAGGTGTGTGAGTGAAGGAACAATTACCTGCACTGTCTCCACGGACGACGACCTTGGCCTCGATACGAGGGGACGGGGAGTGAGCTTCTCTGTAAACTGATCCTCGTGTGTGCAGACCAAAAAAAGAGATGTGTTAAGAAACAGAGTGTGTGTGTTTGTGTGCCTGACTGCAGCTTCTCCTTGCATGAAAATATTATGGATCGGCCCCTGGTGTCTGCAGTGTTCCCCTGAGGTGGACAAGATGCTGACAGGAAACAGCTCACTTAGCGCCCTGGTTAGTGGGGGCTTTTATATGACAGCAGGATTACACACGAGACTGCAACTCACTGTAAGGGTATAGGACAACGGTGGCTTTTACCATCATATAAAACCACTCCGAAGGGGCATTTCTGCAGAGTTTTTACTTTTCAGGAGCATGTTTAGTCCAGAATTTAGTATTTAACACATATGCAACCACAGCTGGCACTGTGGCACCTTCATTGCTATCTGGGAGCTAGTGCTGCAACTTTTTTTTTTTTTTTAAAGATAAATGCCTCTCATAACAAACACAGCAAGTCTGTTTACAGTGGCTGACAAGAGAGAACAGATCAATCATGGCCTGTGTTAATAAACTGGACCAGAGGCAGGGAGCAACAAAAGCCCAGCAGCAAAGCGGGCCACGTGGTGCACTTGACTGAGCACCGTGATGTCCTTCAGTGTCAAATTAAAGCAGCGAGAATAAGGATGGGAGTCTCCCACGGATAGAAAAATGTGCACTTAAAGAAGAATGTGGCCACCTTTCGTTAAGAATCAATTATACTTGGAGCTTGCTTGTTGGAGGAAGCGGCTTAGCCCCCGGTGCCGGCCTCAGGTGCTGATGCCCTTGGAGTGAGAATGGACCCACGCTTGAATGAGTCACTGACAGGGATGGTGAAAGGACAGCCGGTCCCAGAGCGCTGACGGCACTTCCTCAAGGTTAGTCACATGGGGGCGTGGAGAAATTCTCGCTTTTTAAAACGGCACAAGAAAAGGAGCACTTCTGGTTAAAGTTATTCAAATAGTTTCACAACTTGTGGAAATCCACCATACCACCATGTCAGACCATCTCATCTTCGCTCCGTTTTATAAGAAACTGCTCAGATGGGCCCCGACACGTCTAATAAAAGAGGAATCAAACGGACATGTCCTGACACTGGGAAGGTAGCAGAAAACAAACGATCATTATGCAGCACAAGCGTCATCCATATCCTCTTTTTTGCCAGAACAGGTTCCTCAGAACAGGGCGCGTTTCTCGCTCCCACCACATGACAGCCACAGTTGTCACCGTCATTTCAGCTCGGCTTATTTGGACTAGGCTAACTCATGATGCTGATGCTATTTTCTCATTCATTCTTATAAAATCTGTTCAAACATCCTTACTTGAAGAGTTGCTGTTGAAACAGCACCTGAAATGAGTGCCGCCAGAGCTGAAACAAGGACTAGCGGAGCTCCACTGGGACCTGCGGTTAGACCTGTTGTAGTCCGGGAAGACCAGCCGCCTAATCTACAGGATGTCAGCAGACTTCCACTTGTAAAGGATCCTGAAAAGGATCCACCGTGGCTCCCAATCCCTTCATTCGATCCATTCGAGGAGCTGTGTTGAGCCAACAAACATTTGTAACTCCTGCACATGTGCCTACAGACAAACTCAGGTCATTTTATTGTTGTATTTGTGCAAAAAGTGAATAAAAAAGGACTTGTGAAGGCATCTCCTCACCATCGTGGGCATCTCGCTGCAAGTCTGTACAAGTTGACTACAGAATATCGTCCAAACTACTGTCAAAAGATGCAACAGGAGGAGAGTTTACAGCCTCTGCCTCCCAATAAGTGGATCAATACTTGGATATTTATGACAAAACAGGCAAGGGCTTATAGAAATGAAATAAAGCATACTAGAATCTTTTCCTTCATATGCCAGCAAAAAAACAGTGTTGCTGAAGTACTTTGTGACAAATGGATCTGGTCTAGTCACCCTGCAGGTATGATACACAGCAGTGATGCCTGCCGCTTACGTAAAAACTGTTGCACATCAATTGCAAAGTACTTTACTGGCTCAACAACCGTGGTTTTCTACATATCAGCCGACGCGGTTGCAGCCAAGGGCATATTTGGCAATAACGTCTTTTAAGCTGACATATTAAAGGAAAAATAAATAAATTGAAACCAAAAGTGAAATATGTGTCCAAATAGCAGGCTGAGAGATCAAGGAATGAGCCAGAGCGTTGGATCAAGAGAGCATCCTGCAGAAAGAGTTTCACATGAATGCAGAGATGCTGAGTGGGACTTTGGCTGGTGCAGGAGCCTGGCAAAGCAGCGCTCAGAGTAATAGGATTACTGGGGCAAACTTTGTCAGATCACATTCTCTAAAACCTCTTGAGCAGCCAGTAAAAGCGAGACAATCATCACCGATATAGCTATGTCTATATAGTAGAAACCCTACCTTATACGGGTAACTTAAGCATTATGATCCTAACTAGAGGTAAATGTTTTAGAATTAGAAATGGAGAAAAGTTTAAAATCTCTGTTGTGCAGTTTATGAAAAGCAGTTCTCAATTCATTAATTTGATAAAAGGAAACGTATAATCTTGTCACTGTTGCAGAGGTTTTTCAGTTGAAGATTCCCATAATTATTTCATTTCAGCCTTTCAAATGTGAAAACTTGCAACTTTTTCGCGCCTCAGTATTTTTTTTCTCAAAATTTCACAGCCTAACCTAAGGTTTATCACCAATGAAGGAAACAATTATTATTATATTGTATTCATTTAAATGAGCAACTGATAAAAATAACACTCCAGCATATCAAGATATGGCGTAATAAAGGAAGAGTTGTGAATGGTCAGGACCCTGGAGACAAATCACGGTAACGGAGGAAGACAACAGCGAGTTTAAGTAGGTGATGAACAACTTTGTACACCGTCAGGTTTGAGGACGAGGCTCCACCACATGCTCACCCTGTTTTCTGGGGGCACACGCTGGGCGTGAATCGGGGGCGCCATCTGTGCATCCATGTTCCACGAAGCCCCTTCAGAAAGGCTTTAAGAGGGTGTGAGACAATTCATGAAGCCTGAGCATGAGAAGCTTAAATCTGACCTGATTGGACTCCTCGGTACAATGAGTGCCTCGCAGTAATGACTGAATCATGACAGCATGATGTGTGCATTTTTTTTTCCTACTGTGGTGGTAACAGGAGCACTGATATTCGCTGTGGTCTGAACCGACCTCACGCTACGAGTGTCAGGCTTCAATGGTGCTATGACAAAACATTATCAGTTCCACTAAACAGATAAGACCAAGTGTGTTTAACAAAAACTTCACAGCATTTCAGCAGAAACGTTTCATATCACTGTGAAGCACGGCAGCGGCAGCGTGATGATTTGGAGGGTTGTTTACAGTTTCGTACAAATGAAACTGCTCAACCCGAAGACTCTTTGCAGCATCAGGCCTTGGACAAAGTATTTATTCACTTATGTACCGTTTAAAACGTTTCTCAGTTTAACAAAGTCAAACAGACTCAGACAATCATCACTAACATCCTTCCATCCATTCTCCATAACTCACATCCAATAGGCTTTAAGCTGGTAACATTGAATCTAAACTGTGCTTTAAGATGTAGCTAAAGAAACTTTGTATGCTGCTTGGCTTCGTCCCACATCTCTTTAAGCAGCAAAACTGCATTGTGGTTCAAGTTGGAGAAGCTGCTTTGAAGCAGTTATCGCCATCTGCACTCACATCAGCTCATCGGGGCAGAAAACTGAATGAATGATGAGGGAGGGAACGGCCCACAAGCCCACAATGATACGCACTCAAGGCATTAGCATGTTTCTGGAGCAGAATCTACATGTTCTGAATCTCGACTTTCTCATCTTTGCACCAGCTTTTGAATAATTTGATTCCAGCCTGATTGCAGTGTAATCTTTCCCAGCGACTTGTCTGGGTTCTCACTGTGTGTTTGAGTTTGGGAGAGCTTTGATTTCACCTGCTCCCCTCAGATCTCGGGCTTTCTTCCTGCCAGTTTGACTCTGCCTCCCGCTGCATTCGCCCTCATTAGGCAGATCAGAGAAATGCAGGAATATTCTCACAATTATCTTGGCACCATTGTTTTTCTGGCTTTCACTAAACGGACCTCTAAGGGCCAGTTACGTGGGATATGAGACATCGCCAAAGTTCTGTCACTTCAAGCAGCGAAACGAGTAAGAATTCATCCATGTATCATCCTCCCCGTGCAGACTCTGATGCGCGCTCATTTCTACGTTTACATCAAACTAGCGTCATGAAAATCTGAATGGCATTTAACTAATAGATTATTTTATCCAAACCCAAGTGTCTCAACAACTGCCGGATGGATTGCCATAGTCTCCATGGGGCATATACTTCTATTTCAACTCTTGCACCATGATAAGATTGATGTGAGGCCTATGTCGCAAACATAGTAACCATGGTAACACTATCTGTGAATACTATCGCGTTGGTTTTTCCATTGTTAGCATTTTCACAAGCTGACATTTGAATTTAGCTGATCTCATGGCTGCAGACTCGTCGTCTTGCCTCTGGGTCATAAACACAGAAGCAGTGCAGTGATCATCCCAGTTATCACGCTGCATCCTGAGCACTACTCATCTCCAGGAAGTCCTTTCATTCATCACCAAGGGCATTCAGCATTCTTGAATGCCTGTGATCTGCTAGTCAGTGGATCAATAATAGGAAATCAAAGAGCCACAGAGGGAAATCAAATTTTAAAACACACACACACACACACACACACACACACACACACACACACACACACACACACAACAATCAACCTGAGTGATGTAATTAAATGAATGCAGCTCTGATCCAACCTGATTTGATCCCTCACTGAGACTGCACTTGACACACTGCACTTTTGCATAGTAGTTACCTTCTAGACACCTATTCCCGTGCAGCTGGTACTCTCTTTTATTCCGGTAATGGGTATTAGTGTTAAATGCCACCTCATATGAACAACACATACTGTAAATAATTATTTTTAACCAGCGCATTATTTTTTTTAAGAAAAATAAAACCAAAAAAATAAAAGTAACATGAACTATACCAAGTTCCCCTACGATTCGACCCCTTGAAGTTCCAGACTTCACTCGTCCATCACGTTACTGAGGAGGAATTCAGCCCCAATCTTCTTTCCAACATTGCATCAGTTCACTGTAGTCTCTTTTCTTACCTTGTTCTCTTATGGTTCCACAGCAGCATTTCCACGTGGTTTAGGCCAAGTCATTGATAAGGCCATTTCAAAACCTTGATTTCTTTTGTTTTTCAGATGCTCTGATGTAGTTTTGCTGCCATGGCAGACTTCCTGTCTTATTGCAAAAACCTGTTTCAAACGAGCTTTGCAGAAGGGTTCATGGTCCAAACAGTCAAGTCAAAGCCAAACAACTCTACTTTTGTTTCATCTGTCTAAAGGACATTTTTCAAAAAGTCTTGTGGTTTGTCTTGAAAATTATAAATCAGAATAGACACAGCTCCCTCTGCTTTGTCAAGCAGAAATGAACGCATGAGACCAAATACTTTTTGAAAATGAGACTTCACTCTCCAGAGTATTTCACAGTTTCACACAGTTCTGAGTTCTTCTGTTTTAATGAAATAAAGCAATACACAGAGCTACCTTTAATGCTCAAGCACATGCTAAAAATATTTTTTTAATACTCAAATATCTGATCATAGCCATGCTTTTGCGTCATGTCATCTTATTAGAATTCATATAATTCTACGGGAAAAAAATTAACTCAGCTGGTAGCTGTCACAGCTACAACAGTACTGCATCAGAAAATGGAGCTTTATCAACCTCAACCTGCAGCTTTTAAGGCTCAGCTAGAGAGATACAGAGATTGTATAGCAAGAACCGGACAAATCCCCTGATGTCACCCATAGGTGTCCTGACCTCCCATTCCTAATTCATAGAGTTCAATATGACGTCGGTCCACCCTTTGAAGCTATAACAGCTTCAACTCTACTACGAAGGCTGTCCACAAGGTTTAAGAGTGTGTTTATGGGAATTTTTGACCAGTCTTCCAGAAGAGCATTTGTGCGGACACACTGATGTTGGACGAGAAGACCTGGCTCTCACTCTGCTCTAATTCATCCCAAAGGTGTTCTAGTGGGCTGAGGTCAGGACTCTGTGCAGGCCAGTCAAGTTCATCCACAGCAGACTCTGTCTTCCAGGTCTTTATGGACCTGCTTTGTGCACTGGTGCACATTCATGTTGGAAGAGGAAGGTGCCAGCTCCAAACTGTTCCTACAAAGTCGGAGCATGGAATTGTCCAAAATGTCCTGGTATCCTAAAGCATTCAGAGTTCCTTTCACTGGAACTAAGGGGCCAAGCCCAGCTCCTGAAAAACAACCCCACACCATAATCCCCCCTCCACCAAACTTTACACTTGGCACAATGCAGCTAGAAAAGGACAAGGATTTGTTGCACAGGTGGTATCCTATCACAGTTCCATCTGTGGTACAGTTCTACCAACTTTTGGCAATATAGTGTATGTCTGAGCCACATACAGGGTGTAAACAAAAGGCTGGCTGCAGTGGCGCAGCAGTTTAGTACCATTAACAGCACATCATATTATCTTCAAGAATATCTGGGTCTTAAGTGACAGCTAACAATTTAAGACCTAGACTGTCAATCAGAAGACCACACCCCAAACAATGCATCATTTTGTGCTTTTTATTTATATACAAAAACATTTTAACACTTCCAGGATTCTGTGAGTATAACAAGCCAGATGTAGCCCCTTGCTTCTCCTTAACAGGAGAGGAAGAGTAGAAAGGAGGAACAGGCTATTATGAAAGAGAGAGGAGGTAAAACAAAAATGAATCAGAGGGTGTATAGCAGAACAGAGAGAATGACACCTTCAGGGTTTCTATTCGTAACGATGGAGGAAGATGAGAGAAGTTTGATGAATATAGTCAGACACATGCACACACAGCTTCATATCATTCAGAAGTAGGCCAGCCTCTCCCGTCAGCTCAGAAGCCTGCAGCGCTTTCCTCAATCATTATCCAGCTAACGATATCATAATTCAATCGGTCGGGCTTATCTGCCTACTCATGCTGAGACTGCTGAGCCTGCTCCCAGCCACAAATGTGCAACTTACACACCTGACAGGTGCTTTATCTCAACTAATATGTGTAGAACACACAGTTGGTAAAATACATAATTCAATTTATGTGAATATGATGAAAGCAGCCCCAACTTTGTGTTTCATGTTTTAAGTAAGGAGCAATTATAGAAGTGAGAGAGTGAAGTAAATCACACTGACCACCTTCTCTGTTCAGTTATACTTGAATATAGGACACAAGACTGTAGACAGAGAACTGAACAAACTCTCTGTGACATCACCCACAGGTTTCTGAAGAGTGGTTTTGAAGCCTTTTTTTATTTATTTTGTTTTAGATTTATGTACAATATCGTCTTGACAGGAACTGTTGGGGAGAATCAAAAATGATCCAGCCACTAGACAGAAGTGCTTTTTTGACATTCCTAGAAATTATTGTCTGCAGTGTAGTACTGAGATGAAACCACGCCCCCGTTACTTCAGTAACCACAAGCTACCACGACACAGTTTCATCCTATAAACCGCAAAGACCTGGAGGACATCTTACGGCAACTGAGCTCCTACTCTTGTTGTTTAGACATCCTGCCAACAGGTTTTTTTCAAAAAGGTCTCAAAGAGTTTGGAATCAGACGTATTGCAGATTGTGTCTTTAATGTAACTTTAATGACACAAATGAATAAATACAGGCCGATCTCAAATCTCACATTTTTAAGTAATATAATTGAAAAAGTAGTTTTTTAACTGTTAAATGACTTCTTAACTCAAAACAACTGCTACAAAGTCTTCCAGGCAGGTTTAAGACAGCACCACAGCACGGAGACTGCTGGTAGGACCAACGTGTTTAATGACATATGCCTGAATACAGACGGTAAAAAAATATCAGTCTTAGTTTTACTGGATCTCAGTGCTGCATTTGGTACAGCTGACCATAATATATTTTATTTATCTGACGGTTTAGGACCAAAATACATCAGTTACCCAGTATGCACCTTCAAGACTCCTCAGGTCATCTGGATCCAGTTTATATCAGTTCCCAGAGTCAGAACCAGACATGGAGAAGCTTCCTTCAGCTTCTCTGCTCCACATGTCTGGAACAAACTCCCAGAAAGACTCAGATCAGCTGAAACATCCTGTTTATTTAATTCCAGGTTGAAGACTCATCTGTTCTCAGCTGCATTTGAATAAAAGACACAAATCTGCACTGTTTTACTTTTAAGCTTGAGTTTCAAAACTTGATCATATTTTAACTACTTACTTTTTTATTGTTCTTTTTGGTTACATTTTAAACCATGTTTTTTTCTGCTATGTCATGATGTTTTAATGTCACTGTTAAGCATTTTGTATTGCCTTGTTGTTGAATTATTCTATACAAATAAAACTTGCCTTGCCGATATTCGCTTAGGTTAGCTCATGTCAGTATATGATGCCAACTAATGTTGCCCTACATTTTTTGTAATTGAACCTGTTCTTGTTGCAGATGCTGCTAAAAAAGCAACATCAGGAACGAGGACTGCAACAGCTGGACTAAGGGCTGTTGGAGGTCCAGCCAGGCCCATCAAGGTCACCGGAGCTACCCTTTGTTGATAGCCTCGCCTTGGCATGGCAGAGCAGTAAATGGCAGCAGCAGTTAGAATTTAAAATAGAGTTTATTGCCATTTGTACAAGTTAAAACCAGGTATATAGGAATTATTGTGCATGTTCCAGAGTCAGATAACAAAAAAGTAAAATAAACAAATAGGCAAAGAGTTCAGACGTTAAATTCCCCAGAAAGGCCAAACACCAAGTATCTAAGGTGATGACAACAAGTCAGTAACATGACTGATTGTGGTTCAGCTGCTACACCCTCTAATTATGCAAAAATTTGTGGTGTTATAATTTTGCCTAATAAGGTATGTAAAAATTCACTGCCTCTAAAATTGTCATCGATATGAAATCTAGGCCGCTTTTTGTACCAGGCTGCAATTATGTTGGAGATTTTAACACGGGGGTCAGTGGAGTCTGACTCATTTTCAGGGCCAACCACTAGTGGTCATTCGAAAAACTGCACATTTCAGGACTATCTAATTTGCGTCAGCTTAGCAAATCGGATGTGGCAACGTGATGTTATAATGCTGGTAGCAAGAAGGGAGTGATGAATGTGTGAGACAAAACCCACAAAGTCAGTTAATTTCATTCACATCAAACTTTGGAGTCCATTGAAAACCTGACAATGAATTCAAGACAAGTTATTATGGTAAAACTAGTGGCCAAACAAACCTGAGGATCAGCCTGACATTTGTTGTTAAATGAGGGCTGCAGGATAAAAGCAAGGAGAGCGCAACAGTGGAATTCATCAAAAGATGACCCAATGAAAACCCTGAATGTAAAAAATTATTGAACAAATTTCTTTGGAGTAAAGAGAAATTTCAGGCAGCACAAGCTTAATTTTATCAGTGCTATTTATAGCACTATTGCTGCACACAAATGCAACATTACTGATCACTCCGGGCTTATGCAAGTTGTTTCACAATACAAAATAAGGCTGCACTATATATCAAACATTTATCGTAATCACAATATCAATTGCAATGGTGCAAAAACAGGGAAAATGTAATTAATGTACTGGTGGTCTGTTATTTTCCAAATGCCGTTCATTTACAGTCAGGATGTCAATAATATGTTTGACCAATCGGATGGAAAGAATTACTGTCTGAGATGCCAATTCAGTGCCAGTGAGTTGTTAGTATTGACATGACAGGCAGGAAAGAGACAAGCAAAGAAGTCACTGGTCAATTGTAGCTTCAAACCAGAAAAAAACAGGCTTTATATATTGCCGGTCATATAGTCGCAATGCTCAACTATGATATTCCTCTTAGCAAGTTTTCCTAATATCGTGCAGCCCTAATTCAAAGTCTGCCAAGTTTTAACTTGCATACGTATTACTTCATACTTTGCAAGCTCGATTTAGAAGAACATACTTTGGAGGATAGGAAGCGGCGGCTTTGTCTTTTATAGGCATGGAAGCACATTTGATGATGTCACGACTCAGCTAGCAGACACACACATCTGCAAAAATGTCACAGTAAACGTTCAAATAAGTCTCAATTTTGAAATCTCAATCACAAATCTCAAGCGAGAAGAACAGATTTTTTTCCCCCACAATACTCTACAACAGTAATAACTTTAAGTTGTGACATACAAATGTGAATTTGTCTCTGCCACTATTACTTCTAATGCATTCTAGGATACTTTGC
This sequence comes from Xenentodon cancila, assembly GCA_014839995.1. Lineage (NCBI taxonomy): Eukaryota > Metazoa > Chordata > Actinopteri > Beloniformes > Belonidae > Xenentodon > Xenentodon cancila. The sequence continues at coordinate 6,242,270 of CM026215.1, read as the reverse complement.
CAACTCAAGTCTACACAAGTCTGCTCGATGCACCCTCAATAAAGTGTGCAGGCTATGGGCAAATCCAGGGATTTCCATTGTACTTGGCTGGAAGCGGACCTCCAGCTGGGACAGCACTTCAGCTCCGAGTGATGGCATTTCATAAATCCACAAAAACACAAGCACAGACAAGAATGCAAAACTGAGAAACATACTAACATAGTAATAATTGGCTACGCAAAGCTTTTTGTGATGCATTCAATTAGGGTTTAATGATTTGCACTACATAGGACAGGATTACAAAACAGAAAAATACTATGCAGCGTACTCTATAGTGAGCAGGGGCGGATTTCGATACAGCTACAAATTAAACACTGGAATAGCTGGTGATGAAAAGAAATCTGATCAGATCACATCAATGAACCACCTAGATTTATACTGATGTGAAAATTGTTCGTATAAAATTTAAAAGGAATACCAGCAATAATCTTTATATGTTTTTATTCCAAAGTAGAATCATTAACCTCGTTATAAAATCGGGCTCAATAACGCTATCAGGCTCAAGTCTTCTCAGAAATGTCTCAAATGCTGTGCCAGGAAAGTCCAGGTAAACACCCTTAAAGCCGCGACATCATTCATCCAGTAAAGCCCCAAATGCATTAGTTCAGTTACTCAGAGACTTCTGCACTGTAATGCAGCTATGAGTTTGGACTGTGTGAGAAAGCCGGTGTACCCAGAGAAAACCGCCACAACCACAGAGAGAACAGGAAGTTCAAGTTCACGACATTAGAAATACCTTTTTCTTCACCAGGGGTTTGTTTTGGGTGAATTTGAGGGTGTCACGCTGTGTATGACTTGACTAATTGGGGTAGCTAATGAAAGCAGAAACACATTTATATACACAAAAAACATCATCTTGTTAGTGGAGACTCATTATCTTATTGTTCTTCCATGTGAGCAAAGGCTGGCTGTCCTTTAATTTTACCAATCTAACCCACACGTCAGTGTTGAATTACAAAAACAGTAGGGCAAGGGAAACACACCACATTAAGATGAATATAATTATGAACAACATCTGCTGTATATACACATTTTTTAAGAGCCTAATTGTCAGTTTGTATAATGACCACCGTTGTCTTGGAGTTGCGGTGCACTGAGTAAGATGTTTTATGCTTCAAAACTTTGGTGGGGGAGGTTCAGGAACTCTGAGCATCACAGTTTCTACGTAATCCAGTAAACTTGTTGCAAAGATACCCAAGTTTGCATTTTTTGTTTTATTCCACCAATAGTATCAAATTATTAATCTTGGTTTTGAAATTGTACCAAAGAGGACTGGTGGACTAGAGGACAAAAGAGGAAAAATCTCTATTGCATGATAACTGATATCTTAATATATTAATACATATATTAATCTTTAGTTAGATAATTAACTAACTGATAACTTATGAATGTAATTTATCAATTTCACTTAAAGGGATTAATAAAGTATTTTGAACTGAATCGAACTGAACTGAATAAGCTTCCGATTGTGTGACAATCGATGTAAAGTTGAATTTTCTTTTATTATTATTATTATTATTATTATTATTATTATTATTATTATTATATTTGTGCAGCAGTAACCACCTGAACTTAACCTTACTTAGGCCAACAGTCTTCAGTGGTTGTTGCTTGTGTGTATATGGGCTTTAGGCCACTTGATTGATTTACTGTTTTAAACATCAAAGTAAACGTGTCAATCAAATGGTATTAGTACAACAGTATATCCCAAGTTTCTGGTACAACATTAAGCTCCAACAATGCCATACTTTGCAAAAGAAGGAAGTTGATTTTACTTTTTACCAAGCTTGTAACACAGCCAAGCATGCGCTGACATCACTGAGCCTGATTGTGAGGTTAAGCTTAATGAAGAAGAATGGGCTCCTGTTTCTATGCGTATTTACACACACAATGAAACGGCTCTTTTAAAAACTAAGATCACATCTAATCCACTAAATATGTAGGTCACCTACTATACGGTTGTGCATCTGCCATTAGGCTAGCATGAAAACAAACTGAAAACAAAGCCCCCCCTTCATCGTGCAGGCCTCCCCAACTACAGCTAACCCCCACTCGGGTTTCAGCGTGTTCTCATTTCTCCCCTGGGTTTCTGGGACATGTGGGACGGGTAATTGTTATGCAAAAAAGGTATTCACTGATATGCTACTCATGTTGGTCAGTTCTGTTCGGCAAGGCTGCGTCGTTTGACCAGTGGGTTTACAGTAAAATGTCTCCTTATGCTTTTCACATTCTTAGACTTAAGTTTGATTTTATCAGTTATCTGTGTGTGTTTTGTTAAGACACCGTGTTTGGAGAAATCGACTGCTCCGCCTTGGTTACGAAAATAAGCAAAAACGGAAAGATCGAGGGGCAGCACGGTGGCTTAGTGGTTAGCACTGTTGCCTCACAGCAAGAAGGTTCCTGGTTCGGTTCCCGGCCCGGTGGGTCTTTCTGTGTGGAGTTTGCATGTTCTCCCCGTGCTTGCGTGGGTTCCCTCAAGTTCCCTCCGGGTACTCCGGCTTCCTCCCACAGTCCAAAAACATGCAGGGTAGGTTAATTGATAATTCTAAATTCTTCCTAGGGTGTGATTGGTTGTTTGTCTTCTATGTGGCCCTGGATAGACTGGCGACCTGTCCAGGGTGTACCCCTGCCTTTCGCCTGATATGCGTCGGGATAGGCTCCGACAGACCCCCGTGTCCCGGAAACGGATAAAGCGGGTATAGATAATGGATGGATAGATGGAAAGATCGAGTCAGATAGAATATGCCCAACTTAATTTAATAACCACAATCTACCTATTTTAGCTCAGCATGGCTCATTCGAACATATGATGCTATGTGACGTGATGTTACCCTACAATTATTCAAACATATGAAACAAAGACTTCCAGAGCCCAAACAAGAAGTCTCAGAGCTACAGCCAACCTAGCCCAGAGCCACCAAGACATTTCCTTGACGGAGCAGGTGTGGAGGTCCAAGTCAGTACGTTTACATGCACTAAAAGAAAGTCCAATTATTGCTTCAGTCCAACTGATAGCGATGTTTTAAAAGCCATGTAAACACCTTAGTCGGGACGTTCTCGAAATCAAGCTATTAGACCCAGATAATGCGGTACTTAATCAAGCTGCTGCATCGTTGCCGTCCTTACCCTTAAATATTGTTGCCCTTCTTCTATGTCTCCTTCAAATCTGCTGCATTTGTTTACCAATTGCTCCAACTAACCAGAAGAATGTCAACGCAAAAAGGCGTGTAGCGCCACCTAGTGTCGCCGAATCCAATGCACCTCACTCAATAATTCGCTCTCTTTCCACGCATGTATACTCGGATTTCTCGGAAACTCCAGTTAAATCCTGAACTCTGCCAGTGGTTCGATTTGAAATGGGCCCTCCCATTTCAAATGTCATTTTAGTAATGACATCATGGAGCTATGTCCGGTCATTGAGGTCCTGCTGCAGACCAGGAGGCATATGTCCCATTGCAGACTTCCCTTTCATTTTTTAAAATTTTTCTTCAGTGATGCCAGAAATGACGTAGTCTTGTAGTCGTTTCTGTGGCTTTTTTACAGCTGGGTCTCGTTAGAGGCAAAGTCATAATCTGAAAGGCCAGCTTACTTGGAGGGTGGTTCGACTGGAGGAGCCAGGACCCAGCTGTGAAGAAGCCCTGGGAGACAGCAAGGCTGCAATAATTTAGCCGATGCACAGTTACCACAGAGTACCTGCTGCTTAGCTATGCTTCATCCTCAGACCTTTCTAAACCAACCTACAACCAACCACGATGGTCTGTTAGTACAATAGAGAGCACAACAAAACATATTCTTGCTCACAAGGTGATGTCAGGATCCACACCTGCTTGTATGAACTCAGTTGTAAAGGCTTACACCCCTTCGCGAGCACAGTGTTCATCACAAGAACACCGACTGGTCTTGCCCTCTCTTGACAGAAGGTGATCTTAGTCAAGACTATTCTCTGACACGGTTCCTCAGTGGTGGAACAAGTTATCAGAAACTTTACTCTTCTAGGAAAGCATTCTGGCGCACAGCGTGCTCTCTCTTCAACCTCCTAAACTCCCTTTGAATGTCGTCTTAGCTACGCATATGCGAATGCTGCCTAGGCTGCACTTACTTTGTGATCTGTTGTAAGTCGCCTTAGAAAAAAGCGTCTGCGTAATGTAATGTATTCTCTTAAAAATAAGAATAACTATGCTCTGTTTGGTCTTAAGTCACAGCTAAGAAGTCTAGACAGTGCTAAGAGCTAAGTAGCTATAGTAATGACAGATAACCATATACTATGCCAGCGGTCAGTCGAAAGACCATGCACCTAATTATGCAAAAATCTCTTGCTTTACATAATTTTACATGACATGGTGCAAACAAAATTCACTCCTTGTACTGTTGTTGCAGACAGTAAATATGTTTTTTCTACTACAATGTCAAACAAATTTGACATGGATAATAACTTGCTTTTGGAGTCAAACCCAAAAGCTCAATTCTTCCAAAAAAAAAAAAAAAAGTAATCATAAGAAAGTAAGTCTAACAACTGGAAGTGGGGGGTTTTTGTTCTACTTACGGAGTTATTTATTTCTGTTTCTGGCAAATATTTTTAAAAACACCACAGTAAGAGTGAGCTGTATGAAGAAGCCAGGGAGTTCGTGACTGACAGATTAGTTGATCAAAAGTTGCCGTCTTCTATAGCTGGCACACAAATCTATATTTTACTAATGCACAAACTCCTTTAATGTTTGAGTATGATTAGTTACTTTGCCAACCCGCCTCCAGGCATCCAGCCCCCACCAACGGCACTCTCCCTGTTATAATTACTGGATGTTGTAAACCAACAAAGTGTAAAGTGGGGCACACAACATCCCTTAAAACCAGTGCAGCTGAGCAGTGTTTTGAGTGAAATCCCTAAATCTACCAGCAGTTCCTCTAATCCAGTTGATCTGAATTTTGAGGTTAACAAATGTGAGCAAGGGGGTTGTCAGGTGTGTGACGGTACGCCTTTCCAAATCACTGAAGAGATATCTGAATCCCTAACTAAATACCTACCCATGAAACAAATATCAGGATATTTGGCCGCACACAAAGAAAAAAGGTATGTAATGACCAAACGGGAACAATGTGAATTCACATTCATAAACAGAAGACTTCTTATGGTAGTATACGTTAACCGGGGAATGGATGCTGCATCATCTTTTTAATCCATACAGACATTTTTCAAAGATGTAAAATTGAACAATGGTGTCCTAATAGATTATAAACTAACTTGTGTGGGACAAGTTTCTAAAGCGTTTACATTGGCAGCTTCACCACATGAGTGTGTTTTTTGCAGAAGTTTAACTAAGGACAAGTCATCTGCAGACTTAATTGTAATAATTATTTTTTTATCTTAAAATAATAAGTAGAACCCAGATTTTGACTGGGTTTGAAACCAGTTTCCACTGGACAATACTGAAAGAACCCTTAATACGAATGATGACAAAGGTAGATATCAGCATCATCAGCATAAAAGCATTGATGTTAGCTGTGAAAAAGGTGGATGATGTGATATGTACTTAAATGTAATTGAAATATAAATGTCATTAGAATCTGATGACATTTTTCTTTTTGTTATAAACAATATTCTCTTTTGGCAGGAAGCACAATGTAGATACAATTGAGGGAAGGTTCAAGTGGGGGAAAAATGAGAACTATAGAATTATATAAAAGAACCTCGTCTATAAGATATGAATGTCATCACATAAAAACCCCTTTTGTTCCCTACCTTTAGTTTTAGTAAAATCAACAGACACAAACCAAGATGCCGTGACAATAAGTCAATATTCAAGAAGCTGCTCCTGACTGACTCAAAACAGGTCAGCAAGCTCTCAGAAGCCTGGTAAAGAGACAACAACAAAAAAAGAAAAGGATGTTTACATTTTTCTTGCACTGTATATTGAGCTGTTCTAGAACAACAATGCAGAAAACTATAGAAATCTGAGTCTTGGCGGTCTCTGGAAGTAAGCTGCATCGTAACGGACATGTGAGGGAGGCCTAAAATCCCATTAGGGCTGATCAAAATTCAAAAGAAGCATGCATTGCCTGCCCTCAGCCTAAAATCTATTCCTGTCAGCACTGAGTAGACAGCCAGATATGGGCTAAATTGAGACACAGTCTATTTTGGTTGGAGAAAAGTGAGTGGATGGGAAGAAAACATCAGTGGAGGGAGGGGGAAAGAAACAGAAATAACGGACTAAGAGAAAAGGGGGATGATGGGATGATGCGGAGAAAATCCTTAAACCTGATTCCTACTGTAGAGAGACTGAGGCCTCCTGTAAATAGTGCATGTTCATTTCCAAAAGAGATTCCAGTACATACACTCACCCTTTTCTGAGGCAGTGAGTCGTGGAAGATACTAAACTTTTCCAAGAGGATGAAGCAACACCAGCTTTTGTTATTCAGCCTCGTTAATCAATTGTGGAGGTCGTTGGAACATTAGAGGTCTTACTATAATGGGGCTGAAGCTTTCAGGCAGACACAAACAAGTCTGAGTGCTCTTGCACACTTTCTAAGCCGCTGGTCAAACTCAATGAAACACATTCTTAAAAACCAGCACAGTGAAGCAGTCAACCATAATGGGGAAACGACAAAAAAAGTACTTTGAAAAGATCCACGGGATAGAAAACTGTGTCTTTTCACTTTCTCGCTGTGGGAATGGCAGGTGTGTGAGTTTGGGAAACAGTCGAAGACGTGAATCAACTCGTCTGCTCTCCCTCTCTCACATTTGCTGCCGTTTTTCGCAAATCGACTGAGACTAAAGAGATTAACTGAGAGAGATGAAACAACTGTGGCTCTGCCAGCCTCCACACAACCCCTCGATATTCCAGGACCTCCAAGCCTTTCTGCTGCTGCTTTCAGTTCATTCCTCACTCTATTTAATTACGCTCAACCCCATGGAGTCCCAGCTCAGTCCTTCAGCTGAGGTGTTGTGCTTTTAAATTATAGGCTGCACCATTGCTCGTGTAAAATCTATACAATCCATACAAAGTTAATTACATTTGACTTGGCAGCCCGGCCTAAAACGCATACGGCCGCCCTTAAACAGTCACGTGTCTGCTTTGACAGCATGTAGGCAGAGTTTAAAAAGGTTTAACCGAAATGGAGATGTTGACTCAAAATCGCCTCCCGCGTGTCTGAAACTAACAGCAACACAAACAGCAGGTGGACTCGTGTTCATAAGAGGCTTGAAAAGCCGACCATGCAACTTCTAATAAAAAAAAAATCAACTTAACATGTAATCAAAACAGTACAGTACAGGGTTTTTCAGTGCAAGTTTTTCAGAGAAGAGGTTGGCTGTATTTTTTTGTTTAAAATACAAAATAAATTAGACAAAAAATACTGATCTTTATCACGCAGAAGTTCATTAGTTGACTGTAAAAAATAATGGTTAAAGCCTTAGGTCATGTATGAAAGACATGCAAAAAGCATTTCTATTACGCTTCTGCGATAAACTAGAGTACTGACACGTCTGAAAAATCACGTCATGAAAGCGTCAAATGACAGTATTTTTGAGATTAGGGGAGTTTCAATTACACCTTTTCCTTTGCAATATTTAGGTTTTGCGTAATTCTAAGGGTAATGGAGATGTGACTAATCAGTCATAATAGAAAGTAGCATTAATAGTATTGCTTTACATAAATTCTCCTGGCATAGTACAAAAAAAACTCCTCCCTTTAGAGTTGTCGTGGATGTGAAATCAAACGATTGAGACCAAAACTGTTCAAACAACCACAGTTCAAACAGCTGGACAAACCAAACCAAACTGGCAGACCAAGCTACAACCCACCTACCTTACAAGTGAGCCATTTACGATACTGACTAATGTTACCGCGCATTCACTTTGATCAAATCTGTCCAAACATCGTCATTTTTGGTGTTGCTGACAACATCCAAAATGCGCGCCGCATGCTGAGTACTCTTGGAGTTCTGATGGGATCAACAGTTGCTTGGCCGTCTTTAAATGGTCTATCCCCACAGGTGATGGGTCAGATGTGGTCAAATGTGAGTCAATCAAGCATTACCAGCAACCAAATGATTAGTGGTTCGTTTGGAAGGTTCCTGAAATGCTCCAAGGAAAACTGGAGGACCCAGCTGCTACAAGTGTTTTTTTGTTTTTTTTTGGGGGGGGGGGGGGACTGGAAGGATGAAAAGGCAGGAAATACTTCTCTATGTTTGGTCGAGGTTTTGTTTCAAAATATTGACAAAAGCAACATTATTTAGAAGCTGCTTATCCTGCCTTTAACAAGATCCAGAAACCAGCACAAGAGTTCAATCCAAAACTGGAAGAGCTCATTGACAAATTAGGAAGTGAAGGATAAAGAACAGAGACAAGAGTAACAATCAGGATGAAGACTCCGGAAAAAGCCAATCAGAAAACTAAACGAAGGACAAAATATCATAACACTGAGAAAAAAAACCCAAAACTATTTAAATAATTAAAAAGTACATGAACATGACAGATCCAAGATACGGGTTTGTGAGCCACTGTAATGATGATGTCTTTTCTCCCTTTAATAGACCGGTGGGACACTGAGAAATATGTTTAGTTTCTGTGCTGCTGAGAGTCAGCTACATGAGCAGATCCATACCACCCCCTCATATCTGACTATAAAATATTAAGCTGCAGCCACCAGACACTTAGACTGGAGGCAGAGGGAAGCAGCTCGCCTGGTTCTTCTCAAGGACAACAAAATCCAAACAACAGCACCATAAAACTCCTTAACAACCATTTTACATTTTGTTAGAAGTTGAACTTTCTCCCTCTTTTACCTGATCCGTTAACAAAGCTTGCCTAGCAGACCCAAAACTGGGATTCACAATTACAACTCAAAATCCAAAAAAGCTGAAAAAAGTGGAAAAGTAAAAATGGAATGATTTGAAAATCTTATAAACGTACGTTATTTGCATTCTACTATCCTTAGAAGAGTATATGTGAGGCCACTCTCTCCTCTTTTAACAATGGTTCATACACATCTGGGAAATAAAGAGACAAGTTGCTGGATTTTTGGGGGAGGAAGGCTTCTTTGCATGACAGAGTGATATTCAGAAGTAGTTTGGAGCACAGACTGCGATTTTATTTAAAACATTATATCTGGTCCCAGTGCGGTGCTGCCTGAGGGTCTGAGGATCATAAGCAAGCTGTATTGATTTTCAGCCGTGCTCCCGGCACTCAGGCCTTTTCAGATTATTATAATCTCTGTGTGATGTTATGTGCTATAGATGGTGAGATATTCAAAGTCTTTGCAATTTTATATACTGAATTATTGGGAAATTGCTTGACTATTTTTCACAGATTGGAGAACCTCTGACCATCTTTACTTCTGGCAGATCTTGCTTCTCAAAGATGCTCTTTTTCGATATTATAATCACCTCACTGACTTGTTGTCAAGTAACCAAATTAGATGCAAGATGTTTCTATTTAGTATTTTTTTTAATTCCACTTACATTTTCAGCCTTTAATTTCTTCCTGCTATCAAATTTAAATTAAACTAGTATTTTACATGAATTAGTAAAAATCTCTTTTTCACCATCTGAAATGTTTTCTATGTACTTTTGAAAATAAAATACAAGTTTATGAGATTTACAAATAATTGTAAAGACAAAATACACAGATAACGCTGTGTAAATCCACAAGCATGCATAGTTTTAAATCAATACCCAAATTTATTTTGCTGTTATGTTTTTGCAAACAGTGGACGCTGATCAAAAGTTATAAAAAAAGAGGGCATACTGCGATTAAAACTAGACCTAAGTCATCCTCAGTTCACCCTAACATCCACACATACACAATAAACAGAGATGTCTAGTCACTCTTACTGGATATTATTTTAAATGCACATTAAAATCAATACCCCTCCTTGAACCGCCACCTTAATGTGGTGGAGGGGTTTGTGTGCCCGAAGGATCCTAGGAGCTATGTTGTCGGGGGCATTGTGCCTCTGGAAGGGTTTCCCATGGCAAACAGGTCCTCGGTGACGGGCCAGACCAAGAGCGGTTCAAAAATCCCTCATGAAGAACATACCACCAAGGATCGTTACGTCGCCCGGATTGGCGTCACCGGGGCCCCACCCTGGAGCCAGGCCTGGGGTTGGAGCTCGAAGGCAAGCGCCTGGTGGCCGGGTCTTTGCCCATGGGACTCGGCCGGGCTCAGCCCGAAATGGCGACGTGGGCCCGCCTTCCCGTAGGCTCACCACCCGCAGGAAGAAGCATGAGGGGTCGGTGCAATGTGGTTTGGGCAGCGGTCGTGGCGGGGTGCCTCGGCGGCTCAATCCCTGGACCAAAACCCTAGCAATGGGGACATGGAATGTCACCTCGCTGGGGGGGAAGGAGCCGGAGCTTGTGCAGGAGGTTGAGAGATACCGACTAGAGATAGTTGGGCTCACCTCTACGCACAGCCTGGGCTCTGGAACCCAGCTCCTTCAGAGGGGCTGGACGCTCCACTATTCTGGAGTTGCCCACGGTGAGCGGCGACGGGCTGGTGTGGGCCTGCTTATAGCCCCCCAGCTCAGCCGCAATGTGTTGGAGTTTACCCCGGTGAACGAGAGGGTTGCTTCCTTGCGCCTTCGGGTCGGGGAAAGGTTCCTTACTGTTGTTTGTGTCTACGGGCCGAACAGCAGTACAGAGTACCTGGCCTTTTTGGAGTCTGTGGAAGGGGTACTTGATAGTGCTCCAACTGGGGACTCCATTGTTCTACTGGGGGGCTTCAATGCCCACGTGGGCAATGACAGTAAAACCTGGAGAGGGGTGATTGGGAGGAACGGCCTCCCCGATCTGAACCCGAGTGGTGTTCTGTTATTGGACTTCTGTGCTAGTCACAGTCTGTCCATAACAAACACCATGTTTGAGCATGGTGTTTGTTCATCAATGCACGTGGCACCAGGACACCTTAGGCAGGAGGTCAATGATCGACTTTGTTGTTGTTTCATCTGACCTCCGGCCGCATGTCTTTGACACTCGGGTGAAGAGAGGGGCTGAGCTGTCAACTGATCACCACCTGGTGGTGAGTTGGATGCGCTGGCAGAGGAGGAAGCGGGACAGACCGGGCAGGCCCAAACGTATTGTGAGGGTCTGTTGGGAACGTCTGGCCGAGCCCTCGGTCAGGGAGGTATTCAACTCACACCTCCGGGAGAGCTTTTCCCGGATTCCGAGGGAGGCTGGGGACATTGAGTCAGAGTGGACCATGTTCTCTGCCTCCATTGTTACCGCGGCAGCTCAAAGCTGTGGTCGGAGGGTCTCAGGTGCCTGTCGTGGCGGTAATCCCCGAACCCGGTGGTGGACACCGGAAGTAAAGGATGCCGTCAGGTTGAAGAAGGAGTCCTATCGGGCCTTGTTGGCCCGTCGGACTCGTGACACAGCCGACAGGTACCGACAGGCCAAGCAGGCCGCAGCTCGGGCGGTCCGGGAAGCAAAAACTCGAGTCTGGGAGAAGTTCGGGGAGGCCATGGAGGAGGACTATCGGTCGGCACCGAAGAGATTCTGGCAAACCGTCCGGCGCCTCAGAAGGGGGAAGCAGTACCCTGCCAACACCATTTATGGTGTGGGTGGAGGGCTGCTGACCGCAACTGGGGATATTGTCGGACGGTGGAAGGAATACTTTGAGGATCTCCTCAATCCCTCCGACATGCCTTCCGCTGAGGAAGCAGAGGCTGGGGACTGTACGGTGGACTCTTCCATCACCCAAGCTGAAGTCACCGAGGTAGTCCGTAAACTCCTTGGTGGCAAGGCACCGGGGGTGGATGAGATTCGCCCTGAGTACCTCAAGTGTCTGGATGTTGTGGGTCTGTCTTGGTTGACACGCATCTACAACATTGCATGGAGGACGAGGACAGCACCACTGGAGTGGCAAACTGGGGTGGTGGTCCCTCTGTTTAAAAAGGGGGACCGGAGACTGTGTTCCAACTATAGGGGGATCACACTTCTCAGCCTCCCTGGGAAAGTCTACTCCAGGATACTGGAGAGGAGAATTCGGCCGATAGTCGAACCTCGGATTCAGGAGGAACAATGCG